>JBCNJP010000014.1:7199764-7317252 GCA_039602395.1 Deinandra increscens subsp. villosa
ATGTCACATAACCCCCGTGAAGGGGTTATCCACTACGGATAGCCTAAGACAATGTGTAAAGAGCGCTACCCACAAAAATAACCATAGTGTTGAGGGTACCACCTCCCGGGACGTTATAGGAGGAATTTGTCCTAAGGTGTGAGGGATTTCAGGTTCTTCCTCTTTCTTTCTTTGTGATTGGGTTATTTTTTTCCTTTTTCTATTGGTTGTATTTTGTTAAGTAATTTTTAAAATAATACATATAATATAATTTGAAACTAATTAGATGGGCGTTATGGGAGGTTATGACTACACACAATTTCAGTGATGAAGCATTTTGATGATGTGAACGACACGTGTCGAATAACCCCCTCCAGAGGAGTTATGACTACACATAGCCTAAGTCGAGCACTTGACTCCTAATCGGTGAGAGGCATTAAGGGGTTATATGGTTTAAAAACTAAATTAAGGGTAGTTTTTTTTTTATCAAATAGTAGCCAAACACATGAGAGAGAAAATGGGTTAGATGAAAACTAACGTTAGGGTAGTTTAAAGATGATATGGTTTTCAATTAATAGCACTAAAAGACAAAAAGAGTAAATTAATTCTCATGTGTTGCGTGTGAATAAGACAAAAATGTGCTTCATTTTGTTTTTTATTTTGATCGGATAGTCTTGGTTTCAAGTAACTAATCGGTTACTTGCTTTACCTGGTAGAGAGTAGCCGAAGAAGGGGGTATATGTACCCGATGAAAACGAGTTAGCCGACGATGGGTACCCGAGACCATACCGCTTCCCCTAATATGTATTTTGTATGAGAAAAAGTTTTTCAATTAGCATGTCAATCTATTGTGCGATGAGATAGAAGATGTAAAAGAAGTACGTTTGAGAAAGATCGTTTGGAAACATTTTTAATAATAATAAGAAACCACATAAAACCATAAAATGTATAACACAAAAGAACCATAATTTTATCAATACAGTTAATTTTCTCGATTTTTTTTTATTATATAAGTATACATTATGTTATCTCCTTAGCTTTTACATTTTTTTTAATCAATCCGCTATTTTTTATTTAGTTAACAATTATTATTATTTTTGTTTAAACTTCATTTCTTTCCTTGTAAACTAAAGTTAATAGAACCATGTCATAAAAAGTATGAAAATGTTAATTTTAAAATAAATAATAATAAATAAATCAGAAGAACCGAAAAATAAACATCAGTTAAAAACAGAAAATAAAAGAAAAGGAAAATCAATAAATAGAAAAATGAGAAAATAAAATCAGAAAAATATTAGGAAGCAACAATCATGGCTCAGATTATAACAAACGCGAACCACCATCGCTCGGAACAAAATAAGATGTATAAGATCATTAAAGGTTCAGGTAACAATAGATGGCGGTTGCGAGAGACACAGGTACCCGGCCACCATGCCGTTAACCACAATGTTATACCATCACAACCAATACTCATATGAACCAAAATCATCGTCGCTATAGAAATTTAAAGAAAAATTAAACAGCGGCAACAATAAACATAATTAGCAGTGGTACCCAAGTCGCCACCATATATGTGCACGGGAACCAAATAGAAGCAACAACTACCAATTTTTTAAAGTAGGCTCCGATTAGGGTTGTGGAAACCCTAAATTAAACCATCACGGTCGAATCTGGCCCAACGTCTATCAGGTTACCATGCCAGCCGCTTCAACAACCACAGTCGCTGCTCAACATCACAAACGAAGCAACACTGGGGCAACCACAATAAAAAAAATCTAGATCCATGACATACCAGAGAGATTTCCGAACAGGTCAATTTCCTATCTGAGATAATGGATCGTCTAAGATTTTTAAGCTTCAGTAACTCATTAGATTTACCAAAAAAAAAAGATACTGCTCAAACCCTATAACCACAAAAAACCCAAAATCGATATGGCTCAAACCCTGAGGGTTCGTTGTTCTTGAAGAGAAAAGCACAAAACGGAATTAACCCCCAAATAACAAACTCGGCAGAGCAGTAGGGGCAAGAACAACCAACCCAAACGATCATATTCAAATAGTAATATCATATGCAAATAAACAAATAAATAACCACAAAAACCAAAACCAACACGGCTCAACCCCTAAGGCTTCATATCATCGTTGTATATGGGTTATTCTTGAACAAAGCCACCGACGGAGATACCATAACCTAAATGTTGCATTTCATAGATCCGACTTAACCATCGCCGCTTTAACGCCACAAGCGGAGCAACAGTGGCGAGAAGCGCCAACACAACCCTTGGTTGGTACGTCGACGATGAGAGAAAGAAACAATGTGTTTCTTATAGAGGGAAAGAGAACAATATTAGTTCTCAGAGAGAGGGAAGCCATCGTTTGTGTAGAGAGAGGCCGAGGAGGACGTAGAGAGAGAGAGAGAGAGAGAGAGAGAGAGAAAGAGAGAGAAGATGTTGAAGATTTCGAGATTTCATTAGGTGAGAAAACCTGTACACCCACGTGATGTCGGACAAAAGTGCAAATACAAAAAATCTCATATCCTCCAAAGAATTAGCAAATTGTACCAAATGCATTCCAACTTGTAATTGTGCTTATAGCTTGTACCAAATGCATCCCAGGATGTAAAATGTGCTTAGACAAGTGGGTCGACCCGCGCGCTGCCGCGGAGCTGACCCGTTTAAAAAGGGCGGGTAAGAAAGCTATAACGGAGTTGACCCGTTGGTATTTCATACATGCCATTACTAAAGCAACCTGCCATATATACAGAGGGCGGGTAAGGAAGCCATAAATAGGCGACGTATATCTGCTGCCTCACATGTAAAGAACCGGTCAAAACATCCAGTTTGCTAAGAAACCATGTCATCTACAATTAGAGGCTAAATTAGTATGCCTATGAGGAACATCATATATATAACCAAAAGGTTGTCCCTCGGTAGACCATGAGATGGTCATTTACATCTAGTTTGGGACCATGACATGGCCATTTACATCCACCTACATAAATATATAGTCCTACGATACCATAGAGTTAGATCACAGCTACTTTGACCTTACATAATCCTATCTTACATAGCAACCTTCATGCCCAAAATACATGTTTTCATAACAAAAGACCAACAACACATTTACCATCTCCCTTACACATCAGGGTGTTTCAGCTTCTGTTTTTTTTGTTACCCACAACCATTTCACTGCCCACCATCTGCTGCTGATGTCCAGAATCTTCCCCCGCCGTTTGGTTTGAGGTCGTCGCTGCCTTACCATCTGTATGCAGGGCAATAGTTTCTTTATCATCCATGGCAGCCTCCTGTTGTTCCTCTATATCCAATGTTGCTGTATCAATAGTGGTACATGTCCCTGCATGTAATATATGGCACCAAAGATCCAATATCATTATGCAATGGTAGCTGCATGTATGATGGTGCATGTATATAGGCGGTTTCACTAAAGCTAATGCTGTTACCTTGCCCGTCTAATGAATGATGCGCTGCATCAGCTCCACTGGAATCTCCGACATATATGTTTCGGCTGTTTGTGCGGTTCATCATTGTGGCAAGAGGCACTGGCCTAACATCGTCGGATATAAACCTTAACAGGTTTCCCGAGTATCCGTTGCCATGCGTGACTGTAAAAATCCACTCCGTACCTATAAGTTTGGCTACAGGATCCGGTATGATGGTGTCGTTTGTATAGCCTCTTATGCCTATCAGATCATAGCACCTCAGCCCAATCATTCCCAGCATACCTCTGTCAAGGACCGTGACATTCGCCTTACCGGTTGCATCCTCAATGGCGCAAATGACACTATAACTGTTTAAAAACATAATTATATACAAATATAAGATTAGTTAGCGGTATAAGCAGCGACATACACTGGGAAGCTGTCATACCTATGTGCAACATAGAGATGACCATGCTCCTTACAGAGATACTCCCCTTCTTCTCGAAATAAGCGGCGTAGACAGCACATACATGTAACAGAGTACCATGGCTCCCCCTCTGCGAACCCAGTTACCCTGCAGGTCAGCCTATACTTCTGCTTCTGTTTGAGAGAAATAAATCATTCAGGCACTCAATTAACACAAAGCAAAAGAAACCTAATATTTGTAGTGATAGGCATCTTATTTTTCAAGCATGATACCATCTCACAATGAAACCTGTTGAATATTAATTTGAAATGGTCATCAAGGAAATATGAAAACGACTGGATTTAAAATTTGATGAAACACTAATCATACATGATTAATGGAATTATTTTGAGTAGTATATTTAGCCACTAAAAAGAAAACCCTGCATGTAAGAACAGAAAGGGTTTAATAAACTTTAGTGTGAAACATAAGACATGTAATTTATTAAAAGATATATATATTAAAAAAATAACTATCTCGATACCTTGCCATACATGCGCCACTAGCGGGTGACACGTTTTCATCACCAATGGTGTCTTATATCTGTGAACACATACTACTGTAATTAGCAGTTGAAGAATATTAAGCATGACATTCAAAAGTCAATAATTTAAGCAGCTTGTCTGAGATATAAAAAAACTCCATTAGTAGCAAATATTTCTGGCCTAAGTTTTGTTACAGCAATATATATTATGAAGTTTTTTAATCATAGATCACTGCAAATGGTCGTTGTACTTGTCCATGGTACCATCTTCAAGGCCCTAGAGATTTATAGATTACCCCAACTAATCACCATTGACTCTAAATAAACATCAATAACCATGGATTACCCAATCAGCCATCGTGAGTTTAGTGGAGCAGATAGATAAAAACGTGTAAAATCAAAAAGGTAAACAACTTGTACCCTACGCAGGTATACACAAAACGATTGCTGGTCCACAACACTGCAAACACAAAAAAAATGAAGACCCCCAAATAAAAGAGTTAGAAATGTTATCAAACGATTGCTAGCAATGCATCTTAAATGTATCAACTATAGAATATATAATATTTACCAACCAAGAACAATCCAAGAAATCCTGAACAATCAAAGGAATAATCAACAAACGATTACTAAACCATAATCAAAAGAAAAGGTTTAAAAAGTGAAATTTATACCGAATAATGGCTATAGGAAACCCTCGTTTAATCTGCAACTTGCAACTGTATCAATATGAAAAAATTAGGTCAAAATCAAAAGAAAACATAATTGTGCTAACCAATCTCAGCAAATCGCCAACAGATCTGCTGGTTCGAGCGACAATCTCCCTAAACTCGATTGAACCAACTCTTGGCAGCAAAAATCATGAAGAAACCCTAAAATAACAACACCATTTAAACAAACCCAGGTCATCATCATCATCATCCAGAAACGAAACAAAAATCAAATCATACGGTGGAGATCAACATAGGAGGGGTGGATAATCACCTGAAAATCATGTCCAATTGAGTTGTTTCTGCCGGCGACATCATCGTGAACCTTCCGATCGTAGCCAAGGAAGAAAATGAAAGATATGCCGCAGATTTGAATCTGTGAATCGGTGAAGCAGAGGAAGGCGACGGAAAGAAAAATAGGAAAAGAAGAACCCATGCTTTTAACATAGAGAGATGGAGACAGGTAGATGAAGCTGAGCGGCATCGCCGGCGCCGATAACAAATCCGGTAGAACAAGAGAGAGAGAGTGCGGTGTTTGTAAAAAGAGGCGCACCAACAACAAACCTAATTCTTTAATACTAACCTATTTATATGATCCATATAATATGGATAGTCCACTAACAGACCCGTGTGTTTTACAACCCAAAAGACAATTTCAGCTTGCAATAGGGAGTTGTAAGCTAGGCTTTAAAACTGGTACCATGTATGCATTATTAGGTTGTAAAAGAGGCTTTAAAATTTGTACAATTGGTTGTATTATGTATATATAGGGGGATGTCGTAAATGGTGCACTACGGATTGTACCAAAAAGTTTGAAAATGTTATATAGTAGAATAATAACGAGTGAATAGAAGAATAAAATGGACTATGAAATGGAATAATCGAGGGAATGAAATTGACCATTATCATTCTATCATCAAGGGGGGAGCTTAACACAGGGGGCGGGATGGTCCCTGCAGTTTTTTTCGTCCAGTAGTGTTCAGTAATGCATATTTTTGCAAATTTTCCCTTGAAATTTTATATGTATTGAGTATGACCCCATTTGGTTTACGGCCACGTGACTTACGGCCCCATACGGGTTTGTGTTTAAGCTTTGCCACCGCCTATCGTCATATTTAATTACTATGTGTGAATGAAATAAAAAAAAATTCGTATTTTTCATAGTGAAATTGAAGTAATCTAATACAATTTTACTAACGTTTTTATTTAAAATTAATATATAAGTTTTATATTTATATTTTTGATTTTTTAATTTTATTTTTTAGCTTTTTTATCAATATATTTTTTATTAATTATTTTAGTTTTTAATTTTTATTTTTATAGTTTTGTTCATATTTCTTTTTACTTTTTATTCTTAATTTTTTATTTTATTTTTTTTTTCACAAAATTTATAGAAAAATTAAGTTGAATAAAACTTTTAATTCCTCCCTAAGAGTATTCACAACCTATTTCCCATAAATATATGAGTACATATCCTGAAATTTGAGGTTTGTTTGCGAGTGTTTATAAGTAGATGAGAGAAAATAAGTTACTGTTCACCCATATATTTGATAAAAAAAAACTATTGATTTCATAAAATTTAAGGTTTCTTTACGAGTGGGAGAGAGATAAAACGTAATGATAAGTGTATAAAAATATTATTAATCTGTGGTTGTGAGTAAAGAGAAAGAAAATGTAATGATAGTGGTATATAAAAATATATATGGTCATAGTTGAACTAAAATATTCAAATAGCTCTATTGAAAAAATCAGCTAATGTTTTTAAAACAAACAGTCTTATATTTTCAGATTACAAACCTTCAGATCACATCTTCAGCCGCACACATAAAATCAGATGAAATAAGACTGCAGACATTTTTTATCTGCAAAAACAAACAGCCTCTCAATTAACAATTAAGTTTTGAGTTTTAACTTTAAAAATCAAGAAAAAGTTATCCGGGGGTACATAAAGATATACGAAAACAAAAAACAAATATCAATTAGGTTTATATCACTCTATGTAATTGGGTTATATTAATTAGGGTCGGGTTAAATGCCCAAAATGAAGCCCTGCGCGTTGTAAAGGTATGTCCTCAACATTAGGGAAATTTTATAACATAGTGGTGATTCTTTGGAAGGATGTGATGATATCATCTCACCATGCGAATTTTTTGTTTATTAGAATATGTAGATAATAATCCTATAAAATCTAAGTTCAAATAACGATTTTCTTTGTCGAAAAGATAAAAAAACTTTAATGTTACTCGATTTCTTATTGTATGTTTTGTATAATAACAAATTTCATAAAATTTCACGGATGTCGTTTGGCATCGATTCTTGGTAGATCACTGAAAAGTCAACTTGGGGAGGCATTGGCAATGAGCGGCATACCTTGTTTGGTGTTCAGCAGGGCCGAAGCTAAGGATTTAAGAGCCCTGTTTGAGTTAGAAAAAATGGCCTCCATTCGAAAAAAAATGCAAATAGTAAATAAGAAAAAAATGTAAGTTATAGCAATACATACGAAATTTATAGTTTTAAAATGACATTTTTAATAGCAAATTAATTGATAAAGTCCTCATAATTCATATCATCTAATATTTTGTTTTAGATGCTATATTATATATAAAATTTAAAAAATATGGGCGCCTAAAATGATGAGCCCAGTACCGTCACACCTCCCGCACATGCTCAACGCCCATCTACTGTGCAGTTTAGACTATTGATGGCGATCAAACATGGTTTTCTACTTTTCTATCTGCTTCGCATGGGGGCATCGCCACTGGAAGCTTCTAATAACATAATGTTTGATTAATGTAGTAACAGAACGTCAAAACAGATCTATAAACATTTTATAACATTTGCGCTTAATTATATAATTATACATTTACATAATTTGCGAAAAAAACAAATAAGGTTAACGTACTGATCAATTATCTAGCCTCCGTTTGTGTAATGGTCAGGTTGTTTACAGAACCATCATCTCTCTCCCTTTCGACTTTTGTCGACTCAGACACAGTTCTGCCAAAAAAGAATGCTGGTCGTTTTGGAACATGTAACAACATAGTATCATTTTTGAGCATCGATATCACCTCTGACATCACCGGTCTGTCCTTTGCGTCTTCTTGTACACAAAGAAGTGCAACATGAATAGTCCTCAACAATTGGTGTGCAACACAACTGTCACCGAGTGTTGGATCCTGCAATTGCAATGCATCCCCTTGCTGCCACAACTCCCATGCCTAAAAGCATTCCATGGTTGATTATGCATGTTGGGTTTTCACTTTACGGGTCAAACGAATTACTTGTCTAATACAGTAATGGATTTTGATTGTAGAAGAATTAGATTTTAAACTAGGCTTACATATCCGATAAGATTGACCGTTTTGTCAAACTGAGAGAAACTTGTATTTCTTTTTCCGCTCGCAATTTCCAAGATTAAGACTCCAAAACTGAAAACATCAGACTTCACAGAGAAAGTCCCATCCATTGCATACTCGGGAGACATGTACCCACTACATAATGTAGCTGAATTAGAGTATGTACAATTTAATTATAAGTAACCTGACTATAATTAGGGGTGTTCACGGTACGATTTGGTGGAATTAGGTAAAACAGTGAGTCAAACAATTTGTAATGATTTTTGACTATTGTAAACCAAAACCAAACCAAACCGTTACAAACGGTCTGGCTTCGGTTTAATTTCCACGTTTAGGCTTGCCGTGTTTTTATAATAATAAAAAAAACTACGATTAAAATAAAGAAGTGGTAATGTTCTAAGAGTTAAAACATAAAATTTTAAAAACAATTGTATTGTTAAGCAAAGTTCAATCATATATATAGTTAAACTTGTAACAACTAATAAAGAACCAAGTAAAATAAATTTGCATATCCCAAATCCTACAACCAAGCCATGTTCATTTTTGTAGGGAAAAGGGTTCGAGTATAAACTGTAAACCAAATCGTCTCGTGACCAACTTGATTTTTTTTTAAACGACCATTAAACAGAACTAATGACCATGAACACCCGTAACTAGAACATTAATTTAGTAAGAGAGAGGTTGTTCATACTATGTACCAACGACCCTTCTGGTCATTGCTTCGGTCTCATCTTGTTTGAAAATTCTTGCCATACCAAAATCAGAAATCTAGGGGTTCATACTTTCATCTAGCAAAATATTACTAGCTTTAAGATCTTTATGGATAACGCACATTCTCGATTTATGCAGGTAAAGCAACCCTTAAGCAATCCCTTCAATAATGTTTCATCTTTTTGGACAGTCTAGTAGTGCCTTCTTGGTTTCATCTATTCAATAGTTATAACAACTTAGATAAATCAAACTAGTATCAAATATCAGACATGTATATCTTACCAAAAAGAAAGAAATCTAAACTCTTGTTAGGCATGTACTCGTAAACTAACATCTTTTCGCCTCCATGAATACAACAACCTAGAACTCTCACAAGATTTGTATGCTGAAGTTTCGCAATAAGTATAAGTTCATTCTTGAATTCCACAAGCCCTTGTCCTGACGTTCTCGAAAGCCTTTTAATTGCAACTTCTCGTCCATCGCTAAGTTTCCCCTTTTGTCATAACCATATTATATCTCGTTTTTGCCTACAACAGTTCTAAAAAAAATACGAAGTGTATGAAAAGATAAAAATACCTTATAAACAGCCTTGTCCAAGCTTATTTTCATTTGAGAAATCATTTGTAGCGGTTACAATATCAGCAAAGCTGAAAATTACCATATCACTTCCTTTTCTACCGTCCCTTCCAGTATTACTCGAATCCATCAGTTCAAGCCACTCCACATCATCGTCCTTTTGTCTCTCTTCTACAATCAAACCGTCCCCTTAGATAGTGCAATAGATATAAACTTCAAAAGCAGACCAATATAAGTATATAACATCAGTTTCCCGGTAGCGATGATCAATTTCCCGTTGTTATCGGAATCGATCATGAGGACGCTGCTGTTATGATCACTTGATGTGATCGGAGTTGATGGATTGGCTACCCATACTTTCGTTGATGAATCGCCGTCAATTGTGTACCAGATTCCTAAATAAGTGTTGTTTGTTTCGGGAATGGTGAAGAACCCTAACGTGAAGTTTGTACCGGGGGGAAACGAGGCGGGAAGTGAGGTTGAGTGTTTCGCCAGCTTTGATGGTGGAAACAGCAGACGCAGGGGAAGAATTGAATATTGGATCGGAGATTAGGAGGATGAAGATGATCACGGAAATCATTCTGCAAAAATTCAACGGGATGAAGATCGAAGTTTGAATTCAAATTTGATACTAATATTGACTTTGGTCAGCATTGACTTTTTTATGGGTTTGAAGGGACACGTCTTAATCACTAAAAAAATGTATAAAATCTTTCGTCATTTTTCTTATTTTTATTTTTTATTAAATTACGATTTGTGTTTTAAAGTATATACAAATTATTCTGAAACGAGATTTGCGACCCGCGCTTTGCGGCGGGCGAGACGTTGTGTTGAGTTTTTATTTTGAAAGCGAAATGATGTTAGAAGGGTTATTGATAGAGTTAATGTCGTTAATACGATTACATAAGCAGATGTCACTAAAAATTACAAAGCATTTGAAAAGAACCCTTGTATATCTAAGGGTCACTGAAGATTAATGTTTTCAGCGCGTTGCGTGGGGCGAGACCGTGCGTTATGAGAGGGCAACTTTGTGTGTTGAGACGGGAAAGTGTTAACATTCCAGAAGAATTTATAATTACCAAGTGTGTAGTTTTTGCAATAAAAAGGTAAAACAACCAATGTGTTGCCGCAAAGTGCGTTTATGTATTAAACAAAATATTGTTCCAAGTAGTGTGTTATAAACAGGTCTTTTGAAAAGAACAATATTTTGAACATGTATAAGCAGAAATGGTTATAGCTGACAAACAATATTTTGTTCAAAAGAACAATATTTTGTTTAGTCAGAAAGAGACCTGTTGCCGCAAAGAGGCAGGGGCACGTGAACGGTTGTGCTGCCGCCACTTAGTTGTCGACCACTATAACCATTTCTGCCCGTTGTCGATCGCATCAGACCGATGTGCGTCATCGTTTGCTGATGCTGCCTCTGAACCACCGTCGAGGAGCGTCTCCCTTGAAAAAAAAGAAACCTGCTCTGTAACCTGCTCTGATTCTGGAAAAAAATAAACAGTTTTTAGTCAGGTTAAAATCACACAAACCGCATGTAGAAGTGGCACAAAGACCCCAGAAAACAGTGATACAGATGATAATCATATAAGTATAACATAAATAAAGGGGTAATTATGAAAGTAGTTGACAAAAGCAAACCTCATAAAATGTAGACCCCAAAATCTCAATCACTTGTCTGAGAAGATCCATGAACACTCAAGAATACCTATCAAATTAAATTCAAAACTCAAAAGAAAATTAGAGATATTTAAATTTGTCTGCACTTTCATGTTTTATTGAAATGGGAAATAAATTTGCATCTATTTATGCAGAAATTAAAGGATTGAACTATTTATTCAGCTGCTGACACTATATGGGTCGTCTACAAATTTGTCCCTATTTCTAGTAACTGCAAAAAAAAATGCACATGTACCTCGGCGATAAAACCTTCATGTGCTACAATCTGTTTCATGAATTTAACAACTCGAATGGACAGAGCTCCTTGCTCATTTTCTTTGGCCTGTGAATAAAGGAGAGACTTGTACTCATTTTCTCAAAAGTCTACCTAAATCCTGGTGACATTATATCAAAGTACATTCAGTAATATATGGTCCTTACATGCGTGATTTTCAAGAAAAGAACACAAAAGAGAGATACTGCAGAAATCAGGTTACTAACATACATATATAGTTCCATGCTGATATGACCAATATAAATGCATAGGCACACAAACAAAGTGTCGGCTGGGATGCCATTAGAACCCATCTTTGAAGCAATTCAACAATCAAAAACCACATCATGAGGCAGGTTTTTTATTAGAGAATTTCACAGTGGCATAAACACAAACACCTAATTAGAACCTACAAAATTGCTAAGGAAAAGAGGAAATTCTGAGAATTATTGTTGCAACAAACACGACGAATGTCAGAACTTAAATGACAGACCAAATACATAACTAAATCTACAATGGGTATGATAATTACCTCTGTAAATCATTTATAAAATATGGTAGCATTATCATTTGGTTCAGCATCTCCATATCTACACAACAAAGCATCTCCATGTCATTATAACATGAAAACAGTAACAATTTCTGTTTTGGATGCCTACTGAAGGTGGAAAATAATATTTAATAAAGCTTTCAGTTTAAGAGTATAAACACTATCCTGATTAAAGCTTTTTACACTTGCTCCTTGAAAGTCCACTTTCTCCTAGTCAACTTACATACTTACCGGGACTCAAATCGATCTGGCCAATTTAAATTCATAATCTAAAACAGTCAACTACTTTCTACAGAGAAAGGAAAAGGGAGATAAGTGAACATACATAGACAAAAAGAAGAAAACTAAGGTCTCCTTCTTTAGCTTCTCTGCATACTTCTCATCATCAGCAGCATAATCATCCTGTATATCGAGAAATTACCATTAGTTACTAATATAATCAAATTCAACGTTATCAGGATGAAGTCCCCAAAATCGAGGTCAAAATTCGTACCGAATCAATGAAAGGCAACGTTCTTACAAAACAAACATGAAGCAAATAACCAAAGAACAAACCTCATTCTATACACCATTCTAACCTCATTTAACTATGTACATAGCAAAGTTTTGATTCTGAAAAGGTTTTATACCTCAGAAACACACAAAACGTCACTGATAAAAATCAACTTCAAAAAGTGTGAAAGTGAGCAATAAATTTTAGAAATCTGACCAGTTAAAAAATATATAAAAAGTAATAATATTCAGACGTACCTTACGTATGGTATAAAAGAAATATGGTGAAGAAAACCTATTACTGATATGAAGAAACACAACCTGCTGACCTGAAAATTAATATTCAACAATGCTAACAACTTGACGTTGCATACACATTGACATACCGTAACCTTCAATGGTGGCAGACACACACAAAGGCTCAGAAATAAGAAAGGTACTATTTAGAAAGGCCTTGATCTAAATAAGGAAGGCTTGTGTATGTTGTTATGTTTTTATAAGGCTCGGTTTATATGTCAATCATCATTGCGGTAAACGCTCAGATCATATACGGGACTCAAGTGGGGTAACGACAACAATCTAAAGATAGTGTCGTTCCCAAAACCACTCAGTCTAAAACCGTAAAGACAAAACTTGTCATAGCCTTACTATGGCATGTAAATGTCAAACCATTTATATGCCAATCAGTTGGACATATCTTATATGCCAAGATCATCATCGCCTTCATTTTTCCGATCAGATGGTAGGCTTAGATCAGTCTCAATTTTCATCATCGCCAACATAAATATCAAACCACATTCGAAACAATTAACACCATAGCAACAGGAGAAAACAATGGCATACGGTCAGATGAAACTGAATCGTCATCATAGTGAAAATCTACCTTTAGCTTACCCATTTGAACCGTATTTATCTTCCACAGATTAGTGCTCTCATTTACAGTACCCAATCCAACCAATACTGAGCGATCTAGTCATCATCCAAACCTTAACATCAAACGTTCATCAGATCGGTATAAATAATGACCATGGTGAAACTTTCATTTTAATCAACATCAGGTTCAGTTCGTTTCCCATCCCTGGATAAGAAAAATTAAAAATTTTATATGATGAAACAACCACAAATAAGAGTATAAATATCAGATAAAATCCAAAATGCCAATGCATAAATTCATCGGATGTATATAAACATAAAGACATAATATCAATATGTAATTCAAGATTCAGGAAAACTATCACAATACTAATAAGAAAATAAAGCAGGCAACAAATTGATGTCAAAGTAAGAAAGCAGCTCCAGTTGATGATAAGCAGGGCAACAGTGCTCAAACCATATGTGTAGGGAACTTAAACAAAAAATCCGGCAACTTGCTTCTTTTGAGCTAGAGATATTTAACTTAAATACAAATTCCATCCATGTTTCACTTGATTATTAAATGGTATATAAACAAATATATATTTTTAGTTTTCATTTAACCACTATCTTTAAAGTTTGAATGTAAATAGAGATACATACACCCATAAAGGAGTCAATAAATATGTCAATCCCCAGAACCTATTGCAATTTGGGAAAGCTACAAATTTAAAGTAGATATAATCGGAATCGCAACAGTAAGGCTCCAAAAGTCAAAAAAACCTTTCAGATCTGAAAGTAAAACGAAGTAAGGATCCAACAGAACAGCAAGACAAATTTCGTACCTTCATCGGAGACCGACATCGATCTTTCAAGTTCACCGGAGGTCATCTGGGAAGCCAGCAACGGCGTTGGCGTCCGCTAACCGCGGCTAGGGTTCCGCCGCCGACAAAGAGAACGGTAACCATCGCCTACTCGCCGGGACAAATCTATGTGACGGAAACGCCGAAACCCTAGGTTCCGCCGCCACCACAGGCTCAACGACTTTCAGATATGCAAGCATCAACGCCACCAACCATCGCCGCCGGCGATGTAGAAGTCGCCACCTCAACGAAAACGGAGCAACCTCCGGTCGCTTCGACGTTCTCGGAGCGTTATCCGGTGCTCAAAAAATACGGTAGCGGACGGATGGCGGTGGTCCACCCACCGGAGTAGTCAGAGAGCGGTGGGCGGTGGTCTCGTATGAAGTTGCCGACAGATGTGATAAGACGGTGCGGCAAACCCTAAGAACCCGGCGCCGGGGAGTAGAGAGTTCTCCTTGAAGAGAAAGAGACAATAGGTAGTTTTCAACAGAGAGATAAGTGAAAACAGGAGAATAGCCCCTGGTTTTCTCTTGTTGGTTTTCTGTAGATAGGGTTAGGGCTACACGCGTTAGACATGCAAGGATGAAGGTGTTATGAACAGTGTCGAATGTGAGGAGGAAAACGCACACCTCAGCAATCTCAATTGATATATATATAATTGATCATTTTTTTTAATCGAGTTGGACTTGAACTCAATTTACTCAAAGTAGGCTTTGATGTTCGATGGTGGGGATTTGGTCACGGTTTACTGATTGAGTTCGAACAAGGGTTTTGAAGGTATAAAATTTTTACTAATTGGAGGTTGTCGTAGACCATTCATTCTTGTTATGGTGACTTTACCTAAAAATCAAAGCTGGATGACGAACTCCGGGAACCCATGTGGTGGTTGTGATGATTTCACCCCAAAATGATTGATTTGCTGGAATTGAAACTTTTGTTTTATTTTCACGGTGTGTTGACGATGCTGGCATTGTTATAAAATTCAGGTTCAAGCAAAAACCAATATAAAAAAAAGAGATATAAATTGAAGCAAAGTTAAGCAACTTATATTCGAAATCTGGTTAAGCTTATCTATAGTCAAGAAACTACAAAAATGGAGAAGAAAAAGTAAAAGGGGAGTGTACAGGGGCGACGACTTTCTTTAAGTTTGAGTTTCGATGGGAGTGGTGGTGGTTTGGCTAGGGCTAGCGACAAAAGAAAAAAAAGGTGTAGTGATAGAATGATATGGTTTGGATCGTTCATTTCTTTGGATTTTCAGAAATTTGTGAGTTCCACTCTCTACGGTGACAAGAGAGTAGAACTCGCCGAAGGTGTAAATCTTGTGTAATCTCCACCATTGTCGTCACATTTTTAATTAAGCTGGAGATGGATACCAACGATGATATTTCATGGATACCAATGGCGACATTTTCAGGTAAGAACCTTGGGTCCCACTTGTTTTTTTATTTAGATTTATTTTATTTTTATATTTTTAATTATTTTAAAGAGAGGCATAATTGAATTTTTATATTCATTTGACAAATTTTTTTAACGATCATTAGACGAAAGAAATGTAGGTGTAAAAAAGGGATAAATATATGAACTCTAGCCGTAATAAATAAATCCGAGAAACAGAAACGAACACACCCGCTCCCACCCCTTCCGGGCTGCCCAATTTACCCCATTCCCTTTCGGCTTCCTCACCATATTCTTCGAACATAAAAATGACAAAATGCAAATCGTAGGAAACGAAGACGGAACAAAACGAAGGTCGAATATTCGTTGAACTTCATTAAACATAGAATCTCCACCATCGTTGCTGCTTCACCTCACCGGAGAGGCAAAGTACGTACTTCCTCGAACTCAATCGCCTCTGCTAATCCAATGAAGTTCCGCCTCTAAGCAAACAGGTACCAGAGTTTTATTGAGTAGATAGATTTTATCCTTCTTTGTTAATTTCAATTACAATTCCTGAAAATTCCACGAACAACTAAACGGGGCCTTTGTCTCTGCCGCTGCTAGCTAATCCACATTCGACGACAGACGTTGCAGTCTATATTCTATCCGTAGTGCACATAACCTGTTTGTTAAATTGCCAAAGTGACTTTTGTGCTTTGTTCCTTCTTTCTTTTCTTTCCAAAGTGGTCAAAAGCTTTGTATCATAATGACACTCTATGTTGTTTAGCTGATTGGTGTTCTTGAAAATTGAGTTGTAAAAACACTTATGACGCCAGGATTATTATAAAATCAAATCGCATACGTTTACCAAACAGCTAGGGGTGTGTGGTTATGTATCAGAGATCTCAAATCTGTCTTGGCATGATTTTAGTTGACCTGATATTCATCTAACTATGACATAATGGGTTCCTGCATATTAGGTGCATCCTGATCAAGCTTGGTATTTACCATCTTCAAAGTTCTTATATCCTCAAAACTCTTCTCTGGCCAAATTGGTGATAAACGTGTTAAAATACTCATATCGGTGATATGTTATTTGGAACTATTAGGTTGAACATTTAATATTCTGGTTGTACCTCTTCTGCCTTTTGAAATGGAGATTATAAGTTAATTAGATTAGCAGTAAAGCGTTTACAGTTGACATGTTTACTTGCTAACGAGAAGTATAATTATGCTAATTTATTGCAAGTTGATGTAAATGACACACTTTGTCTACATTATCCATGTCTAACTTCAAGGGTTGATTTTTGCAGGATGACAATGGTCAATTTGGTAAGATTCTTTGTTTGTGGCAAGCAATTAGACTCCTTAACAGCAGTTTTTAGAACAATTAGACATTACCATTTCAACTCGAGCCAAACCTCTAAAATTCCAGACCCATTTGCTTCGGTTCATAGTGCTGGCCGGAACATTGTGGCTGTTTTCTGGGACCTGGACAACAAACCTCCAAGGTCAGTATCTCCATTTGACGCTGCTATTAGGCTGAAAAAGGCCGCGGAATCGTTTGGGGCTGTTCGGTACAAGATAGCCTATGCTAATCAACATTCATTTGATTATGTCCCCCCTGTGATTAGGGTACATAGGAGAGATAGGAAAGCATTAAATCAGCTGGAAAATAAAGGCATTGTTAAACCGGTAGATCCATATATATGTCGTGTTTGTGGAAGGAAGTTCTATAACAACGAAAAGCTTATTAACCATTTTAAGCAAATTCACGAGAGTGAACACAAGAAACGAGTGAGCCAGATCGAATCAGCTAAAGGTAGTCAAAGGGTAAAATTAGTGGGAAAATACTCCATGAAAATGGAAAAGTATAATAATGCTGCAAGAGATATTTTAACTCCGAAAGTTGGGTATGGACTGGGAGACGAGTTAAAACGGGCAGGATATTGGGTTAGTGTCGTCTCAAATAAACCACAAGCTGCAGATGTTGCATTGAGAAACCACATGGTGGATATGATGGATAGGCGGCAGATGGAGTGTTTGATACTTGTGTCGGATGATTCTGATTTTGTGGAGGTTCTAAAGGAGGCACGATTGAGATGCTTGAAAACAGTAGTTGTGGGTGATAGCAATGATGGGGCTCTTAAACGGGTTTCTGATGCTGCTTTCTCATGGCAAGAGATCATTATGGGAAAGGCTAAAAAGGAAGCAGTATCTGTTGTGGGGCGATGGAAAGATAGTGATATTTTAAGAAGGTTGGAGTGGACATATAATTATGAAAGAGAGAGGAAGTTATACGGTTCCTGTTCTGAGGATGATGATCAAAATGACGATCTGAATGTCACTAACATAACCACTGATGAAATTAAAATGGATCAAAGTCGTGCTTGGTGGAAACTTGATTCGGATTCAGATGATGCTGCATCTTTCTAACTACTGGCATTTTCTGTATTAGTCATGGCAATTTGAAATCTGATCAGTTATTTCTGTGAAGTTAATAGTTTTATATAACCAATGATTATTATGTGACGAAGATGACCACATGAACCTTAATAGATGCTGAATGTTCTCAACGATTTTAATTCCAGCGAATACACAACTTGTTATAATGGGGATCATCAGACATCAGGTATGCTCCTCTTTAACATAATTCGAAGTATATATTTATTACATGGATGCATAGCTAACTGTTAACCCTCATTGTTTTTTCTTCTATTCTACTTAAAACTTGTTACCTGTTTTATCGTTCATCCATGTGTGTGTTGTTTGGTACCCTCCTTTTGCATACAAACCCACGTTGGTGTTTGTTTTAGGAAGGTTAGTATCTTAGATGAATGTAGGTTGTCTTTTCTATTTTGCTAAATATCACATTGTACATGTAATTCTATAATTTTTTAAAATGCAAAACATAGTCAACCACCATGATTTCCTAGACTCAAGATCATAGCCTTAAGGGGGCTGCTGCTTAATGATTGCATATGGGTCATGTTTGGCTTTAATGAATTGATACATATATACGGAACACCGAAGACCTCACATCCACACCAGTCATTTATAAAAGCAAAGTATGTGGTTAGAAAATATCTCCGTAATTTTTAAACCTCAAAGAAGAAATCCATAATTTAGGCCATCGTGTAATTTATTTCTAAAAAATTAAACGAAAAACTTATAAATAATTATAAGAAATTTAACTAAAAAAACTCATAATTAGAGGATTTTTTTTATATATTTTTTAACAACAAATCTTATTCACACCAGAAAACGGATCTACCAAGCCGGTAGACCCGCCAACAACCCAAAGAGCCTAAAAGGCCCAACACAAAACAACACAAACAGAAGACAAAACACCACAAACAGAAGACAAAACACCAAAAGCACACCATACAAACTAAGACATACAGTAGGCACTCCAATCCAGTAATTAAAGGAATTAACTTTAGTGATTGGGCCCATTTACTTGCTAAATATGAGAAAAAGTAAAGTTTATGGTTTAAAATTGGAAAAGCAAGAAGCTTTATGTTAAATTGTGGGCTCCACGAGGGGTCTTTCCAGCCCTTACTTACACTATAGATCCGCACATGAATTTAATTAATACCTGACTCGGGTATAGTTGACGAGGTCAACCCTAGTTGTAATATTCCAAAAATCCAAGCAGTAATAATAGTCTAATTCTGAACAAAAAAACTTGTAACTATCAACATTCAAATGAAGCAAAACCTCACATTCATTCCCATTTACAGGAGCTTTCTTCTTTTCTTCTTCTTTTTCTGTAATGGTAAGCAAATGTATTTTGTAGTCTGTATCTCCAAAACACACAAACAAACATACACTAAGATTATGATTCACATTTGTAGGAGCTTCAGGGGATACTATCACTGTTGTCAACGACTGTGCTTTCACGGTCTGGCCTGGAATCTATAGCAGCCCTGTTCTCGATATAACCGGATTTGAGCTCAGAGAGGGTGATTCACGCTCCTTTCACACTCTGGCAAATTGGCGGGGCAAATTGTGGGGTAGGACCGGTTGTACATTCAACGGGTCAGGTCATGGGTCGTGTAAAATAGGCGATTGTGGCTCCGATGAGATGGAATGCAACGGAAGATTACCAACCCCACCTGTTACAGTTGTAGCGTTTGACCTCATGGCAGAAACGGGTGATTTTTATAATGTCAGTCTCATCAATGGCTATAATTTACAGATGACTGTAGAACCTACTAGCACTGCAGCTTATGGTTGCTTGAAGATGGGTTGTGTTTACGATTTGAATAAACGATGCCCCATGGAGCTGAGGTTGGAGGGTGGAGGAGGGTGTAACACTGCATGCCATGTCTTTGGAACACATGAGTATTGTTGCAGCTCATGCAAGCCAACACCGTACACTCAATTGTTTAATTTAGCGTGCCCAATCCCAAGATCCCATTATAGTGGGAATTATTATTGTAACGATGCCTATTACACTGTCAGGTTTTGTCCCCCTGCCGATGCATTTTCAACAATCAAAGTTGGTAACCAACTCAACTACTATGACCAGCTTTTCTCCGCCAGTGGTAATTTCACCTTAGGGTTCTTCGGTGAAGATTATCAATGCAACTACCTGGGCATTTGGTACACTGGTGATTCTGAAGCCCGGAAAGTATGGGTAGCCAATCCTAAAAACTCAGGAACTCTTGCCCTCTCCATCGACCGCAACACAGGTAACTTGATCATCACTGCTAGAGGGACAACTCTGATGAACCTTACTGATATTCAAGCTGGTCCAAACCCAAACGTCACTGCAACACTTGAAGACACAGGCAATTTCCGTCTAATAAATGAAACTGACAAGAGGGTTTTGTGGCAGAGTTTTGATCACCCAACCAACGTACTTTTACCAGGTATGAAACTTGGATATGACAGAAGAACAAGACAGAATTGGACCTTGACTTCTTGGCTTAGTGATGGTATCTTTGATTCCGGAACTTTTACTTTGAGCTGGGAACCCATTGATGAAACATCTCAAAGATTAATGATCCGACGAAGAGGCCAACCATACTGGACTAGTGGGTTTCTAGACGCAGAAACATTTGAGTATATGTTCTTATTATACAAAGGTAGACAATCTAAATATATTCTCAGATTTGTAAACAAAAGTGAAGAACAGTACTTTACCTACATAGATGATCCTGGCTATGAGGGCATGGCTGATCCTTTTCCTATGTGGATTTTGACACCAAAAGGGCAAATTACAAATTATAATATTTTCGAACCATGGACCCCTGAGTTGTGTTACAGGTACAATTCAAGTAATGGCTGCATGAATTCAAGTTTCCCCAAGTGTAGGAGAGCCGATGAGTATTTTAGTTATCGTAATGGAGAGTTTGCTCCTAAAAAGACAAGAATGATTTTTTATAGCAACTCAAGCTTAGGCATTAGCGATTGTTTTGTCAAGTGTTGGAATGATTGCAGCTGTGTCGGGTTCGATAATAGTAACACCAACGGGACAGGTTGTGTTATTTGGACCGGGAGCAATAACCTTTTTATTGACGGGGGAGATAATCCTACCAGGAAATATGTGATGAGTTCCCAAAGTCCTAAGAACCCGAGTACAAGTAAGAATCTCCCAACATGTTTCTTTCTTCTTTTCTGCTCGTATTGCAGCTTCTTTGCACCTAACATGCATGTAGTTATCTTGCAAACAAAACAGAAAAAAGCATGAAACAGATATGGGTACTCGTTCTTGTCCCAATTTTCGCCGGTTTGGGGCTTATATGGTATATGACGAAGCGAAAACAAAAACGAAAAGGTATAAGTGACTTTAAATCTATCTTTCGTTTGTTCCAAGTTGCTTCTTTTGTTGATTCATTGATGATAATTATAGAGTACAAGAGAAGGAAAGGAGATGAGTATTTGCTTGAGCTAGCAGCTTCTGAAAGCTTCAAGGAAATACATCATCTTGAGAGTGATGGCCGTTATGGAGATCTATTATTTTTTAGTTTTGCCTCTATCATGGCCGCCACCCGTGATTTTACAGTTGAAAATAAGCTCGGACAAGGTGGTTTTGGACCTGTTTACAAGGTGATGTTACATTCCTAGTTTATATAGTTGTTGAATTCTTGCATTTTGTCCCTCTAATCTTTAGCAAAACATACAATAACAAGAGATATCATAAACTTGCAATAATAGGGAAGACTAGATGATGGGTGTGAAATTGCGATCAAAAGGCTTTCGAGATCGTCAGGCCAAGGGCTTGTGGAATTCAAGAACGAACTAATTCTCATAGCCAAACTCCAGCATACAAATCTTGTTCGGATTCTTGGTTATTGCATCCACCAGGAAGAAAAGATGTTAGTTTATGAGTATATGCCTAATAAAAGCTTAGATTTCTTCCTCTTCGGTATGTATTGTTGGTAACATAAGCACTAAATCGATTGATTCAAATATAATGTGGTCTCTCACTCTCTTGTTGTATATTAGATGAAAACAGAAAGGCTGAGTTGGATTGGCCTAAACGGTTTAACATCATTGAAGGAATTGCTCAGGGGTTGCTATATCTGCATAAGTACTCAAGGATGAGAGTTATTCATAGAGATCTAAAATCTAATAACATTCTGTTAGATGAGAGTATGAACCCCAAGATATCCGATTTCGGTATGGCAAGAATATTCGATCAAAACGAGATTCAAGCAATGACTAATAGGGTGGTTGGAACATAGTAATAACACTGGCTTAGATTTTTTATTTGAAATTTTATTTATTTCTTGAAATCTTAAGTTAACAATGTTGTGTTCAGTGGTTATATGTCTCCAGAGTATGCAATGGAAGGGATTTTCTCTGTCAAGTCTGACGTCTACAGCTTTGGAGTGTTGATCCTGGAAATCGTCAGTGGAAGAAGAAACAGTAGCTTCGTTCATCTTGATCGGACGTTCAATCTTCTTGGATATGTAAGTGTCATTAACATCATGGCTTTTTCGACATTTATCACATACTGGTCGGGTGGGACATAATTTTTTTTTTTGATATTTTCAAGGCATGGGAGCTATGGCGGCAAGGGAATGCAATGGAGTTGTCGGATCCAACCCTTGGAAGTACTTGTGTTGAACAACAGTTCTTAAGGACTTTTCATATTGCACTTCTTTGTGTACAAGAAAGAGCAATTGATAGACCAACGACTTCAGATATGATCTCGATGCTTCTCAGCGACACCATGTCATTACCTACTCCAAAGAGACCAGCATTCTTCACTCATGTAGCCGAGTCAAATTCAACTTTAGACCAAATCAAACTAGAAGATTGCTCACTAAACAATACGACCATGAGTGTTATGGAGGGTCGATAAGGCTTGGGGGCAGCTGCTTTCAAAATTTCTCTTGTTATAAACTTTCCCATTTGCAATTTTGTAACATATGCTTTAAAGACATGAAACTGTGAAGTCTCAAATTCATAGTTTTACTAATAGTCTCTAAGTAAGATATCGCTGGTCGGTTCTGTGTTGACCGTTAAATATGGCTGCAACTTAAATTCTCTTGTATTTCTTCAATTGCCCACATATCTGTTTAGCAAAAATTAAGTCAAGCTTTATTAGTCAACTAATCCATAAGTTTTACCAAATGACTTCTAGTCTAATGATATCTTGGTGTTTGATAATGTGTTATCTTCTAGAGGTTAAGGGTTCATGTCCTTGATAGGCTATAAACAAAACAGGTAATTGGTTGGGTTTGAAATCGGCTTGTTAATAAAACGAGACAATGTAACTCGTTTATCTTAACAAGCTGAAATGTCATCGTAAAAATCTCAAGTTAATTCCTGATTTGAGGTAGTTCGTTTATTTCTAAAAGATTTTATTTTTATGGGTTTTACAAATATTATATATATATATATATATATATATAGAGAGAGAGAGAGAGAGAGAGAGAAATGGGTTAAAATAAAAAATATTTTGTACGTAAAAAGTGTAAAAAATGCATGATATTTTGATATTAATGTATGGTGTTTTAATTATGTTTTTAGTAAACATATGACAACCCTAAAATAAAAAAAAAACATCATTTATTTGATTTCAAACAACACCAAACACCATTTGTTAAGAATTGTTAAAAAAAACACCATGTTAGGATATTATGCCATCAGAGTGGTGTGTAGTTTCAAATCTCAAAAGTGATGCCACATAGGATGATGATAAAATGATGAAAAAAATATGTATTAGGTGAATGATAGTGTAAGTGGTGATTGTGTAAATATAAGATTTTATTTAAAAGAGAGAAAATTATGTGGAATAATATCACTGGTACGTTATCCTGATATGAATTATAGGATTAACTAGGGGCATCGGTCAAATGAAAAAAAAACTATTTATTATAGTTAGTTTATTTCAACTATTAACTGATTCATTATAGGATTGATTGTTTTTCATTTCAATCAAAACAATTTATTAGTAACGTTTAGAAGATTATAGATCTAAAATGAACTTTTTTATCGAGAAAGGATAATTTTTTTAGCAAACCACGTGTCACACCCCAACCGACGGCGGAATATGTCGGGGCGCAATGATTGTCCAGATGCACATGACAACTTAATTAAGTTGTAATACTTAAACATGCCCTTTTTCATTAATCAACTAAAGATATTGTACAATAAAGTTTAAACATGCAAAATACAGATTAACTGATTTAAAGTCTTTAATCTAGGTCCAGCAATCCTAGCGTGATCACAACATAGCTCATGTATAGGTTCCTGCAACATGTATAAGATAAAGTGTCAACTACAAAGGTAGTTAGTGAGTAACACATGATTAAATAATATAAGTATACTTTCAATACAGCGATATATGTCTAACCAGATATTTTCATATGTATAGTCAAACAAGTAATGAGTTAAAGCCAATGAATGAGCGCATCAAACCCTAGACAACTAGGCTTCCAATCACAAGGCGCTACACGCGAAGCATGCCAAGTGGGCTGTCAAACCAATAGATCTATTATTGTTACCCCGGCTCGGTATGTTAATGAATACGCATGCTAGATAAAGATAGTAACCGATGCTAGATCAAACCAATCACAATAATCCACACATATTTAACATACATAGAACGTATCAAATCATCATATAATCGCGTTTGTGTTTTGGATAAATGATTTGAATAAAGATACATGTTACACCCCAAAAATGTTTAAAAGGTATGGAGGTATGATTTCTCATAACTCGGATTATCATTCTAATGAATCACCATTAGTAATGATAATACGAATTTGATTGTCATATTCCATTTTAAAAGAGAGGGGAATGTAGTGAATACTCACCTGATAAGTAGATTGAATATGAGAGATAGAGCCAGTCGCGAGAGATAACAATCCGGAGATTATCCTAATGGAACGAACATGCTAGATGAACATAGGGAATGATAATGATTATAGTTCTAAGGACACGAGGAACTTAATGAGTGTTTAGGTTTTATTTGCTAAAAGACCATTTTGCCCTTTTTAGAGAATTAGGGTTTTAGTAATTTATCCAATAATTAATTCATTTATAAATTTTGAACTCATATATACTTATTATATATATAAATATGTTCTAAAACCAAAATTCAAGTTTCAACACCTTCCGGTTTGTTTGATATTTAATTATCATATTTAAAACCCTAATCTTGAAATAATTATTAAATAAATAGCAAAATAATTTATAAAATCAAATAAAATTAGGGCTTTTACTTAAAATATTATTTTATAATATATTTTAAGAGATTTGCCCTAAAATTAACTTGTTTGCTTTATTTTGACAAAATAACGTCGAGGAAACCCTAATTTCATTGTATTTATTAAATAAATATCAAAACAATTTATAAAATTGTAAAAACTTAGGGTTTTATTCATTATGATATATTATAATATTCCTCAAAATAGTAAACCTTAATTCAACATCTTTTATTTAATTTGGGCAGAACAACGACCCGAAAACCCTAATTTGGCTCATTTTTATATAAAATACCAAACGTTTAGATATCATGAAATTGACTTAGGGGTTCTTTAATATATGTTATAACATCATATCTTGCAAAAACTCAGACCCTAACTCCTTCCCGATTACCCAGAATTGAAGAAACATGATAAGAACCCTAATTTTGAGCATAGATCTAGAACTCGATTAAAACAACAAGATTAACAGAAATTGATAGAGGGCTTTTGTAGAGCATACCAAAATACGTAGGACTGCAGGAGATCAGCTCGTAATACCTTCGGGATTGCTCGAATTTGACGAGAGAAGGGGCTGGAACGAGTTTAGGGTTTTCAAAGTAGAGAAATCGTGAATTGGTGAGTGTTTATGGATGATCCGATCGAGTATTTATAGTGGTTAGGGTCGGAATACAGTGTAGACACATATGTAGGTGACTAATCGATCGAAAATGACACGTAGCAAGGTTAAACGTCGGCTGTAAGTTCGAGAAGCAAAAAAATCTCCGACGGTGTCGGTGGGCGGTACGCGCCGGGTGAGCCTAGGGCTCGGCGTACCGTGAGCCACTTTGGTGGTTTGGCAGAAATGGTCCCTGAGGTTTTTATTTACAAATTAACCCCTGAACTTTGGTTTTTGTGCGAATTTAACCTCCAAACTTTGTGAAACTTAATATTTTATGCCCAAAACTAGTTTAAAATATTTTCCCATGGTTTTCTAAGTCTCGGGATACGCATAACGAGGTATAAAACTACGTATTTAATATATATATTTATTCTTTTTAACCGTTCGTGCTCATATTAACTCGTTAACCTCTAAAAATTTACGAGTGACTTATATTGATCTTATAAAATACCAAGGAACATTAAAATATAATTTTTGAAATTTACGTAGTTCCTCGTTACTAACGGTTTTGCACGAAAAACGATAAATTCATTTATTTGTGAAATAATTAAGAAAATTGATCCAAAATTTAACCAATTGGTTTTTAATGTTATAAAATGATTCTAGGATATTTAAAGTTATATATTTTGAGTTAAAAACTTCGAGATTCCCGGTAAACGATAAATCGAATACCGAAATCGCGTAAAAGCACAAAATTGCTTTATCTTTGTTTTAATCAAATCGTTTAACCTAAAACTTTCCAAATTCATTATTTTGCTTTCAAAAATGATTATCGAGTATCCCGAACATAATTTAATTGTTTTATTTAGATGAATTCTTTCGGTAAATGTTAAATCAAAACTTCGTTTTGTGTGACAAGTTCAAATTCGGGTCGGGTTTTGTGAATGGGTCGGACACGGGTGTTACAGTCTCCCCTACTTCAGGAAATTTCGTCCCGAAATTAGAAGAGAGGTTCGAGATGAGGGGAAAGAATATATCAAGGGTGATAGGGAATTTGATACAAACAACAACCAATGGTCAGTTCTAAGTTCGATTCATAATTCATTTTTAAAGTACCTTTGATGCTTATATATAGGGTGTACCGCAGCTAACTCACCACACCTATAATACTTTAAAAATGCGCTAGTAACCTACGGAGAACTACCATTTTCCAAATAACGAATGAACTTATGATCGTAACAACACGATAGAGATTGAACAACATCAGATACGATGGATCGTGATTACATGATTATCCGTAACAATAAGATTCACAGATTTGATTTATCACCGTCTCCCCTACTTCAGGGAAAAGACCAGTGGAATATGAGTAGAATGGTGGGGGTAACATGATTTACTTTCAAATTGTTGAAACTGATAATTTGACATTAATTCAAAAATATCATTCCACACAATAAAATGGGATCACAGTTTTCTTAACGAGAGAACGTGTCGAGTATTGGTGAGCTAAATGGGTAGCGAGCCACATCTAATTCACCTGCGGGACACGAGGTCTTGTTAATAATCTGGATTAGAAATTGGCTAAAACCCAAGATTAACGTCTATGACCAAAACCAAATGTATGCTAAGCTAGCATCACACACAAGTGTTTAGGTGTGGTACGTATAAGTCTTGGACTGGCCAGTATAAGAATAACAGGTATATCATAACTTACAGTAATTTAATTTTTCACTAAAGATGATAGCGATGTAAAAGGAATATTTAACGAAAAATACTTGATTAATCCGTCTGAGGAAAAGATAGTGATACAACACGAAATTACCATTTTAAATGAATCACCATTTAAAAGATAACACGAATTGACCACTTGATATCAAATTGCAAATCATTATTTGAATGAATCACCATCCGAATGATAAAACAAATTGGATATCATAATCTTTCCTTTATTAGGATTAATAAGGGAATCAAGACCAGATTAAATCATGGTTTTGAGAAAGTTCAGGAATCACTTAACGGATAATTATTCCGTATAGAGATAACGTAACAACGAGAATTGATCTTGAGAAAATAGATGATTCTGTGAATTCTCTTGAAGATGTTGATAATATAAGAGTTTTGATATTTGGTGATTGAGTCCATTAGACTTGGTGATGTACATTCGAGATGTATCATATTTTAAATGAATGGGTGTTCCTTAAAGTGAATTTTGAACAAGGATGCCACGTATTCGTTACGGATTTGATGAAGGACACGTGTTTCTAGTTTATTGGCACGAATAGTCAAGTCTGAGTTATCTTGAACGAGGAACAAATCCTATGTGGTGTTGAGACGGTCAATTCAAATGGTGACGTTTGATTTTCCCGAGAGTATGTTTGTCAGGGATTGAGTTGCAATTAAGGATAATGGAAATTGAGGGTAATAGGTTTCTTGTCCGCTGATTAATCATAATGAGAGGTTTAAGGGTAATGAATATAAGAAATGATTGAGTAAGTAGGAGGATAAGAAGTAAAGAGTAAAACTCATATTTGATATATATACAAGATGAACATCGATTGGAAGGATTACAAACTTTAATTACAAGGAAACCGATTTATTCAAGTATTAACAGAGTCCAAACGATCTTCAAGCATCATCATTACTTCCTTCAGATATCATTCACGTCGAAAGTTCCAGCAGTTGCTTGGAGGTTGACAATTGTTGTGGAGAGGAGTTCTAATAGTGGCTGGATGAGGACACATGTTTCGAAAGTGATTAGGGTTTCCATAATGACAACAACAATGCATCGGGACAGCAGAAGGGATATGAGTAGGAGCAGGTGCAATAGTTTGACCTATTGGAGGTTGGGTTCTATGCTCTGCATTGTTGGATGGAGGGTTGGGAATAACAACAGTAGTAAGCTGAGGGCAAGCATTTCTAAAGTGTCCAGGTTGACCACAGTTATAGCAGGTACGAAAAGTAGCCTGAGCAGGTATCATAGGATGGGCCATCTGAGGCTGAGCGGATAATGGTTGAGCTCGAATAGGTTGCTGACATACTTTCATGAGATGACCAAATTTACCGCAATTGAGACAATGCCAACAAGGAACATGGATTGAGTGATGGTAACTGCAAGTGTTGCACTGAGGATGGGCTCCGGCATAAGGTTTATTAGCTGACCGAGTATCGGGATTTATTTGAGGAGCAGGAGTAGCAGGAGTAGCAGGAATAGCAACTTTTGCAGGTGTGGTTGTCTTATCAAGATGTTTAGCCTTCCTCTTCCTCTTCTTGGTTTTGGCAGCGGAACGTTTGATGACTTCTAATCCTTGAGGTAGTTTAGTAGCATCATTGTTAACAAATTTATCGTCGAGGGCTTGTCGGAAAATGTTGGAGATGAAAGCTGCCACTTGTTGAGAAATTTGTTGGGCCATTTGTTGATCGTTAGGATTCATGCTGATGGCAAATATTCAGGGGACAAGGGATATGATAATTGATTCAGGATCATGATGACAAGTATTTTATAAAACATCAGAATTCAGAAATCATGAGGTTTTAAACAAGGGATAGAGAAGAAATCATGTTGTTTTTAGTAAAACACAATGGAATGGCTTTCGTTCCTCGATTGAAAAACTACAACCCGTGACTAATCAGAGCTAGTTGGGATCCGTAGAAGTAATTGACATGCTTTGGCCTAATAGGTTCCAACACTCCCACCAAAGACTTCTAGGTAGGCATCCCGGTCCACACGGTTGATCAGGTTATATACGCAATGCCTTCCTAGATAGACCTCCGGCTACCGGTGCTTTCCCCCTTCCAGTTACTACATGTCTACTGCTAGGAACCTAACTCCGACGGAATTTTCATAATCCTAAAATGGCACGTAAGGCACCATTACTAAGGATAGAGGCTAGGAAGCCAAAAGGGATTAGTGTACACGTGTGTGTCAAGTGTTAAGGCAACGGTGAGATCTAAGAGAGGCAAGTTTAAGCAGCATCTATAGACATAATATAATAATAGGCATGCAGACATGAGTTAATCATGTAGGACACCTAAGGCATATAGTCTAGGTTATCCGGTTCTAATAACCTAAATCCCTATAGCCAAGGCTCTGATACCAATCTGTCACACCCCAACCGACGGCGGAATATGTCGGGGCGCAATGATTGTCCAGATGCACATGACAACTTAATTAAGTTGTAATACTTAAACATGCCCTTTTTCATTAATCAACTAAAGATATTGTACAATAAAGTTTAAACATGCAAAATACAGATTAACTGATTTAAAGTCTTTAATCTAGGTCCAGCAATCCTAGCGTGATCACAACATAGCTCATGTATAGGTTCCTGCAACATGTATAAGATAAAGTGTCAACTACAAAGGTAGTTAGTGAGTAACACATGATTAAATAATATAAGTATACTTTCAATACAGCGATATATGTCTAACCAGATATTTTCATATGTATAGTCAAACAAGTAATGAGTTAAAGCCAATGAATGAGCGCATCAAACCCTAGACAACTAGGCTTCCAATCACAAGGCGCTACACGCGAAGCATGCCAAGTGGGCTGTCAAACCAATAGATCTATTATTGTTACCCCGGCTCGGTATGTTAATGAATACGCATGCTAGATAAAGATAGTAACCGATGCTAGATCAAACCAATCACAATAATCCACACATATTTAACATACATAGAACGTATCAAATCATCATATAATCGCGTTTGTGTTTTGGATAAATGATTTGAATAAAGATACATGTTACACCCCAAAAATGTTTAAAAGGTATGGAGGTATGATTTCTCATAACTCGGATTATCATTCTAATGAATCACCATTAGTAATGATAATACGAATTTGATTGTCATATTCCATTTTAAAAGAGAGGGGAATGTAGTGAATACTCACCTGATAAGTAGATTGAATATGAGAGATAGAGCCAGTCGCGAGAGATAACAATCCGGAGATTATCCTAATGGAACGAACATGCTAAATGAACATAGGGAATGATAATGATTATAGTTCTAAGGACACGAGGAACTTAATGAGTGTTTAGGTTTTATTTGCTAAAAGACCATTTTGCCCTTTTTAGAGAATTAGGGTTTTAGTAATTTATCCAATAATTAATTCATTTATAAATTTTGAACTCATATATACTTATTATATATATAAATATGTTCTAAAACCAAAATTCAAGTTTCAACACCTTCCGGTTTGTTTGATATTTAATTATCATATTTAAAACCCTAATCTTGAAATAATTATTAAATAAATAGCAAAATAATTTATAAAATCAAATAAAATTAGGGCTTTTACTTAAAATATTATTTTATAATATATTTTAAGAGATTTGCCCTAAAATTAACTTGTTTGCTTTATTTTGACAAAATAACGTCGAGGAAACCCTAATTTCATTGTATTTATTAAATAAATATCAAAACAATTTATAAAATTGTAAAAACTTAGGGTTTTATTCATTATGATATATTATAATATTCCTCAAAATAGTAAACCTTAATTCAACATCTTTTATTTAATTTGGGCAGAACAACGACCCGAAAACCCTAATTTGGCTCATTTTTATATAAAATACCAAACGTTTAGATATCATGAAATTGACTTAGGGGTTCTTTAATATATGTTATAACATCATATCTTGCAAAAACTCAGACCCTAACTCCTTCCCGATTACCCAGAATTGAAGAAACATGATAAGAACCCTAATTTTGAGCATAGATCTAGAACTCGATTAAAACAACAAGATTAACAGAAATTGATAGAGGGCTTTTGTAGAGCATACCAAAATACGTAGGACTGCAGGAGATCAGCTCGTAATACCTTCGGGATTGCTCGAATTTGACGAGAGAAGGGGCTGGAACGAGTTTAGGGTTTTCAAAGTAGAGAAATCGTGAATTGGTGAGTGTTTATGGATGATCCGATCGAGTATTTATAGTGGTTAGGGTCGGAATACAGTGTAGACACATATGTAGGTGACTAATCGATCGAAAATGACACGTAGCAAGGTTAAACGTCGGCTGTAAGTTCGAGAAGCAAAAAAATCTCCGACGGTGTCGGTGGGCGGTACGCGCCGGGTGAGCCTAGGGCTCGGCGTACCGTGAGCCACTTTGGTGGTTTGGCAGAAATGGTCCCTGAGGTTTTTATTTACAAATTAACCCCTGAACTTTGGTTTTTGTGCGAATTTAACCTCCAAACTTTGTGAAACTTAATATTTTATGCCCAAAACTAGTTTAAAATATTTTCCCATGGTTTTCTAAGTCTCGGGATACGCATAACGAGGTATAAAACTACGTATTTAATATATATATTTATTCTTTTTAACCGTTCGTGCTCATATTAACTCGTTAACCTCTAAAAATTTACGAGTGACTTATATTGATCTTATAAAATACCAAGGAACATTAAAATATAATTTTTGAAATTTACGTAGTTCCTCGTTACTAACGGTTTTGCACGAAAAACGATAAATTCATTTATTTGTGAAATAATTAAGAAAATTGATCCAAAATTTAACCAATTGGTTTTTAATGTTATAAAATGATTCTAGGATATTTAAAGTTATATATTTTGAGTTAAAAACTTCGAGATTCCCGGTAAACGATAAATCGAATACCGAAATCGCGTAAAAGCACAAAATTGCTTTATCTTTGTTTTAATCAAATCGTTTAACCTAAAACTTTCCAAATTCATTATTTTGCTTTCAAAAATGATTATCGAGTATCCCGAACATAATTTAATTGTTTTATTTAGATGAATTCTTTCGGTAAATGTTAAATCAAAACTTCGTTTTGTGTGACAAGTTCAAATTCGGGTCGGGTTTTGTGAATGGGTCGGACACGGGTGTTACACCACGTATCCTTTAACAGATTTATTACTAGTCTAAAAAAACAATGGGCGTTGTGTAGACCACACAAAAAAAAAAAAAAAAACGCCTAGGGGGGCGCTGTTCCCCGGTATTTTGGGCTTTAACGTCCCACCATGGTTCCATTAAAGATGACCTTGGTACATTATGTTATCCCTTAATTATAACTTTTAATAAATATATGACCTTGTAAAATAGAAAAACCATGTGTATTTTCTATTATAATAAGAAGATAATACCATTTATTAACACATCATCTACTTCTTAGCCTTCTTATAGAAAAAGTATTTTCTATTATAACCCTACCATATAATATATATATATATATATATATATATATATATGTATTAAATTATGGGATATATAATTTATAATAATATAAAAATTTTAGCTTTAATTTAGACGCGCCTAAGAGCAACCTTAGTCCTTACTACCTTGGCTCAGACTTGAACAAACAAGACGATTGTTTAGTAGGAATTTCTAATGTGTTTACTATGGGTGCCCGCCTACCTTTAGACTTTAGTTATAAGTATGAGAAAAAGACAAAAATAGCCGTCTTGATCACGGTTGGACGAGAATGTCTCCACTTTTAAAAAATAAAGGGACCAGAATAGCCATACCCACAGTCGCCTAGCACCCCCCGTATACGGTCGTCCGACCGTGCAACTGAGCGAATCAGAAGCTGACACCTTATCAATCCACAGTCGGATATTCATGTGTCCAAGGTCGTCCGACCGTACGATGGCCCTCAACGACCGTGCCTCAATTCTTTCTGCAATGGTCGGGCCGACCGTCTGACAGCCTTGTCGGAGTGGCCACGACCCTAATTTTTTTTAATTCTAAATTCGTTTAATTATACGATCGTGTAGGCTAGAGTCGTCGGCGACCGTGTCTAAAGTCGCCCGACCGTGATATTTATTTATTTTTTATTTTTTAAATATTCTTTATATTTTTAATTTAATTTTGTACAAGTTATTTTTATTTATTTTTTCATTTTTTTTACTCACTTTATTTTAACATTATAAATAGGAGGTAATTCACCCTATCACTTCATACATACACAACTACCAAATCCAAATAAAATAAAATAATGTTATCAACACGAAAAAAAAAACACCCGTGAAATCGAATCCTCTTCTAACTCATCTGAAAGCATTGACGAAAAATTATTACTTACAGGCCATAGGGAACACTCGAAAAATTCATGACCTGGACGTGTAGTACCATCGTCGGCAACTCTTGAAACTGTAGCAATGTCATGAAAACAACATACATTTCCCTTTGAATCAAGATTTAAAGTCTTGTGTTTTTTTGTTAATACTAGTTTTGGATGAGGATGAACGACTCATGTTTGAGCGACTCATTCTACATAAAAAATGTAGAGAGTTATGAGTTGTGTGAGTTTGAGTGATGTGGTAATGTGTGAAGTTTGTGTGGTATTCATAGGTATAAAATTAAGGAGATTATTTATTATATTATTGTTTATAATAAAGAATTACAAGTATCCTGCTATATCCACCCGAGGATTTTACTAAAAACACCAAAACCAAACGGTCGTTTCAAGTGAAACGACCTTGAAACGACAGTTTGAACCAAAACGACCTTGAAACGGTCAATATAAAGGGGGGGGGGGCTGAATTTTAAGGTTTCGTCGTCGCGACACGTGGTGGCCGTTTCAACTGAAACGACCTTAAAACGACCGTTTGAACCAAAACGACCGTAGGAAATAGGTGAATTTAGTAAAACCTTGGGTGTCTATATAACGACTCAATTACAATAAAAAATAATGCCACCATTAAAATAAAAAATAATTTTTATTGTTTAAAAATAAAAATAAAAATTTATAAAGTTACACGGTCGGACGACCGTTGTTCTCCCGAGAGCGACCGTGTACGTCACGGTCGGACGACCATCTATATTTTCTTTTGGAAATAACTTTTTTTTACGGTCGTCGCGCCCCCGGCCGGTGTGTCAGACGGTCGGGCCGACCGTTGCAGAGAGAATGTTTGCCAGTCGTTGCGATCAGACGCACGGTCGTGCCGCCCGTCGCCATTACATACGTGGCACGAGCTTATTGGTTGACTCCGACGATAGTCCGAACCGTGGTAGAGCGGCCAAGACGATCGTGGATGCCGGCTATTTTCGTCCCATAGTAGTCAAACCGGCTATTCTCGTACTTTTCCCTTAGTTATATCCAGTTTCACACAATTCACAAACCTTTTACATACGAAACTCGAGCCTCAAAAATTTTATTTTATTAAACATCTCTATTCATGTATGATGCATCTTTAAATAGAAATTACTATTTGAGATTCTTAAGCTTTTCTCTGTTATTATTTTTTATAATAAGAAGATAAAGATTGAGAAAGGCAAGCATGGATATAGTATTTTATAACTTTAAAAAGAAAAGATGATGATAGTAATAGGGAGGGGATGCATGTAAGACAGGATGTGAATTATAACAAACAATCACCGTCGTGTATTATTATTATAATTATAATTCACCTCTCTTTTCTATTCTTTTATTTTGTGTCTGCTAGATATATATTACTAGATGATGACCCGTTCACGCGTTACGCCGGGCCACCAATTCATTTTTCTATTAGTATGGAGTTATAGCAAAATCTAAGCATGGTAAATTATTAGATTGCAAACCATAGCAGAAACTATTTGTTTGACATTTCATCCATGAAATTATAGCAAAAACTAAACATTTCATTCATTAACATTGACTGCTGCACATGGTTACTGAAAAGAACTTCCTTTTTCATATTGCTGGACCTGCTTTTGTTTGTACTAAAAAACTACAACTGCAGATGCTTGAGTTTGTAATACCTGCCAACCCAAGGTTACCAAAAACAACTTTATTCATACCAACAACTACTTATGATATGCATGTTAATTTGGAAATTAACACACAATTACTCTCAACTGCTCCTTCACTTTAGCTCAAAATCAAATAAGGCCTAAACATATGATTATGTACTATAACATAACACCATATTGTTTCTTACCATTCTTATAAATTAACTCATTTTCAGTAACGACATCATGATATAGGTGATTATACATCCTATTCAATATTAAAAAAGGATTTAAAATCAAATACTCAAATACACCATACCTCTTCTTGCTACACTAGATACACACCATCCTCAAAGTTAGTTGGTAGAAGGTCATCTTCATCCTCCAAGGATGCAAACTATGATGGAGTTCATTATCAAAGGATGCAAACTATGATGGAGTTCATCGCCATAATTAACGTTTTAACTCCATCTTCAGCATCACTGTCACAACTGTCCAGTTTCGTTCATTTGGTTATCATGGGTTTTAAGCCATGATCAATTTAAATAATTAATTGAATCATGATTTGAATAAAGAAGATAAAGTAATCTTATATAGTTCATGAAGCTAACCGTAACTTTATAAAATTTTCTTCAGTTAAGATGCTAACAATTTAGAATTCTAGAACTGTTTCAAGAGACTGACCATATATAGTTTATGAACCTAACATATTTCAAACTGTTCCTTTCAATCCTACCAATGTTAAATTATACAAAGAAACTATTTTTAATTTCAAATGACAACAACAAATTGTAAGAATTTAGAAGAAAACAAAAAGTTAATAAAAATAAAGGAACTAACCTTCAGAAGCCTATTCAACAGATGGACGAAAGCAACTGCATACAAAATTGATGGAAAAAAGTAAGAACATATAGAAAACTGCAATAAATAGAATAAAACACACCAACTAAACGTCATAGTTTAACCGTCTACAACAGTTGGATATAGTTTAACCGTCTATAGCAAAATAAGGATGTGTTACTAATAAACTCCTAAGAGAAGGAATGGCATAAAGGAAATTTAATGTGGTAGAGGTGATTATATAACCCATAAGTCTAAACATAAGAAATACCAAGAAGAAGTCAGACAAACGAAAACAAAAAGAAAGAGCCTACAACAGAATGTATAAGTGCCAACTATTTATGCAATTATAGCCATAGGTGGCTAGGAATAGCAACATTTAAAGACCACATATAAAGACCAGTGAAACTGTAACAAAACATATACTAAAAAGGACAATTACAACAATCATTTAATATGGAAAACATTTGAAAGGACTTTACTAATACAAAATTTGTAACACATATAAAGAGCATTTAAAAGGCAAATGTGAACCTGAAAATCAGTAGGACAGGTAAATAGGTAAATGGAGTTTAAAGATGCAAAACTGATTCAAAATTGTAAAAGGAAGTAATTTCCATGACTTTTGAAAAAGTCTATTTCAATTTCGCACAACAATAAAAAGACAAAGAATTAAAAAATATATATACAGATGATGAAAAATTGATCATTATAAGATTTCATAACAGAAACTCCCACTTCAAATTATTTTGTTATTTCATAAGGACTTACATTTAAATTATTTGTACTATTCAGTGTTAATTTATTACCATAAATTCATGACCAATTGTAAAATATAAGCCTAACCCAAAAAGTAATAAAAATAAAGGAACTAACCTTCAAAAATATCTTCAACAAATGAAGTATAGCTACTGCAAAGGTCGACAACTGCACACATAAGTTATGGAGAACAAAGTAAAAACGTATACAAAATTACAGAGACGATATCTATCACAGTAATGGAGCATTTTCTAATTATTGACTTTAAGACTTTTAAAGATGCTTGTGTTATGTAGTTTAATAATTTCATTCGAGCCATGACATTATGTTTCCAAGTTCAATGATCTTATTTTAGACATGACATCAACCATGTTCTTCCTCAAATGTAGTTCTATATGTACAAAGAGGATAGCTTAAAAATTTAAACCGGTGAGAAACATGTATAACCTTCACCTAAATAAATGAAACAAATGAATATAGAGATAAAAAAAAATATACAGCCGAAGGCGTAGATTCAAGTATAAGTGTATAACAATGAAACCAATTAAAATAATATAACTACAACTAAAACTATTTAGGTCATCGGAGTCTTAAGAGACCAGAAAAAGTTAAATCTTTATTTGCTAACACCTCTATACTGAAAGTCAAGAGCAACAATCACCAAGACTCTGGCAAAGAAAATTAGGTCGAAAAGAATTTCCCCAAATTGAAACAGGCGAATAAAAAAACGATCAGTAGCTAAAATAATAGAATCTGAAAATCATTTCTTATATTCATCATATTTCAAAATCAAGCAAATTACAAAGAAGTGGCGGGTAAACGGGCAACAAGTTGCGCCAAAGGTCAATCGCAACTAAAACAACAATTTGAGAAAAACGTACGAAGTGGAACCAATTAACATAAAAAATATCATGCAAGACCAAGAAATTGATAACCGAACAATTAACAAAGAAAGAGGAACTCTCGCAAGTAAAACGCAAAATTGGTCCAAAGGTAGATGAAAATTGAAGTTTCAATTGGATTGATTCACACACTTCACACACAATTCTCAGAGAAACTAAATCATTATTGAATTGAAAAGGGGAAAGATTACAACGAAATCAAAACAGCAGCTAAACCTATATACTAAACATGATTAGATAGCCGTTAACACTCTAACAAACTAAATACAAATTAAACCAAAACTTTGCTGCATGTTACACTTTCTGCCCAAACTATTAAGTGTATAAGTTTTACACTTTCAACCCCTGGAAACTCTGAAATTACAATTCAGGTCCAAAGTTTATGTTAACACAATGTTAACATCTCAACAAAAATGCATATCGTGCTTAAACAAAAATTGAGAAAAACAAACATGCAACAACAGAATATAGGATATGAGGTACCTCGAAAGGAAATCTGCAACATACGAAGCTTCACCTGCGAAAACAAAGACGATGGGTCAAAATTACAATCAAACAAAGCATACGCGCGATGGAATAAACAACGGAGAATCTATGTGAAATGTATACCAAAGGCGGAGTCGATGGTCCGCTTAATCGGCTTCAAGAGAGGGAGAGACACGGGATGAGGCGGTGTAAGAAATGGGAAAGAGCGAGAATAAAGAAAGAAGATATCGACGTTGGCATACACGCGTACAAAAGATGAAGTGGGTGTAATTTTCTTATTGGGTGAATTTGGAACGTGTAAATCACTAAATGGCTACAACGTAATAGTAAGATGCCTTAGAGAAAACTTTACAATTTGTAAATATATATATATATATATAGGGAAGGGTTCCGTGTAGACCCCTTAAATTTTGTAGACCCCGTAGACCCCTATAAAACTCAATAAAAATAAAACTCAGTGTTGTAAATTTGGTTTTTTTTATTACGACAAGCTTTTAAGAACCAAAAAAATAAATAAATTAATTAAAAAAAAACAAAAAACATTAAAAATCGAACATTTTAACACAATGAGTTTTAAAATAATGAGTTTTAAACGCAACACTGAGTTTTATTGAGTTTATTGAGTTTTAAACTCATTGATTTTTAAAACTCATTGTCTTAAAATGTTTAATTTTTAATGTTTTTCGTTTTTCTTTTTTTTTAATTGTCTTTTTTTTGTTCTTAAAAGCTTATCGCAAATAAAAAAAACTAAATTAACAAAACTGAGTTTTATTTTTAGTGAGTTTTAATGAGTTTTATAAGAGGTCTACGGGGTCTACAAAAAATAAGGGGTCTACACGGATCTTTTACCTATATATATATATAATATATAATAATTATGTTTTTTTATTATTATTATTAATAAACACCAGATTAACTTTCAATTATCATCCAGTTTGTTGTATTTATATATTTATATATATATAACAATTGCAATTGAGGGTCACATACACATTATTACTGTTACTCACGACCGCCAATAGGGCTCTTTCATGTTTCCGTTAGAGCCAGTGGGTTCTTCCACGTTTACTCTTTCTTTCTTCCACATTTACTTTTTCTTTTTTATATTGTTGCCGCGTGTACGTAGGGTTTTTATCCCCACTTGCTAAACCACCGGTATATCTTCTCTTTGAAGCCTCCCTTTTCTTTTAAAAAGAGACTACTTGTTATTGAGTCTTTTTTGTAAGATTGTGATTTTAGAGTTGGGAGATCAACACATTTGAAAAAGAAAGTGAACATAAAAACAGGAAGCAAATAAAGTAAATTAGAATTCATAAGAAGAATGTGGTAACCGACCTGTTACCCAACTGTCCAAATTAGCCACACCTAGAAATGATATATACAAACCAAGTTACTTACATTTAGAATCGTCATCTCGGGTCTGAGTTAGCTCAGCTACATCTTTGGTCTTTCTTGAAATGTAAAAAATAAGGAATACAACTCAGAACCTTTTGTACTAAAGGTCAGCAATTCAACCCGTTTTTTTATGAATGGGTCAGTTGGCTATAACGCTATCACAGGTCAAATTCAAAGGTTAGGTAAAACGAAAATGGGTTGAAAATTGTCCAAGGTGTAATTGTAATGGGTAAAACATCCTAAATTATTTTATTCAGATAAAGAGATTGTTACTAAAGCAGGTATACAGACTTAATCCTAATTGACACACTTTAACTGTTGATAAAATTGGTTGGACGAAAGTGTTTTGGGTCGATTTGACCTGTACAATAAAGTACTTGTTTTGACCCGGACCTGATCTGACCCCTTAGCCAGCCCAACCATTTTGCCACATCTACTGCTGCCATCAGTCGATACAACAACCTAATGATGCACTACGCAGAGATAAGCCCTCGGAAGAGATTACCGCAACAACAATGCAACCAAACAACTGTAAGCCACTTGCAAAGAAAGAAACAGTTACAATCAATCAAAACTAACAAACAACAAAAGTTAACACAAATAACTAACCGGAAGAACCTGCATCTGTTCTGTTCTGCTGTCAAACATGTTTCAAGAAAGCGTGTTATCCAATCATACATATAATATTTTATGATATAACGGTTATTGTGTACTTATTACTTAGAGTATTTACCGAATCCGAATTCCCAAAGGGAAAGCTTCTGCAGATGTTTGTTTATGTTTATGGCCAACTTAGTAAAACCCCTTATACAATAGCTATAGCAAGGAATTGTTAAATGACGAAGTTAAGATTAAAATAAAAAAGAAGATCAGATTGAAATGAAAATAGGAGTGAGGTTAAATGGAGACGTATAGGTTTTTGTGCCTGATGTATTACCACCACTTTCGCGATAACGCTGAGAAACTCAAGAAATTGAATTGTTGAGCCTAGAAGTTGGAAAAAAAAAATTGGCAACTTAACATTAGAAATAAACCTGAACTTTGCCATAGAACAAAGCTTCGATTGCTCATTAAGGCATTTAAGCACTTGTTTCGGCAAGACCAAATTCAGAAATCTTCAAATCATAAATCTATAAATAACAAATCTTTAAATCATGTGTTTTTTTATAGTTGAATCAACAGGATAGAACAAATAATCACAAATAAAATTTGAGATGTACTTGTAAATAATATTACACCACTCACATGATATCATAGTCTTGTTCCTTTTGATTCTTAAATCTTCATCCTGCAATAACAATTTTCATAATTAAAACATTTGCTTGAACAAACCCGTTTATTAATAACAGTAATTGTTATATGTACTGCAAGTTAGTATGCTATGGTTTTTGAGGTTGTAAGGTCTTATTAAGACCTAATACTAATACTATTGCAGTTAATTTTAGCCTTTATGTTTAACTTTATCTAGCAATGTTACACAAAAGAATATTCATTTGTTTAACTTTATGTTTTTAATGTCATAACGAAAAACGAATATTCATTTGTTTCTATTATCTGTTTCATTCTTCTATAGTATTAGAGCATTATTGCTCCTCACGACCCAAGTTCGATTTCTTTTTCTCTTTTACAAATCAAACACCGACCCTGAATTTTAAAAGCTACAAAAAAATTCAAATCCAAACAGAATACTAAACAAAATTCAAATATAAACAGAATACTCTCACTAAGATTTCTCGTATGTTTGATTTACTACTCTTGGTTTCAAGCAACAAGTTACTTCGACTGTCAAACTATTGCATCAATTTTCACTTAGGATTCGTATTTAGGATCTTATTTTGTTCTCTATCACGTAAACAATTGTCACAAGTTACATATAAAAATTTAGTCGGTCACTTAAAATCGTTGCCGCTACACTGGTCCTGCCCCTATATTATGTTACAATTTTTGTATAATTGTGTTGACTTTGATCAAATTGAGCTAAGACTTACGTCAAGCGGGTCTGGAGGTGCGGGTACATACTCGTATCGATGGCGTTATAATTCTAGGAACCTCATTGGGGGTTCCGAGCTCCAAGGGCCCGGGAGAGCAGGGTCCAACGGGCTAGGGTTGACCGGGTTAGCTTGAATTTTTTTTTATCTTAATTAAATTGTTTAATGGAAAATGATTAAATTGTTTAATGGAAAATGCATTAGAAATTTCTTTTTGGCTGAAAATTTACTTATTGTTTTCTGAGGGACCAAAAGTGTAATTTAAGCAATTTTGGTTTAGAATTCGAAATTAGATTTGGTCGACATTTGGTTTTCCTGGTACGTTTTTTCAATCACAGACAACAAATACTCTGGTTCTCAAACTCAATCTGAGTTGTATCCGACTGGAAATCAATCTGAAAGTGTATCCACGCTTCTCGGATTAATCCAGAAAATCGGAAATTCTAACATATTATAGGGGTGCCTAAACATTGGTACAAAAATCAGACTGTAACCACAGATTGTAACCACAGATGACTATGTAAAGACTCCAAGATCTCATATATATCACCCCTCTGCATATGACTTGTATCTTTAGCTACAAACTCATGCACATTCTCTCCTATTTGGATTGAGCTACAACCTGGAACCTTTTCAATTCCTTCTTCTCTCATTTCCCGCCTAAACCTCAAAGTATCTTGCCACCGTCCCATCGACGAACTCAAATTTGTAACTGATGTCAAATAGCTCGGGTTTGAAGGTTCTTGATCCAATACCTTTTTGGTTACATACTCGAACAAGTTACTATTCCCATGTAGTTTACAAGCAGAGAGTAATGTCCCCCAAATCACGGCGTTAGGCTCCAAATCCATGCTTTCTGTTAATCTTATCGCTTCATCTAGATCCCCAGATCGCGCTAGAAGATCAATCATGCATCCGTAATGCTCGATTTGGGGTTTAATCCCATAGCTATATACCATTTGGTTGAATAATGTTTTACCCTCTTTCACTAGTCCTCCATGGTTGCAGGCTGACAGAACAGCGATAAACATGACATCATCTGGTTTTGTTCCTTCGACGCACATCTTGTTGAACAATGCTAATGCTTCTTTACACATGCCATGAACAGCCAAGCTTGACACCATTGTTGTCCATGTGATTACACATTTGTTAGACATCTGATTAAAGACTGATTTACTGCTCCTGATATCCCCGCATTTCGCAAACATGTCGATCAGTGCATTTCCTAAAGGGGTTGACATTTTTATCTTGTTTTTGTTGATGTAAAAGCTGACCCATTTCCCGTTTTCGAGAGAACCTAAGTGAGAACACGCGGATACAATGCTGGTCAAAGTAACTTGATCGGGTTTGCATTTGCCATCGACTGACATCTGACGGAACAACGAAAGAGCTTCATCGAACATGCTTTTGTTGATGTAGCATGATATCATAGCATTCCAAGTAACAACATTTCTTTTGCTTCCTATCGAATCAAACATTTTTCTTGCTGATTCAACGTCTCCAATTGATGCGTATCCTGATATGATCGCTGTACATGCTACCACAGACTTCACTGGCATCTCGTTAAACACGACCTCTGCGTTTCTCAAATCACCCGCCTTCAAGTATCCGGATATCAAACAGTTCCAAGAAACCTCGTTTCTCTTTGGCATTTTGTCGAACACTGAGCGTGCATACTCCATCTTTCCATTCTTTGCTAACCCTGTGATAACCGAATTCCATGTCACAACACTTCTTTCCGGCATCGATTCAAACAGCCTAACTGCAGGTCCAACTTCTCCACAATCCATATACATCGCAATCATAGTATTCCAAGATACAACATCTCTCACAGGCATTTGATCGAACACCTTACATGCCAAATCAACACCGTCACTACCACACTTACCGTACAAATTCAGAAGGGTGTTTCCAACGAACGCACTCGAAACATCAAAACCCATCTTCAATACTTCCCCGTGAATCATTCTACCAACATCGAAGCTCTCGAAACATTTGAGAAGAAAAGTGAAGGTGAAAGTGTTGGGTGATACCGGGAACTCTCGTCTCTTCATTTGTTCGTAAACACTCAATGCGTTACATGTTGTAAGGTTGTTATTGCCATTGATGAAACATTTGATCATTGTGTTGTACGCAACAACGTCAGGAGAGTTGGAAGTTTGGAGCACATTGAATGCATAATCAAGGGAAATGAGGTCAGCTGAAAGAGTGATGAGGGTGCGGAGAAGAAAGTTGTTGTCTTTAAAGCCATTGATGAGTAACTGAAGTTGGGTTTGCTTCAAGTGGTTGATTGTTTTGCAATTTTGCAAGAATCTGAGTATTTCACTTTCCATCCCCTGCATTCGATTGTTTCAATGCGTTATTTGAGACTATAAATAAGGATCTGAATTTTCTTACATCACAGGAAAACACAACATTGCAGTCTTTGCTCATTTTACACTGTCTTAGATTTTAATAATTTAAACTATTATGACCAACATGTGGAAAATAATCTAAACTATTAGCTTGACGTGTAACGGTTTAACTTTCATTTTCATTGTTAAAGAAAATCTTACTAGCGTAATAATCATACATAATTGATTTAGACTTGCTTTATGTTTAATTTTGCTTTTATGTTTCCATATTTTCTTGAGAATCATCATTATAACACGTTTCCTGATGAGATATACTTTTATTAGAGAAATGGTGTGGCAATTTTGGCACGCCTATTTTGATGTGCCCATGATCATTATAACACGTCACATAGTCGTGGGTTTAAGCTGGGTTTGAGTGGTGGCCTTCATGTAAATACTGATTGGGTTGGGGTTTAAGCTGGTTTTTTGGAATTGTGCTTCAAGTGAACTGTGAATGGGATAAAGTTCTTTCATAAGATCAAGGTAAAAGATTTTGGTTTTCACTATGTTGAGGATTTTCAAGCAAAAATATCAGAGTCTTGGGGATCATGCTGTTAAAGAATTATATTGTGTATTACGGCTTCACTCAGTGGGAGTTGAGTTTTTATTTGTGGTTATTATTTGGTAGTGAGCAATCTTTTCATTTTTTTTTCTTCCTTTGTATATGCAGATTACATTAATATTACAAAAATAATGCTATGCGACTTTGAACAATGTAACTCAAGATCTCCAACCTCATCCCCTATGTTGAAGTTCAGATATTAATACTGGTTCTTTACACTTAAAAAAGGTACAGGGGGGGTTTTAAATGAGGAGGTCTGTATGGTATATTTGGCAATAGATACATCACAAATGAAGATGTGGAACCAGTATTTGGCAATTTCAGATTATTTCAGTAATTTAAAGATGACGAGATCAATATTAGGCTTGTTGTAAATAACTGTCCTAACTTTATCACTTTATGGTTTGCAAATCCATACAAAAACTAAACCTCTTGATTAAGCAACAATCATAAAAAGCTAAATCAAAGTATTACAACCTTCAAATTTATATCCTAATGAGTTTTAGTACACATATATGTAACCGTCAATAAATCATTATCCTACAAAAACACTGGTGCCTAACAAATATATTTTTAGGACATTAGCATTAACATGATAAAGTTCTTGAAGAATATCTTCCATACACATGCTGGATTGCATATTTTACACAAATATCTTTAAAAATTTTCAAGAAATAGGAACTGTACCTCCTGAATAAGCAACTATATACAAAGCTACAGCAAAGTATTACAACCTTAAAGTTTCTATCCTAATAATATCTGGTGTACATATCTGTAACTTGTAACTGTAAATATAATAGTTCTCAATAAAGTCAAGAAAAGGCGTAATTATCAATTGCAGCCTAATTAAGATGATAGAATATAAAAATCTTTTTTTTTTTTTGCTAGGATGGCTGATAAAGAAAACAAAATTAGGGCAATTAAAAAGGGATATCGATTCAGTTACAAAATTACCTGTAAAAGAAGATGAGATTATGTAAATCGCTGCAACAGAGCTTCAATTCGAGAAAAAGTTGTGTGAATGATATCTGAAACGCAGAGAAGGATGGGTGAATGAAAAAACAAAATTAGGGCACTTAAAGGGGGATTTCGATTCTAAAATACCTGTAAACGAAGATGAGATGATGTAAATCGCTGAAACAGAGCTTCAATTCGAGATTAAACTGTACGAATGATATCTGGAACGCAGAGAGAAGGAAATCAAAGGAAGTCGAAGTGAGGAGAATTGTACGTGTAAAAATATGAATAAAACCGGAACTTGAACCCGAGCGTCTCAGAACTTTAGGTTTAAATTGAGAAAAAAATAAAACACCGGACTGCTAATAAGAGTCGAACTCTGGTTATGTAGTAAAAATTTAAGGAAACTAACCAACTGAGCTGCAAAGGAAAATGCTCCAAGTTTTTGTTAACGGTGTACATATATAGAAGTTTATTTTTAAGGTAATATATAATATAGGAATTGCGTTAAGTTTGAATATATATATATGCTTGCACTATGTTTAACAATACAATCATTGTTTTTAAGTTTTAACTATTAAAACATTGTCAGTCTATTTGATCTATTTTATGTTTTTTTAATTATAAAGGCTTACAAACCTAAATCAGAAAACTAAACCTAGGTCAGACCGTTGGTGACTATTTGATTTTGGTTTGCAATAGTAAAAAATCATTACTAACAGTTTGATTCACCGTTTGAACAAAAAGCTATTAATACTAAACCGTAAACACCCCTAATTATAGTCGGGTTACTTGTAATTAATTTACTACCACTAACCCAGTTACATTATGTAGTGGTTACATGTCTTCCGAGTATGCAATGGATGGGACTTTCTCGGTGAAGTCTGATGTTTTTCAGTTTTGAAGTCTTAATCCTAGAAATTGCTAGCGGAAGAAGAAATACAAGCTTCTATCAGCTTGACAGGACGGTCAATCTTATCGGATATGTAAGTCTATTTTAAAATTTGATTCTTCTACAAACAAAATCTGGTACTATATTAGACGAGTAATTCCTTTTACCCATAAAGTCAAACCCTAGAATGCATAATCAACCTTTGAAATGATCTTAGACATGGGAGCTATGGCAATAAGGGAACGCATAGCAATTGCAGGATCCAACCTTTGGTGATAGTTGTGTTGTAGAGCAATTGTTGAGGACTATTGATGTTGCACTTCTTAGGTGGCGTTTGGTTCATGGAATTCAATGGAATTGGAATTGATAATTTTTTCCTTTCAAAATTGTTCTTGGTTGGGTAAATAAAGAATTTGAAATGCAATGAATTCATTCAATCAATGGAATTTGAGACTATGTAACTTTCATTCGTTAAAGTGAATGATTTATAAGGAATGTTGAAATAGTACAATATTCCATTGATTAAAGGAATTCGTTGCATTTCAAATCCCTTCTTTACACAATCAAAAACAATTTTAAAAGGAAAAATATCAATTTCAATTCCATTGAATTCAATAAACCAAACGCCACCTTAGTGTACAAGAAAACGCAATGGATAGATCAGTGATGTCATAGGTGATATTTGATGCTCAATAATGCTAATGTGTTGTTACCCATTCCAAAACGACCGACATTCTTTTTTGGCGGAAATGTGTCTGAGTCCACTTTAGTCGTAAGGGAGACATATGACGGTTCTATAAACAAGTTAACCGTTACACAAATGAAAGCTCGATGATTTAGCAGTATACAAAGCATCATAGTATTGATCATATATGCAATGTATATAAACATTATTTGTTTTTTTTTCTTTCAAAAATCTAGTAAATAATAAGAATTATATATATTAACAAAATGAATTGTCTGGGCTTAGAGTAAAATTACTGTATATCGTTTCCTTCAATTACATTATGACACCTAACTAATTTGTCCAATCAAGTGCTTCCACCTTACTTTGCTTTTGAGTTTATTTGGTTTGCTTCTTAATTTGTTGGGCTTTGGGCTTATTGTTAAGAGTGATACGTCCCACATACACATTTCCCTATTTCTCATCTCCCTCTCTTTTATTTCATTTCTCCACCGGCACATTTAAAAAAAAACCTTCTTAACCACTTTTTTTTTTTACCATAAAACCCCCATTTGGCCTTTATGACTAATCCACATAGTGAAACCCGTTGTGGTGGTGGATTAATCATGAAGTCAATTGTTCCATGTTGCCATTTTTTTTTACTTATTTAAGTTTCAATTAAATTTGTTTCAATTTATCTTTGTTTATTATGGATTACTTTTAATGATTTTGTCCGCTAAACACTTAGAATGTTTACTATGCATATTACAATGTAGTTTCTAAAATTTACGTGTATAATTATTGGGATTAAGTACCCCACAAATTCACAAAAAATTGATGTATATAATTAATGGGATTAAGTACCCGACAAATTCACAAAAAATGGCAAACGACAGGTACCCAAACAACAATGAAAAAAATTATAGGGAATTCACCCGCCGCAACGCGCGGTTGAGTTCATGTCTTGTTGTAATTAGTTATAAATATAACGTATGATTATATGATCAAGCATATATGATATAAAGATTTCATATGCATGTTTGTAGGCCGAAAATGGAACAAAATGAATTGTCTGGGCTTAGAGTAAAATTACTGTATATCGTTTCCTTCAATTACATTATGACACCTAACTAATTTGTCCAATCAAGTGCTTCCACCTTACTTTGCTTTTGAGTTTATTTGGTTTGCTTCTTAATTTGTTGGGCTTTGGGCTTATTGTTAAGAGTGATACGTCCCACCTACACATTTCCCTATTTCTCCTCTCCCTCTCTTTTATTTCATTTCTCCACCGGCACATTTAAAAAAAAAAAACCTTCTTAACCACTTTTTTTACCATAAAACCCCCATTTGGCCTTTATGACTAATCCACATAGTGAAATCCGTTGTGGTGGTGGATTAATCATGAAGTCAATTGTTCCATGTTGCAATTTTTTTTACTTATTTAAGTTTCAATTAAATTTGTTTCAATTTATCTTTGTTTATTATTGATTACTTTTAATGATTTTGTCCGCTAAACACTTAGAATGTTTACTATGCATGTTACAATGTAGTTTCTAAAATTGATGTGTATAATTATTGGGATTAAGTACCCCACAAATTCACAAAAAATTGATGTATATAATTAATGGGATTAAGTACCCGACTAATTCACAAAAAATGGCAAATGACAGGTACCCAAACAACAATGAAAAAAATTACAGGGAATTCACCCGCCGCAACGCGCGGTTGAGTTCATGTCTTGTTGTAATTAGTTATAAATATAACGTATGATTATATGATCAAGCATATATGATATAAATGTTTCATATGCATGTTTGTAGGACGAAAATGGAACAAAATGAATTGTCTGGGCTTAGAGTAAAATTACTGTATATCGTTTCCTTCAATTACATTATGACACCTAACTAATTTGTCCAATCAAGTGCTTCCACCTTACTTTGCTTTTGAGTTTATTTGGTTTGCTTCTTAATTTGTTGGGCTTTGGGCTTATTGTTAAGAGTGATACGTCCCACCTACACATTTTCCTATTTCTCCTCTCCCTCTCTTTTATTTCATTTCTCCACCGGCACATTTAAAAAAAAAACCTTCTTAACCACTTTTTTTTTTTACCATAAAACCCCCATTTGGCCTTTATGACTAATCCACATAGTGAAATCCGTTGTGGTGGTGAATTAATCATGAAGTCAATTGTTCTATGTTGCCATTTTTTTTACTTATTTAAGTTTCAATTAAATTTGTTTCAATTTATCTTTGTTTATTGTGAATTACTTTTAATGATTTTGTCCGCTAAACACTTAGAATGTTTACTATGCATGTTACAATGTAGTTTCTAAAATTGATGTGTATAATTATTGGGATTAAGTACCCCACAAATTCACAAAATATTGATGTATATAATTAATGGGATTAAGTACCCGACAAATTCACCAAAAATGGCAAATGACAGGTACCCAAACAACAATGAAAAAAATTACAGGGAATTCATCCGCCGCAACGCGCGGTTGAATTCATGTCTTGTTGTAATTAGTTATAAATATAACGTACGATTATATGATCAAGCATATATGATATAAAGGTTTCATATGCATGTTTGTAGGCTGAAAATGGCAAGAAAATTAATTTGGAGACTAATATGAAAATTTTGATATAAAATCAGAAAGACGAAAAACATTTAACTCTATATTAGATCATATCTTTAAATATAAAGATAGAGAAGTTGATACACTGATAATAAAAAGTAAAAACCCTAAAGAAAATTGGAAACGATCGGGAAACGTCCTTGTAAACCAGGAAACGTCCCTGACTACAAGGAAACGTTTGGGAAACGTACCCGGTGAGTACCTTTCCTAGATCGTCCCCGTGCTTCATAGTCGGAGACACCACGAATGCTTGAACCAAATGAAGTGTTTCCTCCGTGCTCCACTTTGTCTTTACAACCCGGACGAAGAACCCTCAATGGGTTGTTTACCCTATGTCGTCCTTTTTAACAGGTTCTTGAGTTTTCCTGTATTATTTCCAGGTCGTCGTTAACAAGTGGGGGTTGGGGTTGACATTGTGTGAATACTTATGAGGATATTGTGATGGTGGGATTTATCCCAATTGAGCATAGTTGTTTGCATAGGCGGGGTTGGGGTTGACCCGTTTACAACGATTTGGTTGCCTATTGTATGTGGGTATATTCCATGAGTTGAGGTTTTGGTTGGGATTCATGGTTGTTATAATTTTTTAGAAAAATATAGAGTAAAAGAAGATTTGTAAAAAAAATGAGTGAAAGTGTGATTTAAATAGGTGACAAATGTTTGAAAATATTTTTTATTAAATGCCCCTAGTGGTAAAAAAATAGCCGTTCCACAGCTAAATCCAAAACTCCACGCTCGTTAAGACTTTCACGCAAACAAATCGCGGAGAGTCATAGCATTTGAAGTTGGCAATTGAGAACGTGGAGCAAGTTTTAGGAAATGTATATGTATAAGTAGATTGTTATGTTCAAGTTTTTTTGTTTCACTTTAACTCAATAAAAGAAGTTTACATTTGTTTTATCTCATTGTTTGTTGATATTCGACTTGTACTATTATATATAGCTATGGGTGTAAACGAGCCGAGCCGAGCCCGAGCTCGTCTAGGCTCGAGTTCGGCTCGTTAAAATTTAAGAGAGCTTGATCTCGAGTTCGGCTCGATTAGAGCTTTATTTATGAAGCTCGAGCTTGGCTCGTGAAAAGTTATTGAAGCTCGAGTTTGGTTCGGGCTCGGCTCCTTTATTATTAATTATTATTTTTTATAATTAAATTTATATATATTTAAAATTATACTTTCTTATATAGAATACATATCATTTACTTATTGTATCATAATTTTATATATAATAATTATAATATTTTTAAATATATTTAAAAAATTAAATAAAAATTTATTAAGGAGTTTTTATTAACCGAATTGAAATACAAGAGAACAATCACCCCGGCGGGCAAGGGAGGCGGGCAACAAGCTGCGCCGCCAAGCCTTTTAAATGATATGTAAAGCTCGGGCTCGAGCTCGTTTATTAACGGGCCCTATTTCAAAGCTCGAGCTCGGCTAGAGCTCGTTAAGGCTCGGCTTGTTTCAAACTTTTTATCGAGTCGATCTCGAGTAGCTCACGAGCGACTCGAATCGAGCCGAACATCAACTCCGAGATCAAACTTTATAAGTTTTGTTTGCAACAAATTTTAAAAGACTATAAGAAAAGTGGCAAAAGATTTAAAGAACTTTACTTTTTAGTAAGAATATTCACCCAGCCACCCAGGTGTATTTCTGTTATTCAACGACGAAGGCACGTGTCCGTTCAAATGTATCAAAATGTCAACGCTAACTGAACAGAAAGAAATAGTCGATGTTGGCTGCGGCCTGCGGATACAATAATAACATAGTATCAAATTCAAACTCAACCACTTAAAAACAATAAATAAGAGGGTTCTTCAATATTCATCCCGTTGAACTATTTGTTGCACAATGATCACCCTCATCATCTTCATCCTCCTAATCATCAATTCTTCCCCTGCATCTGCTGTTTCCGCCATCAAAGTTGGCGAAACACTCAACCTCACTTCTCGCCTCGTTTCCCCCGGTACAAACTTCACGTTAGGCTTCTTCACCATTCCCGAGACAACCTACACTTATTTAGGAATCTGGTACACAATTGACGGCGACGATTCGTCAACCAAAGTATGGGTAGCCAATCCATCAACTCCCATCACATCAACTTCTACCGCCCTCATGATCGATCCCGACACCGGGAAATTGACCATCGCCACCGGAGGAACAGCCGTTGTAAACATCTCAGATAATCAATCCGGTCCTAGCCCTAATTTCACCGCGACTCTCGAAGACACCGGTGATTTCCAGCTGAAGAACGAAACCGACAACCGAATTGTTTGGAGAAGCTTCGATTACCCGACTAGCGTGCTTCTTCCAGGTATGAAACTCGGGTCGGATCTTAGAACGGGTCGTAACTGGAACTTGACTTCTTGGCTAAGCGATGAAAACCCTAATTACGGTGCTTTTAGTTTGAATTGGGAGCCACGTGGAGAAAACTCTCAGAGGTTAATGATACGACGTCGTGGGGAGCCCTACTGGACCAGTGGGGATTTCAATAATCAAAATCATACATTTGAGTTTATGATTGTGAACAACCCTTTTAGTAAATACTGGTACAATCTAAGCTATGTGTATAGCAATGAAGAAAGGTATTTCAGTTTTAAAGGATTCAATGGTGTTAAACCCATGTGGATTTTGCGCCCAGATGGTATGATTTTAGATGGTGAGAGTAATGCATTATGGAGCCCTGAGTTCTGTTACGGGTATGAATCGGGTAACGGGTGTGTTGCGGGTTCTGATTTGCCTCGGTGTAGGAGTGAAGATGATCAGTTTTTTCAAAGGAATGGGGATTTTGCTCCTGAGTTGACTGGGAGTTCATCTGATGATGATTCAAGCATAAGTTTTAGTGATTGTATGGTGAGCTGCTGGAACGATTGCGGGTGTTTGGGGTTTATCACCGGTGGAAATGGAACTGGATGTACAAGATGGACAGGAACTAAATCAGTGAATAACTTTTCGGTTAATCCATCGGGGAACTCTGTAGCAAAGTATGTGCTTGTTTCTCCGACTAAAGCCAAAGGTAAAACAATCTTGATTATTTCACAGGGAAAGTATGTGTTTGTTGGTTAATTTTTATGTGTTTCTTTAACTGTATTAAGCTTAAATAGTTAGTGATTTGGCCTCAAGATCTAACACAACACATTATACACAGGAAAAGCTAGAATAATCTTGATTTGGGCACCGGTTGTAGCGGGCATTAGTCTACTTCTATTTTGCTTCGGTCTATTGTGGTTTCTTAAGAAGCGAAAGCTTAAACGAGAAGGTATATCAGTTGGTATTGATGTTATATACTGATATTGGTCTACTTTTGAAGTTTATATCTATATTAGTATCTAAATGGAATGGTTTGATTGTAGAAGAGAAACGAAATGAAGATGATGTACAGTGGCTTGAACTCATGGATTCGAGTAATACTGAAAGAGGCGGTAGAAAAGGAAGTGATATGGTAATTTTCAGCTTTGCTGATATAGTAACCGCTACAAATGATTTCTCAAATGAAAATAAGCTTGGACAAGGTGGCTTTGGACCTGTTTATAAGGTATTTGTATCTTTTCATACACGTGGTAGTTTTTTTAGACCTGTTGTTGACAAAACGAGATATAATGTGCTTATGATAAAAGGGGAAACTTATCGATGGACGAGAAGTTGCAATTAAAAGGCTTTCTAGAACATCAGGACAAGGGCTTGTGGAATTCAAGAATGAACTTATACTTATTGCCAAACTTCAACATACAAATCTTGTTAGAGTTCTTGGTTGTTGTATTCATGGAGGCGAAAAGATGCTAGTTTACGAGTACATGCCCAACAAGAGTTTAGATTTCTTTCTGTTTGGTAAGAAATACATGATCTACATATCTATGATTGTTTGGTATTTGATACTAGTCTGCTTTATCTAAGTTGTTATAACCTTTGCATAGATGAAACCAGAAAGGCACTACTAGACTGGTCAAAAAGATGGAACATTATTGAAGGAATTGCTCAAGGATTGCTTTACCTGCATAAATACTCGAGAATGCGTGTTATCCATAGAGATCTTAAAGCCAGTAATGTTTTGTTAGATGAAAATATGAACCCCAAGATTGCTGATTTTGGTATGGCAAGAATTTTCAAACAAGATGAGACCGAAGCAATGACCAGAAGGGTGGTTGGTACATAGTATGAACACTCTCCCTTACTAAATTAACATTCTAGTTGAGGATGTTATTGGTTCGTTTTTTTTTTTTTTTTGAAACTTTTAGTTGGTCCGTGTAGAGATTTTCAAACATAGAGAATGATTTGGTTTACGGTTTATACTTTCACCCTTTTTCCTATAAAAAATGAACCTGGCCATAAGATTGGGGATATGCAAATTTATTATACTTGGTCCTTTAATTGTGTTCAGTTTGACTATATATATGATTGAATTTTGCTCAACAATACAATACAATTAGTGTTTTTAAGTTTTAACTCTTACAATATTCACTCCTTTATTTTGATTGTATTTTATGTTTTTTTTATTATAAAGCCCCGGCAAGCCCAAACCAGGAAACTAAAACGGAGCCAGACCTTTAGTAATGGTTTGGTTTTGGTTTATTGTTTGACGTAAAAACCACCAAAACTGGACTATGAACACCCCTAATTATTGTCGGGACACTTCTAATTAAATTGTGCACACTCTAATTCTGTTACATTATGTAGTGGGTACATGTCTCCCGAGTACGCAATGGATGGGACATTCTCGGTGAAGTCTGATGTTTTCAGTTTTGGAGTGTTAATCCTGGAAATTGCAAGCGGAAGAAGAAACACAAGCTTCCCTCAGCAGCTTGACAAGCCGGTCAATCTTATCGGATATGTAAGTCTACTTTTAAATCTAATTCTTCTACAATCAAAATCCAATACTCTATTAGACTAGTAATTCATTTAACCCATAAAGTCATAACTTAGCATGTATAATCTTTGAATGATTTTAGGCATGGGAGCTATGGCAACAAGGGGATGCATTGCATTTGCAGGATCCGGCGCTTGCGGATAGTTGTGTTGTACACCAATTGTTAAGGACTATTCATGTTGCACTTCTTTGTGTACAAGAAAACGCGAACGACAGACCAGTGATGTCAGAGGTGATATCGATGCTCAGTAACGATACCATGTTGTTACCTGTTCCAAAACGACCGGCATTCTTTTTCGGCAGAACCGTGTCTAAGTCAACTTCAGTCGAAAGGGAGACATATGAAGGTTCTATAAACAACTTAACCATTACACAAATGGAGGCTAGATAGTAAGTAGATCATCATGCACATTTACATGTCTAAGCATCATAGGATTGATTATATGAAGTGTATATTAACGCGAGTTATTCTTTTTTTTATAAAGGTTAAGTAAACGTATAATAATTATATAATCAAACGTATATGTTATCAAGTGTTCATATTCATCTTTATAGATCCGGTCTGATGTTCTGTTTAATACATTAATCAAACGTATGTCTGACTTGACTCCCTTCAATTCCTTCATAAGTCATGAAGTGGAACTATTGGGTTGGGCCGGACAGGTCGAGTCGAGCACGTCAATTCGATCGACGGGTCAGGCTAGTCTCTCTTGGTTTGGGCAATAATTTCTTAATGGAGGAACGTCTAGCTGTTACTCGCTTTGTCGGTGGAGGATTTGCTATCTTTTCCAATGGATTCCTTGACTGAAGAATAAGAATAACTTGGTGAGTGCGGCGGTTTGAACGGCTTGTTGGGTGATATGGTGTGTTAGAAATGATTTGGTGTACAAAGGGAATAGGCATTAAATGAACTACATCACTAAAGAAACAAGGCTCTAATTTCTTTTAAACTAAATGTAGAGCTAGAGGTTGGAGAATTGAATGATATAATTTTTTTTTATAATTTTGTTGTTGCTCATTTAGCTCTCCTCGTAGCTCCTTGCTTGAGAAGTGTGGTTTTTAAATTTTAATGAATTCCCCATTTTGAAAAAGAGAAGAAAAAAAAGGAAGAGAAAAAAGTTAGTTTTTTTTTTTTAATTTGAGTTAAACCAGAGAAATATTGTATTATTGATATTGTGAATAATAGGGTTACATAGAGTCTCTCTATATAAAGAGAATAATATTACACTTCAATGCCCTCCATTATAATATAATATCATATCTAGTATAATAGTTTAATAATGTGAGATTAACTAAGATTAGAGGGAAACTTTAAATTCGAATTCAATTGAATTATAAATACAAGAGAACAATCACTCCAATAAGCAAGAGATGCGAGTAACAAGCTGCGCCGCCAAGCCTAGTAGTGAAAAGGAATATCATTTTTGGTGGAGACGCAAATTTAAAACTTGAGAGTTGTGTAATTTGGTGTATAATTTAACCTTTCAAAATAAAATAAAATAAAAGACTGGATTAGTGGTCGATATGGTTTGTGAGTAGGGCTATTCAGGAGCCGAATCGAACTGAACGGATCTTTGCTTGTACTCGATTCGTTTACAGTCCGAACAAGGTATAGCAGAGCCTCAAACATTTCTTCAATCGAGCCAAATTGAATAAGTGTATTTCGAGCATTTTGCGACCCAACTTGGAACAAGTTTAAGTGTCGAAAAAGAGGCCTATTTAAAAACCCACCCTCTACGGCTCTAACCCCTGCCCAATTTGCCTCAACCCCCTTTCGGTTTCTGAAATATTGTAAACCTGTGTCCAGTCCACTCCTCCATTCCCTATCTCACTTTCTCACCATCTCATCTTCAAACGTAAAACTGAACAAAATGCAGATTCAACGAAACGAAGATGGAACAAAACGAAGGTCGCATATTCGTTAAACTTCATCAAACATAGAATCTGCACCACCTCACCTGTTACGGAGAGTCAAAGCACGTACTTCCTCGAACTGAACCGCCTCTGCCAATCTGATGAAGCTCCGACTTTAAACAAACAGGTACTGTAGTTTTATTGAATTGATTTATAGTTCGATTTTCTTTCTTCTTTATTAGTTTCAGTTACAGTTTCTGTGAAATTCTACCAACAACCAAACGGGGCATTTGTAATTGTATCTGAGCTACTAATCTAACACGCATAGGCACCGAGCTGCTGCTAATTCATTATTCAATCCCCTATTCGACGACCACAGTTGCAGTCCTCATTCCATCCGCTAGTGCACATAACCTGTTTGTTAAATTGCCAATGTGAGTTTTGTGCTTTGCTCCTTTTTTACACGGTTAAAATGAAGTGCTAGTGGTTAAAAGCTTTGTATGATAATGACACTCTATGTTGTTTAATTGATTGGTGTTCTTGAAATTTGAGTTGTAAAACCACTTATGCAGAGAGGATTAAAATATCACGATGCTAAATTATTATAAAATCAAACCGCATATGTTTATCAAACAGCCAGGGGTTTGAGGTCATGTATCAGAGATCTCAAATCTGTCTCGGCATGATTTTAGTTGACCTCGTATTCATCTAACTATGTCATAATATTAGTTGCATCCTTATCAAGCTTGGTATATACCATCTTCAAAGTTCTTATATCCTCAAAACTCTTCTCTGAAAACAATTACCAGCCAGTGTCTTAAATTGGATCATAGGTAGTAAAAGCGTGGCAAAGTTGCTGAATATTTGTTATAATATTCATACCAGGTATATGTTATTTGGAACTACTGGGAGATAGCGGTAAGCCTACCAGGAAATCGTCCAGTATTTAAAGGCCCTAACCATTGGAGGTCCGAAAGAGTTAGCTACTAATTTTGTTGGGTTTGTGTTGCTATCTGGATACGCGTTGGGTGCAAAGAACGGGTGTGTATTTTTGGGTCTTAAATTGGGTTGGACGGAACCGTATGATGGAGGTTGAAGAGCACAGTAGCAATATCCCATGTTCCCTGCACCTAAAGTTTCCATTTCTTATTTTCCATGTAATTTTTGTAGTTTGTTTCATATGCTTTGCTAGTTGTACTTTAAGCTTTCTTAGTAGTATTTAGTCTAGAACATGGGTTGATTAGGATATATATGCATTCAAACAGTACTAGTAAAAGGGTGGTGAATTAAGTTTGAAAGGAACTTTTGTGTTCTCTCGTTCGTAAAAATACATAAATCTCCATTTGCTAATCCAAGTTGAGCATCTTGGGTGGTGTTCTTTGGAACCTATACTCAAATATCGATGGTGATTTTCTGTATCCGATATTCAGTTTAGGAAGCTCTTAGGGTTTGAATCAGATGGTGTTTCTGTATACCAATTTAACCGTCACCTATCCTTTCTCTTTGAAATTCCCAATTGCTAGCACCTTAAATAAATTGATAGTTAGTCGTACCAAAGCTTTCAAAATGGCCACACCATAACCGGATGCAACACTGGGTTGCGCATTTGATATTGCAGTTATAACTCTTTTGCTTTCTGAAATGGAGAGTATGAGTTAATTAGATTAGCACTACACTGTTTACTAGCTAACAAGAAGCTTAATTATCCAATTATGCTATTGCAATTTGAAGTAATGGCTATCAATGTCTAACATCAATGATTGTTTTTTGCAGGATCACAATGGTCAATTTGGTTAGATTCTGTGTTTGTGACAGGCGATTAGACTCCTCAACAGTACGAACCTTAACAGCAGTTTTTAGAATAATTAGACATTACCATTTCAACAGGAACCATACCCCCAAACTTCCAGACCCATTTGCTTCGGTTCAGAGTGCTGGACGGAACATTGTGGCTGTTTTCTGGGACCTGGACAACAAACCTCCAAGGTCAGCATCTCCATTTGACGCTGCTATTAGGTTGAAAAAGGCTGCTGAATCGTTTGGGGCTGTTCGGTTCAAGATAGCCTATGCTAATCAACATTCATTTGATTATGTGCCCCCTGAAATTAGGGTACATAGGAGAGATAGGAAAGCATTAAATCAGCTGGAAAATAAAGGCATTGTTAAACCGGTAGATCCATATATATGTCGTGTTTGTGGGAGGAAGTTCTATAACAACGAAAAGCTTATTATCCATTTTAAGCAAATTCACGAGAGTGAACACAAGAAACGAGTGAGCCAGATCGAATCAGCTAAAGGTAGTCAAAGGGTAAAATTAGTGGGAAAATATTCCATGAAAATGGAAAAGTATAATAATGCTGCAAGAGATATTTTAACTCCGAAAGTTGGATATGGACTGGGAGACGAGTTAAAACGGGCAGGATATTGGGTTAGTGTCGTCTCAAATAAACCACAAGCTGCCGACGTTGCATTGAGAAACCACATGGTGGATATGATGGATAGGCGGCAGATGGAGTGTTTGATACTTGTGTCGGATGATTCTGATTTTGTGGAGGTTTTAAAGGAGGCAAGATTGAGATGCTTGAAAACAGTGGTTGTGGGTGATAGCAATGATGGCGCTCTTAAACGGGTTTCTGATGCTGCTTTTTCATGGCAAGAGATCATTATGGGCAAGGCTAAAAAGGAAGCGGTATCTGTTGTGGGGCGATGGAAAGATAGTGATATTTTAAGAAGGTTGGAGTGGACTTATAATTATGAAAGAGAGAGGAAGTTATACGGTTCCTGTTCTGAGGATGATGATCAAAATGACAACTTGGATGTCAGTAACTTAATCTCCGATGAAATTAAAACGGATCAAAGTCATGCTTGGTGGAAACTTGATTCGGATTCAGATGATGCCGCATCTTTCTAAATATTGGCATTTTCTGCAAAATTAGTCATCGCAATTTGAAACCTGATCAGTTATTCCTGTGAAGTTAATAGTTTTATCTTTTATACTTTTATAGCCGGTGATCATTATGTGATGAAGATAACTATACGAGGTTTAATAGATCTTGAATGTTCTCGACTATGTTAAGGCTAGCCAATATGCAGCTTGTTATTCATGGGAATAATCAGGTACGCTCTTTAACATACTTTGCAACATACATTATCAAGCTCACAGGGACTCAAAATCCCACATACCGACCCACATAGAGTAATCACATATGCTTTATTTATCGAAGATGATTACCATAAAACCAAGAAATAAAGCATAGAGTAATCACATATGCTTTATTGAACCCACTGAGTAATCACATATTCACATATGCTTTGCTTTATATATTGAAGAGGATCATGCATGCAGGTGCTCCTGATTTTAAATAACCAAGAACAATTCTCAATTAAGAAACAAGAATAACAGATGATAGATTAAACAAACCGTTCAATCCGGATAGTCACAATGGTAGCGTTGAAAGAACCCCAATTTTATTTAGTTGTTGGCCCTCTTAATATTGCTTTGATTATAATTCCATCCAACAGCCCAAATCTCCACGTATTCAACTCCAATGTATGATTTGCGTTCCATTTAACTTCTTTACTCTGTCTTTTATTTCTAATCCACGTGCAGCCATATGCATGTGCTTTACAATTTAATTCCTTCTTGCTTTGTCATGTGTACCTACAAACACAATTAAATATGCAAATGAAACACTAATTCCATTATTAAATTCCTAGATCACAACTATTCTATTAAATGAATTCGGGTGTTATAATATCAATACTAAATAAAACTAATGCATAAAAGAACTATGCCACTCGACTCGTTAACGTGTTATAACTTGGACTCAACATAACTACACCATTTAAGCTCATTTGCTCCAAGACATACTAAATGCAACAACTGATTAAAGCGATATATTTTATGCCTAACTCGGTGTGTTTAGGGACTAAATTGAAAGACGATGTTGGGACAGTGCGGTGGCGATGGTGGCACACCGACGACTAAGGTTTGGATCGTTTAGGCTCTAATACCATGTAAAAATATTGAAGAACTGAATCAATATTATTAAACGGTGAGGTTACAATTTATAGAGATTACAAGAAACCCTAAAATTTAACCGGGCCCGTGAGCTTATATTAATCAACCCTAATACTATAAGAAATATATTCTAATAAATCAAGTAAAAAACATTGTATACTTCATTTATGGGATAATCAAGATAAGATTGTTCTAAATCTTTATGTGATATACACAACAATTCTGGATGTGTTAAGTTTGCAAAAAAACAAGTTAAAGGATCTTTCGTGTAATCTACTCCTAAAAAAGTAAATGAAAAACTTATAAATAATTAAAAGAAATCTGACTCAAAAAAGCTCGTAATTAATGGAAATTAAATTAACTTAGTGATCGGGCCCAATTATTATTGACTAACTTGAGATAAAGTAAAACTTTATGGCCTAAAATTAGAGAAAACAAGAAGCTTTTATGTTAAAATATGGGCTACTTTTACTCTTTCCAGGCCGTATTGGCACTATATAGATCCACCCATGAATTTAACTAATGCCTTTCAAAGAGTCGGGTATAGTTGACGTGGTCAACCCCGAGACTTAGATGTAAATATTCCGTTAATCCAATCAATAATAATAATAATCTAATTCTGAAAAACAGAACTTGTAACATTGAAATGAAGCAGAAGAACCTGACGTTCATTCACATCTGCAGAAGCTTTCTGTTCTTCTTCTTGTTGTTCTTGTTCTCTAATGGTAAGCAAGTATCTTTTATAGTCTGTATCATTTGCAGAAAAGTACATGCACCCACAAACAAACAAACAAACACTAATTAAGATTTTGGTTAACATTTGCAGGGAGTACTATCAATGTCGTTAATCACTGTGGTTTCACGGTTTGGCCTGGAATCTATAGCAGCCACGGTGTTAATATTACCGGATTTCAGCTCACATCGGGTAATTCACGCTCCTTTCAAACTCTGCCAAACTGGTCGGGTAGTTTGTGGGGCAGGACCGGTTGCACCTTCAACGGGTCAGGTCATGGGTTGTGTAAAACAGGTGACTGTGGCTCGGGTGAAATGGAGTGCAACGGAAGATTACCAACCTCACCTGTTACAGTTGCAGGGTTTGACTTCTCGGCAGAAGATGGTGATTTTTATAACGTCCGTCTCAACAATGGCTATAATTTACAGATGACTATAGAGCCTACTAGTAGGTCAGCTAATTATTCACAAAACTGCTTGAAGATAGGTTGCGTTTACGATTTGAATAAACGATGCCCCAAGGAGCTGAGGATGGAGGGTGGAGTAGGGTGTAACGCTCCATGCCAGGTCTTTGGCACGTCTGAGTATTGCTGCAACTCCTTGGATACTTATCCAAGCATCATGTGCAAGCCGACGCCATACACTCGGTTGTTTAATTTAGCCTGCCCAAGACCACTTTATGGAACTGAGTCTAATGGTTATTTTTGTTACAATGACGGTGAATATTTCACTGTGAGGTTTTGTCCACCTCAGTTCAACTACAAAGCGGTTTCGACTATCAAACTTGGTAACCAACTCAACTACGATGACCAGCTTTTCTCCATCAGTGGGAAATTCACATTAGGTTTCTTCGGAGAAGAATACCAATACTTGGGAATTTGGTACACCGATGATGCTGAAGCCCGGAAAGTATGGGTAGCCAATCCTAACAACCCAATCAGGTTTGCCAGAGGCGTCATTGCCCTCTCCATAGAGCTCGACACAGGAGACCTGATCATCACGGATGACTCTGGGAGGACTCTGATGAATTTTACTGATGTTGAAGCTGGTGAAATCGAAAACGTGAGTGCAACACTTGAAGACACGGGTAATTTCCGTCTAATTAATGAAATCAACAAGAAGGTTTTGTGGCAGAGTTTTGATCACCCAACCAACGTACTTTTACCAGGTATGAAGCTTGGATATAACAAAAGAACAAGACGTAATTGGACCTTGACTTCCGGAACTTTTACTTTGGGCTGGGAACCAAGTGATCAAAGATTAGTGATCCAACGAAGAGGAGAACCCTACTGGACTAGTGGGTTTCTAGACGAAAAAACATTCGAGTATATGTCCTTGACGGACGGAGCCGAACAATCTATATATAATCTCAGTTCTGTGTACAACAATGAAGAACAATACTTTAGCTACACAGCAAACAGTACTGATCCTTTTCCCATGTGGATTTTGACACCAAAAGGGCAAATTACAAATTATAATATTTCCAAACCATGGACCCCTGAGCTCTGTTACGGGTACAATTCAAGTAATGGTTGCATACACTCAAGTTCGCTGCCCCTTTGCAGAAGAAAGGGTGACTATTTTAGTTACCGTAGTTTCTCTCTAAACACAAGAAATATTACTGATAGTAACTCGAGCATAAGCATTAGCGATTGTTTTTTCAAATGTTGGAATGATTGCGGTTGTCTCGCATATAATAGCACTAACACCGATGGAACCGGTTGTGTTATTTGGATTGGGAGCAATGAGTTATTTGTTGATGTGGGAGGCAATTCTACAATGAAGTATGTGATCAGTTCGCAAAATCCTAATAAATCTTGGAAACAACACAGAAAGAAAAACTTGAAACCGATATGGACACTCCTTGCCGTGCCATTGTTCCTTGGTTTGGGGCTTTTATGGAATATGAAGAAGCGAAAACAAAAACGAAAAGGTTCATACAAGTGACTTAAAATCTACTTAACTTTTGTACTTAGTTGCTTCTTTTGTTGATTTATTAATAATGATTATAGAGTACAAGAGAAGGAAGAGAGATGACTATTTTCTTGAGCTAGCAGCTTCTGAAAGCTTCAAGAACGTACATCAGCTTGAGAGTGATGACTGTTATGGAGAAATATTATTGTTTAGTTTTGCCTCTATCATGGCTGCTACTCATGATTTCTCAACTGAAAATAAGCTTGGACAAGGTGGTTATGGACCTGTTTACAAGGTAATTTTACATTCATGTTTCATATAACTGTTCAATTCTTGCATTTTTGTTTACAATAACAAGAGATATCATGAACTTACAATAATAGGGAATACTAGACGATGGGCGTGAAATTGCGATCAAAAGGCTTTCAAGATCATCAGGTCAAGGACTTGTTGAATTCAAGAATGAACTAATTCTCATAGCCAAACTCCAACATACAAATCTTGTTCGGATTCTTGGTTGTTGCATTCACCGAGAAGAAAAGATGTTGGTTTATGAGTATATGCCTAATAAAAGCTTAGATTTCTTCCTATTCGGTATGTATTGTTTGTGGCATAAGCACTTAATTAGTTATTTTTTAATATAATGTAGTCTCTTTTGTTGTATTTTAGATGAAAACAAAAAGGCTAAGCTGGAATGGCCTAAACGGTTTAACATCATTGAAGGAATTGCTCAAGGGTTGCTATATCTACATAAGTACTCAAGAATGAGAGTTATTCATAGAGATCTAAAATCTAATAACATTCTCTTAGATGAGAGTATGAACCCAAAAATTTCCGACTTTGGTATGGCAAGAATATTCGGGCAAAACGAGTCTCAAGCAACGACTAATAGGGTGGTTGGAACATAGTAAAAACACTAACTTAAATTTCATATTTAAATTTTATTTATATCTAGAGATCTTAAGTTAACAATGTTGTGCGTAGTGGTTATATGTCTCCGGAGTATGCAATGGAAGGAACTTTTTCAATCAAGTCTGATATCTATAGCTTTGGAGTGTTGATCCTGGAAATCATCAGTGGAAGAAGAAATAGTAGCTTCGTTCATCTTGATCGAACGTTTAATCTTCTTGGATACGTATGTGTTATATACAACATGAGCTTTTTGTCAACTTTCACGCACTATTTTTTCAAACTACGATTTATGTACATACTAGTCGATTGGGTTAAAATTTATTTTAATGATTGAAGGCATGGGAGCTATGGCGGAGAGGTAATGCAATGGAGTTGGAAGATCCAACCCTTGGAAGTACCTGTGTGGAACAACAATTCTTAAGGACTCTTCATGTCGCCCTTCTTTGTGTACAAGAAAGAGCAGTGGATAGACCAACGACTTCAGATATGATCTCCATGCTTCTTAATGAAACCGTATCGTTACCTAGTCCAAAGACACCTGCATTCTTCACTCATATAGCCGAGTCAAATTCAACTTTAGACCAAATCAAACCAGAAGACTGCTCGCTAAACAACACGACCATGAGTTCTATATTGGAGGGTCGCTAAGGCTTGAATGTAGTTGCTTTAAAATTTTCTTTCGTTGTAACCTCTTTTAATTTGCAATGTTTTAATAATATATACTCAAAGATGTGAAACTCTAAAGTCTTAAATTAATAGTCATACTAATATTTTCTTAGTAAGATATCGTGGGTTGTTCTTTTGTGTGAACCGTTAAACATGGCTGCAAATTAAAACTCGTTGTATTTCTTCAACTGCCCAAATATTTGTTACCAAAAATTAAGTCGAATAAGACTAGAATAGATACCTTTGTTTCTATGTAGTTGAAGCAAGAGAAGACAGTTGATATCCTTGCACAAACATCCTCATAGTGACTATATCAGGGTTAAAAGCTTCACTGGTCAGCTCATCCATTAGTTTAAATGCTTCTTGAACCTACTTCTACTTGAAAGCCATTGAAACAGTTTATAAACCTTTAACTAAAATGGTAATTTCAGACAAATCACAGGGACAAAAATGACGGTTAACTCAAATATATAATAGTATTTGAAGGAACGTGCTTAGTGGAAACTTTTTTTTTTTGGAACGGCACTTCATTAGAAAACAACACAACACCGCCTAGCAAGGAGCTAGACGAGCCGGCCAAAAATTTCATTGAAAAAGAAATCCATTCCTCCCAAGAGGGAGAGCGGATACTACATCGGTTTACATACCAAGTAAAACTCCAACTTCCTAATTATTGGCAGTTTGTGCAAACTTAATCATGGGAAGAATGAAGTATGCTTTTTACCTCAAAATCCTACACACTACCCACAAAATAATCGCTTATTAATCACAGGATCCCATTAGGTGAAAAAACTTGGATTTCATAGTTGAAGTGTTGCTATAGTCATCTGAATCTAAAGAGAGACGGAAGAGCTAACCATGTTTTGACTAACAATTTAAAAATGACTAACCATTTTGTCATATATGCCGTATTTTGATGTTTTTTTTTTTGTCATGTTGTTAAATGCCCCCTCTAGTTATATATGACGCATTTTGAGGTCTATAAATAGTTGAGTACTCATTGATTTTTTATTTCAATATCCATACGTATGAATACGAACCATTCACAATTGTATCATCTCTATCTAACTTGTAAAGACAAATATTAGCAGTTAAGATGTCATACTGGAACTTTCTTTTCGGTGATGATTCTTCTTCTGGCCCGACGTGGGTTCCAGAATCAAACCGGGTAAATTCTCCAATTTTAACTGCAACACAGTATATGTACTTTTTGTCGTTGCTCAAGATGCCGCGTTTTGCACTATATGCTGCATTTTGAAGTGAAGTACATTTAAACCTTTTGACTTTGACCAGATTAGACTTTTGTCTTATTCAAGATGCCGCATATATGAATATGTGTCGCGTTTTGAGTGGTGTGGATAGAATCTGGGGTAGTGTGTATAGAATGTCCGTTCAAAAAAGCCAATAAGTAAAAAATATTGTTTATTAAACTTAAAAGTACTAAGGGGCAAAGCTCCTTTGGGGCAAAGCTCCTTTGGCAGAAAGACCAAGGTTCAAACCTTGGCATGGTGAAAATATGAAGAAAAAAAAAATTAGCTGTTAAAAAAAAAAGTACTTTTCATTTTAACTTTTGATAAAGGGTGGAAAACCTGTTTCTAAAAGCCAGAAAAACCTGGCTTTTGCCTTTTGGCTTTTGAAAGTGCTTTTGGCTTTTTTATGGCGCAATTACTATAATACCTTTATTTAACTTTATATTCACCTAACCTTATACCCACATAACCCGTTTTTAGTAATTTTACATATAAAATAAACAATTTCACCATAAAAGCTAATCTAAATATTTATTTTTAAAATTCCTTTTCAAAAAGTCATAAAAGTCAATAAACACTTTTACCCAAAATCACTTTTGCACTTAAATAAGCACTCCCAAAGTGGTTAGAGGTTTACTTTCTTTTGTTCCGAACATGTTAATTATTTATTTATAAAATAAAAATAAAATAGATTTTACTCATTAATATTTTGTAAAGAACACCGGTAAGGTTAATCCTTTTACCAAAAACATCCTTTCGGACAAAAACTGTTTACAAAACAAACCTGAAACAATTAAGCACATCAAAAACCATAATCTTAAAACTCCCGTTTATGCTAGACAAATTTACAAGTAAACTAAATCAAATCATATCAAATTAAAAAGACTGAATAAAAAATATATAGCGCGGGGGGTTGATTGTTTAAATTTTAACTAAGCATTCAAATGTTTGTTGAAGAAATTTCTCCTCTCTCCAGTGGCGGACCCATGATTTTATTTCTGGAGGGTCGTTTTTTACAGAGATCTTTTTATATCAATATCGACCATAAATTTTTCGGTTCGGGTCAGGTCGGGTAAAATAATATTGTACGATATCATAACAAACATACATTTTCAGTAAAATGAAAACAAAAAAATATATAATATTTTATAGTTGTCCTCTACGAGTTTACATCTTTTGGAAACGATAAGATTTTCCGGTTTGACATTGTTATCTTAAAAAACATAAACAATAGCCATCTTATGTTAATGTATTTCTCCAAACACTTCACACCAAAATTAATAACAAAATTTCAAAATTTTAAGATCAAGATTTTAGAAAAAGAGAAATTTTGAAAACAAAGATCAAACGCAAGACCTCTGAGCTGAAGCTTCTGGCCCACATCCGCATTTATGAAGCAATTATTTTCAAAGTAGTAAACCTACATAAATCAATGTGTTTATGTGTGAATATAGGCTTTTAACTCAATTGGTATTTTGTGGTAAAGATTCAACTAATCTAGCAAAGTTCACCTAAGACCCAAAAAGTTATGTTCTTTGGTTATTTGAAGAGTAATTAACCTACATTCTAATAATTTTATTTTTCTCCGTTCAATTTTTACAATAAGAGCCTCAATTTTGCTAAATTTTTGCTTAGGGTTTATGAAATTGTTCTTAAATTGAAGCAATATGATAATAAACTCATAAGTCATACCTAAATCAAATAAACTCATCAAATCAAACAAACTCATAAGTCATACCTGAATTAAAAGCCCGAGACCCTAGAGGAGCACTGTTTCTTGGAATTTTTGTAGTTCTTTGGACACGAGTGAAGGGAGCGAGATAGGATCAGCCGACGAAGGAAGGTCGGAGGATGCGAGTTTACAAGAGAGGCTGAGAGTGTTTTACAAGGACAGTCCGAGAGAGAGAGAGAGAGAGATTGAGAGAAGAGAGGAGTGTGGGACGAGAGAAGAGAGGGCAGTGGCAACACTGTAAAAGCTAACAGTGGACTAGGGTTTTAACTCTTTCTTTTCTGAGTTTTTTATAAAAAGTAAAAGAAAAGAAAAAAAAGGCTTTACCCGGGACAACTCGCTTGAAACTCAAGGCGCCTATCATTGAACTGGATTTTCTTTTATTAATATAATGGGGTTATTTATATTTATTTATAGGAGTCATTGAGATTTTCATTTAATAACACTCTACTAGTAGAACAAAACCAATGGGGGTCGCTTGACCCCCATTCTATGTAAGTCCGCCAGCACTGCCTCTCTCCAATTATTTCTACCTACCATATCTAAACAAAATCATGAGAAACCGAACTATTGGAATCAAAGACAAACTATATGATGATGAACAAAAGATTAAGAGATTAAACTTGCTGATTTCGAATTTGTGTTCTTGTATTCTTGCGTATGTTTTTGTACAGACTCGATGAATTATTGTTGAGTATTTGAGCCGAGAACGAAATCAAAACAATAAGCAACCAAGAACGAATGAAAATAAAATCAAACAACGAATTCTTATTATTGACATGATAAAGAAGAAAAGTACAAAAGGAATTTGAAAATGAACGACTAAACTAGAATCACCTAATTTGAGCTATATAAACCCTAAATCTTATTCCGCACCCCTAACAACCTCTAACGGTCATTTAAACGTATATTAAGGAAGTTCCAAAGTTGGTCCTCCAACTTTGGCCAAATATTTATCCAGCGATAAAACTACAATTTTCACCAACTTGTCAGTTTTGGCCCAAACTAGTTATTTAGGCACATTTTCTTGAATTTGGTCTCTAACACCAACAATTCTCCACCTTTAGAGCAAGATTCAAGATTGTATATCAGAATTAACAACCATATTAGCCTTGATCGATAGAGCTGCACAATACACCAGTGACTCAATGAGTTTGTGTGTATAAATGAGTCTAACTCCCAAGACTATCAATGTGTTAACCTGTCAAGTGATCTTGAGCTACTCCAGGCACATATCAAACTTGTACCCAACCAAGATTTTAGTTAACAAGTCTGACCAATTCTCTTCTGTAGCTACAGCCTCCACTTCAACTTCTTTAGCAGCTATAACATCTCTGATGAAGTGTAACCTCACATTTATGTGTTTGGTTCTTTCATGATGTATAGGATTCTTTGACAGCTGCAAAGCTCCCTGGTTGTCACATAGAACCAAAGCTTTATCTACATCAACACATAATTCAGTAATGAACCCTTTTAGCCAAATTGCTTCCTTTATAGCTTCAGTCAAGGCAATGTATTCTGCCTCTGTTGATGATACGGCCACAATATGCTGCAGGGATGCTTTCTAACTTATGACATTACCTAGTAACATAAACACATACCCTGTAACAGATCTCCCCTTATCCTGGTCTTTGGCATAATCACTATCTACATAACCCTGAATTACTGCCTGATGCATATAGCCTCTACCAAACACCAATCCTACATCCTTAGTTCCCTTTAGATACCTTAAGATCCATTTAACTGCCATCCAATGTTCTCTCCCTGGATTTGCTATGTACCTACTAACTAAACTCACTTCATATCCTAAATCAGGCCTAGTACATACTAACAGATACATCATTGAACCAACAACATTAGCATAGGGTATATCCTCCATATCTTTCTTCTCCTTCTCACTGTTAGGACAGTTTCTATTGGAAAGCTTAAACTGAGGACCTAAAGGAGTTCTAACTGCTTTGTAGTCTGCTATTCTATATTTGTCTAACATCTTAGCAATATAAGAAGATTGGGATAACTTCAAAGTTCTATCCTTTCTATTCCTAATTATCTCAATTCCTAAGATTTTCCTGGCCTCACCCAACTCCTTCATCTCAAACTCCCTCATCAGCATCTCTTTGGTCCTAACAATCTCCTGTTTATCTCTAGCAGCCAGCAACATATCATCAACATATAACAACATGTATATCATCTGCCCTGAACTATATTCCTTATGATAGACACAACTGTCATAACTACTCCTACTAAAATCCTGAGAAATCACATAGTCATTAAATCTCATGTACCATTGCCTAGGTGACTGTTTCAGCCCATACAGAGATTTGTTTAGCAAACAAACTTTGTTTTCCTGTCCTTTAACTATGAATCCCTCAGGCTGAGACATGTAAATCTTTTCATCTAAGTAGCCATGCAGAAATGCAGTCTTAACATCTAATTGCTCAACTTCATAATCAAAATATGCAGTCAATGATAACACTGCTCTAATAGATGAATGCTTAGCCACTGGTGAGAAGATTTCATTATAATCTACCCCTGCAATTTGTGTAAACCCTTTGGCAACTAACCTTGCCTTATATCTAGGCTCTTGAATCCCTCGGATGCCTTCCTTATACTTGAATAACCACTTACAAGCAACTACCTTTTGATTCTTAGGTCTATCAACTATATTCCAGGTTTGATTCTTATTTAAAGAATCCATCTCCTCATTCATGGCCTGCAACCACTTTTGACTATCTTTTGCTTCTAAAGCATTAGTATAAGTCAATGGTTCATATATGCTTTCTTCTTCTGCAGGCTGCAGCAGCAAAAGCATATGCAGATACATCTTCTCTAAACCTCATAGGTGGCACTATTTGCCTTCTAGCTCTACCTTTAGCAATACTATACTCAGGCACCTGGCTAGAACTAGATCCTTGTGATTGGTCATCTTCCTGAGTTTCATCAGACCTATCCTCCACCTCACTAAAAACTTCCTTCCTTCCTGAAGTTCCAGACTCCTCCACCTCAATGGTCTTACTAAGATCTTTGTACATAATGTCTTCCTTAAACACAACATTTATGCTAATAAACACCTTAGGCCTACCCTCATCTATCCTCCAAACTCTATATCCTTTAACTCCCTCAAGGTAGCATAGAAACACACACTTCATTTCTCTAGGCTCTAACTTCCCCTGATCCATATGAGCATAAGCTATTGACCCAAACACCCTCAACCTGTCATAGTCTTGCGCTCTCCCTGACCACAACTTCATAGGAGTTTGCTTATCAATAGCAACAGATGGAGACCTATTTATGAGATAAACAACTGTACTAGCAACTTCTGCCCAAAATGATTTTGGTAATTCTGAGCTAGTCAACAAACATCTAACCTTATCAAGGATAGTCCTATTCATCCTCTCTATCACACCATTTTGTTGTGGTGTTCCAGGAATAGTAAGATGTCTAGCTATTCCTTGATCCCTGCAAAACTGGTTAAACTCACCACTACAATACTCTAGACCATTATCAGTTCTTAATTTCTTGACTCTCTTACCTGTTTGATTCTTAACTAAACTCTTCCATTCTTGGAACTTATTAAAGGCTTCATGCTTGCCCTTCAACACATATAACCAAACTCTCCTAGAGTAATCATCCATAATGGTCATGAAGTACTTAGCACCACCTAATGACTATGTTCTTGCAGGTCCCCAAAGATCAGAATAAACATACTCTAAAATACCTTTGGAAGAATGTATTCCTGGACTAAACTTAACTCTATGTGACTTCCCTAGTACACAAGTCTCACAAAAGCCTATATCACAGGAATTCAACTTACCAAACACCTCTTTCTTATGTAATTCTATCAAACCTTGTTGGCTAATATGGCCAAGTCTCCTATGCCACAAAACAGCAGCCTCACTTTGTCCCTTATTCACAACATGAGCAGACCCTACAACAACCTCTCCATCCAATAAATAGAGATTGCTACCTCTTCTAGTTCCTGATAAAACTACCATAGATCCCTTAATGATCTTTGCTCTACCATTCTTCAAGCTTACATTGTAGCCATCTTTCTCAAAAGTGCCTAGTGATATCAGACTTCTCCTAAGCTCGGGTATATACCTAACATTCTCCAACTTAGTTTCTGAACCACTTTCAAGCCTAAACACAATTGAACCTGTCCCCATAACTCTACATGGCCTATCATCACCAAGCTTGACAAAACCTAACTCTTCTAGCTTTAATTCTCTAAAGAACTCTTTCCTAGGTGTCATGTGATATGAACATCCAGAATCCATGATCCAATTGGATTTCATATCACCATGTGTTACAACCAACACATCAACAGTTTCACACCCATCAGATTCTTCACCCTGGGACACATTACTAGAATTCTTGGGCCCATTCCATTCACTTTTCTTTTTCTTAAACTCTGGACAATCCCTTTTTAAGTCCTTATCAGAATTGCACATAAAACATCTAAGTTGTCTAGTCTTAGACTTAGATCTACCCTGGTTCCCTTTCTTCTTTTGAAACCTATGATCTTGCCTACCTCTGCTAACATAAAGACCCTCACTAACTTCATCCTTACCCTCTATGTTTCTCTTAGACAGTTCTTTAGAATTCATGGCTAATGTAACTTCTTCCATACTTAATGTTTCTCTACCAAACATCATAGTATCTACAAAATGCTCATAAGAGCTTGGTAATGAAGATAAAAACATAATAGCTTTATCTTCATCATCAACATTTACATCAACATTCTCTAAATCTAAAGCAAGCCTATTAAACTCATCTATATGACTCTCCATTGAACAACCTGCACTCATTTTAAATGTATACATTCTTTTCTTAAGATATAACCGGTTAGCCAAAGACTTAGTCATATATAAGGATTCAAGTTTGCTCCATACCCCTGCAGCAGTGGTCTCCTTGGAGACTTCCCGAAGAACTCGATCTCCAAGACTCAAAATCAAGGCACTGTGAGCTTTATCCAAGATTTCCTTCTTCTCTTTTTCGGTTAAGCCTTCGGGCAGGTTAGCTTCCCCCCCTCAGTGCATCAACAGTCCCCTGGTGAACAAGGAACGCCCGCATTTTGAGTCTCCATAGGTTGAAGCCGTTTCTTCCATCGAATTTCTCAATGTCGAACTTCGCTGTGGTCACCATTTTTCACAATTGCAAATCCTCGATCAATCGGAGTTGATTAACCTCGCTCTGATACCAATCGTTGAGTATTTGAGCCGAAAACGAAATCAAAACAATAAGCAACCAAGAACGAATGAAAATAAAATCAAACAACGAATTCTTATTATCGACATGATAAAGAAGAAAAGTACAAAAGGAATTTGAAAATGAACGACTAAACTATAATCACCTAATTTGAGCTATATAAACCCTAAATCTTAATCCGCGCCCCTAACAACCTCTAACGGTCATTTAAATGTATATTAAGGAAGTTCCAAAATTGGTCCTCCAACTTTGGCCAAATATTTATCCAGCGATAAAACTACAACTTTCACCAACTTGTCAGTTTTGGCCCAAACTAGTTATGAAGGGGCGGATTTAGTAGCTTGCCACTGGGTTCACGGGAACCCAATGAATTTTGAAGTTTTAATAGAAATATATGTAAAAAATTAAGATTGAATCCTCATGTAAATTAGGAGTGAATCCAAGACATGAATCCAAGACATGAATCCTTCTTAGTTCAACTCGTCATACACGGTTCAAATCCAAACACTTCCGTTTTTAATTGTTTTTTGAATCCAGGCACTTCCCTTTTTTAATCTTCTTTTTTTAAAACAACTTGAGGTTTTAAGAGGTACATGGGTTTCTATTAGCCGCTCATATTCAGACATCAGACCCTCACGACCTCACGCCCCTCTCTTCAAAGTTAGACACAACTACACTCCTTGCTGGCTCTCCTCCGGCGATGGCGTCCAACCTTCTCCTCCGTTGACGGCGACCCTCTGCCACTCTCACTCTCCAGTTCTGCTTTATTCGAACTCCGACCCTCTCATCGCTCGTTTCTCCAACTGTAACTGTAAGTTGGAATTTCAAATTTGTTTATTGATGATTTTCTCTAATTTCTTAACTCTTGGATTATTTGCATTTGTTATTGAATTTGTTCTTTAACTAGCAATACACGACCGCCCGCGTTGCGGGGTGATGTTCGTTTTTATGTTCTTTAGCTATGAGATCATCTTTAAGAACTTAAAAATGTGTGTTTTAGAAATTTAACACTACAATATTACAATCACAATCTCACAATTACAATGCTAACCATAAAAAATGTAATTGATAAAAAACTACAATCAGTTTCATAACATCTCCTAATTTCACCAACACTTGATGTGCTAATGATCTGCAAAATGAAAAATAAATGTAAAATTTAAAACTTAATAAAGACAAACAAACAGTCGTAAGTTCTGAGCCCTCTGAATCACATCATTAATCTACTTGTAGCATTAATAAGGGCCTATGTTATAACATACCATGAACCATCAAAAACATTAAAAAAATTACAGATCACGTCTTCACTTCTTCATCCATGTGTGTTTGTCTTCTCTTATATCCACCACCTAGATTTTTTTAAATTTACCAAATATTTTCTCCTCTTCTCTTAGTGAAGAAGAATGTTTTAAAACGGAATATTGACATCTACTTTTATAGGAAAACTTAATGTATCGTGTTACTAAATTAAGATAGAAATATGTAGTAAATTTGACAAAGTCCCATAGGATGACCATACCATTTTTACAAAGTGGCTCAGACCATATATGTGAAGGCATCACTAAGAAATACATGTATTATTATGGCTGCAAATATGAATTGCCACGCCAAAAACAACATTGTATCACTTGTGTACATTAATATATGGATAAACATCATAGCCAAACATAATAGCAAATTTAAGATTTCATTAGGTAAAGCAAGATATATGGCAAGTTTCAAACTGAAAATGAACATCCAAACCAGTAAGTGTCGTTGGCCAACCAACACTAAAGCAACCGTTAGATGCCTCAACAACAGCCAACAAAAGTCAACCGAAGTAGAGCGACGGAGGAAAAGGGTACAATATATGTGTTGGAAATTTGGGAGAAAAACTAGTGTAAAATGTTTTTTTTTCACTAAGTGTGAATACGAGTTTTTCACCTACTTTGTAATAAAATAAAATACAGATAACATAGGTTGTTGCCTCTGTATTTTATGGGTTTGTGTAGTACGTTGTGAGGGCTTTCCAACACACCAAACGACATCCAAAACAGAGCTCGTATGAATGAGATATCGAAGCTCAAAGTTGAGGTCTCGCAGCAGTAAAAGTTGCAAAAATAAGAGAGAAAATGCCAAGTATGACATGTGCACTCATCCCCCAACCACATTGGTTGGGGATGAAACCAAAAGTGCTTTATAAGGTGAGAACCTTACCAACTATTGTTTCCTTTAGTATGACACATTTCTTGGACCCTGAGGGGTGTGCACCCCTAACTCGCAAAGGCGCCCCCGCGTGGGCGTATGAGGCGCAATGTAGCACTTTGATGTCGCATTTTGCACTTCGCACTCAGTTCAACCGGAAGTTGGTCCGGTTGAAGTCCAGGCGGATAGGTTCAAACAGAGTGGAGAGTTGAACCGGAAGAAGGAAGAACAGGTTCGGGCGGAACCAGTTCAACCGGTGTGACGCCCACTCCCAGTCTTGGCTCCAGGAGGGGTCACGTGTCGGGTTTACTCATGAACACATGGTATAACAGAGATAACTAAGCCGCGGAAATTAAAAACTTTTCATTTATATATATAACGAGTTACAATAGTAAGGAAGATAATAACATAATCTATAACTAGATCTTATCTATAGCTATGCCAGTCTACTACCGAGTCATTCATGATAGCTTGCCCATCTAATCTGCCCTTGCTAGAGCCCTTCTGATGTGTTGCAAACACATCCTGTTTTCTTATGCCTTTTGTTATGTATTTGAGTCAATTTTGAGTCGGTTTCTATTTGTTTTGGTAGTGTTTAGCTAAGTTAGTGTTTTTGGAGTCTTGTTTATGTTTTTATGAGTTTTGTAGGTTTTTAATAAAGTCCCGAGGCCACGAGAGAAAGATGGGAGGAAGTGAAGAAAAGAAGAGGACAAGTGCTGAACAAGATGTCCCAGGTGTATCGCCTGGGACTGGATAGTTTCTAAGCGATACGCGCGGAGTGGCTGGTCAACAAAAGTCAAGGTCGGTTCCGCCCGACTAAATTGTCGTGTAATGAGCTCCAGGCGTATCGCCTGGAGGGAATATATTAGCAAGCGATACGCTTGAAGCCTTAAAACCCGCAGAAATTGCTTAATCGATATAAATTCGATATTAGGGTTTCTATTCGTCATTCTTCGACTTCCAGACGAACTCAGAGGCGATTTTGGGCGACTTGAAGAGCAGAGAAGGCCAGGGAAAAAGGGGGAATCATCGGTGGATCAGTTTCTCAACACGAATCATCATCGGTCTACCGGGTTTCATCCTTTATTCTTATTGTTCTTAATTTCAATCATGTTTTCTGTCAAAGTTCAGATTTTTACTATTACTCTAGACAGTAACATGAGGCTAGGCTAAATTGTTTGTATTGCCTAGACCCACTTGGATGATTATTTGGTGTTTATGACTTTATTCAGTTTTGATTGATTGATTGATGTTGCACTTTTATTAAATTCCAATGATTATCATGTTTGATGCATATGTGTGTTATGAGCAGATTATTAATTGATTGTTGATGCTTAATTTACCCGCGAATGTCTTTCGGTTTAGGTAGATTATCTAAAGTAGTTGACTTTAGGGTTAATTGCGATAGATTGGTTTAGGGTTCTTCTAGACTATTGCATTGATAATTGATTGATAGTTTGATTGTAATGTGCTGCTAAACTGGAGACTTAAAAGGTACAGGTTTAACGGGTAGTTGGGTTGGTTAAAGTTCTAGGGTAGCATTGTCCCAAAAGGAAATGTCCTAGGGTTTCGTCTAGCTTGGTATTCCGTGTCATTCATGGTAGTTATCGGTAGCTCGGGTTATTCTAGGTGTGCTTTAGGTATATCCGAGGGTGACTAGGGTAATTGAGGTAGGACGGACTTTGTGACACCCGAGAATTTCAAGGTTAACTTCCGTTAGACAAGTCCGTTAGTTACGTTATAAGTGTTAACTTAAGTAACTAACGCTTAAACTAGGCCGAATACGTCCACGACCTTTGGTTGATCACCGAACCCGTCCATATGTGTTATGTGTTCATCATTGATTGTCTTTATGTGCAATGTGATTTAAATACATGACTCATTATTGTGAATAGCATGATTAATTGTAAATACTTGATTATGTGAAAATTGACCTGTTTTGGTAGCCAGCGAAACTAACGGGCGAAACTATAGTGTCGCCCGGTAGCCAGCTAAGCTACCCGTTAACTCGTGACCAGAGCTAGTTTCGCCTGGCCAGCGAAACTGCCAGCGAAACTAGCCTCTGATATAAATAAACTTAATGAACCCTAGTAGCCTCATTTGCCTCATTTCACAACCAACACACACATACACTTCTCTGGAACCTGGTCAGCCGAGAATACCATCAAGAGACCAAGATCTTAGCCTCTAGACCATCATCTCATCTCGTCTATCGATTCTTGAACCAAACGTGAGTCCCAAAAACCTTTATTTATGTGTTTTCTATGTGTTTCTTTGTAAAGTATGCTCAAACCTCCATGAAAACTTGTATGCTTCTGAGACAATGCTTAGGGATGCTAGATCTACCATAAAGTCAGCAACTTTACGTTTAAAAACAAACCATGATGATGATTTATGCGATTTTGGTCATTTTAGGGTTTAGAAGTGTTTTTAGAGATTTGATGATTAAAATGCATGTTAAACATGATAAAGCTGCTTGATTTATGTTGGTAAATGCCTATGGATGCTAGATAATGAATTGCATGTATGATCAGAAGCTGTTAGGTTGATTTTTAGGCAAATCCGTGTGTTTTTCGCGACCAGCGAAACTGTCTGTTCTCTGGGCGAAACTAAGTAGCGAAATTATATCTCCTTCCAGCGACACTGACCAGCGAAACTATAGTGTCGCCGGGTAACCTAACCAGACCAGCTCGAGCGAAACTATCGAGCGAAATACCTGAACGAAAGTTCAAACCAGTTTCCCTGCGAAACTAGGCTAGCGAAACTGCGTCAGCAGTTTCGGGCGAAACTAGCCTAGCGAAACTGTGTCACCGGGCATTGCCTAGCGAAAGTGCTGCCCGTGCACCTAGCGAAACTGCCTAGCGAAACTGTGCTAGCGAAACTAAGACCTGACCTAAAAACCAAACTTGTGAAATTTGCTTAAGTGTTATGCCATGATGATACATGCTATGATTACTGATATGTATGAACCCATGATTTATGATCAACCATCGGTGTCGTGTGTCGTTATATCGAGTCGTAGTTCAAACGTGCTATGTTATGGGCCATAGTGACGTTAAGTTAAAGATAGACACAACCTAACACCTAAGACCTTAATGTGATTACTAGGTCTTCGTTAGCAAACACAAATCGGATTAACAAGTGTAGCTGAGCAACCTAAGGTGAGTTTCACAAACCCTTTACTTGTGAGCCCGTTTGGGTCACAACGAACATACTAAACGGAAAACAACGCTGACAATTCGAGGTATTGCCTAATGGGGTACCTGTTATGGAAGTTGGAGTGTCTTATGGGGAACACTTGCAACTGTCCACCTTTGGGGTTTCAAATGAAATCTGGAACCAACTATTACGACACTTAAACTCTTTTTGGGATTTCAGATGAAATCCAGAAATAAACATTTTAATATGACTAGTGTAGGTTAAAGTCGAAACCAAATGATATCACATGATTTCTAAGGATGCTTTAAAACTTAAAGTCCTCAACTTAGTACTGATGATCTGGAAAGCGAGGGGATGTTGGGTAGATCTACTGAGGGTTTGACAAACCCTGCTCCGCGGTACACAAACGTGTAGCCAACCGGCCGGGGGCCGAACGGAGTGCAATATCAGCCTGTTCTTAGTTGTGGGCATCCCAAATGGGACACAACTGGAGGCACAAACCAACGGCAAATGCCGTACACTGTTACGTCAGCTTTCAGCCCTAGTACGACTTCCTTAGTGCATGGAAACCGGATTAGCTACCCGCGATATCGGTTGACTGCTTTAACTCTTACATAACTAGTGCATATTCGGAAATCAAACTCTTGGCAATGTTTTGCAAAACCATACTACTTATATATGTTGAAACATACGATTATTGAGACTGGGCCAATGCATGTCATGCCCACCGTGAACTCACCAACCGTTAGGTTGACACTTGTGTGGTTTTCACTTTTGCAGATCGTTGAAGAGTATCCGTCGAAGGTTGGCATGGCACACGAAGACTTTTACTTTCATTAAACTAAATTGGGAAATTGAAATTGAAATAACTATTTGTAAAGCACGTGGCTAGTGCTAAGATACTGATGTTTTGAATTCCGCTGCGTATTTTGAAACTGTTTTTATTATTGATGCTTGGACTTTACTCTGATTCATTTAGTATTTGTAACTAATGGTTGTGGTCCTGGTCTAGTCGCGCCCCTTAACGGTATAAACTCCGTTAGTGGTTATTTGGGGGTGTGACAGACTTAAAAGGTGAACTCCTGTTCGAGCGTTAGAAGTGTAGCTAGGAAGGACTTAAAAGGTGAACTAGCCACCATCAGATCAATCGAAGCTGAATGAGGTTATAGATGCTAAGTAGGATTCCAGGGTCTAGGTGATACTCTTTTCTCATCTGAATTCTCCCAAAGTTTCCTGCTTTTGTTTGTTTGTGCGTTGATTAGGAAATTTTAGTTAATCAAATCTCAAAACAAAAACCCAAACCAAATTACTCAGTATTTCCATTTCTTAGGTCTTAAGTTAATTTTGTCTTTAGAGTGTCCTTAGGGTTCGATATTCCCGGTCTTGCCTTAGCTATTCTACTATCCGATAGGTACACTTGCCTTAGGGTTCGGTTTAGTTTAGGTATTTTCGGTAAAATTAGGTGTGTCTTAGGTCTAGGTTTAGGACTAATATGCCCTTCCACTTAACAGAAAAATCTAACCCCTGTTAGTCCCAATGACTCAGTTGGCAATAGAATGCAAACCTCAGGATATATTTGTTAATAATTTGGATTATGTATTCAGGTAGCAAAAACCCGCAAACCACAAGGACGCAAAATGTAATTAACTCTTTATTTTTTAAAACCCCAACAGCCCTAATTTTTGAAAGGACTGTTCATGTAAATCCCTATGTTATAAATTATCACAAAAACCCAACCGCCCATCGTCGCTGTTAACCATCATCACCACCATCTTTGTTCATCACAAGCACCACCATCACCATTATTGGACTGCTTCAGAGAGGGGGAAGGACGGGAGAGGGGAGTCGCATACCTGAAAGATGAAGACGGTGGTCGGTTCGACGTTCCGGCGGTGGTGCTTTTATAGATTTTACAGCTTTCTTCGAAATCTCACCTAATAGAGAGATTTGACCACCACGATCAGAATTCTTATATGAAATGGAGGGCTTCGAGGCGGAATTCTTTATCGACGCCATAAACCACCGCGATAGTCGGTTCCTCCGCTGCTGCAACCTGCGTCGCCGTCGCCAGCGTTGAATCCAGTCACCATCGCACAACCTCGTCTGATCTGTGGTCCGTCAAAGCTGCTACTGCTACGCTGCCTGCATCGGCAGAGATTGCCGCCGCACCCGCCACCTGTGTAAAGCTTCTATCAATCTCATATTGTAGGCAAAATCAAAGTTCTCTCAAAGCCTTAATTAACTGATCCCCAGCCTTTACAAAACACAATCGGCGTCATCGGTATACCTTATCTCCGGCGGCGACGTAAAGAGCGATCGAAAAAGCGGTATCATTATTGATGATGATACCTATGCGAATTTTATAAATATTATGAAAGTGACAAATTTTGACTTATGGGATCAAAATTAGGATACAGCTGAACGAAAAAGCGGGTAGGTTCCGAAAGTAGAGGTCGGGTTTCTCTCTCCGGTGGGTGGATATCCACCATTGTTGAGAAAGAATACAAATAAGTGAGAAAGACATAGCGGGGCCTTGTTTGATACGTCTTTTCAACCAACGGTTCCAACGATAGCATCAACGCTTTCTTTTGCAAGGCACAACGGGTCGGGTCGAGGTGGTGGCGGTGGTGGTGGCTACTGGGGGTGGCTGATGGTAGAGAGGGGCTGCAATCAGGGCCTAGAGTGGGGGTGATGGTGGCTGCCGGTGGGGGCTCAAGTGAATGTTTTTCCCCGGAGAAGAAGGTAAAAGAGGAGGGTTTTTTTAGGAGGAAAGGAAAGGGGTGATGTTATGTAAATTACAGAAATAGTCCTCCTCTTCATTAACTTATTAATTTTTATAAATAGCCCCTCATGTATGAAATGACTAATATACCCTTTTACTTAACAGAAAAATCTAACATCTGTTAGTCTGAGGGACTCAGATGGCAACAAAATGCAAACCACAGGATATATTTGTTAATAATTTGGAATTTGTACTCAGGTGGCAAAAACCCGCAAACCACAGGGACGCAAAATGTAATTAACTCTTCATCTTATTTAGAATGTTGACTTTTCATTTTGAAAAAGCATGTTTGTTAAGAATGCCATTGATTTTGGACATATAGTCATTATATTATGTGTTTGTATGAGTTAATATTGTCACATAGATCCATTAAAATATAAGACCAAACTAATGAAAATATTAAAACATAAAAAACACTAGAGAATTTTAAATTAATTTTAAAAAAAAAGAACTAAAGCGGGTACCAAACCGGTACTAACCCGGCACCGGTACCGGTACCGTACCGATATATCCGGTACCCACATTTCATAAATTCTGAGACCGAGACGGTATCGAGCTCATCCTTAGTTGTACCCGTTCAAAGAGAAAAAATTCTGATGGTTCCTCTCGTGATTAGGGTTCTGGGGAAGTGAAGGGATTTCATCGTAGTTGTATGAATTTTGTTCTAATGATAATTATTTTAATTATTTACATTATCCATGTCATTATTTTGAATTAAAAAAAGAGTAACCTAGAAACCTAAAAATTATCTAGTATTGGAACAGGAAATAGAACTTCGGTGACTTTAGTGAAACAAAAATGTATGAGTGACTTTAATATATCAAATGATAAAGTTGGTTACTATTATGTGAAATTTACCCTAATGTAATTACTAAAATGTATTTTTTTTTTATCAATTATGAGTTGTTCGGTTAACTAATGGACTAAGATCCTGGTTTGTCGCGCTCCTTTTGGTGTTATTACATGCGTGGATTTCTAGGATGTGACAATAACATTGCAAATTGAAAGAGTTTACAATGAGAGAAAATTTGAAAGCTATTAATTTCAAGCCTTAGCGAGTTTACAATGAGAGAAAATTTGAAAGCTATTAATTTCAAGCCTTAGCGACCCTCCAATATCGCACTCATGGTCGTGTTGTTTAGTGAGCAATCTTCTGGTTTGATTTGGTCCAAAGTTGAATTAGTCTCGGCTAGATGAGTGAAGAATGCAGGTTTCTTTGGACTAGGTAATGATATGGTGTCATTAAGAAGCATGGATATCATGTCTGAAGTCGTTGGTCTATCCACTGCTCTTTCTTGTACACAAAGAAGTGCGACATGAAGAGTCCTTAAGAATTGTTGTTCAACACAGGTACTTTCAAGGGTTAGATCTTCCAACTCCATTGCATTCCCTCGCCGCCATAGCTCCCATGCCTTCAAACATTAAAAATAAATTTTAACCCTCTCGACTAGTATGTACATAAATCGTTAAATTGAAGAAAATAGTGCGTGAAAGTTGACGAAAAGCTCATGTTGTTTATAACACATACGTATCCAAGAAGATTAAACGTTCGATCAAGATGAACGAAGCTACTATTTCTTCTTCCACTGATGATTTCCAGGATCAACACTCCAAAGCTGTAGATATCAGACTTGACTGAAAAAGTCCCTTCCATTGCATACTCCGGAGACATATAACCACTAAGCACAACATTGTTAACTTAAGATCTCTAGATATAAATAAAATATAAAAACAAAATCTAAGTCAGTGTTCTTACTATGTTCCAACCACCCTATTAGTTGTTGCTTGAGACTCGTTTTGCCTGAATATTCTTGCCATACCAAAGTCGGAAATTTTTGGGTTCATACTCTCGTCTAACAGAATGTTATTAGATTTCAGATCTCTATGAATAACTCTCATTCTTGCGTACTTATGTAGATATAGCAACCCCTGGGCAATTCCTTCAATGATGTTAAACCGTTTAGGCCAATCTAGTTCAGTCTTTCTGTTTTCATCTAAAATACAACAAAAGAGACTAAATTATATTCAAAATAACAAAGAAAGTGCTTACACAACGAACAATACATACCAAAGAGGAAGAAATCTAAGCTTTTATTAGGCATATACTCATAAACCAACATCTTTTCTTCCCGGTGAATGCAACAACCAAGAATCCGAACAAGATTTGTATGTTGGAGTTTGACTATGAGAATTAGTTCATTCTTGAATTCAACAAGCCCTTGACCTGATGATCTTGAAAGCCTTTTGATCGCAATTTCATGCCCATCGTCTAGTGTTCCCTATTATTATAAGTTCGTGATATCTTTTGTTATTGTAGACAAAAATGAAAAAAAAAATAATCAATTATATGAAACATGAAAGTAACATCACCTTGTAAACAGGTCCAAAACCACCTTGTCCAAGCTTATTTTCAGCTGAGAAATCACGGGTAGCAGCCACGATAGAGGCAAAACTAAACAATAACATTTCTCCATAACGGCCATCACTCTCAAGCTGATGTATGTCCTTGAAGCTTTCAGAAGCTGCTAGCTCAAGAAAATACTCATCTGTCTTCCTTCTCATGTACTCTGTAATCACAATTAACAAATCAACAAAAGAAGCAACCAAAGTAGAAAAGTTAAGTAGATTTTAAGTCACTTATTTTAACCTTTTCGTTTTTGTTTTCGCTTCTTCAAATTCCATAAAAGCCCCAAACCAAGGAATAATGGAACAGCAAGGAGTGTCCATATCGGTTTCATGTTTTTTTTTCTATGTTGTTTCCAAGATTTATTAGGATTTTGGGAACTGATCACATACTTCATTGTAGAATTGCCCCCCACATCAACAAATAAGTCATTGCTCCCAATCCAAATAACACAACCGGTTCCGTCGGTGTTACTGCTATTATATGCGAGACAACCGCAATCATTCCAACATTTGAAAAAACAATCGCTAATGCTTATGCTGGAGTTACTATCGGTAACATTTCTTGTGTTTAGAGGAGAATTACGATAACTAAAATGGTCACCCGTTCTTCTGCAAAGGGGCAGCGAGCTTGAGTTCATGCAACCATTACTTGAATTGTACCCGTAACAGAGCTCAGGGGTCCATGTATCGGAAATATTATAACCTTTAATCTGCCCTTTTGGTGTCAAAATCCACATGGGAAAAGGATCAGTCGTGTTTTCCGTGTAGCTAAAGTATTGTTCTTCATTGTTGTACACAGAACTGAGATTGTATTTAGATTGTCTATCTCCGTCTAGTAAGAACATGTACTGGAACGTTTCTGCGTCTATAAACCCACTAGTCCAGTAGGGTTGGCCTCTTCGTTGGATAATTAATCTTTGAGATGTTTCGTCAATGGCTTCCCAGCTCAATGTAAAAGCCCCCGAATCAAAGATATTGTCACTAAGCCAAGAGGTCAGGGTCCAATTCTGCCTTGTTTTCATGTTATACCCAAGCTTCATACCTGGTAAAAGTACATCAGTTGGGTGATCAAAACTCTGCCACAAAACACTCTTGTCGGCTTCACTTATTAGACGGAAATTGCCCGTCTCTTCAAGTGTTGCAGTCGCGCTTACAGAAAATGCTTTGAATGGACCAAAGTCAGTAATTAGCAACAGAACAATCATCCCTGTGTCATTTGTGATGACCAGGTCTCCCGTGTTAATGTTTATGCCAAGGGCAATGGTGCCTTCGGTTGGCATTATGATTGGGCTGTTAGGATTTGCTACCCATACTTTCCGGGCTTCAACATCATCGGTGTACCAAATTCCCAAGTATTTGTATTCTTCACCGAAGAAACCTAATGTGAATTTTCCATCGGCGGAGAAAAGCTGGTCATCGTAGTTGAGAAGTTTACCTCCTCTCATAGTCGAAACTGCTCTGTATTTTATTTGAGGTGGACAAAAATACTTACCATTAGTGAACAAGAAGAAGAAGAAGAGGAGAAAGCTTATGCAGATGTGAATGAACGTCAGGTTCTGCTTCATTTGGATGTTACAAGTTTTGTTTTTCAGAATTAGAGTATTATTATTATTATTATTATTAATTGGATTGCTGGAATATTTACAACTAAATCTCAGGGTTGACCTCGTCAACTATACCCGAGTCTTTAAAAGGCATTAGTTAAATACTTAAATTCATGGGTGGATATACATATATAGTGCAAATACGGGTTGGAAAGAGTAAAAGGAGCCCACTATTTAACATAAAGCTTCTTGTTTTTCTAATTTTAGGCATAAAGTTTTACTTTATCACAATTTTAGTCAACAATCAACAATCACTAATCTTAATTTAATTTCTTTAATTATAAGTGTTTTGAGTTGGATTTCTTTTAATTACTTATAAAATTTTCATTTAACTTTTGTAGGAGTAAATTACACGATGATCAAATTTTCCAGCCTGAAAGATCCTTTGACTTGTTTTCTTGCAAATTTAACACATCCGGAACTGTGATACACGTGTATTTTGTGAGCTAAAATAGTTAGTATTTTGTGAGCTAAACTAGTTAGTTAGCTCAAAGTTGTTAGAAGTTGTGAGTTAGTGGCTGTTAGAATGTTAGTTCCTGTTATGCCAATTGATAATAGTTTATCTATGTAAATAAATGGGATATGAATTGTTGATAGGATCTCAATCTGTATAAATCAAACTTTAAAAAGAGATCAATATATATATATATTATCAACTCAGTGATTACATATGAAAAAAGAAACAGTAAAATATGGACTGAAAACTACAACCAGGAAAGCATAAAATTAAGCTTTTGAATTCAAGGATGAAACTAGTGTTGCTATTTTAGTGTAATTAGGGATTGATTATTGATTGATCGGACTTTTAACTTATATTGGTCGGGTTCGGTGGTGCGGGGTAGTGCACGTCCGTATCGATAAAGTTAAGGGGGATCATCCAAGGGGGCAGCGTCCCCGAGAGAGCGGGGTCCGAGGGGCAGAGCCCCTGGCTCAAAATTTTCTATCGTATCCGGAAATTTAATTATAAATTCCGCAGGGACCAATAGTGTAAATTTGACAGTTTTCGAATTGCAGATAACTGCAATTACGCTCCTCCTCCTAAATGGTCGATCATCATCAGAAAACAGTACGGTTCAAAATTTTCTATCTCTGCAAAATTCTCGAATTCATCATGTTCGCTCGATCGTATCCGATTGATTTTCTCGAGTGAACCACGAGAATATTCAATCTGAAAGTGTATCACGCTTTCGAGATTATCCAAGTTACCAACAACTAGTAATGATTTGGACACGTATGGAATGGAGGCAAAAAGAAACAGCAGTTCTTCTCTTGATGTCAAAAAATTAAGAATTACATGAGCTGGAACGTGGAAACGTGCGGAAACGCAAGTTGTATTATCTTTTAGTCATTTTGTGGTGTGGTTGGTTCTCTCTAAGCCTTCATCAATTCATTGCTTCCTGCCACTTCGTTGAATAAAGGTATTTGTTACTTAGGAACTTGTTAGCATAAAGATTATGTTAATGGAATTGAAGCCATCCTCGATAAAGTTGTGAAACTATATATATTGTGCAAAGTTGCTTTTATATGACTAGATTTATGTGAAAGCATGATTACATTTTGTATCTGAACTATGTGAACTAGTTTTATATCCGTCCTAATCCGGGTAGCTCCATGTAATTGTTGAAAAGTTGTATCTCATTAAATTTAAGAGTTGGTTTCCTATTGAAGAAATGTAAATGAACTTCTTCTATCAAATTAAAATGTGAGTGTATATCCGTCCCTCCCTCTTTCTCACTTTGCATTCATGTTATATCTCCTCCTGGAGGATGACGTCAGTATAACTGTTTGATGTTGACATCTCCCTCCTTATTGGTTCAAGAGGATCACACTATTTTAGATGGACATGTGTTGCCTTCAGGTTGGCCCTCCAGAATATTCTATAGGGCCTCAGGTGATTTCAGTTTACCGATTTAGGAGGAAAAGTCATTCATGTCCTTGGGTCGGGTTACGTATCTATGGGAATGTTGGGCCGGATCCAGATGTGGACCTATACATCTCTTCAAGTCCCCCTAGTCCATATGTCACATGATTTTGTGCCATTTGGACTTGATGATTTATTTGACGGCTGTAGCCCATGTCACTATCATCATTTCTCTTCGCGACGGGGTGATCATTGCCCAATCGTCTTTCCGTATTCGCCTTTTGCCCCTCCCCAGCCTATAAATTTCTCAATCCTCACGCGGAGTCTTCACTTTTATCCTTTTTCACGCTTCTTTCTCTTTGCTCTGCTATCATGTCCTCGAGCACGGCGAAAAATATGTGGCGGGGGGGGGGGGTGGAATCTCGGGATCCTAACCAATCGGGCATCTAAAAAGTTCCTCTCCCTTGGTCTGTCGATCGATTTACTCAATTCTTCTTAAATGGGAGCGCATGCTGCCGCACCCTGGAATGACAGCCTCTACCCCTCCGGAGGGTATGATTACTCTCCATGCGGATTATGTTACCAATTGCAATTTTAGGGTTCCTATCACTTCCTTCATGGTCAAGCTACTGGAATTTTATGGAGTTCACTTGTCTCAGATGCATACAATGGGAATTGCTCGTATAACTCTTTTCAAATTTTGCTATAGAGCTAACTTGCAGAACCCTTTGGTTGCTCTGTTCAACCTATCTCACCGCCTAACCATATATTATGGACAGTGGTATTCTTTTGTCAAGCATGCAGGGACCCAAGCTTATGCTTCCGATCTGCTTAAGAGTTTACGGGGATGGAAAAAGAGGTTCCTTTATGTTTTCTGCGAGGATCACTCACCCCACCATGTGTTTCCACTTTGTGCTGACTCCCATTATCGACAATCCACCCTCCATGCTCAAACCTCCTAATGATCCCACCTACACTATTTTGACCTCGCGCGTGGCAAAAATGCAAGTTCTACCGAAGCATGTGCTGCTTTCCATGGGCATGAGTAGGATCGTGGCTACTCCTGATTGTATCCTTGTTTACGCCATTAGGAAAAAAAAAAGGTGTATTTTTATGCCCTTGTAGGATCGTGGTTACTACTGAAATAACCTAAACAAGATTACTTATAAGTTAAACTACACAGAAACAAGTTAAACTCCACTTACTCGCTTACTTAGTTGTTTGTTAGTGTGATTTCGACAAAGCTTGTGTGAATAAGTTGATTGCAAATATATGAGAACACAAGTAAATAAACTCGGCACTATAGTGCATTAAATCAACAGCAGATTACAAGATACAAGCTCTAATCGATTGTTCAAGTGTATGTAAACTACTAAGTCTACCATGCTATATATAGTGCTAAGGGAAATCAAGGGTCGTTAAGTACAACATAATTAATGTCCTAGAAAGAAACATTCTTCATTGGAAGAGTTGCTAGATGGACAGTTTGACTTGATCTACTTGGGAGAAATCTTGCTTTTAGTGATTCAGAATTGCAGCTGATGACTTTTGTGTCAGTACTGAAAAAGACAGTACAATTGGTTTTTCAGGTTGAACTCTCCTTCCAGCTGGAACTCGAGTTCACCCTCAAACTGTCTTTCTCCAGTTCAACTCTTCTTCCGGGTCAACTACCGCTTCCGCTTGATCTCAAAGCTTTCGGTTCATCTCTATTCTCCCGGGATACTCTGTCTCTTTAGCATATCGACTTCCAATTGAACTTCAGCCAGATCCTTATCACTTAGGCATTTCAACTGGAATTCTCAATTGAATTATATCCTTACAAGGTGTTGGAGCTACAAAGAGGTGGGACATGTGAAGAGTCAGTGTCCGAAGAGAAAAGAATTGAATACAATTTTCGGGGATGTCTCTGAGGATGAGGCGTTGATACTTAGTGTTGAAAATTGTGTTGAATCTTGGGATATGGATTCAGGGGCTTCGTTTCATGCCATAGACAATGGGGAAACGGTGGTTAATCTGAAAGAAGGCGATTTTTGAAAGGTACGTTTAACTAATGACGAGGTGCTCGAGGTAACAGGCATGGGGGATATTGATTTGGTCACTTCGTTGGGAACTACATGGAATCTAAAGAATGCCAGGGTTATTCCAGGGCTGTAGAAGAAACTGATTTCGATTGGTCAGCAGATGAAAATATTAGGACTTGAAGTTAGCTTTGGTAGTGGCAAATGGAGGGTGGTCAATGGTAATTTGGTTATTGCCCGTGATATGAAGCATGGGTCATTATATATGGTTGAGGTACCTGCTGAGGGATGTATGACCATCCCGGTTAAGTGTAACAAAATCAGGTTCGCTAAATCTGGTGCTAATAAAGTTCATTTTGCAAACGTGAAGTCTAGAGCGAAGATGTTAGCTGAACGAGTTTAAAAGTCTAAACCATTCAGGGGATTCGGTGACAGTGGGAGCATGGGACGTGCTCCGAGTACAATTACAAAGAGCCATTGGGTTTCAATGGTCTAGAGCTGGAGAATTCTCTCCTGGTGATTGTTTGCTGAGTTTGGACAGTGTATGTGGTCCTCGGTGTATCTTTGGATCCGGTGGAGTGTCCAAACCTGTTGAGACAGAGGATGGGTCGTTGACGGGATTACACGACTGAGTTGGACTTAGTGATATTAACTGAAGTTTTAGCTTGTTCTTAGGAAATGGAAGCTTGGAAGACTTGTCTTATGGGAAATTACTGTGTTACTGGATGACTGTGGTTGTATATGCTTGGATAACGGGCTAGAGTTTATCGTAACACCTTCAAATGGTAGATTGTTGGGTGTGAAGGCCTTTGAGCTGGGTTTATTTATTGAAGGCCCATTTGGTTTTTAGCGTTGCCTTAATTTTCTTTTATATATATATATATATATATATATATATATATATATATATTATATTAGTCATGTATTGTAATCTCCTATAATGTTCAAAGCTAATAAAGAAATACCTAGTTGTAGCCCGTGGATGTAGCTCACACTAACCGAACTACGTTAAATCTCTCGTGTTCGTTTATTATTGCTTTCGTGTGCGTGTGTGATAGTGTATTCCGCTGTGTATCGCTCTGGTCGATCCTTAACATAGATGATATCAAAATAAATTGGAAGCGAGAGAAATCGTATATGTGTGTGCTTACATTTGCAATTTAAGAAGAACAAAAAAAAAACGGGCGATGTGACTATCGATAGTGAGAAGTAACGGTGTCTCAAGAAGGATTTAGGATAAATGGCGTAATATGTTTTCAACCGATTATTCAAGAGAGTTGAGAAGTTCTAAAAAGGGATTGCGTTAAAGCAACTACAAGAATCTTGAATCGAAAACGAAGCTTTATTCAAACGGGAAACAGAAAAAAATAGTTTAAGAAACTAAATTGAAAAACGATGTTGGACAAGGCGGTGGCGATGGTGGCACGCCGACGACTAGGGTTTAAATTGTTTAGGATCTAATACCATGTAAGAATATTGAAGAACTGAATTAATATTATTAAACGTGTAATCTACTTCTAAAAAAAGTAAATGAAACACTTATAAATAATTAAAGAAATCTGACTCAAAAAACTCGCAATCGACGGAAATTAAATTAACTATAGTGATCGGGCCCATTTATTATTGACTAACTTGAAATAAAGTAAAATTTTATGACCTAAAATAGAAAAACATGAAGCTTTATATTAAATTATGAGCTGCTTTCCAACCCGTAGTTGAACTACATAGATCCACCCATGAATATAACTAATGCCTTTCATAGACTTGGGTATAGTTGACGAGGTCAACCCCAAGATTTAGTTGTAAATATTTCAGTAATCCGACCAATAATGATAATCTAATTCTGAAAAACAGAACTTCTAACATTCAAATGAAGCAGAAGAACCTGGCATTGATCATTCACATCTGGAGGAGCTTTCTATTCTTCTTCTTGTTGTTCATGTTCTCTAATGGTAAGCAAGTATCTTTTATTGTCTCTATCTTTTGCAGAAAACGCACACACAATCAAACAAACAAACATTAATGAATAAATTTGAAATGCAATGAATTCTTTTAGTCAATAAAATTTATAACTATTTCAACATTACTTAGAAATCCTCCACTTTAATGAATGATAGTTATATGGCCTCAAATTCCATTGATTAAAGGAATTCATTCCAAATTTAATTTGTCCATGACCCAACTAAGCACAAAATTTAAAAGGAAAACTTTGCAATTCCAATTTCAATTCCATTACATTCCATGAACCAAACGCCCCCTAAAATTTTGGATAACATTTGCAGGGAGTACTATAAATGTTGTTAATCAATGTGGTTTCACGGTTTGGCCTGGACTCTATAGCAGCCACGATCTTAATATTTCTGGATTTGAGCTCACAACGGGTAATTCACGCTCCTTTCAAACTCCGTCAAACTGGAGAGGTAGTTTGTGGGGGAGGACCGGTTGCACCTTCAACGGGACAGGTCATGGGTTGTGTAAAACAGGTGATTGTGGCTCGGGTGAAATGGAGTGCAACGGAAGAACACCAACCCCACCTGTTACAGTTGCATCGTTTGACTTCGAGGAAGGAATTAGCGAGTTTTATAACATTAATGTCAAAAATGGCTATAATTTACAGATGAGTGTAGAGCCTACTAGTATGTCAGCTAACGTTTCACAAGATTGCTTGAAGACAGGTTGCGTTTACGATTTGAACAAACGATGCCCCAAGGAGCTGAGGTTGGAGGGTGGAGGAGGGTGTAACACTCCATGCCAGGTCTTTGGCACGCCTCAGCAAAGTTGCGGCTCCTTGGATAATTCAAGCATCATGTGCAAGTCGACACCATACACTCAGTTGTTTAATTTCGCCTGCCCAATATCCCATCTTGAATCTGGGTCATATGTTAATTATTGTTACGATACCCGTCAGATTTTCACCGTGCAGTTTTGTCCACCTCAAATAAAATACAGAGCAGTTTCGACTATGAGAGGAGGTGAACTTCTCAACTACGATATTATGTACATACTAGTCGAGTGGGTTAAAATTTATTTTCAATGTTTTAAGGCATGGGAGCTATGGCGTCAAGGGAATGCAATGGAGTTTGAAGATCCAACCCTTAGAAGTACATGTGTTGGACAACAATTCTTAAGGTTTCTTCATGTCGCACTTCTTTGTGTACAACAAAGCGCAGTGGATAGACCAATGACTTCAGATATGATCTCCATGCTTCTTAATGACACCATATTGTTACCTAGTCCAAAGAGATCTGCATTCTTCACTCATATAACCGAGTCAAATTCAACTTTAGACCAAATCAAACCAGAAGATTGCTCCTTAAACAACACGACCATGAGTGCTATATTGGAGGGTCGCTAAGGCTTGAAGGTAGTTGCTTTCAATTTTTTTCTCATTGTAAATTTGTTCAATTTACAATTTTATAAACATATGCTTCAATGATATGAAACTCTAAAGTCTCAAATTCAGAGTCATTCTAAGATACTGCGGGTTGTTCTGTGTGGACCGTTAAACATGGCTGCAAATAAAAATTAGTTGTATTTCTTCAACTACACAAATATTTGTTAGCAAAAATTAAGTCGGATAAGACTAGAATAGTTACCTTTGTTTCTATGTAGTTTAACTGTTTAAGCAAGAGAAGACACTTGATATCTTTGCACAAACATCCTCAACTTCTCAATCTCACTAATTGTTTCAAGCCAGTCATTTAAGATTTCCAAAGTGACTATATTAGGGTTAAAAGCTTCATTGATCGGCTCATCCACCAGTTTAAGTGCTTCTTGAAAGCCCTTTAAGCACTGCATTACAAACCATTTTTTCTTTCAAAAAACAGGTCTGGTTGTAAATCAATTTGGGTTGGGTCAAACAAAGCCAAAATCAGTTGTACACCCATTTTTAGAGGTGGTGGGGGGGGGGGGGGGGGGGGTGTTATTCACGTTTAGTGAACCTGGTTCTGTTTGAACCGATTTTACACCGGTTGAGTTGTGATGGTACGAAACCAATCTGGTTGAGCCGGGTTAAGAACCAGCTAGAAACTAGTGGTTCGATTCGTTCAAAAGCCCAAAGACATCTCATCCATTAATACCATGCTTACAAAGAGAATCACATAATATGATATAGAGCAAATTACTTTTTTGGCCATTATGATTTGAGTCATTTAACCATGTCATTTGAAAAAATGAATCTTTTCGCATATCTTGCCCTGTCATTTCATTTTTTTTTTTGAACAGCATCAATCAGGTGAACCAGGTTTCACGTGTAACCTACCCCTTCGGGCCCACGTCCAAGGTCGTCTCCACAGACCTCCGTGAAACCAGGACACCCCCTCCTGAAACCATCTGGCAGAAACCCCTCACCATCTGAGACCACTAGGGTAAAACTGCCAACCCTAGGATTCGAACCCGGGTCACTCACAAGGAGAACCACAGGAAACTAAGAGCCTAGGGGTGACCACTCAGCCAAAGCCTCGTGGTCCCCTGTCATTTCATTTCTTTAACTATTTTTGCCCCTAGAGCTCATGGTATGTAAAAACAATTAAAAAAATATAACGTCAGGACAAAAACAGCTAAAGAAATAAAGTGTTAGGGGTCAGACGATTTTTTTTATAACTAAAACGCTTAAATAACCCAAATCATAAAGACCAAAATAGTAATTTGCTCTATAATATATAATAGTATTCAAAGGAACGTGCTTGGTCGAAACTTGATTCGTATTCAGATGTTGCTGCATCTTCCTAATTATTGGCAGTTTTTGCAAACTTAGTCACGTTTGTGAGGTTATTAGTTTGTGAATCTGACATTTAGTTATGGGAAAAGTATAAAAAACGCCCCATCGAAGTCGAAAGTGCTCGATTGGAGGATCTAAGACAAAAATAAAAAAATGGGCTATCGATGACGATGAAAACACATCATTTTTTCAAGGTATCATTAAAGCGAACTTGACGGCTAGTAGAATTAATGGGCAAAACATTGAAGGTTGGTGGGTGTTGGAACCTAACCGTAAAAAAAAAAAAAGAGGTCCGGAGACGGGATTAACAAGCTTTCAAAGGAAGAGGGTGATTGTCTTATTACCCCCTTCACTAAACAAGAAATCAAGATTGCGGTTTGGAATGGCAGGAGTGACAAAGCTCCGGGTCCAGATGGGTTTAATTTTTTGTTAACGGATCTCCAACATGGGAATTTCAATGCGGTAAGGGTGTTCGTTAAGGGGATCCGCTATCTCCGTTCCTTTTTTTCTAATTGCTATCAACATTTGATTCACTGGCTCAAAATCTGATTCACACACAAAAACTTATGTCGTTCATAGATTAATTCCTAGATCATATCCGATTGATCTCGAGTGAACTATCAAAATATTGAAAGTGAGCACACGTTTTCTAGGATTATTCGGACAATTCGCAATTTCTAACATTCTCTTAGGGCTGTTTGTTTTTACTTCAACCCTGAATGCTGTTTTTTTTCTTTTGTTATGAATGTCTTATTTGTGCTTAAAACTTCTTAAAAAAAGTTTATAATTGTGTGCTTATTTTATCTTCACATCACAAACCTCATAAAAAAAGACCACCACCACCACTGGGACTATAAGGTTGGAGGGAGTGGTAGAATTTTAAGTTTTGAAAGTTTTGGTTGTAACTAACAGGAGTGTGCCACACATGGGAGAGAATTAAGTAGAATTAAAAAAAATATATGAAGAATTTATGGGGGAGTGATATGATTTAAGGGGTATAAGTAAAAGTGAAGATGGGACCCACTATCCCACACACAACACAACAAGTAGCCTCGTCGGAGATGGGACCCACTATCCCACACACAACACAAGTAGCCTCGTCGGCTACCACTTGTCCCAAAACTTCCAAAAATCAAGCCGCAGGGAAGTAGCCAGACTAGTGGCGGTGGTAAGGAACGGAAAGCCAGGAAAGCCAAGCTCCACTCTGTCCCCCCTAAAGAGGGATTTTTTCCGGATCATCGAATTTTTAAGTTTTATTATTTGGTTCATAACTTTACTTTACATGTGTATAATTTTTTTTTTATTTATTTTGTGCAAAGTAAGTAAAGGGTGCTTGGTTTGTAGAATTCGTTGTGATTTGAAGAAATTAGAATTTGAAGGATTAGAAATTTGAAGTAACTAGAATTTGAAATTGAAATCTAAAGAAATTAGATTTAGAATTAAAATTTATAAACAAATGAAAGTTAAGGAAGACTAATTTGTAAAATTGATTTTTGAAAGACTCGCTTTGGGCCGATGGCAGGTCGAGTTGTGTTAGGATGTGACTCGCGTCGGACTGGTCGAGTCGAGCACGTCAATTCGGTCGGCGAGTCAGGCCAGTCCGTTTGGATGATTGGGTCTGGCAGCAGGTTCGGTCATGCTAGGTCAGGTGACGGGTGGGGTCGAGTCGGTTTGGTCCGTTGTTCAGTGCAACGAGTCAGGTCGGTCGACGGATCTCGACAGGCAGGCCTGGGCAACGTGTCGGGTCAGTCCAGGCATCGGATCATGACGGGCCAGTCCGATCGGGAGGTTGGGTCGGTCCGGTCCCGTTCGGGCGTGAGATGATTTGGTCGGCCAAACATCTCTTTACGATTGTAGTTTGTCTGTCTTGGTTTGGGCTTTCATTTGTCAATGGTGCAACATTCCACCGTCATTCGCTTTCTCGGTGGAGGATTTACTTGTTCCGGTGGGTTCTTTTACTGTCTCTTCTAGAATTTACTGTCTCTTCCAGTGGGTTTTTCATAAAGTATAAGAACAACTCGGTGAGTGTGTTGGTTTGAACAACTTATTGGGTTAAATGGTGTGCTAGAAATGATATTGTGTACGGGGGCAAGAGGCCTTCAGTGAACTACATCATCAAAGAAACAAAGGCTCTTAGGTGGCGTTTGGTTCATGGAATTCAATGGAATTAGAATTTGAATATTTTCATTTCAAAATTGTTCATGATTGGGTAACAAAAGAATTTGAAATGCAATGAAATCCTTGAATCAATGAAATTTAGTACTATTTCAATATTTCTTAGAAATCCTTCATTTTAACGAAGAAAAATTACTTGGCCTCAAATTCCATTGATTAAAGAAATTCATTCCAATCTAAATTTGTCCATAACCCAACTAAGCACAACTTTCAAAGGAAAACTTTGCAATTCCAATTCCATTAAATTCCACGAAACAAACGCTATCTTAGTTTCCTTTGAATTAAGTGTAAGGCTGGAGGATTAAATGGAAATATAGATATGTAATTTCATTTTTCAGTTATGTTGTTGCTTGTTTTCCTCCCGCGTAGCATCTTGCGAGTTTGATTTCTAATAAATTTGTTGTTCTAAAAAAAGAAAAAATAATTAGTGTCTTAATATGAGATTAACTTAGATCGGATTAGTGGTCGAGATGGTTTGTGAGTAGGGTTATTCACGAGCCGAACCAAACCGAGCGGATCTTTGCTCATGTTTGGTTCGTTTATAAACCGAACTGAGTCGAGCTGAACAGAGCATTTCTCCAACTAAGCCAAATTGAAATAGCGCATTTCAAACATTTTACGAGTAAGCATCGAACAAGTTTCAAGTGTCGAACAAATTTGTAAGGGTGATTGTAATGGTTCGGGAGAGAGGGGGTTCCCCGAGCTCGGGACCCTCGGGACCCTCGCGAATACCAGGAAAATCGGATCGGGATCGGGGCGCGGGATGACCCCGTGGGACTGGGCTGCCGAGGGGGTGTGTGTGGGAAAGATGACCGTTGGAGTGCCCCCCCCCCCCCCACCCAACGGTCCTTTTCACCTTTTTAATTTTTTTTATACCTATTTTACCTATTTAAACCCCTTTTGTCACCCATTTCACCCACACCAACTCAAATCTTCAACTTTCTTCTCCAAATTCTTAACTTTTCATTTCTCCAACTTCACCATGTCTCACAACTTTTTCCCAAACCAAGCCGATAACGAACCACCGACTCCGACCTCTCAACGAAACGTGTTTGGAGAACCCGGTTACGTACCGTCTTTTAGCGATCAAGAACCCGGTTGGGGTCAAGAATACGATTTCTTACGCGATGATTTCAACCTTTCAAGACGAGTCTCACCCCGATGTTGTGATGGAAACACAACCACCCCAAAAAACCACAAAGAAAAAGACTATGGCGAAGAGACCAATGGGGCAAACGTCCCAACGCCCGAATGGCGGAAAACTGGTGTCGATTCCGTGGAATTCTCAAGAGGAAGTAGTGTTGACCCGACTCTATATTGATAACTCGGAGAATTCGATTAAGGGTAAATAAATTTTTTTTATCACCAATCTTATAACTTTTTTTTTTTAAATTGTTTTCTAACCGTTTTTTTTTTTGTTTTTTTTGGTAGGTGATGCTCAATCGGGTAATTTTTTTTGGAACAAAATTAGCTTGGAGTGGCACCAATTGTTGAACTTTCCCATCCCCGACTTCAATGATCTCAACTCATTTTATCGAACCAAGCATCAAATCTATTCAAAGTGGAAAGATTTGAATGGGAAGATCCAAAAATTCAACAACATTTATATAAATCAAATGGCTCAACGAAAAAGCGGGAATTCGGAAGCCAAAATCCTCATGGCGGCACATCATCGATACAAATTAGAGAACAAGGGGGTTGCGTTTGACAAAATGGAGTGTTGGGAGATTTGCAAAAAATCCCCAAAATGGCGAGCGGCGGCGACGGTGGACCAAGGGTGCGAAAGTGGTGACCAAGGTGGTTCCAAAAGAACCAAAACGTCCGAGTCAAACACCTACGTTAGTAGCCCATCCGAAGGAAGGACTCCTATCGACCTCAACGTCGAGGGATTGTCTCCCACGAGCCCGCCCGAGGAACCCCTTCCAATGGGTTGTCAAAAGGCTAAACGAGAAGCCAAACAAAAGGGGAAGGGGAAGGCCAAAGCGTCTTCGAGTTCAAATTGGGACGAACATTTTGGATCGTTTAACGAAATCCAATTGGAAAAGCTCAAACTTGCACGAGAAGCCTGAGAGGATAGAAAGAAACAACTCGACATTTTGGAACGCGAACAAATGTGTCGTGAGATCGAGACGGTTGGTAAACCGGTAAAAGATTTGGACGACCCGTCTCGTGCCTTGGTTGAAAAAATTAAGGCGAGACTCTTCGAACAATATAAATAAGTAATTTTAGGAATTGGTAAAAAATTAGGAATTGGTAAATTTTTTTAGGAGTTGGTAATTTTTTAATTTTTAGGAATTTGTAATTTTTTATTTTTTAGGAATTTGTAATTTTTATTTTTTAGGAATTTGTAGTTTTCTATTTTTAATGAAAGTTGTTATTTTTAATTTAATTTTTATTAAAAAATGAGGCTTGGGATCATGGGATTGTGGGAGAGGTATTAGTGGGGCTGACAATTTTTGACACGGACCTGTTAACACGACACGATACGACACGGAGTTAAACAGGTTTGGGTTTAAGTTAAACAGGTTCCGTGTGTTAAACAGGTCGACACGTTTATGACATGATTAAAATCGTGTCTAAACAGGTTTCAGATCGTCTAACCTGTTTATGACACGATTAAGCACATTTATAATTTTAATAATATTTTAAAATAATTATATACATATTAAAAGTCAAAATCCTTTTATAATCTGAGATTTCCACCATAACATTGTGATTTTCCACACTATATCAACTTTGACAACTCAAATTCTTCAACTCTTTCCTATTTATATTCGTTAATTTATTTTTGGTTTTTATTCTCAGAATATTAATCGTGTCTAAACAGGTCGTGTCGTGTAACACGTTTATAAACAGGTTCGTGTTCGTGTTTGAAGAAAATGACACGATTAGTTAATCGTGTCGTGTTCGTGTTTAGTATCCGTGTTAATCGTGTCGTGTCGTGTCGTGTCTGACCTGTCTGACACGTTTAGACCTGTTTTGCCAGCCCTAGGTATTACAAGCAATATGTGTGGGAGTGGAAAAAAATAAGGTGACACTCAAAATAGCTTGGGATCATGGGATTGTGGGATGACCATTACAATTACCCTATGTGTTTCCGAGTTCATTTAACGAGGGAAATGAAAAGAAAGGGAAATAAGTTTAAAAAATTTTGTGTTCCTGAGTTTCACTTTTTTTCTTTTCTCTTCCATTCCTTTCTCTTCTCTTTTTCATTAAAGGAGAGAAAGGGAGGGGAAGATGAGAGAAAGTTAGTTCGTTTTCTATTGTTTTTCTTTCATTCCAAATCGGAAGGATTTGGAAGGAAAAGGAATCACTTCACTTCTCTTCCTTTCTCTTATTTTCTTTTCTCTTCCATTCCTTTCTCTTCTCTTTTTTCCCTCTTTAAGTAAACTCGGGAACACATCGTAAGTGTGAGACGTTGAGGTTACTAAAATCCAATTTAAAACCCCCACCCTTTACGGTTCTACGGTTTTACCCCTGCCCAATTTGCCCCAACCGAACCCCCTTTCGGTTTCTGAAATCTTGTAAACTTGAGGACGCTCTCTCACTTCCTCGCCATATAATCTTTTTTTTTTTTTTTGAACGGCCCATATAATCTTCAAACCTATAAAATTGAACAAAATGCAGATTCAACGAAACGAAGATGGAACAAAACGAAGGTCGAATGTTCGTTGAACTTCATCAAACATAGAATCTGCACCACCTCACGGGCGAGGCGAGGTCGAATGTTCGTTGAACTTCATCAAACATAGAATCGCCTCTGCCAATCTGATGGAGCTCCGAATTTAAAGAAACAGGTACCATAGTTCTATTGAATTGATTTATAGTTCGATATTCTTCTTTTTTGTTACCTACAATTCCAGTTTCTGTGAAATTCTACCAACAACCAAACGGGGCATTTGTAATTGTATCTGAGCTACTAATCTAATACGCATAGGCACCGAGCTGGTGCTAATTCATTATTCAATCCCCTAGTCGACGACCACAGTTGCAGTCCTCATTCCATCCGCTAGAGCACATAACCTGTTTGTTAAATTGCCTAAGTGGGTCTTAAATTGGGTTGGACGGAACTGTATGATGGAGGTTGAAGACCATGGTAGCAATATCCCACGTTCCCACCACCTTAAGTTTTCATTTCTTATTTTCCACGTATTTTTTTGCTTTGCTATTTGTACTTTAAAATTTCTTAGTAGTATGTAGTCTAGGACAAGGGTTGATTAGGATATATATGCATTCGAACAATACTAGTAAAAGGGTGGTGAATTAATTTTGAAAGGAATTTTTCTGTTCTCTCGTTTGTAAGAATACATAAATCTCCATTGCTAATCCAAGTTGAGCGTCTTGGGTGGTGTTCTTTGGAACCTATAGTCGAATATCGATGGTGATTTTCTGTATCCGATATTCAGTTTAGGAAGCTCTTTGGGTTTGAATCAGATGGTGTTTCTGTATCCCAATTCAACCGTTACCTATCCTTTCTCTTTGAAATTCCGAATTGCTAGCACCTTAAATAAATTGATAGTTAGCCGTCCGAAAGATTTCAAAATGGCCACACCATAACCGGATATGCAACACTGGGTTGCACATATGATATTGCAGTTATAACTCTTTTGCTTTCTGAAATGGAGAGTATGAGTTAATTAGATTAGCACTACGTTGTTTACTAGCTACCAAGAAGCTTAATTATCCAATTATGCTGCTGCAAGTTGAAGTAATGGCACACTTTGTCTACATTATCAATGTCTAACTTCAATGATTGTTTTTTGCAGGATGACAATGGTCAATTTGGTTAGATTCTGTGTTTGTGACAGTTGATTAGACTCCTCAAAAATACAAAGCTTACCAGCAGTTTTTAGAATAATTAAACATTACCATATCAACACGAGCCAAACCCCCAAAATTCCAGACCTATTTGCCTCGGTTTAGAGTGCCGGCCGGAACATTGTGGCTGTTTTCTGGGACCTGGATAACAAACCTCCAAGGTCAGTATCTCCATTTGATGCTGCTATGAGGCTGAAAAAGGCTGCCGAATCGTTTGAGGCTGTTTGGTACAAGATAGCCTATGCTAATCAACATTCATTTGATTATGTGCCCCCTTAAATTAGGGTACATAGGAGAGATAGGAAAGCATTAAATCAGCTGGAAAATAAAGGCATTGTTAAACCGGTAGATCCATATATATGTCGTGTTTGTGGGAGGAAGTTCTATAACAACGAAAAGCTTATTAACCATTTTAAGCAAATTCACGAGAGTGAACACAAGAAACGAGTGAGCCAGATCGAATCAGCTAAAGGTAGTCAAAGGGTAAAATTAGTGGGAAAATATTCCATGAAAATGGAAAAGTATAATAATGCTGCGAGAGATATTTCAACTCCGAAAGTTGGGTATGGACTGGGAGACGAGTTAAAACGGGCAGGATATTGGGTTAGTGTCGTCTTAAATAAACCACAAGCTGCAGATGTTGCATTGAGAAACCATATGGTGGATATGATGGATAGGCGGCAGTTGGAGTGTTTGATACTTGTGTCGGATGATTCTGATTTTGTGGAGGTTTTAAAGGAGGCAAGATTGAGATGCTTGAAAACAGTGGTTGTGGGTGATAGCAATGATGGGGCTCTTAAACGGGTTTTTGATGCTGCTTTCTCATGGCAAGAGATCATTATGGGAAAGGCTAAAAAGGAAGCAGTATCTGTTGTGGGGCGATGGAAAGATAGTGATATTTTAAGAAGGTTGGAGTGGACTTATAATTATGAAAGAGAGAGGAAGTTATACAGTTCCTGTTCTGAGGATGATGATCAAAATGACCACTTGGATGTCAGTAACTTAATCTCCGATGAAATTAAGACGAATAAAAGTCGTGCTTGGTGGAAACTTGATTCGGATTCAAATGCTGCTGCATCTTCCTAATTATTGGCATTTTCTACAAAATTAGTCGTGGAAATCTGAAGCTTGATCTGTTGTATTTGTGAATGTAATAGTTCTGTAACCGGTGATGATCATGTGGTTAAGATTACTACGCGAGGCTAAATGGATTCTGAATCTTCTCAAGGATGTTAATGCCAGCCAACAGGCAGCTTGTTAATCATGGGAATAATCAGGTATGCTCTTTAACATACTTTGCAACATTAACGTTTTCGAATCAAGCTCAAAGGGACTCAAAATCCTACATACCGACCCACATAGAATAATCACATATGCTTGATTCTTGAATCTGGGTACTAAAAAAAAGATAGCTGACGTACCGTCTCATGTTTCAACAACTTGGTGAAAAAAAATAGTCATATTTTATTTTCTAATGAAGGTCGTCTGCTGTCAACACCCATGCCAAACCTTTAGTTAGCAGGATCTGATATGTTCCTTTTCTCCTTTGGCTGATGTCAACCACGCTTCTGCCTCGAGGTGTTTTTTAAAGTGCTACCTATTAGCATCGTATTCACCTTGAAAACAAGCCAAACATTTTACTAGTTACATGATCCCCACTGTCACTACTGTTGGGCATCGCCTTGAACATGGGGGGAGTTATTATGCACTTGGGTAGCCTTTGTGATATTTGTGGATTTCAATAAGCTCTTCAACATCCATGCAAACCATTACTCTTTATTAACATTGCCTATAGTCATTTATAAATAAAAACATGAGCAAATTACACTTTACGTCTTTTAGGAATATATGAAATTTCACTTTTTGTCCTTAAATTAAGAAAATAACAAAAAACGTCCTTTATATTAAAACTTTGTTACATGTTACGTCCAAGGTCCTAACGGATGTTAATTTTTCTAGTTAAATCCAAACATGTGCAATGCATATGAGGATACTTTTGTCTTCTCACCGTTAGAGGAACCTTTTTTGTATTTAATCAAAAAATTAAATTAGGAAGCTAAAATCCTCTCCACAAATCCTCCAACTCCACCCCACACACATCCACCCATCTCTTTCACCAGATCCTACCTCCTCCACCACCGATCACCAGGATTACCAATCTAGCACCCCACCATAGCCGTCGGAGACTAGAGATCATAATCATCTACTTGTCACCACCTCCTCGTATCGCTGGATATCTAATTGGAACCGAGTAGCAAGAAACCCTAATCGCCAATCTGAAAACCACGGACTAATGGTGGTGAACTTGATGAGGTTTTCGTATCCGTTTACCGGTCACCACTAGAGGTGAACAAAAAAACTGTTTGCCCGACCGGTTAGGAAAAAACCCGGAACCGGTTTCTAGACAAACCGGTTAGAATGGAAACCGGTTAGGGTTTCACACCGGCCCTCCGATTATATATCGGTTTCACCCCTCATGTACACAAACCCGTTACTAAACCAGTTATTCCCTAACTAGTTGCAAAAAAAAAAACGATAAAAACCTATAAAAAAACGGTTAACCGGTCTCTAACCGGAAACATCGGTTACTAACCAATCACATGTTTTATCCTCTCAAATCGGTTACAAACCTAGCCGGTTACCACCCTAACCGGTTTTGACTGGTCAACAGTCCTAACCGGTTTCGGTTAGTCCTAACCGAAATCGATTCCTAACCGAAACCGGTTAGGGAAAAAACCGGTTTGTGCACCTCTAGTCACCATGGAACCACCGCGCATCACTAACACACCGTTCCAACATCATCATCAGACTTGGGAATTTCACCATTCCATCACAAATCTCCCTAATTCAATTTCTCGATTTGGGGAGAGTAAATACAGTGCTGTTAAGTACCTATGTTAGGTGCGAATGACCAAATGATTTGTAAAATGTATATAGGTATATAATAACGTTAATTTATATCATTGCATTCCTAATGTCATGTCCGGCAGCTGGTTAGGCCCATCAACAATCCTAGGCTAACAATAAATCCAAGCCCACCATAATATTAAACCAAGCCCGCACATGAGATATTACGGTTATGGGTCATTCATATTGTTCATGTTATATAAAGCGTTAGTGTATCTCATTGTCTTACTTTTCAGCGTTTTAATTACAACTTGGTATTTTTGTACATGCATGCACTTATTTATCTCTTAGGTTGCACCTTAAATTGTTATATAATTTTATCTTTTTATTTGCATTTTTTAATATACATGATGCTTTATATGTTTTTTTTATCTGCACATTATTTGTTTATACAATAACCCGTTGACTATTTCATGTTCATTTGGTTACACATCTATGATATCTATCTCTAGTTTGAATTCATGGTAAGTTTTTTAGTACCAATCAACGCGTCCTTAGTTTAGTCTACACCGAGACTATACCTTCTCCATCTCTTAGTTCAATGCGATAGTTTATAGTTGTTTCACTCTTATTCTTTCATTGTAACATGCAAATGTAATTTTACAATGTAGTTAACTATAACTATGTTCCAAAGCTTTTAATGTTTAGCTATTTTTTAGTAATATACATCGTCATTTTAGATTAAAAAATTATAGTTTGTTAACATGTGCTACGTAAGCATTGCATGATATTGTCATTTTTATGTTATTAAATCATCAAATCATTTGTTAAAATTTTCACACTTAGATAAGAAAAGAACAAAAAATTTAACTTAGGCCACGTGGCATGACAACACAGGGGATAACTTTACTATTCGTACTATGCACAACAATTCTGGATGTGTTAAGTTTACACGAAAACAAGTTAAAGGATCTTTGAGCCTGGAAAATTTGCTCATCGTGTAATTTACTCCTAAAAAAGTTAATGGAAAACTTATAAATAATTAAACGAAGTTTGACTCAAAAAAGTGAAAAACTCATAATTAAAGGAATTAAATTAAGTTTAGTGATTGTTGATTGTTGAGAAAAATTGAGATAAAGTAAAACTTTATGCCTAAAATTAGAAAACAACAAGCTGCTTTATGTTAAATTGTGGGTTCCATTTACTCTTTCCAACCCGTACTTGCACTATATATATCCAACCATGAATTTAACTAATGCCTTCCAATTTCCAAAGACTCGGGTATAGTTGACGAGGTCAACCCCGAGATTTAGTTGTAAATATTCCAATGATCCAATCAAGTATAATAATAATCTAATTCTGAAAAACACAAAAAAAAAAAAAAAAGACACTAAAAGGTTTGGTTCATATGATTTGCTAAGATTATGTGCTATATATATTATTTGGGAATGAATGTGTAACTGTGCAAGGCTTATTATAAGTTATACTAATAATATTCCAATCGATCAATACATACTAATAATACTTCAATGCAATTCTGGAAAAGAAAACTTGTATTCATCAACACTAAAATGATGACATTGAATCACATCTGCAGGATCGTTATTTCCTTCTTCTTCGTCGTCTCTAATGGTAAGTAATTGTCTTTTATATATATATAGTCTGTACAATCTCCAAAACAGTTAATTCACACAAACAAACAAAGAAACACTAATAATAAGATTTTGCTTCACATTAATTTTCAGGAGCTTCAGGGACTACTATCACTGTTGTCAACGGTTGTGGTTTCACGGTTTGGCCTGCAATCTATAGCAGCCATGTTATGGTTACGACTACTGGATTTGAGCTCACAGAGGGTAGTTCACACTCCTTTCAAGCTCCAAAAAACTGGTCGGGTATATTGTGGGGCAGGACCGGTTGCACCTTCAATGAGTCAGGTCACGGGTCGTGTAAAATAGGCGACTGTGGCTCTGATGAAATGGCGTGCAACGGAAAACCACCAACCCCACCTGTTACGATTGCAGGGTTTGACTTCGAGGTATACGACGATGATTATAACGTCAGTGTCATCAATGGCTATAATTTACAGATGACCGTAGAGCCAACCAGTAATATTAGCTCCTGCTCGAAGAGAGGTTGTGTTTACGATTTGAATAAACAATGCCCAGAGGAGTTGAAGCTGGAGGGTGGAGGAGGGTGTAACACTACATGCCAATCTTGTTGCGAGCGACTGTATATCCCCGATTCAAGCGTCTGCAAACCAACACCATACAGTCCGTTGTTTAATTTAGCGTGCCCGGAATCCTATTATATTCCAGTTGGTAAGGGAAATTGGACCTTACCAGATTCTAACATTATGTTTCAATGAAGATTACACTGTCACGTTTTGTCCCCCTCATGATGAATTTTCAACAATAAAAGTTGGTAACAATCTCAACATCAATGAACAACTTGTCTCCATCAGTGGGAATTTTACATTGGGATTCTTCGAAGATGATCACCGTTGGTACTTGGGAATTTGGTACACTGGTGATGCTGAAGCCAGGAAAGTATGGGTAGGCAATCCTAACAACCCATTCTTATCATCCACCTTAGACATCATTGCCCTCTCCATAGACCAAAATACAGGAAACTTAATCATCATTGATTATGCACGGACGACTCTGATGAAAATTAGTGATGTTCAAGCCGGTCCCAACCCAAACGTGACCGCAACACTTGACGACTCAGGCAATTTCCGTGTAATAAATGAAATCGACAAGAGGGTTTTGTGGCAGAGTTTTGATCACCCAACCAATGTACTTTTACCTGGTATGAAGCTTGGGTATAATAAGACAACAGGGCAGAATTGGACCCTGACTTCTTCGCAAACTGGTGATACCTTCGAAACGGGAAGTTTTACTTTGAGCTGGGATCCCACTGATGAAACATCTCAAAGAATAATGATTCGTCGATATGGTCAGCCCTACTGGAGTGGGTTTCTAGAGTGGGAAACATTCAAGTATGGGTACTTGTCATATGAAAATGGCCAAACTAAATATACTCTCACTTATGTGTACAACAACGAAGAACAATACGCTAGCTACATTGCCGGCATTACTGGCTATGACCACTTGAATGATCCTTTTCCCATGTGGATTTTGACACCAAAAGGACAACTTACAGATTATAATAATTCCACTTTGTTAACCCCTGAGTTCTGTTACGGGTACAATACAAGTAAAGGTTGCGTTTCAAATCGCACCTTGTGCAGGAGAGACAATGACTTTTTTAGTCATCGTAATGGAGAGTTTGCTCCTCAAATGGCAAGAAATATTACTGATAGTAACTCGAGCATAATAATTAGTGATTGTTTTTCCAAATGTTGGAATGATTGCAGCTGTGTCGGGTTTGATAGCAGTAACACCAATGGTACGGGGTGTGTTATTTGGACCGGGAGCAATAACTTATTTGTTGAAGAGAGAGGCGATTCTAAAATGAAGTATGTGATTCGTTCACAAAATACTAGTGAGAATAGTCCTAATATCCCAAGTACAAGTAAGAATAGTCCTAATAACCCAACTACAAGTAAGAATCTCCCACCATGTTTCTTTCTTCTTCTTTGCTTCCATTTTAGCCTCTTTACACCTAACATGCATGTGATTATCTTGGAAACAAAACAGGAAACAAAATGATATGGGCACTCGTTGTTGTGCCGTTGTTCCTCGGTTTGGGGATTTTATGGTATATGATGAAGAAGCAAAAACAAAAACAAAAAGGTACGTATAAGTAACTTAAAATCTTACCTTATATTTGTACCTAGTTGCTTCTTTTGTTGATTCAATGACATTGCTTATAGAGTACAAGAGAAGCAAGAGAGATGAGTATTTTCTTGAGCTAGCAGCTTCTGAAAGCTTCAAAGATGTACATCAGCTTCAGAGTGATGGCCGTTATGGAGATATGTTATTGTTTAGTTTTGCTTCTATCATGGCTGCCACACATGATTTCTCGGTTGCAAATAAGCTTGGACAAGGTGGTTTTGGACCGGTTTACAAGGTGATGTTACTTACATGTTTCATATAATTGTTCAATTCTTGCATTTTGTCCATCTAATCTGGCTTTCAAACATACAATAACAGGGAACACTGGACGATGGGCGTGAAATTGCGATCAAAAGGCTTTCGAGATCATCCGGTCAAGGGCTTATTGAATTCAAAAATGAACTAATTCTCATAGCCAAACTCCAGCATACAAATCTTGTTCGGATTCTCGGTTGTTGCATTCACGGAGAAGAAAAGATGTTGGTTTATGGAGTATATGCCTAATAAAAGCTTAGATTTCTTCCTCTTCGGTATGTATTGTTTGCGGCTTAAGCAGCTTTATCGGTTATTTTGATTATAATGTAGTCTCTTTTGTTGTATTTTAGATGAAAACAGAAAGGCTGAGCTGGATTGGCCAAAACGATTTAACATCATTGAAGGAATTGCCCAGGGGTTGCTATATCTGCACAAGTACTCAAGAATGAGAGTTATCCATAGAGATCTGAAATCTAATAACATTCTGTTAGATGAGCGTATGAACCCAAAAATTTCTGACTTTGGTATGGCAAGAATATTCGGGCAAAACGAGTCTCAAGCAACGACTAATAGGGTGGTCGGAACATAGTAAGAACACTGACTTAGATTTTATATTTAATTTTTATTATATCTAGAGATCTTAAGTTAACAATGTTGTGTTTAGTGGTTACATGTCTCCAGAGTATGCAATGGAAGGGACTTTTTCTATCAAGTCTGATATCTACAGCTTTGGTGTGCTGATCCTGGAAATCGTCAGTGGAAGAAGAAATAGTAGCTTCGTTCATCTTGATCGAACGTTCAATCTTCTTGGATACGTATGTGTTATTAACATCACGACCTTTTCAACATCTTTCACGTACTATAGTCTTCAATTCGACGATGTTATGTACATACTAGTCGAGTGGGTTAAAATTTATTTTTAATGTTTGAAGGCGTGGGAGCTATGGCGACAAGGGAATGGAATGGAGTTAGAAGATCCAACCCTTAGAAGTACCTGCGTTGAACAACAATTCTTAAGGACTCTGCATGTCGCACTTCTTTGTGTACAAGAAAGAGCATTGGACAGACCAACGACTTCAGATATGATCTCCATGCTTCTTAATGACACCATATCGTTACCTAATCCAAAGACACCTGCATTCTTCACTCATATAGCCGAGTCAAATTCAACTTTAGACCATATCAAACCAGAAGATTGCTCATTAAATAACACAACCATGAGTGCAATATTGGAAGGTCGATAAGGCTTGAAGGTAGTTGCTTTCAAATTTTCTCTCATTCTAAACTCTTTCCATTTGCAAATTTATAAACATATGCTACAAAGATATGAAACTCTAAAGTCTCAAATTCATAGTCATACTAATATTCTCTAAGTAAGATATCACAGGTTGTTATGTGTGACCATTCTGTGAGGACCGTTAAACATGGCTGCATATTAAAAATCCTTGTATTTTTTAATTGCCCAAATATATGCTAGCAAAAATTAAGTTGAATAAGACTAGAATAGATACCTTTGTTTCTATCTAGTTTAAGCAATAGAAGACACTTGACATCCTTGCACAAACATCTTCAACTTCTCAATCTCACCAGATGTTTCAAGCCAATCATCTAAGATTTCCAAAGTGACTATATTAGGGTTAAAAGCTTAATTGGTCGGGTCATCCATTCGTTTAAGTGCTTCTTGGAACCTATTTCTACTTGAAAGCCCTTTAAGCATTGCTTTGTAAACCACACTTTAAGTCGTTTACCATTTCATATTGAACCATTTCATTTTCAAAAGAAATCTTTTAGCATAGCCTTGTTATTTTATTTCTTTAACTATTTTTACCCCTAAGGCTCACCCATCAAGTGCTAAAACAATTAAGAAGAATATAACACCTTAAAGAAATATAATGTTAGGGGCCGATACCAAATCAAAATAATACTTTTTGAACTAAAACTGTTAAATAACCAAAATAGTAACTACCCTAGAGTAAATTACACAAAAAGTCCTTTATGTATTATATAAATTTTGGATTATGTCCTTTAAGTAAACTATTACATCAGACATCCTTTAAATTATATAATTGTTCCGAAAAAAGACAATTTTATAACCCCGTTAAATTGAGGGGTCATTTGATATCTTACATATGACAAAGTGATTGCCTTACTCTGAATTTGACTCTTATAAACACCTAGTTGCAAGTAGTCCAACATATTTGCAACCTTATGAAAATGGGCTTACTCGTAGTGAACTACCTTAAATGTCTTCCCATAACTAGTATCTTTCCGCCTAGTAATTCTATATATTTGATCTCATCCAAGCAAACATAAATGTGTACGTTATGGCTTTTTTAAAACCAAGCTTCTCGCTAGATATAGAGGATAGAAAGTAGAATATCATAAAATAGAATTGTAAGATATAAGAATATTCTGGTTTGTTCGTGAAGATCTAAGCTATTGGAGGTGCAAATATGCTTGGATTGTTGGGGATGATAGAACTTGGTGTCTTTTTTGAGCCCTTAAATAATTGTTTATGTTTGATTGTTGAATTTGGGTATTAAAAGAAAGATGGCTGACGTACCGTCTCATGTTCACCAAGAACTGAAAAACAATAGTCCTATTCTATTTCCTAACATCGCGCTTTAGTCGACATTGTTGTAAAACTCGTCCGAGGCGACCGAGTACTCCTCGCCTATGCCTAGTATTCCCTGAGTACTCCCCCAATTTGAGCGGGTATTCACAACTCCGCAGTCGACCGACTTAGGAGCGGCTAGCGACTTTTGCAACCATGGGATCCGATATGTTCTTTTTCTCCTTTGGCCGCCGTGAACCGCACATCTGCCATCATTCACTAGTAACGTATTAGCAAACAATGGCCTTTTAGTAATTATAAAACACCTTAATGCTCGAATTAGGCAAAAACAATTAATAAATTCGAAAAATCAAGTTAGGCGTATTGCTTGATATTTCTTTAATTTCAGGCGATACGCCTGATTCAGCAAGCGTATCGCTTGTTTTGACGTCCACTCCAGGCGATACGCTTGGAAAGAAATTTCTAGGGATCAGCCTAAATTTTACCAGTTCCCTCACTTAGCCAACTTATGGCAGTTTTGCAGATTTTTGCTCAAACTTCCAATCAACCCATTTTTCCTTCAACATCACATCTTCAGTTAGGTAAGACTACAATACTTACTTGTTTTCACATTCTAATCTACGGGTTAAACGTTTGAGAATCCAATTACCAAAAACCCAACCCGTTTGACCCGTTACACAAGATTATAACAAAACATTAAATAACTCTTACCCTACTTCTCACCACTTCTTTTGTACACCTTTTATGGAGGGTCGATAAGTTGTGCAAGGTAGGTGCTTTCATATAATATTTATAACACTTATTGATTTGTTAATTATTTGATTCCCAAATTAAAGTTTACATAGGAATCTTGGTGATCAGGTAACAGTTATATTATAAACAAACATGTAGTGTATTGTAATTTTTCATTCAAGTTTTGTTTGAGTTAATAATATCAGAAGAATCATGGTAGTTTCACAATACTGTTGTGTTTATTGCTACTTCGATCCAATTAATCTTTAGTTTTTTGGTATGTACTTTACTCATTTTCCTTAATATGTCTACTCAAAGAACTTGCAGAAACAAAACTAAAAGGCTAAAAAATCAGAATCAACAATGAAGAGTGAATAACTAAAAATAAACAAGAGTTGTTAGACCTAATTTAATTCTCAATAGCAAACTAAAAACTAAAAATCAAGGTCCCTAGTTGCTCCGTTGTTATGGATGGATGTAACATAGATAACAATGAACACGAAGAGTAATGAAAATCAAGATCCCTAGTTGCTCTGTTGTGCCATTGCGATCACAAGGTTTTAAAGACTCAATGTTTTTGTGGCCCAAAGCGAAATGAAATTTCAAATCGCTTTTCCTAAATTCATTGTTTAGGTGTGTTCTATAGCCATGAGAAGTTGTAAAATAAAGTTAAGAGATGTTGGTCGAGTTTACAACTTGGTCATTTTGATTTATGCTACGTTGTAGTTCATATGGCCCATGTAGATAGTGGTTCGTATGTCCCTTTCACATATGAGTCCGGTGTCACAATTTTCCCCTCCATATAAAAATTGTCTAGGTTTCTGAAGGAGATCTTCATGTGATGTTATCAACAAATGGTTAAGTTGTCGATGTCTTCATAAAGGGCAAAGGCCTAGATTTAAATTCTTATGATCCAGTGCTCATTGTCCTTAACCTGTGAAGGCATATTAAACTGGCTATATATGTTCTTATCGGTAATTACTAATTAGACTAAACGGTATCTGTATAGACTAAAAGGTATCTTATCTGTAATTATAGTTTATGTCTATGTAACCTTGTTACGAGCACAGAATTTGTCAAAAACAGGTCGAACTGAACTATAAAAAACCTAATATACATATTATCTAGATGAAGATATTTTTGAAAATTAATGCTTGAAAAGAATATGTGACAAAAAGTATGAAGAAGAATAAATAAGGAAAGTGTCTTGGCCCCATTCATGAGAAAAAAAATAAAACTTAATGATCTGAAACCGAAAAAGCATGAAACTTTATGCTAAATTGGGAGCTCCACTATGGGGGGTCTTTTCACCACTACTACCGTTCAAAGACTTGGGTACAGTTGACGAGGTCAACCCCAAGGCTTAGTGATGTAATATTCCAATCAGTTATATTATAACATTAAGTCTGAAAACCAGAACATGTAACTGTAAACATTCAAATGAAGCAGTACCTGACATTCATTCACATTTGCAGGGGCGTTCTTTTCTTCTGCCTATTCTTCTCTAATGGTAAGTAATTATCTTTTATATATAGTCTGTACTATCTCCAAAACAAACACAAACAAACAAACAAACAAACACTAATAAGATTTTGGTTTACATTTGATTTGCAGGAGCTTCAGGGAGGACTATCACTGTTGTCAACGACTGTGATTTCACGGTCTGGCCTGCAATCTATAGCAGCCATGTTTTGGGTACAACTACCGGATTTGAGCTCACAGAGGGCAGTTCACACTCCTTTCAAACTCCGGAAATCTGGTCGGGTACCTTGTGGGCTAGGACCGGTTGCAGATTCAATGGGTCAGGTCACGGGTCGTGTGAAATAGGTGACTGTGGCTCCCATGAAATGGAGTGCAACGGAGGATCACCAACCCCACCAGTTACACTTGCGTGGTTTAACTTCACGGAAGATGGTCTAACTTTTTATAGCGTCAGTATCATCAATGGCTATAATTTACAGATGACAATAGAGCCTACCGGTCCTCTTAATCATAGCGATGATTACTACTATTACGATCATTGCTTGAAGACGGGTTGTATTTACGATTTGAATAAACGATGCCCAGAGGAGGTGAGGTTGGAGGGTGGAAGAGGGTGTAACACTACATGCCAATCTTGTTGCGAGTCTGATGCATACATATATAGCGCCTGCAATCGTAAGCCATACAGTCCGTGGTTTGATTTAGCATGCCCGAGATCCTATTATATTCAGCTTGATAGTGGAGAGTGGATCTCACCAAACTCTGACTCATGTGACTATAGCAATTATACCGTCAGGTTTTGTCCCCCTGCTGATGCATTTTCAACAATCAAAGTTGGTAAGCACCTCACCTACAATGAAAAGCTTATCTCCATCAGTGGAAATTTCAAGTTAGGATTCTTCAGTCCTAATGATTACGGTTGGTACTTTGGAATTTGGTACACTAGTGATGCTGAAGCCCGGAAAGTATGGGTAGCCAATCCTAACAACCCACTCATGTTCAAACAAGAAGACATCTTTCCCGCCCTTTCCATAGACGTCAACACAGGAAACTTGATCATCACTGATTATGGAGGGATGATGGCTACGATGAAAATTACTGACGTTCACGCTGGTCCAAACTCAAATGTGATTGCAACACTTGAAGACGATGGCAATTTCCGTCTAATAAACGAAATCGACAAGAGTGTTTTGAGGCAGAGTTTTGATCACCCAACCAATGTACTTTTACCAGGTATGAAGCTTGGGTATAACAAGACAACAGGGCAGAATTGGACCTTGACTTCTTGGCTTACAGATGATAGCTTTGACTCAGGAGCTTTTACATTGAGCTGGGAAGCCATTGACGAAACATCTCAAAGATTAGTGATCCGACGAAGAGGCCAACCATACTGGACTAGTGGGTTTATAGACGCGGAAACATTCCAGTATATGTCATTATTGTACGGAGATTACCAAGCTAAATATATTCTCAATACTACGTTTAGCACTGAAGAACGATACTTCAGCTACACAGATGTTCCTTACTATGAGAACATGACCGATCCTTTCCCCATGTGGGTTTTGACACCAAAAGGGCAGATTACAGGTTATAATCTCTCCGAACCATGGACCCCTGAGTTCTGTTACGGGTACAATTCAACTAATGGTTGCATGGACTCAAGTTCCCCCCCTTGCTGGAGACAGGATGACTATTTTAGTTATCATAATAGGGAGTTTGTTCCTCAATTAACAAAAAATATTACTGACAGTAACTCGAGCATAAGCATTAGCGATTGTTTTGTCAAGTGTTTGAATGATTGCAGCTGTGTCGGATTTAATAGCAGTAACTCCGATGGTACCGGTTGTGTTATTTGGAGTGGGAGCAATGACTATTTTATTGATGTGGGAGATAATATTCCAGTGAAGTATGTGTTGGGTTTCAAAAGTCGTAATAACCCAAATAGTACAAGTAAGTAGAAGTTCCTAATGTGCTTCTTTAATTCTTTCTACTTTTCTTTCTTCGATTGCAGCCTGTTCTCACCCAACAGTTCATATGCAGGTAATTATCCAGGAAACAAAAAAGAAAAAAACATGAATCGGATATGGGCACTCGTTGTTGTGCCATTATTTCTCAGTTTGGGGCTTTTGTGGTATATGAAGAAGCGAAAACAAAAACGAAAAGGTACGTATGACTTTAAATCTACTTAATATTTGTACTTATTTGCTTATTTTCTTGATTCATTGATACTGATCATAGATTACAAGAGAAGGAAGACAGATGAGTATTTTCTTGAGCTAGTAGCTTCTGAAAGCTTCAAGGATGTACATCAGCTTGAGAGTGATGGCCATTATGGAGATCTGTTATTGTTTAGTTTTGCCTCTATCATGGCTGCTACCTACGATTTCTCATCTGAAAATAAGCTTGGACAAGGTGGCTTTGGACCTGTTTACAAGGTGATTTACTTTCAGAATATACTATATATGAAACTTCAACTTATTAGCTGCAGGAAATTACATAATGTTAAATTTGAGTTTATATTTAAACCGGTTGCTGTGTGGATCGAACTCGCATCTGAAGTTGTAGTTTATGAGTGGGTCAACGAATCAACAATGCAGAGGGACTAGAAGTGAACAATGTCTTATTGTTAAGGGGGCTTGTTGTCAATCCGAATGCAAGTATCGTTAAGAGTTTGTTTTAGCTTGTTAATGACCGTTAGGGTGTAGTTGATAAAAGGGGGAACTCATCTCCTTTGGAAAGGGGTGTGTTCTTGTTTTCTTCTTTCGCTTGTATTCATACTCATTTCGCATTTTGTTAATATAGCAATCGGGAGCTTGATTCTATGATTTTGAATTCGTTATTTGATTGATTCGATTCTGATTTCTCATCAACACATAAAGTAAGCATGTATTTCCTCTTTTTGTCTCTATCATGTGTACGCATGTAGCTGCGACCTTCTCATTTCATATAATTGTTCAATTCTTGCATTTTGTCCCTTACATCTATTGAAAAACATATAATAACAAGAGATATCAATATCATGAACCTGTTGTAATAATAGGGAAGACTAGAGGATGGGCGTGAAATTGCAATCAAAAGGCTTTCGAGATCATCAGGTCAAGGGCTTGTGGAATTCAAGAATGAACTAATTCTCATAGCCAAACTCCAGCATACGAATCTTGTTCGGATTCTTGGGTGTTGCATTCATAGGGAAGAAAAGATGTTGGTTTATGAGTATATGCCTAATAAAAGCTTAGATTTCTTCCTCTTCGGTATGTATTATTTTGACGCAAGAAATTAAGTGTTTTTATCTGTTGATTTGAATATAATGTAGTCTTTTTTGTTGCATTATAGATGAAAACAGAAAGGCTGAACTGGATTGGCCTAAACGGTTTAACATCATTGAAGGAATTGCTCAGGGGTTGTTATATTTGCACAAGTACTCAAGAATGCGAGTTATTCACAGAGATCTAAAATCTAATAACATTTTGTTAGATGATAGCATGAACCCGAAGATTTCTGATTTTGGAATGGCAAGGATGTTCAATCAAAACGAGACCGAAGCAACAACTAATAGGGTGGTCGGAACATAGTAAGAACACTTACCTAGATTTTATTTTTGAAAATAAAACTTTTATGTATTACTTGAAATCTGAAGTTAACAATGTTGTGCTTAGTGGTTATATGTCTCCAGAGTATGCAATGGAGGGGACTTTCTCTGTCAAGTCTGATATCTACAGCTTTGGAGTGTTGATCCTGGAAATCATCAGTGGAAGAAGAAACACTAGTTTCGTTTATCTTGATCGGACAATCAATCTTCTTGGATACGTAAGTGTGTCATTAACCGCATGACTTTTTTGACATCTTTCATATACTATAGTTCTTCAGTTCGATGGTGCTATGAATATTGAGTTAAAAATTATTTTTTAATGTGTTTAAGGCATGGGAGCTATGGCAACAGGGGAATGAAATGGAGTTGGAGGATCCAACCCTTGGAAGTACTAGTGTTGAACAACAATTCTTAAGGACTTTTCACGTTGCACTTCTTTGTGTACAAGACAACGCAATGGATAGACCAACGACTTCAGATATGATTTCCATGCTTCTCAATGACACCATACAGTTACCTACTCCAAAGAGACCAGCATTTTTCACTAATAGAGGCGAGTCAAATTCAACTTTAGACCATATTAAATCGAAAGATTGCTCGGTAAACAACATGACCATCAGTGTTACGGAGGGTCGATAAGTTGTGCAAGATAGGTGCTTTCAAATAATATTTAAAACGCTTATTGATTTGTTAGTTATTTGATTTCCAAATTAAAGTTTACATAGGAATCTTGGTGATCAAGTAATAGTTTTATTATAAACAAACATGTGGTGTATTGTAATTTTTCGTTCTCAAGTTTTGTTTAAGTTAATAATTTCAAAAATGTCATGGTAGTTTTACAATACTGTTGTGTTTATTGCTACTTTGATCCAATTAATCTTCAGTTTTTTTGTATTTACTTTACTCATTTTCCTTAATATGTTTACTCAAAGAACTTGCAAAACAAAACTAAAATTAGAAACTAAAAATCAAGAGTCAACAATCAAGAGTGAATAACTAAAATAAACAAGAGTTGTTAAACCCAATTTAATATCTCAATATCAAATTAGAAACTAAAAATCAAGGTCCCTCCCTAGTTGCTCATGCTGTTATGGATGGATGTAACATAGATAACAATGAACTTGAAGAGTA
>JBCNJP010000014.1:7317752-7339129 GCA_039602395.1 Deinandra increscens subsp. villosa
ATATCTTAGACATAAGAGAACGTCCTCGTCTTCCTGTTATGATGGTAAAAAGATATGTGTGCCATTCCTGCCGCAATATGATGAGAGGCTATTCCTCACGGAACAAAAGGATCAAAACCCTCCACTTCATCATCGAAAATTCTAATGATGTAATAAAGAATAAACTTACAATTTCTTCAGACATGGCTTTGAAATCAACTAAAGCCCAAACTAATCAATCTAACTATACACCTGAGGACATGAACCGAGTACTCATACTATAAATATGTCAAAATCAACAAACAAAACTAATAAACTTGGAACCTGAGATTTTTTATAGGATCGAAATATGAAATATACCAAGTACCAACAATTCTGAAACTTCTAAATTCTAATAAAGAAGAAACCTGGTAATCAAGATTAAGGAACCAAACCTTAGAAGTTAGAGCCTGTTTGTGTTTTTCTTTGTCTATCCATTCAAACATACGTATGAACATGCCACTTAATATAAAACCATTACAATTTTAAGGAGTGTCTAATCTAGTCTAAAGATCCCGGTCATATTAATAAAGTATGCATCTTTATAAGATTTACCTAAAGTATAGCAAAAAGTTATTATAAATGCATTCCTTCTAGTTATTTTCAAAGTAAGTGGAACCCCTTGATGTTATGGAATCTGATGGTGTAATAAATCAGAGAGACATTAACTAATTTACAATCAAGCACTACAAAAAATGGAATGAGCGATTCCAATGTTCAAAACTTTTGAAGACATAAAAAATCCAAAACATATGATATAAATCACATGAAAACAAACTAAACAAAGTTACCTGAAGTGTAGACCAGTTCCAAAGACCCACAAAGTCTGCACACATGTAACCTGCAAGCTAACAATAGCAAAACATCACAATTTAGAATCATCATTTGAAGCAACCAACTATATAGGCCTAATAAATTACAATAAATTAATAGGAATGAGCTGGAACCCACCCATCAAAATATCAGTCACACACAATTATCTCAATATTAAAAAGAAACACTAAAGGATCATTCCTTTTGTAATCATGGAATTTCTAAAAATGGAGAAAACTCAATCAAATTGATTAAGCATGATTTGCATAATCATAGTGAAGTAATTATTATAGCAACATACACATGAAAAGCTATAAATGGCTTTTGGAAAATCATTTTATAAGATATACTCTTTAGATTAACAACCGTCATTCCTTTTGTAATCATGGAATTTCTAAAAATGGAGAAAACTCAATCAAATTGATTAAGCATGATCTGCATAATCATAGTGAAGTAATTATTATAGCAACATACACATGAAAAGCTATAAATTTATTCAGGCTAGACGTTACAAACGAAACCAAAACAGTTATAGTAAAGACGAACCTTGGAGTCTTGGACAAACCGCTTGTTGAAACTAAAAGCTTGGTTAAGTCAATCAATTGGTGAGATATGTCGGACTGCACTTAATCAAGTAGGCATACTGTTGTAGCTTTGATTTGAGAATTAGAATATGTAGATTTGAATAATATTAACTATCAAGGTGAATATACATTCCTTTCAATCTTGAACTCAAATGGATTATATATTGACCAACCAAGTTAGAGTATGTGATTTTTGATAGAAAGCATTACATACCTGTATCAATCTTTGAAATAGGAATTGAACCAATAACTATGATGATGAATATATATTCATTTCTATTCTAGCTTACTTTGCTATTTACTCCAAAACATAGACATGATAAATAGTAGCAAACTATGAAAACCATATGTCTATCATATCAAAAAAAATCACAGATGGGGTCTCTTGAGACATGTTTTCAGCAGGTTGTGGTGTAGATAATGTAAGGGAACCTTTTGCCTAAGTGGTAAAAACAAAAAAACAACCTAAAACCATATTTCAAAATCGACCATTATTTTATATGTCAACTAATTGCGAACAACAACTTTAAATACCTGTGAACTGAAGTAATTAACTCCATCGTGATTAACTGAGTAAGCTCTTTGATGTGGGGTTCCAACTTATGAGCTGCAAAGTTAATAATAATATTTAGTTTGGTTTCGATGTCAGAGAAATTACCTACCATCAACCTTTTCGAGTCCAAAATCAATCATCATCCACCAGTTACAGCTCCTCTTCGACAGTCCCCAACCGCCACAACCACCATACCGTCTCCAAATACCACCATCCAACATCATTGCATATTCTGTCCACCGAAAAAATGCCAAACCACCAAAAATTTGAGTTTAAGGGATTAAGAAATCGATATGCAAGGGTTAAAAACGAACGCAATATGCGGGTTTTACCTTTTACCGGAAAATCTAACCTGAACCCTAGGTCGAACGGTCGCCGCTGCCGGAATCGCATATATGGTCCGAGTGCCACCAAAAAGTGTCGCAGATCTAGGGTCTTAAATCAAGAAGAAGATGTTCAGTAGGTGTCGTTTTCACCGGAGATAACCCCCACCACCGTCAGAGAGGACGTCAGCGGCGACACCATACAAACCTCAAAAGAAAGAAACTGGTCGCCGATTTGGCCTCAGATCGGAACATGCAAACTGGATTTTACCTCAAATTGGAGTAGCAAGAGAGAGAGGTGAATAGTGATGAGATGATGAGCCGTCGCCGGTGAGCATGTCGCGAATCAACGGCATCTGCGGTGGGCTAGAGAGAAAGGTAGGAGGAGACAAATGGGGAAAACCAAAGTGAAAGAGAAATAAACGTCATGACTCTTCTAGACCTTTCTGAGGACTAAAAGTGTTAATAACCAAAAGAAGTGAAGGACCAAACTTTTAAAAATGTCAACAACAGGGACCAAATTTGTAACATATCTGTGGTCAAATTGCAAAAACTAAAAACTTAACTATTCACCTTGAATTTTTATTGTTATATTTAATAATGAATATTAAAAGGAGTAATGGATATAGATACAGTGGATGGAACTTCAAACCTGTCATTTATTTGCGTCTAAAAGTAAACAGGCCACCGTACACGGGTCTAAAACAGATTTCAAAAAGGCAGTGAGGAGTTGTACACAAAGCATATGCATGTGAGTCTGATATGCACAACAATTCTGGAGGGTGTTAATTTTGTACGAAACAAGTTAAAGGAATTTTTAGGCCGGAAAATTTAATTATCGTGTAATTTACTCCTAAATAAAAACGTTAATGGAAAACTTGTGAGCAATTAAAATAAGTTTGGCTCAAAAAAGTGAAAAACTCATACTTAAAAGGGATTAAATTAAGTTTAGTGATTGTTGATTGTTGGCTAAAATTTAGATAAAGTAAAACTTTATGCCTAAAATCAGGGAAAAAAAATAAGTTTTATGTTAGATTGTGGGCTCCTTTACTCTTTCCAACTCATACTTGCACTATATAGGTCCACCCATGAATTTAACTAATGCCTTTCAAAGACTCAAAGACTCGGGTATAGTTGACGAGATCAATCCTAGGATTTAGTTGTAAATATGCCAATAATCCAATCAGTACTATAATGATCTAATTCTGAAAAACACAGAAAAACAAAAAATACTAAATTGTTTGGTTCACACGATTTGCAAGAGCTTCGGCTAAGTCTTTTTCACCTTTTTCATTTAAATAAGACTGGTTTAGTTTTAAGTAAAAGTTATATCGACACGTAGATAAAAATAAACAAAAAACTGTAATTAATTTTTAACCAGAATTTTTGTAAAACTAATCAAAGATAACCGTAAACTAAGAACCTGAGATGTTTTATGTATTATTCTAGATGAAGATATTTTTGGAAAGGAAAATTGGATTTAAATAATACGAGTTATGCCTTATTGGCAAATAATAATATGAGTTTTGACATTTCCTCACAATAATATCAATTAAACACCCAGGTGCTATCAGTGATACGCCGTTTAAATTGATTTAACGGTGTTAATGAATTGGATGTTTTTGTCATTTGTGAAAGTGGAGGGGCTGGTTTTGTAATTTTTTTTTATAAACATAAAAAAAGAAGAAAAGTGGAGAAGGAGGGTTTTTGTCACCGGCCGCCCCTCTCTGCCGTTCACCGGCAAACCACCACCACCCCTCTTTGCTCCGGCGACGACGACCTCCTCTTTGCTCCGATCGAAACCGGCGACCGACGACCCCTTCTTCTTCTTTCCTCGCCGTTCACCTGCAAACCACCACCACCATAAAGTCGCCACCCTGTTGCCGGCCACCATCATCTCCGACGAATCGAACCCAAGAATCGAACCCAGAAATCGAACCCAAATCGGCCACCATCGTCTCCGGCGGATCTGTTTTAGGTGGTCACAACCCTAGCCGCCGCTGGCGCTAGCGAACTCGAAAGAAAACACTGCCGCCGGCGCTAGCGAACTCGAAAGAAAACCCAAATCGGCCACCATCGTCTCCGGCGGCTCCGTTTTTGTACAGGCGAGAGGTGGTGGCGCGCGAGAGGTGGAGCCGGCGAGGCGGTGCCGGCGAGAGGTGGAGTCGGCGGCGAGAGGTGGAGCCGGCGGTGCTGAACATATGTTTCTTTATATATATATATAACTATTTTCAAAACCAGCCCCTCCACTTTCACAAATAACAAAAACATCCATTTCATTAACACCGTTAAATCAATTTAAACGGCATATCACTGATAGCACCTGAGTGTTTAATTGATATTATTGTGAGAAAAGGTCAAAACTCATATTATTATTCGCCAATAAGGCATAACTCGTATTATTTAAATCCAATTTTCCATTCCTTTTGGAAATTATGGAAATTAATTTCTGCAACATGTTCAATTTTGAATGGAACATTATTCTGTATGCTTTATATAAAACATCTTAGGTTGTTAGTTTATTTCTTTTAACATAAAAATATCCTCACCGGCCATTGGCTTGGGGCCCATTCAACATTGAATACTAATTCCTCAAAGACCTGGCTGGCTGGCTACAGTTGACGACACCTTTGAAAGACTTGCAACCCCAAGGCTTTTAGTTTTATATAATAATATTCCAAGTTTCCAACCGATCAATACGTACTAATAATAATACTTCAATTCAATTCTGGAAAACAAAACTTGTATTCATCAACATTGAAATGATGACATTTAATCACATCTGCAGGATCGTTATTTTCATATTCTTCTTAGTCTCTAATGGTAAGTAATTGTCTTTTATACATATAGTCTGTACTATCTCCAAAACAAACAAATTCACACTAATAATAAGATTTTGGTTCACGTTAATTTTCAGGGGCTTCCGGGACTACTACTATCACTGTTGTCAACGACTGTGGTTTCACGGTTTGGCCAGGCATCCACACATATAGCACCCCGGTTCTCGATATTACCGGATTTGAGCTCACAGAGGGCAGTTCACACTCCTTTCAAACTCCGGCAAACTGGTCGGGCATATTGTGGGGTAGGACCGGTTGCACATTCAACGGGTCAGGTCACGGGTCGTGCAAAATAGGCAACTGTGGCTCCGATGAAATGGAGTGCAACGGAAAACCGCCAACCCCACCTGTTACGATTGCAGGGTTCGACTTCACGGAAGAAGATTACAATTCTTATAACGTCAGTCTCGACGTTGGCTATAACTTAGAGATGGCGATAGAGCCTAGTAATGAGTTGGATTGCCAGAAGGCGGGTTGCATTTATGACGTGAATAAGCGATGCCCGAAGGAGCTGAGGGTGAAGGGTGGAGGAGGTTGTTACACCCCATGCCAGGTCTACGGCACGCCTGAGCATTGTTGCAACGATACGTGCAAGCCGACACCATACAATCAGTTGTTTGATTTAGCGACTCCGGGATACAATTATATTTGTGAGGACGCGAATTACACCGTCCGGTTTTGTCCCCCTGACGATGCATTTTCAACGATCAAAGTTGGTAACCACCTCCGTTACAACGGCCAGCTTTTCTCACTCGGTGGACGTTTTATGTTGGGATTCTTCGGTGATGATGATGGTCATCATGACCGTGGGTACTTGGGAATCTGGTACACTCGTGATGATGAAGCCCGGAAAGTATGGGTTGCCAATCCTAACCACCCATTCTTATTATCCACCTTAAAATATGCCGTTTCCCTCTCCATAGACAAGAATACAGGAAACCTGATCATCACGAATGACTCAGGGACGACTCTGTTGAAAATTACTGATGTTCACGCGGGTCCAAACCCAAACGTGACCGCAACACTTGAAGACACGGGCAATTTCCGTCTTATAAACGAAATCGACAAGAGGGTTTTGTGGCAGAGTTTTGATCACCCAACCAATGTACTTTTACCAGGTATGAAGCTTGGGTACAACATGAAAACAGGGCAGAATTGGAGCTTTTACGTTGAGCTGGGAAGCCATTAACGAAACATCTCAAAGATTGATGATCCGACAAAGAGGCCAGCTCCACTGGAGTGAAGACTTTCTAGAAGTTAAGTATATGTTCTCATCATCAAAGGAAGGTAAGCAATCTAAATACAATCTCACTTCAGTGTACAACAATGAAGAACGGTACTTAATTAGCTACATAGATGATCATCCTTTTCCCATGTGGATTTTGACACCAAAGGGGCAAATTACAAATTATAATACATCTGATGCATGGACCCCTGAGTTTTGTTACGGGTATAATGTAGATGATGGCTGCATAGAATCAAGTTCCCCCCCTTGCTGGATTATGGGTGACTATTTTAGTTACCTAAATAAAGAGTTTGCTTCTCAAATAACAAGATATATTACTGACAGAAACTCAAGCATAAGCATTAGCGATTGTTTTGTCAAGTGTTTGAATAATTGCAGCTGTATCGGGTTTGCTAGCAGTAGGTCCGATGGTACCGGTTGTATTATTTGGACAGGGAGCAATGACTATTTTGTTGATGTGGGAGACAATATTACAATGAAGTATGTGTTGGCTTCCAAAAGTCGTAATAGCCAAATTTATATAGGGAACAAAAAACAAAAAAACATGAAGCAGCTATGGGCACTCGTTGTTGTGCCATTCTTCCTCAGTTTGGGGTTTTTGTGGTATATGAAGAAGCGAAAACAAAAAGGTACATATAAGTGACTTTAAATCTACGTTATTTTTGTATCTGGTTGCTTCTTTTGTTGATTCATGATACTGATTGTAGAGTACAAGAGAAGGAAGACAAATGAGTTTCTTGAGCTAGTAGCTTCTGAAAGCTTCAAGGATGTATATCAGCTTGAGACTGATGGCCGTTATGGAGATCTGTTATTGTTTAGTTTTGCTACTATCATTGCTGCCACAGATGATTTCTCATTTCAAAATAAGCTCGGAGAAGGTGGCTTTGGGCCTGTTTACAAGGTGATTTACTTTCAGAATCTTACTATATATGAAACTTCAGCAGATTAGATTAGTTGCAGTAAATTCTTGCATATTGTCCCCTACATCTATCGAAAAACATACAATAACGAGAGATATGATGAACCTCTAATAACAGGGAAAACTAGACGATGGGAGTGAAATTGCAATCAAAAGGCTTTCGAAAACATCAAAACAAGGGCTTGTGGAATTCAAGAATGAACTGATTTTCATAGCCAGACTCCAGCATACAAATCTTGTTCGGATTCTTGGGTGTTGCATTCACAAGGAAGAAAAGATGTTGGTTTATGAGTATATGCCTAATAAAAGCTTAAATTTCTTCCTCTTCGGTATGCATTATTATTAACGCAAACAATAAGTGTTTTTATCCGTTGATTTGAATATAATGTAGTCTTTTTTGTTGTATTTTAGATGAAAACAGAAAAGCTGAACTAGATTGGCCTAAACGGTTTAACATCATTGAAGGAATTGCTCAGGGGTTGTTATATTTGCACAAGTACTCAAGAATGAAAATTATTCATGGAGATCTAAAACCTAGTAACATTTTGTTAGATGATAGCATGAACCCGAAGATTGCCGATTTTGGAATGGCAAGTATGTTCAATCAAAACGAGACTGAAGCAACTACTAATAGAGTGGTTGGAACATAGTAAGAACACGGACCTAGATTTTATATTTGAAATTTATTTATTTCTTGATATCGATCTTAAGCTCATAATGTTGCGTTTAGTGGGTATATGCCTCCAGAGTGTGAAACGATGGGAACTTTCTCTTTCAAGTCTGATATATACAGCTTTGGAGTGTTGATCCTAGAAATTGTCAGTGGAAAAAAAAGCAGTAGTTTCGATTGTCTTGGTGAGGCATCCGATCCTCTTGTATACGTAAGTGTGCCATTAACTCCATGACTTTTTTTGTCATCTTTCACATACTATAGTTCAATGATGCTATGAATATTGAGTTAAAAGTTGTTTTTAATGTATTTAAGGCATGGGATCTATGGCAACAAGGGAATGCAATGGAGTTGAAGGACCCAACCCTTGGAAGTACTTTTGTTGAACAACAATTCTTAAAGACTTTTTACATTGCACTTCTTTGTGTACAAGAAAGCGCAATTGATAGACCAACGACTTCAGATATGATCTCGATGCTTCACAATGACACCATACCGTTACCTGCTCCAAAGAGACCTAGAGACGAGTCAAATTCAACTTCAGAACATATCAATTCGAAAGAATGCTCGGTAAACAACATGAGCGTCAGTGTTATGGAGGGTCGATAAGTTGTGCAAAGATATGTGCTTTCTTATAATATTTATAGAACACTTAATGATCTGTTAGTTATTTGATTTCCAAATTAAAGTTTGCATAGGAGTCTTGGAGATCAAGTAATAGTTTTATTATAAACAAACATGTAGTGTATTGCAATTTTTCGTTCAAGTTTTGTTTAAGTTAATAGTATAAAAAAAGTCATGGTAGTTTCGGAATACTGTTGTGTTTATTGCTACTTTGATCCAATTAATCTTCAGTTTTTTGGTATTTACTTTACTCATTTTCCTTAATATGTCTATTCAAAGAACTTGCAGAAATAAAACTAAAAGGCTAGGTAAAAAATGAGAATCAACAATCAAGAGTGAATAACTAAAAATAAACAAGAGTTATTAAACCTAATTTAATTCTCAATAGTAAATTAGAATGAACAAAAGGAGCAGTGGATATAAGATACAGTGGATGAAACTTCAAACCTGTGATTTATTTATTTGCTACTTTCGGCTATGTCGATTCAATACCTGGTGGCCTAGGGAAGGGGATTTTGATTTCGATTTTGGGATGACAATTGGAAATTTGGGATTGGGTTTGCTTCTTTTGTTGATTCAGTTTAATGATTTTGATTATAGAATACAAGGAAAAGAGATAGAGTATTTTTCTTCCGAGAGTTTCAACAATAATTTACGAGTATATGTCTAGTCACTTATGTGTTCCTCTTCAGAACAAAGCGGACTCAATGTTTTTGACTTTTTGAGGCCCAAAGCGAAATGAATTTCATGAGGCTTTTCCTAATTTCGTTATTCCTCCTCTCTCCACGTTTGGTACCAACAATAATAAACTAATCAATTAATTAATTAATTAGTAATCAAGTCTAACACAAATTAACTAACAAACAGATCAAACCTCAAGTGAAAGCATAAAGGCACAAATCAAAAATCAAAATATGGAACAACAGTTAGAATGTGTGATACCTGAACTTTAAAGTCTTGAAGGATTAGATTATAGGGAACTAAACCAAACATTAGGGACCTAACCTAAGAGTGGGTAGCTCCAAGAAACCTGTAAATATTATAGAGCTTGTTTTTCAAAACTAGATAGCATAAATGATACACTTAGTAATAAATATAGACTATTTTAGTATTTATTTATAAAAAAAACAGGATGACATAACAAAAATAAATTCCTAACGAGGGACCATTGATATCCCATCTCCTTTTTGTGGACGATGCCATCATTTTGGGAAGTTGGACTTATGTTCGAAAACATGATAGCTACTCACGAATACTTGAAAAACTGAAGAATACAACTCAATGACAAGGAGAAATTGTAAAAATACTCATGCACAAGTTAGATCATCTTTGCGATGAACTAACAGAAGATGAACACAAAGAAACTAAAGTGAACAAAGAACAATCAAGATGATTGAACTCGTGAACAGATGAAGAAACCCTAATCTATGAACGAGAGCGTAGACGAAGGGTAGCGGCTGAGTGTTTTTTGTGTTAACCCTAAACTCCAGTTCCTCCTCCTTTTTTATATGCACTCCAGTATCCGCTTCAGCAACGGGTTATAACCCGGTCCTGGACAGCACCACACAACAAATCCAAGCCCAGTAGACCACGAGCCCAATCTCCTGAACTGCAATAAGCCCAACCTGAATAATTTAAAAACACATCAAACAAACAAGAATTAAGCCTTTATTAATAAGAAACTAAACAATATTTGAGTAAATGGAATTGATCAATAATACACTTTCATGTATTTTTGACAACTTACAACAACGTGGCAAATTTGGTGTGGATCCTCCGGGTTTTTGGCATGGCCTCCGGCCTTAGGATTAATCTCTCAAAGTGTGCTCTCTATGGTTTAAACGTCCCCGAGGAGGAGGTGGAAGATAAAGCGCTTTTATTTAATTGTGAGAAAGGGGAGCTTCCGTTTAAGTACCTCGGTCTTATGATGGGGGCAAATATGAATAGACTGAAAAATTGGGAGGAAGCTACTTTGGCGGTGGAAAAGAGACTTTCGAGATGGAAGGCGGTCAATCTTTCTATTGGGGGGAGATTGGTCCTTGCCAAGGCGGTGCTTGAAAGCCTCCCCACGTGTTATATGTCGCTTTATAAGGTGCTGGTGAAAGTGCTTCAAAAATGGGATAGCATTCAGTATCGGTTTCTTTGGGGAGGAGGTGATGGGAGTAAAAATTGCATCCATTGGGTGGCTAAAGACGGCGTGGCAAAACCGATTGAGGAGGGAGGACTTGGTCTTATTCCTTTTAATATTGCTAATAAATGTCTTGTGGCTAAATGGGTTTGGAGATATTTTAATGAAAGTAACTCTTTGTGGTGTAGGACTATTAAAGGAATCCATGCTAGAAGAGGAGGAGGGGACCTGATGCCTTGCAAGAAGAAGTTTGGAGGAGTGAGGTGCAACATATTAAAGTTGATCACTGCTTTGAATGAGGATGGAGCCGATGTTGCTGCTGCTGTTCAAATAACCCATCAAGGAGTGCTTTGGAAGGGAGATCATAGTGGGATTTTTTCATGCGCTAGTGTGAGAAATATGTGGAGATGGTTTGATCGATCCGAAGGCATCATCATGCCGTGGAATAAACTCATCCCCAACAAAATTAATATTCTCTTTTGGAGGCTCATGAAAGATCGGATTGCTACCAAGGAGGCGCTCGCTAGAAGAAAAGTGCATATTAGAGACCCGACGTGCCAACTTTGCCTCGATGACAACGAGTCCGCGTACCACCTCATGATTGGTTGCAAAATCGCAGCGGGTGTTTGGGAGCTTGTGTCGAGTTCGTGCAAGCCCCCCCCCCCCCCTTTATGCCTTTGAGTTTGGTGACCTTCAGTTGGTTGAGGATTCCCGTTTTGATGGAAAATCAAAAATGGTGTTCTACGCGGTTATCCTTAGCACTTGTTGGGTCATTTGGTGCTTCTTAAAAAAGGCCACTTTCGATGGTGTCAAGACTAGTGTCGCTATGTTATTTAATGAAGTGAAGTGTATTAGTTTCTTCTGGGTCAAGTATAGAGGCAAGTGGGCGAGTCTTGTTTGGGAGGATTGGGATAGTTTCAACATGTAAGTCCCTTCCTTGGTTTTGTTTATGCTCTCTCCTGGCTCCTTGCTAGGTTTGTGCTATAATATATATATATATATATATATATATATATATAGAGAGAGAAAGGTTAAAATGAAAACTAGGTTGAGTTGTGAAAACTTGGAAAACTCCACCACAACCGTTGATCTAGTTGATCCAGTGAATGAGATTTTTTCTAACATTTTTCATTTAAATTAATTATTCTATCTATTTGTTTTTTAGTGGAAAGGGTATTATGGTAAACTCCCTAAAAGGTGACTTTTGTAATGTCTGCAAGAAAATCACATCATCCCATCAAGTCTTCTTTTTCTCTATTTCTCTTAAACTTCATCTCCCCCTTTTTTCATTTCCTCCATTTTAAATTTTCAAATTTCCTCTGCAAGTCCAACACCATCTTAAAGTTGGCTTAAGTTCTCTAAATCTAAAACTATAAGAGTTTCATCATCACCTGCTCATCAATAACTAGACTCGTCGCCGTTCAGATCCGTCCTCTATGGCTGCTACATCATCCGCTTTTTTTAATCTTCTATCTTCTCATCTCAAATCGAAAAAAGGTACGTTTGATCTCTGACTTTTTTGCCTTCATCGACGATGGTTGTCGGCGTCTTTGCTCGTCGCCGTAGCCAATAGGGCTATAGTGACCGCCGGTGCGCCGCCTTCGTCATGACGGCTAGCTAATATGGCTACTTATGTTACTTTTTATGGATTCAAGTTCAATTAAATTAGCTCCGGTTGAAGAAAACTATGTATCAATTCATGGTAAATCTCATGATATTTCATGTTTTTAAGAAGATGATATTATTTTATTTTACTTTTTAGTTTTTGTGGTGTGTAGTCAATATCAATAATGAAAAAGCTGCAAGACATATTTTTTGGTTTATTCGATTATATTCTTATTTTTATTTGTCATTTTATTTATTAATTTTATATGTTTACTTTATTACTTTAAAACTTTTAACTGTTATAAGATTTATTATTTTATTTAACTTACAGGTTATTATTTTATAAGATTCATTACTTTATTTAATTTATATATGATTATGTTATTTAACCTTCAGTTGTAATATTACATATTTTATATACTTAAAATATATAATAATAATTATAAATAAAGTAATTAATTATTTTTTGTAAACATTTCATCTAATATATAGATTAATAGACTAGTATTACCAACATAGAAAAACAAAAGACAACAACAAAACAAATGTATAAGGTCAAATAGAAAAATAGTGTCGTTCAAAAAAAATATAGAAAACTATTAAATAAAAGTAAAAGCAGTTGTAGTCTAATATCCATGCAAATATACGAAAAATTTATTAATATTATGAACTAAACAGTTTTAAATGTTGAGGTATTATTTGCTTAATTGTTTTTATGAGATTCTTAGTATATTTATATTTAAGTTAATAAATCATTGGTAACGTGACGATTAGAATAAATCATGTAACATGTTAAGATGCAACATATGTAACATGTTAACGATGTTACATATGTATATTTACCTATGTAACATATGTAACATGTTAACGATGTTACATATGTACATTTATCTATGTAACATGTTAACGATGTTACATATATATATTTACCTATGTAACATATGTAACATGTTAACGATGTTACGTATGTATATTTACCTATGCAACATATGTAACATGTTAACGATGTTACATATGTATATTTACCTACGTACTTATGGTAGATGTATAGCTTAAATAAAATTGTTTCTTTGTTTTTGTCTATATAACATGTGTAACGTTTTTACGTATATTAACTTATAAACTTTGTTTTCTTTGTAGGTGAAGGGATTTTGTGTCAAAAATGAAGATGATTATCAAGAACGGAAGCATAATTAACTTATATATTTTTTTTGTTAGCTTTGTTATATTTTTTGATCATTTTTTAAAAATATTTTTAGTTCATATGGAACTAAAAATGTAACATATGGAACGTTTTTTATTGTAATGGTTTCTTATAAATTAATAAAAAGTATTTGTTATTTTTTATACATATTCAGATGATTTTTTACATATGTAACACGTCGTGTTTTGAAATTGTAAAAGTAAGAGTGGAAATTAAAAAGTAGGATAAATAATAATAGTAATTTGTGTCTACAAATTTATAAAAATAAGATAAAAAACGTTGGAGAACTAGTAAAATATGAGAGAGATAAAAAAATGCATTGGAATTTGAAAAAGCAAGAAATAGAATGTTTGTTAGGAAAAAGACAAAAAATAATCTCATGCATCTTTTTCTAAAAAATGTAAAGTATTGCAATGGACAATAATGCCCTTGGTTTTCATAGTTTGCATGAAGATTTGGTTTGCAATGTAACCATACCCTATATATATATATATATATATATATATATACAGTGGCGGATTTACCCTTAGTCCAGGGGTAGCGTCCGCTGCCCCTGAACTTTTACCCCGACGTGCTAATTTTTTTTTTTTTAAGTTTTCGGTTTTTCGCGACCCCTGAAACGAAATTTTCGCGACCCCTGGAAATATATTACACTACCTCTCCACAGTTTTTATGATTTTTATTTGAATCCCGATACGAAAATATAATGAAAACGCCCGTTTATAACCTAAAACCGAGCTATTATTAAATTTGGGCAATTTAAATAAGGAACATATAACTATAGGGGGCTAATATGTAAAAGTTAAAAAAAAAAAAATCAAGAAAAAGCAAAAAGGTTAAACGTCGGCTGCAATCCCAAACCCACTTTCATTCTTTTATTTTGTTTTCATCCAAAGTTCCAAACCCCCAATTCCCCAAAAGCAAAACCCCAGTTCCGGACCCTTCACCGACCCCCTGTCTCCACTACATCCGACCGCCGCTACTGACCTGGGCCCCGCCGCCGTGCCGGAATATTCTCCGCCGCAGTCCGCTGCCGGAATCTGTCTCACCGTTTGCGAAAGGTAAGGCCACCATTTTCTTCAAATTTTTGTGTTTTTTTTATGCTAATGAGTTAAACCAGTGAATGGTTTATTGATTCCCTTTTTTTGATTGTTACTTTTGGATCAAATGAAATGCCATGGGCTTGTTATTATTTATTAATGCTGCTAGGTATGTTATTATTTATGAAATGGCAGGGGCTTGTTCTTCATTTAATGAAGAATTGAAGATGTGTTCTTTCATTTAAGCCAAACATATTTGGTATGTTGTCTACTTGTCTTGTTATTAATTATTTAATTTAGTTATTTAGAATCAAATTTATGTGTGGAATTGTTAACAGTGGCCAAACATCTTTAATAGCATTTAATCAATTTTTATGTTGTCTTGAATTATTTTTTTAGGTTTTGTGTTCTAATTGCTTGAAAGATGAAACCAAAGCCTAAACAAGCTTTAATTAGCAATTTGTTTAAAAGAAAAGTCCCGGAAAATGAGGAAACTTCTCAAAGTAGTAAAAAACCAAGTCCAAATGTTGAGACTAATTTGATGCAAGATGATGTTAATATTAATTCAACACGAAAGACTATTGATTTGGATGCTCTTCCCTCGGATCCCGCGGAAAGACCGCCTATTGTTAGTTATGACCCGAATCAAATTGATGACATAAGAAGGGCATATATTGTGAAAAAGGCTTATCAACCAAGCGTTTAAAAAACCGAAGAGGAAACATCTTTTAGGTACGTATAACGTATTTAACTTTACATTGTATAAATTATCGATAAAATTTTTGTTTTGCAATATAAGTTATGGTTAAAAAAAAATTTGACCGCGAGTCCGCGACCCCTAAAATTTTGTTCTGGATCCGCCACTGTATATATATATATATATATGGGAAGGGTTCCGTGTAGACCCCTTAAATTTTGTAAACCCCGTAGACCCCTATAAAACTCAATAAAAATAAAACTCAGTGTTGTAAATTTGGTTTTTTTTATTACGATAAGCTTTTAAGAACCAAAAAAATAAATAAATAAATTAAAAAAAAACAAAAAACATTAAAAATCGAACATTTTAAGACAATGAGTTTTAAAATAATGAGTTTTAAATGCAACACTGAGTTTTATTGAGTTTATTGAGTTTTAAACTCATTGATTTTTAAAACTCATTGTCGTAAAATGTTTAATTTTTTAATGTTTTTCATTTTTCTTTTTTTTTAATTGTCTTTTTTTTTCTTAAAAGCTTATTGCAAATAAAAAAAACTAAATGAACAAAACTGAGTTTTATTTTTAATGAGTTTTATTGAGTTTTATAAAGGGTCTACGGGGTCTACAAAAAATAAGGGGTCTACAGGGATCTTTTACCTATATATATATATATATATATATATATATATATATATATATATATATATATATATATTATATTTTTTTTAACAACATGATCACCATCGTATTTTTACTTTACAAACTTACTCATAATTTTTTAAATAGAAAAAAACATCAATTTATTAGAAAGCTAGAACAAAACACATTAAATATCCATAAAAAAAATGAAAGAAACTATACCAGAAACTTTGATATTATACAAGGCAAAAGTGATATTTTGTGATTAAAACTCATCAAATAACTATATTAAAATAAATAAATAAATAAAGGAAAAATGGATTTTAATAATACAAGTTTACATTATTGGCGGATAATAATACGAGTTTTAAAATTTCCTCACAATAATATGAGTTTTGTGGGTATTGGATTCTAATGATACACCGTTAGTTTTTTACTAACGGTGTTAGTTTGTCGCCTACGTGGCATGTGCCACGTAGGAGGAAAACAGTCCACGTCAGGTGCCATGTAGGCAACGGACTAACACCGTTATTAAAAAAATAACGGTGTATCATTAGAATCTAATACCCACAAAACTCGTATTATTGTGAAGAAATTTCAAAACCCGTATTATTATCCGCCAACAAGGTAAAACTTGTATTATTAAAATTCATTTTTCCATAAATAAATGACAATTTCTCTTGAAAGAGGACTGATGTTGCTAATCGATGGACGAAAAGAGGGTTTAAGGGTTTTTATTGGATGCAAAGTTATAAGAATATCCTCATGTTTATTAATAACTAACTGAATAAGGTAAGTGGAGTTAGTGTACATGTTAAAACTCAAAATAACTTTTTAAATAAAGGATAATACTTGAAAGTTTAAAAAAAAAAACAAAATTCATAGTTTTATAAAGTTTAAAAGGACAAAATTTGTAATTTAGTTTTTGTTTTTTATCTTTTGCTTCTATTATTTTATTTTATTTTGGACTCATTATTTATTTTTTTGTTACCTAACTAAAACATTTTGTATAGTGTAACTAAATATTTTTGTTATTATTTTTTTTAGAACGGCGCTATTTATTATAATATAAACAAAACTAGCTTAAAAAGAGCTAGACAATTATAAAAAAACGAGAGTATTAAAAATTCACTCGTCCCAAAAAAATGTTTATCTTTCTGTTCCTATTACAAACCATAGAAAAGATAAAAGAATAATATTAGAACTCATCATTCCTAGCTTTATTCAGTTGAAAAATGAACGTATTTCTAAACCTTCAAATGCTCCGCCAATTAAGTCATAAAAATAATTGCCTCTATAACGTCTTTTTCACTCTAAAACATCTGTATTTCTTGACCTCATTAAAAATCGTCATAGGCGCATCCGGTTGCAAACATTCCACATCAAGCCAAGCCGATATTCGAGCTAAAACCTTTCTTGTGACGTCACAAAAACGAAAAGACTTAACATTTATACAAAATATATTTAATTAAACTTAGTATTTGAGCTAAAACCTTTGTTAGTTATTAATCTTAATATATTTATTTTATTTTATTAAAATATCTAACAAACTACATTTTGAAGTATAAAATTTGTATAGGTTATGGTTTTTTTCAGTTTCCTCTTTTAGTTATAAGAGTTTTAAAGTGTATGGATTTAGTTTCTCTCATGATTTGTGAAATAAATTATTTCGATAATGTTTCAATTTTATTGATCATAACGAAAAGTAGAACCAAGAACCCGTCGTTAAACACATGCCTAATTTATTATTTTTCAGTTCAAGGATAAACTCTAACCATGATTAGTCTTCTTAGTTTCTATCCACCATCAATATCAATATATAGATTTATATAAGTGATGGATCTGATTGGGTTGTTGTTTCCCAAATAAAGGGGAATCTGTTGCCTTCACGTGTCACTTTCCTCTTAAATCATAAACTAGTTTAAGTGTTAAACATTTACTCGATTCATTAAACTCAGTGTTTCCTATTTTATGTAGTTTTTATCTGTTAATGAAACTGAAAAAGCTTAGTTTGTTCGGTCGCGTAAGACTTGTTTGAATGATCTTATCATGACCAACCATTTTATTTATAGTTTAGTTACCGATTGAGTAAACAAGTCTTTTGATCCTCTTTTGATTTTCTTTCGCTTGAAAAAACAATTTGTTTTTATTTTTCTGTTTGATTTGTGATGTCTTCGTATACAAAACAACCTAAACTTAAGAAAACAATCTACTTGTTTGAATCGTATTCTCTTATTGATAAAATATAGCACGACACGTCTTTGATTGTTGCTCGATCTTGTTCTTTTTTTATCTGGTTTTAATAAATAGACACTTGTCAGGTATGAGTATCACCTAAACTCTAATATTAAATGTTAGCAAAAAAAATTATATTAACACAAAAAACACATCGAGAATTGAAAACAACCTGATGTATTCGTATGCAATGAACAAAACAACCTAAAGAAAACTATCTACTTGTTTAAATCGTATCACACGATCGGTCTTACCTTCTCTTATTGATTATATGTAGCACAAATTTAATACGACTCCTTGTTTTTCACGTCTTCGATTGTTACTCGATCTTGCTATTTTCTCCTTTGGTTTCAATGAACATGCACTTATTAGGTACGAGTTTCACCGAAGCTCCAATATTAATTGTTAGCCCAAAATTATTGTTAACAAAAAACACATCGAGAATTTGAAGACAATCTATCTCAAATCTAAAAAATGTTATTACGAATGAAAACCACATCAAAATACACCCCGCTATATATACCTCTGTTTATAGCCAAACATGTGTTACAAACAAAGTTATCTATCCACAAATAAATTTTTTTAAAAAACAAGTAAACAAATTATGACTCAATGTACCATCAAAAAAAACATGTTATTACATATAAACATTAAGAATAATTGTTTTTGTTGAATAATAACAGTCTTTTAGCAATCTAAACTAATGTGTATATAGATAAGAACATATGAACATTGAGAGGAAGAGATATAGGAGAAGAGAATTATATTATTATTGATCAATAATTAAATACAAGAAGCTGTTCAAAAAAAAATTTAAATACAAGAAGTCATTATTTATAGGGCATAAACATTATACAATCATAATGATAATGATAGATGATGATGATGAAATCGGGGTTATAAAATACAGATACTCATCTAATAATTATTCATAATACTTCCCCTTAATTATCCATAGAATTAAATAAAACAATATTAGTCTTTCAATACACTTGGGGATGCTGCCTCATTAAAAACTTTACTAAGAAAACCCAGTGGAACAAAACCATACCTAAGGGAAAAAGAGTGCAGCGCGTATTGTCGTATTGTCTCCCCTCATTTTGACATGTATGATTTATGTGAGTAGCATCGATCTTCTTGATCCCTTGAGGTGCAGTTCCTTAAGTTGTTTGCTCAGTACTTTTGTAGTGGTTGATTTGCTTCTTAATCCCTTGATGTGCAATTCCTTAAGCGACCAATGTTATATGACCTTCATGTAAAACTCTCAAAATTTAGTGAAGTGTGTTTCAAAGCTAACCCAATAACTGACTGGGTTAGAAAGCGACATTTCCAATGGTAGAGGACACCATTTCTTAGCTCTGGTTATCGTTCTTCTCAATAGAGTTCCATTATGTTTTCTAAACATCGTTGAGTTATACTCACTTATATACATGAAGTCTTGCAATCGAGTTATACTCACTTATATATTTGAAGTCTTGCAATTTTAAATAAATCCACCCATAATGAGTTTCAGTAGTATTATCGTTCTCTAGTAGTCATACATCTCTTTTAATTTCGTCCAAATGACAAGTGGATAATAGTAAGGTCAATTTTCAAAGTCTTCGCATTTTCAAAATTATTAACATTCAAATGTATTTGCTTCCAATGCCTTCATATAAAGTAAGATATGTATTATCCTTACCACATACCATTGCAATAGTTATAAATTTACAATAAAGCATTTGATATCATAATATTTATAATATGATATTATACCAATTAAATGTTACTAAATATGAACTAGAAAACCAATAAAGTGTCACGCTTTTAAAAATAATAATTTATAACAAATATCATTAAAACATAATATAATTAGTCATGTAAATAACATTTATTATATATTAACACCACACACAATGATATTTAATTATCATATAAATAAACTTTATTATATCATTTAACACCAACATTTAAATATCATTGAAACCTAATCTTCTATCTTATACTACTATTAAACACAAGTTTTTAAAGTACAAATGCCATTTTTTAAAGTGTGCCACATAGGATAAATCCTATGTGTCAATTTGTGAGATTTTTAAATTAAATAATTCAATAGAAAATTAAATTATTTTCACATAAAAACTATCCATATATATATTTATTTTTAAAATAACACAACTTTAATTCATCATATCTCTTTTATTTCTCAACAAAAATTCGATCCGTAAATTGCTTTGGATTCGTGACAGAAAACCCAACAAAACTAGATCCATATTGCTTAGGTTTTAATCAACGAATGATGGTGAACAAATCAAAAAACAAAGTCACAACCTCGGGTATTTACCCGGGTTACTGACTAGTCTAATTAGTAAAATAAAACGGTCATGTAATAAAGCAATAATACGACAGTTCAGTAACTCAGAATCCCAAAACACAAGTAAAGAGATTTAACATAATCTATAAATGAATATTAGTTTAAGACTCTCACTCCCTTTCTTTATAAAGAAGAATGTGATGCAAACTATCTCAATAAAATACAACTTTTTAGAAATAAACAGGCACCTTTAACAAAAAAAAAAAAAACAATTTAATTAAATCTTCTTAATTTATTTTTACATATATTAGTGATACGAAGATCAATAAAACAATACATAGTTCCACATAATGAAATAAATTAGTAGCAGCAAACATTTAAAAAAAAATTACTCGCAATTTTAAACATGATATATAGCAAAATATATGATGGAAAAACTTTATTATAGTACGCTTATAATCATATATAATCACATCATAAGCATTCTATAGTTAAAAGAACTCATATAAACCATTTAAAATACATGCGAAACACACACGCATAAATATTTATTTAGTATAATATACACACTTTGAAAATCGCAGCCTTCACTAATATAAATTATGTTTGAATACCATTTAGTTAACTTTTTAAGAACAATTAAAATAAATTCATGATCAATCATGAATATCCTTTAATTATTCATAATATGTAATATCTACATCCCTCGATAAAAAATTCTCATCATGTTGAATAACACCATCATTTTTTAATGAAAGTTATACCATAACATCCATAATGATCACCAATAACATAATTTTTTATAATTTTTTATGATTTCTTTTCTTCTAATAATATGAAAAACATCTTTTTTAAAATAAACCATGAATATAGTTTACAAATAAAAATAATAATGACGATTTATACTAAAACGATTTAAATTAGTTTGATGAATATCCATAATTGTA
>JBCNJP010000014.1:7339629-7530636 GCA_039602395.1 Deinandra increscens subsp. villosa
TAGTTAATTATCTAAAGAGAATTGGTAATTATCTAGGAAACCTAATTTAATTATTTTAAAGGAAATAGATAATTATTTAGGAATTGTATTAGGGTTAGAGTTCTTTTCTTGTTTATCAAGTTTTTGTTCTCTATATATATTCTCAATAACCTAAAGGATTGTGGTTATGAGAGTTAATGTGAGTTGAGTTTTGAGTTGATTTTCTCAACAATAAGAAGAAGGAATTTATTATAAACATAGTGTTGTGTTCGATCGGGCCTTGAAAATATACGTCTATATTTTTATTTAAGAGTTTGTACATAATTGATTGGATGACCGAATCTATATAATTTTACTAAAACTATACTACTTTGCACAACTTGATGTTCTGATAGGATGACTTGAAAATATGTGTTTTTAACGGAAAATTTAGATCATTATTGACGAAACACTGGCTTAGCCATATCATCTCATTCGCCTAGTATAGGATCTGAACACCACCCTTTTAAGAGGAAACCCATCATAGATGAGAAAAACTCATGGCCCGACCTGAACCCCACTCAAAACCCCTCATTTGTAATGTCTTTAGGTATATTACTTTAACTCAATCTAAATATGACACATATTTATTGTTTATATTCTGAAAGTTAGTTTCTTAAATAACTTTTAATATTTAACATTTTTAAAAATATAAACGCACATTATTTTTTAGTTTTTTTATGAACAACCCAATATAAATTTTTTAAACAACGGAAGTATTTTAAAAAAGGAAAATTGGCCTATATTAATCCCAGTTATCACCTATTGGCTGATAATAATCCCAGTTATTGTTTTTCCCTACAATAATCCCAGTTATTAACATGCTGGCCTGTATTGATCCGTCGTTAAGTTATAACTAACGGTGTTAAATTTTTGCTGACCGGACGTCCTAGTAGGATCTTACGTGTCATTTTAATTATAAAAAAAAACTTTTAATAAATAAAAAAAACCAACACTCTAAAAAAGATAGCCCTCCATCTCCATCGATTAATAGCTTAACATCCATACCTTCATTATTGTCATCCATAAGCTTCATTATCCTCCACGAATAGAAAGTCACCAGCTTATCACCCATAGCAAATTTGTCTTAAATCTTGGCTACCCATTAATTTTTCTCTGGCGATACAAATCGCCGCCGCACTCACCGGAAAATGCCGAAACTATCACCCCCACCGTCACTACCGACAGCTCTACACACAATTTCCTTTGTTCTCATCATCGTTATCGAATTTATCTACGTAAACTCACAGCAGTCTTAATATCTGAACAAACCATATTGCTTAATCTCAAGCAACAATGAGGGAATCCGCCGTCACTGACCAACTGGAACGCCTCTTCATTTCCCTGCAACTGGTCGGAAATTACGTGCAACACCAACGGCTCTGTTATTGTTCCTAAACTCGAGAGCAAGGGCTTGACCGGAGCTCTACCGCCGACGATATGTGACCGGAGCTGGTTCAACTTGACATCTCACAGAACACTTTTGTTGGAACGTTGCCGGACGACATTGATCGATTATCACGGCTGAAGTATGCTGATCTCGGAGCTAATAGCTTCACCGGCGACATACCTCGGGCGATCGGGAACTTGTCAGATCGAGTTGATGTATCTGCAATTGTATCATAATTTGTTTGAAGGTTTTTTTATTTTATTAAAAGCTTTTTTTTTTAATTTTATTAAGTTGTGCAATTGAATAATGCATATCTGTATGGTGATTCGCGTAATATTTTTTTTTATTTTATTAGAATCTTTTTTCAATTAAAATGCCACGTAAGATTCTACTAGCTGTCCAGTCAGCAAAAATTTAACACCGTTAGTTATAACTTAACGACGGATCAATACATGCCAGCATGTTAATAACTGGGATTATTGTAGGGAAAAACAATAACTGGGATTATTATCGGCCAATAAGTGATAACTGGGATTAATATAGGCCAATTTTCCTTTAAAAAACAATGTTTTTAATTTAAATTTTATGGGCATTTGGTGTCAGGTATCGATACCATACCAATACCGAATGTACTGACCGATAATAACGGTACCGATACGTGGATTCTTTTATATTTTATTATTGATACTAATTGGTACGAGTAAATACCGATATTTCTCGAACGGACACCAGTACTCATAGACAACTTTCTCCATATATATTTTCCCATACTAAACCTGTTCCATCATGATCTTCCTATGAAATTGTCAATTTTAGAGTGTTGTGTACAAATCTAATGATATGAGATAATGGATATAAGTTGAACTTTTGAGCAAATTGGTATAATGTTAATGGATATTGCTCAAGGAAAAAAAAACCAATAGGGAATGAGACTAAAACACACTATTTGTTATCTGACTTTTTTTTGCCCATAAGTTAATATCACAAGGTTAAACATTTGGGATTATCTTTTTCGAGTTTCAGATTTTTAGGAAAAAAAAAAAAGAAAAAAAAAACGTAATATTAAAGTAGTACTATACCAAACTGGTGCCGACACCAGTACAATATCGGAACTAGACCGAAAGATTCGATAGATTCGGTACTGTATTTAATACTCACTTCTCATCAAATTCAGTATTGGGACGGTATCGATACAATGTCGATCTCATTCCTATTTGTCTGTCTTGTGTCATTATATTATATGTTCATTGTATTGTTTTATTTAATTAAAAGGTTGGTTATGTTCGTTTTTTTATTGTATTAAAAATTCAACCAAGTTTTTACGTATGTAGTTATGGAGTGTATAGTGGGTCGGTATCGTTACAATGCCGATCTCATCTATTTGTATGCCTTATATTCCGGCTGCAACATGCTAGACATAACAATGGTATCGTTACAATGCCGATCTCATCTATTTGAGTTAAATACGATCTGCGTCCTTGAGGTTTACAGATTTTAACCGTTTGAGTCCATTTTTCAAATTTTTAACAAATATCACCTCATGGTTGCTTTTCTTAACAAATTCATCCAAGGTTTGTATTTCTTTGCCAATTGAGTCCATGTGACTAACTGGGTTAATTTTTTCTGTTAAATAATAGGGGCATTTCAGTCAAATTACATATGGGGGCTAGTTATGTATTTTATGAAATTTAACAACTTTATTCTTTTTAAGGGGTTATTTATATAACTTATATAATAAATTAAAAAACAAAAAAAAAATAAAGATAAAAAAGAAGAAAAAGAAGAAAAAGAAAAAAAAAAAAAAAAGAAACCTCTCGACCTTTGCTCTCCTGGTCCAACCTCCGGCGACCTGGTTCAACCTCCAGCGACCTGATCCAACCTCCGGCGACTCCAGAGAAAAACATAGAAAAAGAACCCTAGTCGACGGCGTGAGTTTTTTTTTGTCTCGGTTTCCACCATTCGCGGCAAAGAACGGCACCCGGTCATAGATTACTCAACAGAAGAAAAAGGGAAGAAAAATAAACCGACAAACAGTTCACCGTTGTAAGGTCATCACGCCACCATCGCCGGACTATTGTGACTTGGCCGGATTTCATCGTCGGACCACTGGTCAGCTCCCTTGGTTGAAACCCTAATTTAAAAATTACATTTGGGGTTTTCGCTTATGACCAGTCGATCGAATCAGAATCAGAAGCGAAATCCGATTATGAGGATATAACAACTAAAACAATAAATTAAATGAGCCACCGCCAACTTCTCCGGTAAGCATAAATGTTGACGATCGTGGTCGGTGACTGGATAGTGGCCGGAGAATGGTGATGGTTGTTCTTAAGAACTTCAGTGACTGAGAAATCTAGTGGTGGATGGATGATCGGCCCATCGGTGATGCCGGGAAGACGTCGGAGCTTCCCAGCCCCTCTCGGTCTCTTTCTCTCGATGGAACAAAAATGAGGTTTTTTTCTTTTTTTTGTTAAGTGTTAAGTTTTAATAATTTTAAATAAATTACAAAATAGCCCCTGCTCTATGCTAGTTGTACAAATAGCTCTTAATGTGTGAAATGACTAATATACCTTTGGAGTTAACTGAAAATTTTAACTACGTTAGTCATAGGGACTCAAATGGCTAAAAAATACTACCATAGACGAAATTTGTTAGTAATTTAAAAAATGAACTCAAATGGTTAAAATCTGCAAACCCCAGTAAGGCTATCCGTAGTGGGGCTCCATGGAGGCGCCATGGAGCCCATAACGCCCCTATAACGCCCCTCTCCCACCCCCCGGGGCGCCATGTTAGGAGAAATGGGGTTTGGGCGTTACCAGCATCACGCCTCCCCCTCTCTCACTTTCCGGCGCCATGGGCGCTATCCCCACTACGGTGGGGCGCTATAGGGGGCGCCATAGCGCCATCACCACCTCCCACTACGAAAAGCCTAATGCAAATCGTATTTAACTCTAATTATTTAATACAAGTCCGTATTAAGGTTCCCCTTGTCAAGCCGTAACAACCCCGTCATTAGTGGCCAGCACACCAACCCTTCGTCCTTTGTTTCACGTCAATATCATCGCTTCAAATCACATCATCTGATGATCATCGTCATTTAATTTTTTTGGTTTGATCCATCTTATTTTTTTGATCTCATATACGAAATTGCATTCTCAAAAAAACGAATTATTGTTAAAAAATGATTGTACCGCATATATGGTGATTCTGTTGGGTTTTTTTTTTTTTTTTTTTTCCTTTTTTCTTTTAGCGGTGGCCATAGGCTATAAGTGAACAGCAACAATAAATGTTCGAAGTCAACATACATATATATAGCACACAAATGGAGACGATGGTGCATCACTAATATTCAAAAACTATAGCCTTCCACATGAGACATGATCATGATTCATGAATTAGGGCGGGGTTGGTTTAATCTTTAATGCACCTAGCAGCCCAGGACTACTTGAGAAAGAGACATTTGCTTTGGCTTTTCAATTGAAACGTGCGCCATAGAATCTGTTTAAAGTTGTTTAATTTTTAATTTTATTTTTACGGTAAATTTAGATCATTGATAGGCCACTGATCCATCTGATTATCTACATTTCTTGAGTGCAGGACTCGAAGACCATCTTTAGGAGGAAACCCATCTTAAGAGCATTTAGAACCCATTCTCTATCTATATACCTATAATTTAACTAAAAACACTACATTTTCTCTCTTCTTCTCAATTAAATAATATTTTTTTTATATATTTATCACTACCTTTCATTTCTTTTTCACTCACTAACCACTTTAAAAAATATTAGTAAAATGAATCGACAGTGTTTCCTTAAATATATGGATGAACACTAACTTTTTTTTTCCTCCTTCACTTACAACCACTCACAATTACACCTCAAATTTTGAGTACTACACTCACATACTTTTAGATAATAGGCTGCGAATGCTCTAGGTAAGAAAACTCTTTGGCTTAACCTAAAACCTCTATTTTTTTATCACGGATGAGACTTCAGCCTAACATCTTCCCATTTTTAACTTCTTTAAGTCTCACCTTAACCACTTAAACCGAAGATTATTGGCTTTCAATTTATCAATATAACAAATAAAACTCATCGTGAAACATAAACTCTAAGATTTGGTGGGTGACTGGGTGAGCCGTACCACATGGCCTATTTTATTTATTTATTATAAGGGACAACATTTTTATCATTTACATGTTCGAAGTCAACATATATATATATATATATAAAGTGTATTGTAAAAAGTTTGATTTGGTAAAAAAAATAAGAAAGAATCATAGTCATTAAATCTTCTTTTAATTGAAGATCTATGACTCAAACTTTTCCTATGGAGAATTAGAAAGAAAAAAAAAGATGGAAAACATTTTAACTTTTTATCAAGTTCTCACCATATATATATAGGGGATGGTTATGGTAAAAACCACTCCGAGTTGAGAAAACTTTGAAAACTCTTATAATACGGGGTCAAAAAGTTTTTTTTTTCCTTCAATTTTTTATGGTGATTCTTTACGTTATATGTTATCAATAGATGGAAAAAAATAAAAAAAAACGCCTCGGGGATTTTTTTAAAAAAATGTAACAAGTTTTGTTGTTACATGTGTAACAAACATATGTACAGAGTGTTACATATGTAACAAAACCGTTTTTTGAGATTTTTTTAAAAAATATCCCCGAAACGTTTTTTTGATTTTTTTCCATCTATGGATAGCCTATAACGTAAAGAATCTCATAAAAATTTGAAGGGGAAAAAAAAACTTTTTAACCCCGTTTTTGAAGAGTTTTCAAAGTTTTCGCAACTCGGAGTGGTTTTCACCATAACCATCCCCTATATAAAACTCAATAAAACTAATTAAAACTCACTAAAAATAAAACTCAGTTTTGTTAATTTAGTTTTTTTTTATTTGCGATAAGCTTTTAAGAACACAAAAAGACAATTAAAAAAAAAGAAAAACGAAAAACATTAAAAAGTGAACATTTTAAGACAATGAGTTTTAAAAATCAATGAGTTTAAAACTCAATAAACTCAATAAAACTCAGTGTTACGTTTAAAACTCATTATTTTAAAACTCATTGTCTTAAAATGTTCGATTATTAATGTTTTTTGTTTTTTTTTAATTTATTTATTTATTTTTTTGGTTCTTAAAAGCTTATCGTAATAAAAAAAACTAAATTTACAACACTGAGTTTTATTTTTATTGAAATTTATAGGGGTCTACGGGGTCTACAAAATTTAAGGGGTCTACACGGAACCCTTCCCTATATATGTATATATATATATATATAGGGGATGTTACTTTGAAAACCACCCCGAGTTGTGAAAACTACGAAAACTTTTTAAAATCGGGGTTAAAAATTGTTTTTTTTCTTTTAATTTTTTTTATGGTGGTTCTCTATGCTACAGACTACTCTCGAGTGGAAAAAAATAAAAAAACCGCCGAGTAGTTTTTTTTTAAAAAAATATACAAAAACGTCATGTTACGTATGTTACATTTTGCATATTTACGTAACATAAAAATGTAACATATGTAACATGACGTCTTTCTATATTTAAAAAAAAAACTACTCGGCGCTTTTTTTATTTTTTTCCACTCGAGGGTAGTCTATAACCTAGAGAACCACTGTAAAAAAATTCGAAGAAAAAAAATAAATTTTTACCCCGATTTTAAAAAGTTTTCGTTACATTTTTATGTTACGTAAAAATGCAAAATGTAACATATGTAACATGACGTTTTTGTATATATTTTTTTAAAAAAAACTACTCGGCGGTTTTTTTATTTTTTTCCCACTCGAGGGTAGTCTGTAACTCAAAGAACCACCATAAAAAAATTTGGAAAAAAAAAACAATTTTTTAGCCCGATTTTAAAAAGTTTTCGTGGTTTTCACAACTCGGGATGGTTTTCATTCTAACCTTTCTCTCTCTCTCTCTCTCTCTCTCTATATATATATATATATATATATATATATATATAGTGAAAAGTTCATTGTAGACACCCCATAAGTGTAGACAGGTAGACACCATTTTTCACCATTAGATCTTTTGATCTAATGGTTGTGATTAATTTCTTTTTTTCGTTTTTTACACTTTTCATACAATTTCGCATGTGAAAAAAAACAATTTCTTTTTTTTTCTTTTTTTTTCTTTTTCTTTTTTTATTATTTTTTCTTTTTTTCAAATAATTTCGCATGTGAAAAAAAAATTGTAGACACTTTCGCATGTGAAATAGCTCTTTTTCACATGTGAAATTGTTTGAAAAGTGTGAAAAAAGAAAAAAAAAGATTAATCACAACCATTAGATTAAGAGATCTAATGGTGAAAAAAAGTGTCTACGTGTCTACACTTATGGGGATGTCTACAATGAACTTCACCCTATATATATATATATATATATATATATATATATATATATATATATATATAACGTAAAGAATCACCATAAAAATTGAAGGGAAAAAAAATACTTTTTCGATTTTTGACACAATGTTCACATCATTGTGTCAATGTGTCAAAAGTATATATAGTGTTGCTATATATAAAATTAAATACTCTTTCGGTTTTTTACACCATATGCCACAATGATCTGAACATTTTGACACAATAAATACAATGACCTGAACATTTTTAACACAATATTACACAATGATTTGAATATTTTGACACAATGTCTGAGCATTTTGATACAATCGAGGAAGTAAAAAATTAATTTAACATATAACAACATTGTACGCGTTTTAAAGATAAAAAACGCTTGTTTTTATGGTGTGATTTAAAAAAAAAATAATGCCGTATCTAAGAGTTATGAAGGTTTAAAAAATGAGGGGAATTTTATAAAAACTCAAAAATGTCCTTCCATCTATTGGTTTTTTAGTTTTTTCTCTCTAATTTTATACAAGAAATTTTTGGGTTATAGATCTTCATTTAATTGAAGATATAATGGCTATGATTCCTTTTTATCCAAACTAAACTTCTCACAATAACCTCACTTTTCAAAACAATACTATCCTACTATCCTATTAGTTTCTGGATTTCTGGACCACCCATTTGCTACCAGGTAAACACGATTCGTAAGATAATTTTTTTCAAACTTTAATAAAAAACGGTAGACACGCAAAAATTATTATTTAATATCATTGTTATAATAACGATTCATAAATAATATAATAATTATTATTTTTATTTTGGAACGGTTAATATCCGGTTACTCGGGGTCTCATCCTGGCAAACGATGCTACTCACGACACGCTGCGATCACAGACCGTGCGAGTAACCATGACCCTTTATGTTGCACATGTTGGATATTAGATGTCCTGACCCGACCCTAGCGTAACCGACCCGGTTTCGACCCGGAAGAGTTACACCGGAGTCAACGAACTAATAATTAATTAATCGTTAATTAATTAAATCAAACGGTTTAAATAAATAATAGTTATTTATTTAACGTAACGAAACAATAATTCGTAAAACGTTTACGAGAATTGTCGGCGAATGATTATCTAGTCATTACCGGTTAATGGACTAGTTAATCATTGGGCTTAAAGGGTTCTAGGTCGCGATGGGCTTTGCTTGCCCATCAAGTCAAACGAAAACTATAAAAGGGAGGGATTAGGAGAACCCTAATTGCTCCTCCTCTCCCTCTCTCCCTCCCTTGCGACCGCCCCCTCTCCCCTCTCCCTTTCCGATCGGCGCAACCAACCACCACCATCCCGTCGCCTTTTCCGACGAACACGATGGTGAAACGAGATCCTCGTTTGATTGTCGCCGCCTTGGAACTCGAGACCACCGCCGCCGCCGCTAGAGCCGCCGCCGCCGAGAGAGCCACCGCCACCGCCGCCGCCGCCGCGGCCCGTGCCTCCGTAGCCGCCGACATATTCGGCGAGGCCCACCGCGAGGTGGTTCTCACTTTACCCGCGCCACCGAGACCGTTATTTAAACCGTCTCGTGCCGTGACCGTCGAACCGGGTGAAAACCCTAAGTGGCCGGCGCCATTGTATGCCGCCGCCGTCACGCCACTTCCTCCGCTGCCTCCACGTGAGACGAACGAAATCGTCTCTATGACGGATTCGTCGTCAAGCACGGTGGAACCGTTCGACTGGAATGGCATGATCCATTCCATGGTTTCGTTACCGCCACCACCACCCGTTCAAGAGATGAACGCGCCTGTGGTGCCCGAGATGTCGTCTTCAAAGTCGGTTGAAGACTTGACTCGCAGATTCGAGTCGGGCGTTACCGTTTGCCCTAGCGCCAGTTCGTCGAACCCCGGTGTCTCGAACGGTTGTTCGGACTCCGCCAAAGTATATCTAATTCGATTAGATTATTAAATTAAATTGTTTAATTTATTTTTCAGTATTTACGCGTACACGGTGATCAGATCCTGTCTACGGTTTTTACTATATTCGCGTTGTAAAACTTATATTTCCGCTGCGCAATTAATCTGATTAATTGACCCGTTAATTTATTTGGTAAAAATTAAAACGGGCAACCCGGATACCCACTGTAAAACCCACAGTGGTATCAGAGCCACGATCACCGCGCGTAAATCTGAACCGGTCTTTTTATAACCGGTGGTTCGCAATTTTGATTCGTTTCCAAATTGCGAACGGAATTACTTGATTAATTCTAATTAATTAATTGTGTGTTACGGCCGACCCCTTTAATTTTATTAATTGTTTTGGCGTGTTGGATTTCTCTGATTGGCTCAATTGTTGACCCAATTGTATCTTTATTTGGTTTTGGTGGACCCGCCGTTTTTTGGGTTTCAAAGTTGTAAATTAGAGCTAGGTTTACTAAGTTGTTAGTAAATTGTAATTTTATAAAAACCAAGACCGAAGATCGGACGCTCGCCAAAAGGTGTCTGGAGGCTAGTGGGAGTTGAACCGGATCCACGAACGCACCGAGTTGCCTTCCTTGTGGTTGTTCACCTTTATATTGTCATGTCCCTATTGGTCTTGCTAAATGGCTCTAGCAAGACCATGCCATTATGTCGTTAACACACAATTGACCATTCGCGACACTTAGATATTTTAAATAGGGGATTTAAAATAAATTGTCCCGAGTGATGATAGGGTTTATCGTTTGTGTCTAACGATCACTTATATATTAAAATTTGTTTTAATATCCCTATCCGGTAAATAAAAATTGATAGTTCATGCCGTCCAAAATCAAGTCTAACTTGGAACGTATTGACCGGAGCATCAGTGTTGGAGTATTTCAACACCGCACTTGGTGCCGAGGGTACCTTCCAAGGTGGGGGCATTGGAGTATTTCAACACCGTGCCAGCCACATTGACCATTTGGGACTACTATCGCTTTCTTTATGTATGTTTGTAGTGTTGGAGTATTTCAACACCGCACTATGAATGTATATAGACAAGGTGGGCATGGATGAGGCTAAACGTATCGCAAAATATAATTTATTATATTATACGGCCTCATAAAAGAGAGTCGCGACTAAGACTTCGCGATTGACAACCGTTGTCAGTTTGGTTACACGAGTTTGCTCCTGAGGCTCATTTGGCGGTCTCAAGTAAAATCGTCTAACCGAATTCTCAATTTTCTTATTAAATAAATCTTACCAATTTATATAAGAAAATGATTTACACCGAAGATACTAATTTAAAATTACTTTGCATTATTTCAGAAGGCTAATGAAAACACAGTTCCTCTAAGTTCAATGGTATCTCTGTACCCATTCACTGAGACGAACTTCTTGTCATGGCAAACCCTCCTGAGGAACATCTTGAAGCTTTTTGGAAAGCTGTATGTTCTTGACCGACCCATCCCGAGCACGCCGTCTTACTTGCTAAACGACCGCTCGCGGATGGAAATCCAGAAGCACAGTGATGACTCTAGGGAAGTCACTGAGCTTATGTTATCTAGCATGACACCGGATTTTCGGTATAACTTTACCGACATGGGAGCGTATGAGATCATGAGAAAACTCAAAGATATGTTTGAGTTAAGCCAGAGGCGTGAACGATGTAGGGCACTTTAACATTTTGTGAACTGCCACATGTCGCCTAATTCCTCTGCCTATGATCATGTCATGATGATGAAGGGGTATCGCGACAAACTGATCAACCTCGGCTACTCCATTCCTGAGGGGATGACTCTTGATGTAGTCCTCGGATCTTTACCCGAGCATTATCGCTTGCATGCGGTAAATTGCTCGGCTCAGACTTTAGATGAGGTTCTGACATTGTTTCCAAATGTCAAGATCAGGACCACACCGGCTGTGCCTAGAGTTGCTGATACAGGTATCACCAAGACCAAGAACAAGGTCAAAGAGACCAAGGGCAAGAAACCATTGGCGCCTCCTCCTCAGGAACGTCAATGCTTTGAATGTAATCAGATGGGCCACTGGAAACGTAACTGCCCCGTCTACCTTGCTAAGATCAGGATGACTAGAAACCCCGGTAAGGGTTGCTCATCAGGTATGTCAATAAATGTTATTGAACTTTTCACTGTTTCCTCCAATGCATGGGTATTTGATACCGGATGTGGTTTTCACATTGTAAATGTTTTGCAGGAACCTGAGAAGTGGAAGAAGATAGAACAAGGCGGTATGGAGCTCATCGTTGGTGATGGCAAAAGAGTCCCGGTCTTGGCTACCGGCATATATTATCTTTCATGTCCTACCGGTCTTGTAGTTACTCTAGATAACTGTTTATATGCTCCTGGATTGTCCAGAAACATTATTTCTGTCTCTTCCCTGTTTGAACAAGGTTTTAAGTACAAGTTTAATGGAAATTCCATTTTTACCTACTTTAATGATATCTTTTATTTCGAGGCTAAACCTCGACATGGTATATATGAGATAATTGTTCAAACGCAAGATCAACTCTATCATGTTTCTAAACGAAACAAAGTTGATAACGATTCATCGTTATGGCATCATCGACTAGGTCACATAAGCAAAGCTCGCATTAAGAAGCTTCAATCTGCAGGGATTCTCGAATCCACTGATGCAGATACATTCGGTGAATGCGAATCATGCTTATCTGGAAAACTGACCAAGTCACCCTTCACACATGTTGGTGAACGGGCTAATGATCTGTTAGGACTTATACACACTGATGTGTGTGGGCCCTTTCGGACCGAAACGAGAAATCGGGAACGCTATTTCGTATCTTTCATAGATGACTATAGCAGATATGCTTATGTCTATCTGATGAAACATAAGCACGAAACTTTTGACAAGTTCAAAGAGTTTCAACACGAAGTAGAAAATAAACTAAATCGAACTATTAAGATACTTCGATCAGATAGAGGTGGCGAGTATCTTAGCAACGAGTTCCTCGATCATCTAAAGGCTTGTGGAATTATTTCACAACCCACTCCTCCCGGTACACCACAATTAAATGGTGTTAGTGAAAGGAGGAATCGAACCTTGTTGAACATGGTTCGATCGATGATGTGCAGGACTAACTTGTCCCACTCCTTTTGGGGTTTTGCTCTCTTGACCGCCGCTCGCCTAATAAATCTGGCACCGACCAAGAAAGTGGATAAGACCCCATATGAGATATGGCATAATTCTTCTCCTAATCTTTCTTACCTCAGGGTATGGGGATGCGAGGCGTATGTCACTAGCGAATCTGACAACAAGCTCGATCCTCGAGGTGAAAAGGTAATTTTCATCGGATACTATCGTAATACCGGCTATTACTTTTACCATCCTGATGGAAACAATGTTTCTATCAAAAGGAATGGTAAGTTCCTTGAGAAAGAATTTCTCAACAGAGGAACCAATAGTGATCCAGTGGATCTCGAAGAAGTTCGAGAAACACAAAACCCTGAGACAGTCGCTGGGTCTGACCGACAAATGGTTGTCACCCCATCAGACCAAAACACAAGCGTTCGCAGGAGCGAAAGGACACACAAGGCACCTGATAGATACCTCTGGCATCTAGAAGGTCTCGATGTCCTATTAGTAGCTGACTCAGATGACGAACCTACTAATTACAAAGCTGCTGTGTCAGATCCTGAATCTGATAAATGGCTTGAAGCCATGAACGCCGAGATGCAATCCATGCGTGACAATCAAGTATGGGACTTGATTGAGCTACCCCCGGTTCTCGGGCAGTAGGGAGCAAGTGGATCTTTAAAAGAAAAACTGACATGCATGGAAAGGTGCAAACCTATAAGGCACGGCTTGTTGCGAAGGTTTCACTCAAACCCAAGGGATTGACTATGACGAAACCTTCTCGCCCGTGGCCATGATCAAATCGATCAGGATATTGCTTGCCATAGCCGCATACCATGACTATGAGATATGGCAAATGGATGTCAAAACCGCATTCCTGAACGGACAACTCACTGAGGATGTCTACATGGTTCAGCCTGATGGTTTTGTCGATCCTAAATATCCAAATAGGGTTTGCAAACTGAATAAGTCCATTTATGGACTTAAACAAGCATCTCGAAGGTGGAACATTTGTTTTGACCAGAAAGTCAAAGAGTTTGGCTTTGCTCAAAATGAAGATGAACCGTGTGTTTACGAAAAGGCAAGTGGGAGCGCTATATCATTCTTCATATTGTATGTGGATGATATACTGATCATAGGAAACAACATCCCCATGCTTAACGAAGTTAAGGTATGGCTATCATCTTGTTTCGCTATGAAGGATCTTGGAGAAGCCGCTTATATCCTGGGAATTAAGATTCACAGAGATCGATCGAAGCGACTTCTAGGTCTCAGTCAAAGTACATACATTGACAAGATTATAGCACGGTTCAACATGAGCAACTCCAAGAAAGGAGTCGTCCCTATGACAAAGGGTGCTATCTTGAACAAATCTCAATCTCCTCAAACGGAGAAGGAGATCGACCAAATGGCTTCGATCCCATTTGCTTCTGCTATAGGCTCAATTATGTATGCCATGCTCTGCACTCGACCAGACGTCTCGTTTGCGTTGAGCCTGACAAGTCGATACCAACAGAGTCCCGGTCTAGCTCACTGGACTGCTGTAAAGAACATCCTGAAATACCTGAGAAACACAAGTGAGGTGTTTTTGGTATATGGAGGAACTGATGAGCTCGCTGTGAAGTGTTACACCGATGCTAGTTTTCAGACTGATCGAGATGACTCTCGCTCGCAGTCCGGATACGTATTCACCCTCAATGGAGGAGCTGTTTCGTGGTGTAGCACCAAACAGTCAGTAGTGGCTGATTCCACTACTGAATCTGAATACATAGCCGCCTCAGAAGCTGCCAAAGAAGCAGTATGGATGAAGAAGTTCATCACAGATCTCGATGTGGTTCCAAGCATTAAGCAACCCATCGAGATGATGTGCGATAACACAGGCGTTATTGCTCAAGCCAAAGAGCCAAGGTCTCATAAGAAGGCCAAGCACGTCCTGAGGAAATTTCACTACATAAGAGAAGTAGTTGAAAGAAATAAAATAAAGATATGCAAAGTAGACACAGATCAAAACTTAGCTGATCCCTTTACAAAGCACATGACTCACGAGACTCATGATCGTCAGAGAGAAGCGATAGGGCTTAGATTAGCTAAAGACATGTTTTGATTTAGTATTTGGGTGTACGAACATATAACAGTTATCTATACTATTCATATTCCATCGGTAAATGCAATATGGAATTTCATAACTGTGTTCGATGTTAATACGTTTAATCATCCCTGAACAATTGTTGATATTGTTCTAAATGTCCGTAGTCGATTAGAGACGTGGGAACGGCTCTAAATCAAGACTATTCTGATTTTGAACCTTAAAGGGGTTTAACGTTCAAAGTCACAGACCTCATTAGAGAATGACGTTGGACGTAACTCGCGTCAAGCAATTCAATCATGGAAGTTTTGATTGCTTGATTAATGGTATGCTCTAATGTTTCCTTAGACCTGAGACGCATACTAGAACTCTCGTTTACTGCAGACTGTTCTTTGATTGTAGTTTCTCGATGTCGCGTAACTGCCATCAATAGGGCTACTTTTGGGAATGGATCTAAGGTTCAGTGGGAGTTATATGCCTCAAGATGGGATTTCGTACTATTGCCTCGGCAATAGATAGACATAAAGGCGCCCTCGTTGATTCCAAGTGTGAAGTGTGAGGCCTCACCCAAACTTACTGTGTGTTTGATTGGTACACTTCGAATCGGATTACGAGAATGTAATCGATGAATCTAATACATGAGAGTCCATGTCTTATTATTCATCTATGTCTAGAACGGAAAGGAACATATGACAACGGTTACCATAAGTCCTCTATCTGCTTGCTTTACAATCAGATATACTTTGGCTGTCGACTTAAAGTGTCGAAACCTGTTGGTGTAGCCATGCATAGCTAGAGTGCGTCTGACTACAACGCTTAAGTGTCGCGATCAGTCCAAGTGGGAGATTGTTGGATATTAGATGTCTTGACCCGACCCTAGCGTAACCGACCCGGTTTCGACCCGGAAGAGTTACACCGTAGTCAACGAACTAATAATTAATTAATCGTTAATTAATTAAATCAAACGGTTTAAATAAATAATAGTTATTTATTTAACGTAACGAAACAATAATTCGTAAATCGTTTACGAGAATTGTCGGCGACTGATTATCTAGTCATTACCGGTTAATGGACTAGTTAATCATTGGGCTTAGAGGGTTCTAGGTCGCGATGGGCTTTGCTTGCCCATCAAGTCAAACGAAAACTATAAAAGGGAGGGATTAGGAGAACCCTAATCGCTCCTCCTCTCCCTCTCTCCCTCCCTTGCGACTGCCCCCTCTCCCCTCTCCCTTTCCGATCGGCGCAACCAACCACCACCACCCCGTCGCCTTTTCCGACGAACACGATGGTGAAACGAGATCCTCGTTTGATTGCCGCCGCCTTGGAACTCGAGATCACCGCCGCCGCCGCTAGAGCCGCCGCCGCCGCCGAGAGAGCCGCCGCCACCACCGCCGCCGCCGCGGCCCGTGCCGCCGTAGCCGCCGACATATTCGGCGAGGACCACCGCGAGGTGGTTCTCGCTTTACCCGCGCCACCGAGACCGTTATTTAAACCGTCTCGTGCCGTGACCGTCGAACCGGGTGAAAACCCTAAGTGGTCGGCGCCATTGTATTCCGCCGCCGTCACGCCACTTCCTCCGCCGCCTCCACGCGAGACGAACGAAATCGTCTCTATGACGGATTCGTCGTCAAGCACGGAGGAACCGTTCGACTGGAATGGCATGATCCATTCCATGGTTTCGTTACCGCCACCACCGCCCGTTCATGAGATGAACGCGCCTGTGGTGCCCGAGATGCCGTCTTCAAAGTCGGTTGAAGACTTGACTCGCAGATTCGAGTCGGGCATTACCGTTTGCCCTAGCGCCAGTTCGTCGAACCCCGATGTCTCGAACGGTTGTTCGGACTCCGCCAAGGTATATCTAATTCGATTAGATTATTAAATTAAATTGTTTAATTTATTTTTCAGTATTTACGCGTACACGGTGATCAGATCCTGTCTAAGGTTTTTACTATATTCGCGTTGTAAAACTTATATTTCCGCTGCGCAATTAATCTGATTAATTGACCCGTTAATTTATTCGGTAAAAATTAAAACGGGCACCCGGATACCCACTGTAAAACCCACAGCACATCCATCTCAGAGGAAACCCACCACCCAAATGCCCACCGTGGTAAAACCTCTAAACACCTCTATAATTCTTCATCCATTTTTGTGTCCAGTGGAATTTGAACCCTTAACCTCAACATTAAAAGGTAATCGTGTATCCTGTCCACCAAACGATGAAGGATATAATTATTATTTAATATCTATGTTTAATATAAGAGAGAACGTAGAAACTATTATTTAATATCATATCGTAGCTGGAGAGAGATCCGGAATATTAAGGCTCGAAATGCATCATAAATTGACATGTGACACTTAAAATTTTCATTTATTCGCACGGTTTTGGTTAATAAAATAATAATTATATTGGAGTTTTGAAAATTTAACTGAATTATGGAACTTGTATAAATGAGAAACTGTTAAATTGAAAATAAAATAACATCTAAAATTTACAAATTAGTAAATACTAATTTATATACTACATTTAACGTCTGGTTTGTTTGCACTGAATTCATTTGTTTTCTTTATAATCTACAAAACTATATGAACCGAATAAAGTATTAAATAGTATCTAAAGGTATCAAACTATTATGAAAGTTTTTTATTTGCACCAAATTCGTTTGTTTTCTTTATAATCTGCAAAACTATATGAACCGAATAAAATATTAAATCGTACATAAAGGTATCAAACTATCATGTTGGGTGATAATTGATGCGCCTCTTAGCAGTGTATATCTAATCAGATATCAGATGTGAAAATTAACAATTGATTAGCAGGATGTTCTTACGAATCGTCAAATATTATAATGTTTATATAATTTGTTTGAATTGGAGGCTTTATATTTATTTAAGTTGATAGATTAATTAATATTTGAGTGGTTAAAGAGACTTTATCTTCTCTAAGTTTTTGTTTTTATAAATATAGATCTAGGTGTCGATTTGCATCTTTTATATGCACTACATGTTGTACCATATAACATTTAGGAATCTCTATATTATAGTTATAAAGATTTTTTTTTCCAGATAATTGATTAGTTAGTATAGTGATTATCCATACAGTATATCCAACTTAATTGATTAATTAAGAAACCATATATTATAGGAACTTGAGATTTTTTAGGAAAAATAAGAGGAGATTATTTGGGAGGGAAAACTATTATAAGATGGAACGTGAGAATGACACGTGTCTCAAAAACTTTTTTTTTATATAATAGTATGATGATGATATGATGATGATGATGATGATGATGATGATGATGAAGTTATAAAGAATAGAACGGCCGACCGCCCATCTATTTTTTCAAAAGCTGTTAAAAAAATCTATTTTTTCAAAAATAACTTTCAAAAATCACCGTACAATAATGAAAAACTAGTGAGGTGGCAAGACTCAGAAGAACACAATAAAAAACATCTACTTGAAATGGTGAAATTATAATGACATTAATTTCTTTTTAATAAAAGAAGGTTGTTGTAAATAAATATATTTTTTTTCAAAGTAGGCATAAAAGACCACCGTGCAATAGTGGAAAAACAAGTGAGGTGAGTTTCCAAAAAACACAGCGCAATAATGAAAAACTAACTAGTAAAACGAAAAAAATAAATCAATAAACTTCTTTTAAAATCAGATTTCCACGGCAGCTCCAACCGACCTAACTTATAATTAGTGGGAACCCAATATTTTTTTTATAGGGTTTGGAAATTTTCGGTTTTTGAACGTCCATTCCTATATACAAAAAAGAAAAAAAATTTGGTTGGGGTCGGGTCGGGACGGGTGACGGGTCAATCGTCATTCGAAAACAAAATACAAAACACAACAAAAATATACAAACACTTAAAACAAAATTCATCATTCCTCAACTTAAAATATAATAACCCATAACAAAATTTGTATTGTACGTCATTCGTCATTCGAGAATAAAATTACATAACAAAATTGGGTATGGGTAATTGAGTTTAGATATGTGGGTTAAATACTTAAAACCATAAATATTATTGTGTTTGTTACTTATTAGTAATTTGAAAACTTTTTTAGAACTATAATTTTTTTCTAAGTTGAGGGTCGGTGTAAAAACTCTATGGAGTTCGGTCACAAAATTTATTGGGGTTTGGTTAATAAAAAGTCAAAAAAATACCACACTGCAAATAAATTCCATAGGTGTGGGGCGAACCCGTAGGCATAAGCCTAGGTCTGCCCCTGCTTATAATATATCATAATGGAGTTTGTTTAATCCTTCATCTAAGTCTATCAATAGTGGTGTGATGATATAAAGCTGAAAAGTATGTCACATAAGATGTCAGATAAAATATGGTGTGAAAGTGAAAAAATGATATAATAAATTTGTGAAATAATACAGAATTGTAATAATTACTTAATTATTTTTTTTTGGTTGTATATATTATTTTTAATAATTATTATATGAAAATTCAACCGTTTAATAAAAAATAATAATTTAAACAACTAAAATAAATAAATAAAAACATTACATTAAAAATAAAAAATTGAAAGTTAATAATTAAAAGTCATAAAACAAAAAAAAAGTTCTAACATTTTTTAAAAAAAAATTCCTAAAATTACATTCCATATTTTTTCCTAATCGATTCTTTTTTTCTCCATTAGATCACGGTCTCGATGGGTCATTTTAGATGTGTCAAACGCGAGGAGACACATATCATTAAACATATGTCTGTTTTTTTTTCCAAGTTTCAATTTCTCTGCCGCAAACTTCGTCATCTCCTCCCAAATGTTGTTGAACCGATGAAACTTTTGCTAGATCTCATCCAAATTGTTCTTGTAGAATCCTTGTGGACAAGGACGCCTCACGTTTTTTGTCTTTGCTTTTAGTTCGACCGGATGGTTGAACTGGTTCAACGACGGGACTTACATCGTTATCTTCTTCATCCTCATCGTCGTTGAGATTCTCAAAGTTTTGGTGCGTATGGAGAAAGAAGAACCCGAGTTCTTCATTTGGGGGAGGGGGGGGGGGGGGGCAACCACTTCACACAATACTTCATAACGTAAAAAACAGATAGATGAGTAAAAGTCAACCCATGAGTATTTTTATACTCAATCATTGCATCATTAAAACTAATGATTCGTTATCGGCACTATGATGAACATTAAGTTGTTTGTTGTAGATGACGATAAACTTTCCGTACTTGAGGCGAAGATCCCTCCATTTTGATGTCAACATGTCGATGGAGCGTGACGAGTGATCTTTACTCAAAGTGGAGTGAAAATAGTCACTCACACGTCGTCAAAAGTCACTATAAGATTGATCAGTCAAGACAATAAAATTAAATAGTTTAAGATTTTGTAAAAAAACAAAGTTTTTGTAAAAAAATATAAAAGTGACACTTACAAACCGTCATGTTCTCGAAACAGCAACCCAAGCTTAAGCGACCGCATTTTCTTCCTCGGACGTCCACTTTTGTTTTAGCTTTCGAATTAGTTATTCCGTCACCTTTTCCTATGTTTTCTTCTAGTCAGGGGCGAGACTTCCAGCTCGGGATCGGTTTGAGTTTTGATGGATCACCAAAACACCATGTCTCCACTACGACCTAATTTTTAAGTTATGATCGTGATTCACTAGACTAGTTTGTTAGCATTATGAAAAATACAATGATTCAAATATATATCTTACCCGTTTTTGTTGGTAAATTAAACTTCAAAATCATAACAACAATTCACGTTTTTATGGCGTTGGATACGCCTTTCAAAGCGATTATAAATATTATTTATTTAAATTCAAAATAATAATAAAATAATGTCCCTATAATTTTCTTCCACGTAAGCAAAACGGGTCAACCCGACCCGTTTCGTTCTCTTTTTATACGCAACGTTGCACTTTTACAGGGTATCTGGTTCGCCATTAAACCTTTCTTCAACCGCCATTCAAAACCTTCCATTTCTCTGTTTCTCATTTCTCATTTCTCACCTCCAATGGCTTCTTCTAAAATGCAATCAAATTACTTTCATTCTTCACCAAAAATCCCAGATTTTCAAACGTCAAACAATCAATCGAAAAATCATAATTTATATTCCGATGAAACCGGAGTTTACAGCAGCAAACACCCACGAATCACCCTCCCTTCAGACCCGTTTCTCGACGTCGTTTCCTGCGTGTTTTCGCATAAACACAACGGAAAAACTGCATTAACTGACGCTGCATCAGGGGTTTCGATTTCGTACTCTGAACTCCAACCGTTAGTGAAATCCATGGCGAGTGGGCTTCACCACCAAATGGGCGTTTCCAAAGGCGACGTCGTTTTGATCCTGTTACCGAACTCAATCTACTTCCCCATCATTCTTTTGGGCGTTTTGTATCTCGGTGCAGTTGTGACTACACTCAATCCGTTGAGTAGTTTCTCTGAGACAAAAAAACAAACACTTGGTAGTCATGCACGTTTCGCCTTTACTGTTCTTGAAAAAGCTAATGAACTGAACTCGATCGGGATTTCCACAATCGTAGTCCCCGAAAACCATTCATTCGATTCAAACGAGCCTCAGTTCGCAACTTTTCGCAAGCTGATTTCGCACCATCATGATCCGGTTCCACGTGGAATTATTAAGCAAGATGACACTGCTGCCATTTTGTACTCATCTGGAACCACTGGTTCCAGTAAAGGTGTTGTTTTGAGTCATAGAAATTTGATTTCTGCGGTCGAGCTTTTCGTCCGATTTGAAGCTTCGCAGTATGAGTTTGCACCAGAAGATAATGTTTATCTAGCTGTTATACCCATGTTTCATATCTATGGACTTGTACTATTCACCCTAGGGATTTTGTCATTGGGCACTAGGATTGTGGTTATGAAGAAATTTAGCGTTGATGAGATGGTTCGCGCTATAGATAGATACGGGGTGACTCATTTTCCCGGGGTGCCGCCGTTGGTGTCCGCCTTGATTAGGGCGGGAAAGGGTCATGGTGGGAAAAGTTTGAAAAGTTTGAAGCAGGTTTCTTGTGGTGCTGCACCTGTGAGCACAAAGATCATAGAGGAGTTTTTGCATTATTTTCCTAAAGTTGATTTCATTCAGGTAAGAAAATTACCATTCTATCGCATAGTTTACGCGTTAGAGTCGTCAAAGCGGTCATTTTGGGCATATTTTACATTTAAGAGCTTTTTCTTGGGTATGGTGGCTTATTGTCATTGGGCTTATTGATATATATGGGCCTGGAGTAATTGGGCTTGTTAATGGGCTTAGGCCCAACCCACATAAACAAATAGAATATAGTAGTTGCAAAGTGGACGTAGGTCAGTTTAGACCGAACCATTCTATATCGTGTGTCACCATATTCATATGTGTTTTCTCTCGTGACTTCTGAGGGTGTGTCCGTGATAGTATGTTGTGTGACAGATTTACAGTCTATAGGTACCCAATTGTACCCTAACACTTCTTTTCACTTTTTCAGGGTTATGGTGTGAGTGAATCAGCCGCTGTGGGAACTCGTGGATTTAACACTCGAGATTTGCATAATTATACGTCTGCTGGACTATTGGCTCCAAATATGCAAGCCAAAGTGGTAGACTGGGTTACTGGTTTGCATCTCCCTCCTGGGAAGACCGGTGAACTTTGGTTACGCGGGTCTGGTATAATGAAAGGTAGTTAAATCAGATATTTTTCTCTATGATTCAAATATCCCACGTGTAATAATTTATAAATTAAAGGTCTTTTTTTTTTCCTGTTGTAGTAGCTAATCTAGTCATGAATTCCTGTTAGATATCATACTATTTTTAAAGATATCTTGATTTCTCAATGAAACTTGATATATAACATGTTTTTTGGTTGTAATTTGGCTAGAATATTTAAACAATGTGGAGGCGACATCATCGACAGTTGATAAGGACGGTTGGCTACATACCGGGGACATTGTTTATTTTGACCAAAATGGGTATTTGTATATTGTGGATCGCCTTAAAGAGATAATAAAGTACAAGGGGTTTCAGGTAATGAAAAAAATTTATTAAAACCGGTTATTTGATATGAATAATATTTATGATGGTAGTGCAGATTGCTCCTGCTGATTTAGAGGATGTGCTAGCATCTCATCCAGACATTCTTGATGCTGCAGTAACAGGGTGAGTGTGACCAATACCTTCCTTATCATGTAATCAGGTTGCATTCATGAGTGATATTTATTTGACTAAAAGAAAGATGTGGATGGATCAATTTTGTTGTGATTTTATTTGACTTCTAATAATATATGAACATAATTGTGTATGAATATTAGTCTCAAAACATAATTATCTATTGCTATCTTTTGTAGTCGAACTCAACATGTCAAATTCAATTTAGAAAAAGATTTCCATGCAAATAAAAATTCCCAGATCTCCTGATGCATGTGGTTATCAAATATTTTCTTGAGTTTTCTAAGTAACGGTGTCATGGTTACCAAAAAAAAAAACAATTTCTCGAAAGTGTACTAAATCGTGTCAATTTAGAAGGCAAAACATATGTTTTTGGAAAAAAATAGTGGCAAATGTGTATAACCTCTTGTTATGAGGTCTTGGGTTCAAGTCTCATTTGCAACAAAAAAAAATTAAAAATCGGGGGCACAAGTTGGGTCAGTGGGTTTTTTTACTAGTAGTGAGTTTCCTCCTGATGGGGATTGGAGATGAACGGGTGGGTGGTGTAATATCTCTGTCAGTAGTGATCCAAATTTGCCGTTAAAAAAATGATTAAATTTATATTTGTTTTTTATTTTGTTTTTTTTCTTTTCTTGTGGATTTGTGTATTAAATAGAATCAAGGATGAGGAAGCAGGAGAGGTTCCAGTTGCATTTGTGGTCATGAAGCCAGGAGTTGAAACTTCTGAGTCCAGCATTATTGACTTTGTAGCCAAACAGGTCTGAATCATTATTTTTAATCCGGACGATCTCAGACTGCAAGTCCTAGGTGGCAAAATGGGTGGGTCGGGCGGGTAAATGGGTCAAAGCAGGTATTTTGGTGCGGTTCAAGCGACCCACAATTACTTATTTTGTCCGCTTTTTGATATTCTCGGAGGTTCTTTACGTGCAAAATATGATTATAAACAATACTTTCACAAAAATTATCTAACTTTACAAAAAAGTGATTCGTGAGTTCTTGTTGGCAACCCGTTTGACCTGATTGACCCGTTCATTGTCTAATGTTTTTAAATCATTTGATGCTCATGATAGTCAATGTGACAGGTGGCACCCTACAAGAAGGTGAGAAAAGTGATATTCACTCACATGGTACCAAGGTCTGCAGCAGGAAAGATACTGAGGAGGCAATTGAAGGACCAGTTACCTTCTAGACTTTGATTTAACAATCCATTGAATTGGTGACACACGTTATACCAAAAGAGGGAAATTTGTAGGGTATGAATTTTTATGTAATTTGTTGGTGCAATTGTGATTATTCTTATAAATCATCCCACATTGACACTCGTCTTATTTTGAGGAAGTTAATATACAAAAGAAGTTTCCTATGAGTGTGCATTGCGTGCGATATGCCTTTTGAACCGGGCTCGGGTGTTGTTTGGCGTATGACACTAAATTGATGGCTTGTTGGCACACAACATATCGTGTGTATCAATCTACGGTTATTTGTTACTAAAAAACTCCCAAACATATGATCGAACTATATATGATTGTCTATATATCCTCTTTCACACTTTATGATAAGGGCATGTGGTATACCTTGGTGTTATGGGTGGTGTTATCATGTCACGTGGCAGCTGACTGGACAACACCACTAGATAATAGCAAGTGTGGTATACATGGTGTGATGTAGTGTGTGGTGTTGAGTTGTTTAAACAAAAAAAATAATAAATAATAAAAAATACATATAATGCTCAAATTGGAAAAAACCCACACAACACCACCCAAAACGCCATGAATTTCTTCACGTAAATCCAAAACGCCTAAGGGGGGCGGTGTTCCACGCCGTTATCCCCCTATAACTAGGTATACCGCATACCCTAAACAAACACCATGCTCAACTCCCATTTAAATACCTTTCAATATATTAATATTCTAGGATAGAACCCGTATGTTATACGGGTTGAATCATAAAAAATATATATAATTGATAATTCATGCATACTCTTCTTATTACCAGAATAACGTATTACATTACATTAAATAAAAAAACTAAAGTTATAATTCATAATATGGTACTGGTGACTTTGCTCTCTTTATAAAAAAATAATATTTTGAGCATGTCTCTACTTGTATATTTTGAAAATGCAAGATAAACGTGTTCATGTTTAAAAAACAATCAAACTCTCAATAGCGACTAACATGAATTATGAACTGACAAACTCGAGACTTTAAGTCTATATAGAAAGTTAGAGGAGTATAAAGTTTTATCAAAATTATAATGAGCACAAATCTAATTGTTGACTATAAAATCTAAATTATAATCAAAAGATTATAATGTTATCAATAAAAAATGTTATGTTGGTATACATTAAAGCTTATAATTGTATCAGTCGCGATGTCTAAAATTTTCAAATTGGATGAACATAGCTCATTTGATATGGTATGAAAAACTATTTATTAGAGGGAAAAAGACGAAACTAGCCGGTTTGACCACGGTTGGACGAGAAAGTCCCCCCTTTTCAAAAAAGGACGAGAATAGCCGCATCCACGGTCGTCTATGACCTGCATCCACGGTCGTCCGACCGTCAAAACAGGTGTCAAAAACAACGGTCGTCCGACGAAAATACACGGTCGTCCCGCCCCCACGTACGGTCGTCCCGCCCCCCACGTACGGTCGTCCGCCCCCACGTACGGTCGTCCCGCCCCCACGTACGGTCGTCTCGCCCCCACGTACGCACGTACAGTCGTCCGCCCCCACGTACGGTCGTCCTGCCCCCCGTACGGTCGTCCGCCCCCACGTACGGTCGTTACGACCGTCAAAAACAACAGGTGTCGTTTTCTTATAGCTTCGTCTAGACGGTCGTCCGACCGTGAATGGCGTGGCCAGGACGACCGTGGAGCCGGCTATTTTGGTCCAACCGTGGTCAAACCGGCTAGTTTCGTCTTTTTCCCTTTATTAGATATTATGAACATGATTTTTATCGCCTATGAATTTCTCTATAAATAGTATCACCCACACGTTGATTGGATTTGTAAAATAGTATTAGGTATTTATTAATTAAAATATTAATATGATTTGCTCAATTAGATTTGAAAACACACTAAATAAGTGTTTATTGGTATTTTATAAGTTTCTAAATATTTTATAAAATTAAAAAAATAATAGTTTAAAATTTATTTTTAAATAAAAATAAGATGTAAATTAATACATGATTGTCATAATTCCATAAATATAAATAGATAAAAATATATCATGATTATAAAATAGGATATAATTTCTAATAAAAAAGAATTTATTAGGGAGTAGATTTGGGAGAGAAAACTTTTGCGATAATGAATCTAGTGGTAACATGTGCCAACAATTGTAATTATTTATTAGAGTATGAAGATTACTGCCAAGAGCCTTGCTCCTATGAGAGTTTTTCCCAATTTACACGTTAAGCCTAATAGAAATATGGATAGTAACATATTCATTTAAAAGACTAATATTATATCATAAAAGTCATAAAACACTAATATTATATGACAAAATATTGACAAACGGTTCATAGCCATAACAATCACCAAATATTTTTTCTGACAGAGAGGAAAGAGCAGGTGAAATCCGTATCTATTCTCTGACTTCCTCCATATATTTTCTAGGTGAAATCCGTTAGATACTCTCTGACTTTTCTCCATACCTTTTTTACTTTATCAAACCCTAAATCTGTCAGAATCTAAATCCAAATCAAATCTTTCTATATATCTCCATCTAAAGGTTTATATTTATATATATAACAATTTTAATTGAGTGCTCCTCTCACATATTACTTTCCACCAATTACAACCTCACATATTACTTTCGACCAATTACAATTTAGCACCTTTCCTCTTCCTTCTTTTGTTATTTGCTAATCTTTCAATATATCTCCATCTAAAGGTTTATATTTATATATATAACAATTTTAATTGAGTGCTCCTCTCACATATTACTTTCCACCAATTACAACCTCACATATTACTTTCGACCAATTACAATTTAGCACCTTTCCTCTTCCTTCTTTTGTTATTTGCCACCTGTATTTTCTTTTCCATCTATATCCAATTATTTGTAGACACATATACATGCACACATCATCTCCTCCTTATAATACACAGTACCTATTATCTCTCTACTGGCATCAAGAACAACAAACCTTTCTCTCATCCATATGATCGGCGGTTGCTATTCCATGGCTTCGAGACCCACAACTCCTTCTTCTTCTTCTTTCTGATCGTTTGACCGGCAGTCTATAGTCGTCGGATTTCCATTCTTGGCCGCCTTGGTGGTTACGTTCCGGTCCTTTGTTGGTCGGATCTCTATTGTCGCCGACGATCCACGATCTATCCTCCCTGAGATCTGTTTTTGGTCACCTAGGTGGCTAGGTTCTGTCCATCGTTCGCCGGTGCTACGAAACCCATCGGCTGATTGGGGTGTGGGTAAGCCTAGGGTTTCATCAGTCGACGTTGCCGTCAGTTGAATGTAGCGAGATGCCCTTGCTTTTTGATGTATGCGATGGTTTCTATTATTCTCACGTGTTCTTCGTTTCTAATGTTCTGTTTTTGGAGATTCATAGCTTGGCAGTGATGATTTCGTTTTATTTGTTTGTTTTGGGTGGAGTAGAGATGCGATAACCTATATCTTGACTTGGCAATGGGTTTGCAGTCAGGGTAGGTGTCCTTTTTTGCTCCCCGTTACGAATCTGAGCCACATTGAGATGGTTTTTTAAGATGGATTTTCCTGCTCTTTAACTTTGGTATTCCTTTTTGTTGGTTACTGTTTTCCATATGCTTGCTTTTTGTTCTTACCAGATCTGCATATTATGTTATATAAGTAAAAGATTGTTTCGGCAATGATTTGAGCCATGTTAATTAAATAATATTATTTATTGTTAATGAAGATGGAATGAGTATTTACCAATCTAGTATTGATATGTTGTCTTCCTCTTTTTTGTTTTTGTGTTTTCCATCTAATAGGGATCTTGACTTGACTTTGGGACCAAAGAAGCTAAATTACTATTTTCTTATAGTTGAGTGGCTAGAATGAAGTTGTAGAGTTGCTACACATTATTTTGACATAGTATTTGATGTTTTCGTTTCGAAAATAGTAGAGGTTAATTGTGGATATCACATTTACATACACTTAATTGGTATTCTTACATTTGGTATTTTTAGAAGCTGTGACGTTCATCATCCAGTTTGAAAAATTTTAAGGGGTTTGGATTGTGTCTTGGCATGGCACCTATGTTAGAGCTTCCCTTAGTGATCTAATCCTCAAGTATCTTAAACAATGCCATGCTCTTAATTATTGCAAAACCATTTTTAGTATTTAGTGTAAACAATTTTGTTAAAGAAGGATTGGTTGTTAAATTTCAGAAAGTGGAGACCCAATTTTGAAGTACAATAGGAGAGTACAAACTTCTAATGAATTCAGATTGACATTTTGATTTTCATTTTGTTGTTGTTTCTATGTTTTCAGATTTCATTTATGGTTCAGACTGTATTTAGTAGATTTGGAGATTTCATTTGTGGTTCAGATTGGCGACTTTGAATAGGTTTAGTGTTTTAACTTAAAAAAAGGTTTGCATTCTTCCTCCCATTGGACTTGACTCTTATATTGACATATTTGGTTAATAATTTACATTAGTTTAGTGATTACTAACAATACTCACATATTATATTACATAAAAAGAAACATAATACATTTAAAAAAATAAGCCACCCGCCGCAACACGCGGGTGGTATCCAACTTGTTCTTTACTATTTTATAGGTTTTCTCAGAAGGTATGATTATATTATTTACCTTTTTATAGGTTTTCTTTTGTAGAACCATGAAAAATAAAAAGCACCCTTGCCAAAATGACTAAAATCCAATGAGATCAAATACAAATCATGACTATGAAACAACTAGAAATCGATCAGTTTAAGGGGATTCTCGACTTTTATAAAATAATGATATAATATAAAAGGATTGGTACATTGATAATTGACGTTGGATTTACGTGTCATCACTGTGCGTAACTTTCCTCGACAAATCTGTGAGTCGTTAGCTTTTATCTCATATTTTAACTTAAATGTTTTCGAGGCTGTAATATGAACTTGTTTAATTGTTTACTGATTAAACTGTGCCGTAGATGTATGTGTTATATATGAATTATGAACTGTGAAGTTGTTGACTGTTGTGATTTTCCCCTTGCGGGTTAGCTCAGGTCATTTAGGTAACTCATATCTGGTTGGACTACCACGAGGCATATATATAGTTCTATGGCCATAGGATTAGCAATGGTTCACATATCATCTGGATTCTCTAACACTGGCTTTAGGGAAGATATGTTATATATGTTTGGAACATACAGGGGAACTCGGGTGCACATGTCTGAGTTTTGCTCCTGGTTGCTGGTTGACCTTAGACAGGGCTCTGTTTCATAACTTGGCACACGTTTTAAAACATTTGAATAATGGATGTGAGTCATAAGATATGTCTCACCAACAACTTTGTGTTGTTAACATGTTTTAGTTTATATTTGCAGGTAAGTAACTGGACTCTCAGATTACAAGTTACCAAAGATTGAAGGGTTAATGTGTCTATATGTCATGACTGTCGTTTGTTTGTTTCAGCTATGTCAGTCTTAGGGTTTTCTAGGGACCCAAATGTCTAAACTCCTAAGTTTATGTGTAATAGAAATTATCATCTGCTTTTGTTGAGACTGAATGTCTGGTGTATATTTGTTACCCTTTATATGTTATTATGTTGCTTCCGCGAGATTTGATACAGACAGTCGGTCCCACACCTTCTCTGCACCTGGTAGGGTGCAGAGAGGGTGTGACAATCTATACAATTATTTTCTGCTCGTGGTGGATGACTTGGAAGATTCGCAACAACATGATTTTTCAATCGGACAAATATTAGAACGGTAGTATAGTTGATTCAATTATTTTGTATGATTTTTTCGTGGTTTTCCTCTAGAAACAACAAGGTGATGATCCAGTTAACAGATTGGATGATTAATCCCTTGCTTCATTTATAATTTGTTTGCTCTTTTGAGTTTTTAATATAATTTACTTTCGTTCAAAAAAAAAAAATCTTGAACTATATTATTTTTTAGAACCACTTGAAAAATAATATTTGAGAAAATGTCTTGTTGCAATTTTGATTTTTTTTAATGTTTATGAGTATGATTTTGTGATTTTAAAGTAGAATGTATGAAATTAAAAAATATATATATTTAGGTCAAACGGGTTGGGTTCGTGTCAACCTCTGAAAACCTCTGAAAACACGGTTCTTTTTTGGGTTCGTGGGCCTTACATAATTTTCAGGTTCGGGTCATGTCCAGGTTTAGATATAATTTTCGAGTTCGTGTCGGGTTATACCCATTAACCCGACTTGTTTAGCACCCCTTATCTTAGCATGATCGCCTTCAACCATATTTAAGTCAAATACGTCTCTATTCTAAACCAACTAAAAAAACACATGAGAAAATAGATAAAGTTCTTGCATTAAAGAACCATAGAATAATCGTCCAACTTCTTACCCACGGTTGTCCGGCTTTTCATGTAGTCATCCGACCCTCCCAACTTCAGTTACAACTTACAAGAGGCGGTCAAACTTCAGCTGATCGATTGATAATTTAGAATGTTATATTGTTCTAATTAATTTTACATACATTTTATTGATATTTTATAACTTTATATATTATTAAAAAAATTATGCTTTAAAAGCATTGTGTATTATTTAAAAAAATGTGTAATTTTGTAAGTTAACCAGATGTATATGCATTCATTGTCCTGCACTCGCCAATTTAATTAATTCTGTTGGATAACGTGTTGTCGTGCAAATATAACGTGTTATCGTGCAAATAAACGGTTAAAACAATGATATTCTAAAACATTTCTAAAAAAAAGTAAACTACAAAAAGGCATGACGATTCTGTAAATTGGTGAATTTCCAATGCCTTCCATTGCCCACAAACAATACAATATAAAGAGTTTACAAAAGATAACTAAAGAAACTAAATCTCCTAAACTAATGGAGAGATTTACGAGATCATACAAATAAATACAAATATTCTACAAGAGATAATTCTAGAAGAATATATCTCTTAATAGCCCCCCGCAGTCGAAGCAGCGGCCGGACGTATGCAGAGACTGGACTTGAACCGTAAGAATAAAACACGTGGAAGCCCCTTGGTAAAGATATCTGCGTACTGGTAGTCCGCAGGAACATGAAGCACACGAATAGACCCCAAACGTACCTTTTCACGAACGAAATGTATGTCAATCTCAATATGCTTTGTGCGTTGGTGTTGGACCGGATTGTTGGACAAATAGGTTGCAGAAATGTTGTCACAATATATGATAGAAGCCCGATTAACCGTGACATGTAATTCGGTGAGCAGATTACGCAACCAAGTTAATTCAGCGGCAGTGTTGGCAACCCCTTTATACTCTGCTTCGGCACTAGAACGGGAGATGGTCGGTTGCCGTTTAGAAGACCAGGAGACCAAGTTATCCCCCAAAAACACACAATACCCCGAAGTGGATCTCCTGGAGTCGGGACACCCGCCCCAGTCTGCATCGGAATAAGCCGTAAGAGACCGCGACTTGGACGGGCAAAGATGTAAACCATGATCGAACGTCCCCTTGAGATACCGTAAAAGACGTTTCATAAACTGGAAATGAGGCTCTCGAGGGGCGTGCATGAATAAGCAGATCTGTTGCACAGCGTACGAAATGTCCGGCCGAGTGATAGTCAAATATTGTAATGCGCCAGCCAAGCTTCTATACAAAGTACCATCAGGAAGTACATCACCTGTATCTGCGCTGAGCTTAGAATTCGTATCCGTGGGGGTGACGGACGGCTTGCAATCTTGCATGTTGGCGCGAGTCAAAATATCAGATACATATGACCGTTGACTTAAGAAAAGGCCACAATTCTGGTGTTGAACTTCAATTCCCAAAAAGTGATGCAGGCGACTGAGATCAGTCATGGCAAATTCCCTGGACAAAATAGAAATAAATCTCTGCAAAAGCTGATCAGTAGAAGCGGTCAAAATAATATCATCAACGTATAACAATAAATATGCCATGTCGTTCCCACGCTTATAAATAAACAATGAACTGTCGCTTGCTGATGTAGTAAACCCACAAGACAAGATGTATGCAGCAAAGCGTTGGTACCAAGCCCGTGGTGCCTGTTTAAGACCATAAAGGGACTTCTGAAGGCGACATACATGTGTGGGCTTTTTCTGATCCACAAACCCGGGTGGTTGGAACATGTAAACAGTTTCATTTAAATCACCGTGCAGAAAAGCGTTCTTGACATCCAGTTGATGGATAGGCCAAGAACGTGACAAGGAAAGGCTAAGCACAGTCCGGATAGTAGTGGGCTTAACCACCGGGCTAAACGTTTCCTCGCAATCAATGCCGACCTGTTGCGATTTACCATTAACCACGAGTCGGGCCTTGTAGCGAGCTAAGTTCCCATTCGCATGAAACTTATGTCTATAAAGCCACATACATCGAACTACATTGGCATCATGCGGACGAGGTACGAGTTCCCAGGTGTGATTGTCCATCAAAGCCGTAAATTCATTGTTCATAGCATCGGCCCAGTTTGGATCGGATAAGGCTTGGGTGTGGGACTTGGGAAGAGGAGAGATGGAGGTGGTGTGAAGGTTGAAGGGTGTTTTGGGTTTGGATATACCGAGTTACGAACGGGTTATCATATGGTGTTTCGGGGGTGGCGGGGGAGTGGGGGTGTTGGAGTGACAGAGGAGGCAGCGGACGAATGAGTGGTGGGGTCGGGGGTAGGGGGTGAGCTCGTGGGTGGTGTAGGAGGGATCAGAGGAGATCCGGCTGGGTGGGTGGGAGATTGCAGTGGGCTAGTTTGCTGGTGGGCCGAAGGGTGGTTAGGCAAAGGAGAGTGGTGTGGGCCGATTGGGCCAATGGGTACAGCCGGGTTTGGGGTGGCAGTGGAGGTGGTATTGGTTGGAAGATTTTCAAAGTGAGGGTGGAAAAAGTAGGGGGATGGGTCGGAGTCCAGGAATTGGTAAGTGGTGGGAGTTGGTTTAAAAGAATGGGAAAAAGGGAATAAGTGTTCATTGAAAGTGACGTGACGAGAGATAATGACACGGCCGGTGGCCAAGTCAAGGCAGCGATAACCACGATGGTCGGGAGGGTATCCAAGGAAGACACACATGGTAGAGCGAGGGGAAAGTTTGTGGGGTCGGGTGTCGGAAAGGTTAGGGTAGCAGGCACACCCAAAGACATGGAGATGGTCATACGTGGGGTGCTTGCGATAAAGGATGGAGGTTGGTGTGCGGAAATGTAAGAGTTTAGAGGGCAGGATGTTGTGGAGGTAAATGGAAGCATGAAGCGCCTCTACCCAATAGTGTGGCGGTAGGGACGCATGCGTAAGGAGCGATAGCATAAGCTCGTTAACTCGCCGGATCATTCGCTCTGCGGTGCCATTTTGTTGCGAAGTGTGGGCACACGAAAAACGGAACTGGAGTCCGTGTTGGGTTGCAAAGGTTTTGAAATTGTGGTTATCGAATTCGCCCCCCATGTCGCATTGAAAGGTTTTTATTTTTAAGTTGAATTGGGTGGCGACAAATTTGTGAAAGTTTTTGAATTTGTCAAACGTTTCGGATTTGAATTTAAGTGGAAAAGCCCAAGTGAAGTGCGTATAATCATCAACCATAATCAGATAATATTTGTATCCAACTTTGCTCGGGACCGGCGAAGTCCAAAGATCACAATGTAAAATGTCAAATGGGCAAACAGTAGCAGATTTAGATAAATGAAACGGTAAATGTTTATTCTTAGCTACTTGGCACGAAGTACATGAAAAATTTGAACGTTGTTTATTACAAGGAATAAACTTATTTAAACGCAAAAAATCAAAAACATGGAGACCAGGATGGCCGAGACGGTTGTGCCAAGAAGCGGGATCTGACTGAGAAACAAAGGCGGTAGCATCAGTGGCGGTAGGAGCAGTGAGCGGGTAGAGGGTGCTGGTACTATTGTGGCGAGTGATAATCTTCCCACTCGGGTACTCCTTCACAGAAAAACCAAAGGGATCAAAATCAACAGAGACATTGTTATCAGTAGTAAATTTTCGAACGGAAATAAGATTTTTAATAATATGGGGGGTGTGGAGAATGTTGTTAAGTTGAAGGGGGGTCGAAGGGTGCGGGAGGGTAGTATTGCCCGATCCAAGGACTGGGACATCTCTTAATAGATTCAACCTAGTTAAATATAACACTAAAAGTAGATGTTTAAAAACAATTATATAAAACTAAAACTAATAAAACGTTTTATAATACGATTTAAAATAAATTAAAAAACTAAAAACGATAGAGAAAATAAAGATAATAAAGAGTGTCACGTGAGCTATGCAAAATTAGACACTTAAAATGTACAATATAAAACTAACAAAAACCAACAAAAACCAACAAAAGGAAAATTATTAAATAATACGTGACAGCACCACAACTTTTCACGTGACTATCACAATTTTTATCGTCTTGCTATTATTATATTGTATAATACTGAGATATATGTAATTTTCTTTAATTTTTGTTATTATATATAGTAATTTCAAGACATGAACGGATCCAGATTTTTTTCTCTACAAATATAATTTAACTTATCATCTAATAATAATGAGTCTTATTTTATAATTTTAATTAATTAATATATATTACATTATCGGGCTATGTCATCAATAACTTTAACAATATATACTACGGACGTCATTTTCACCTTGACGTATTAGGCGCCCTTTATGGTTTGGGTTGATCGTTACTTGACGACTATCATCTTTTATTAGTATGGAACATATCTAATTAAAAAAACTTATTAACAAAATAACAAGACGTTAATCGGTTACTAAATGTAAGTGCGATGATAACTAATATTTAAAGGGTATAGTGGTTAATGAGTATGCATATAAGATTTCAGTGTTTAATTAAGAAATATATGTCATGTAATATTTTGGTTGGTCAATATTTGTCTCCACGTCCGTTGTTTCACCCTTACCTCATGACGCGGTTTTCCACTCTACTCACAGAGTCATGGATTGGCATGTGTCATGGATTGGCATGTCTATAGTGCACCCTATTTTGAAACTTAGATATTTGAGAATTACTTTGGAACTACTATAAAGTTAGTTCCATAGGGACAGTTTGGTGGTAAAAGTGGTGGCTTCACTACTAAGAGGTTGTGGGTTCAAATCCTGTAAAGTGCTTGTGTGGTGATGATTTTAGACGTTAAAAAAATTACTATAATGTAACATCCTAAAACCGAACGAATATTTTATTCGTAAATAAATAAGACGGGACATTAGTCCATGACTTAACCCGTTATGAACATGAGGGGGGTTTAAAGGATAAGTTAGATAAAATGAGATATTTTCTAAATAAATCTCAAAGTTATGAGTGGAATTGTTACATCCCGGTTTTTTTTTAAATCGGGTATATCTGTTAAATAACATGAACATTAAAACCCCTAACTTTGTTATATTTATGTGTTATGTGAAACCACATGGGCTTATTTTATAAAATAGGACATTGTTGTTTAAAATTTGAATATCGGAAGGTGGAGGGGCCAAAATTGTAATTACACTAAAGTGTAATAAACAAAAGAAAAAAGCAGAGAGGGCTGGAGATCGATGTCTCCTCCCCCTCGTGCGACTTCACCCTCTCAAACCATCTCACCCACTCGAAAATTATGCACAAGGATGTAGGGGGCTGCGATTTACATGTACAAACTTGGAATTAGAAGTGTTGAATCAACTCCTAAACTCACGTGACAACCTTTTTATGCATTATAAAGCCTTTAGTGAGTCATTATCTATCCATTCAACCATTTTTGGGTTATTGTACCCATTTGACCCGTTAAGGCGGGTCCTTGACTTTGGTGTCTCCCAATGCCTTATTCGACCACAATTTTAGCATTTTGGATCTATGGTTCTATAACCATTTATGGTCCTCCTTTATTTGTTACATGACATGGGCTCTAAACCTCATTTCCGCTCATTGCAACTTGTCATTCATTGTATGATTCATCCGAATCTTGCTTATGGTCAAATTTGGTTATTGGAGAACCTTTTGGCATTAGGCTTCATGGTTCCTAGAACCATTCGTCACCCATTTAGCTCATGGTTTATTCCATTTGTATGTAATTACACATTTTACATAATTAATACTTGTAACATAAATGATGTTACACATGCATTTGGTTCCTGTAAACCCTTGTCAATTAATTACTTATTAGCATGTGGTTATGGTCCCTATGAACCGCTTAGCTAACAATAACATTTAGCCATTATTATGGTTCCTAAGAATCAATTAGTAAATATTATTCTTTGACTCAATACTATGAATCTTTTAGATTCATTTGACCTGTTTAACCCATTAGCATGAATCTTACGATTCATTTTGCCGCTAATGTTATATATTCATGATTCCTTTAGAATCATTTGACCCGTTTAACCCATTAGCATGAATCTTACGATTCATTTACCGCTAATGTCATATATATTCATATAACCTTGGTTCCTATGAACCATTTAGTTAAGTATTGATTCTTAACTCATTACATACTTAGAGCTTAACTCTAATTGTTTGACTTGTACTTATCTGCCATTATATGACTTGCCATGTAGGCCATATCTATCACATTTCTAAACATCGTGGATTTGGTGAAATTCATCACCAACCTATCATCATTTCATCATATAACATCATAATCATGCTAGAATTTAGTTGATACAACCAATTTCACAACTCCCATAAGTATTCATCTAGCATGGGGGTTCAAGTAAGAGAATTTGGTGATTACTTCACCAATTGCTAATCACACTAGAAATTTATGCAACAAATAATATTCCTAACATAATACAATTCATAATACATCATAAATTTGCAGATTTATGATCCAATTTTCAAGACCTACACATGCAACTCATGGAGGTTTTACTTACTTGATCCAATGATGAGTTTAGGAGTTGATTCAACACTTCTAATTCCAAGTTTGTACATGAAAATCGCAACCCCCTACATCCTTGTGCAGAATTTTCGAGTGGGTGAGAGGGTTTGAGAGGGTGAAGTCGCACCAGGGGGAGGAGACATCGATCTCCAGCCCTCTCTCCTCTTCTTTTGTTTATTACACTTTAGTGTAATTATAATTTTGGCCCATCCACCTTCCAATATTCAATTTTTAAACAACAATGTCCAATTTTGTAAAATAAGCCCATGTGGTTTCACATAACACATAAATAATTATAATAAAGTTAGGGGTTTTAATGTTCCATGTTTTTTAACAGATATACCCGATTTAAAAGAAATCCGGGATGTTACAATTCCACTCATAACTTTGAGATTTATTTAGAATAAATATCATTTTATCTAACTTATCCTTTAAACCCCCCTCATGTTCATAATGGGTTAAGTCATGGACTAACATCCCGTCTTATTTATTTACGAATAAAATATTCGTTCGGTTTCGAGATGTTACATATAAAGTGAAGCACTTGACATCATAATTAGGGCATGCGGTATACCGCGTTTTGGGAGGCGTTTTGAGGGATAACGACGTGAAACACCGCCCCCTTAGACGTTTTGCGTTGGCGTTTTGGATCTACGTGAAGAAGACCACGGTGTTTTAGGTGGTATTGTGTGGGTTTCTTCCAATGAAATCATTACATGTATTTTTTTTGTTTAAACTAATAAAAAAAACAACTCAACACCACACACCGTATCACACCATGTATACCACACTTCGTGTTATCAAGTGTTGTTATCAAGTCAGCTGCCACGCGGCATGATAACACTACTCATAGCACCAAGGTATACCACATGCCCTTAGGCTATCCGTAATGGGGCTTGAAAGGGGCTTGAAAACCCCTTTCGTGCTCCTTTAGCGCCCCGGTCACGCCCCCACCCACTACGGTGGGGCGCGAAACTCAAATAAGGGGGGGGGGGGGGACATTGTAACAGCCCAGACCCGTCGCAACCAAGATATTGTCCGCTTTGGCAGCCGACATGCCCTCAGGCATCCGCCCCTCATGGTTTTAAAACGCGTCTTGGTGGGGGAGGTATCCACACCCTTATAAAGGCATGCTTAGTTCCCCTCCCCACCAATGTGGGATGTTACAATCCTCCCCCCTTAGGGGACCAGAGTCCTCGCTGGCACACTGGCCGACGACCAGCTCTGATACCATCTGTAACAGCCCAGACCCGTCGCAACCAAGATATTGTCCGCCGGCATGCCCTCAGGCATCCGCCCCTCACGGTTTTAAAACGCGTCTTGGTGGGGGAGGTATCCACACCCTTATAAATGCATGCTTAGTTCCACTCCCCACCAATGTGGGATGTTACAGACATGACATGTTTCACGCCTGCAAGGGGAGAGAATGTGTGGGTTTTGTAATGATTGTAGAGCTTGAAAGGGGCTTTATCCCACTACACAACATTAGTTTTCAAGCCTCTTAGCCACGCAGGATGACACATGGCAGAAAATGCCCAAGGGAGGGACTTGAAAACTTTAAACCATTACACATAGCCTTAGAAACATAATTATCCCAATACAATGCACAAATTATAAATAGTACTCATAAACATACTTGTTCCAAAATAATTCTCAAATATCTAAGTTTCAAATAACTAAATATTTAACAAGGTACAAGATTCAAGTTACTAGATATTATATTTAAATAAACAGACATATTACCAAACATAAACGAACATATTACCAAACGTTCACAAACGTAATTGAAAAAACACGACCTATGTTTATGTTAAGCTTCAAATTACTAGATTTTATATTTAAATAAACAAACATATTACCGAACGTGCACAAACATAATTGAATAAACACGACATATGTTTATGTTCGTTCATTTAGTTAACCGAACAAAATTTATTGTTTATTTCATTTATTTATTAAACGGATTTCCAGCCGAACAATTCATAAAGTTACTAGAGTCTTGCTCACCAATTTTCTCTTTTGCTTTAGGAAAAATGGATTAAATAATCCTAACTATTGCCTATTTGTCAACAATAATTTTACAAATTTTTGTTGTAATATAACAGTTTTATCTTTATACCTTATTTTATTTAATAATCCTTCCGTTATATCCCACCAACGCTGCATACTGGCCGTTTTCCAGTGAGCCACCTTCATTATGTTCGGTTTTTAGTGTTTAGTAAAAGCCTCATGCTTATTGTCACAAAAATCTATGAATCGAGGGTTATTTTTGAGTTCAAAGAGTTAGGGTTCGAATGGATTTAACGATGGTTAGTAAGATTTAACAGAAAAATAAAATATGATATATAGATAACACTGTTTTATTATAAAAGAATTCGTAAGATTATTACCGGTTAGTAAATAATAGTTAAGATTATTTAGATTAATTATTATTTTAATTATTATTTTGCTTTAGCCTTTATGAGGTCATATTGTCACAAGTTATTAGCAGGAAAGGAATTAAAAGATAAATTATTAGCAGGAAAGGAATTAAAAGGAGAGGATATGAATGAGGGAATATATGTGAAAGCAGAGGTATTTAAAGTGAGGGAAGCTGAAGAGGGAGATGAGATGACAGATAGAATCAAACAAAACCCACCAAACCAAGCTACCCTCTCCTCTTTCGCTACAATATCCCAGATAATAATAATAATAGATCGCATTTCCACCCATTTCACCACTCAATTCCTCCAGAATCAAGCAACATGGTGGGCCTTTTTTCAAGATTTTCCGTCAGCAGAAACGGCCATCGTCGATCCCAGAGTGCACTCGTAAGCAACACAAAACAATCCTCTCTCTCTCTAACCCCTTTCTTTTCTTCTTCAATTTTCATATTCATGTTTTCAATCAACTGTTTGACTTGCTATTCGAAGTTCGAACTGGGATCATGTAGATTCCCCTGTTTCCGCTAGTGGTTTTCTATCTCGTTTCAATTGAAATTCTTTAACTTTAGCGGTTTGATTGATTATGTGGGAGTGGATTGTTTGTTTTCTGGGCAAATTGCGTTGACATTTGAGATTAGGAAATTGGGGGTTTGACTTTTGATTCAAGAGGTTGGAGATTACCTCTAAGTTGGGAGTCAGGCTTTCTGATTCACTGATTAACTTGAAATTTTGTATGCTGTATGTTATTATCTTGCAGAAAATTGAGTTGACTTTTGGTTTTCTCTATACTGTTACCATATTTGACTTCTGATGGTCAAACTACTGTTTATTTGAAACCAAAATTGATGAAAATTGTTTCTTTTCTCAGAAAAAGATGAAAAGATTCATGTAGCTATATAAAAATAACAATTTAACACTTTTTAGATGAAAAAAAAAGACTAAAAGTTTCATCTCAAATTTTAGTTTTGAAAGCATTGACTTTGAATTTCTGCACAAGGAAGTTCACTGTTTCTTTGAAACCAAAATTGATGACAATTGTTTCTTTTTTCAGAAAAAGATAAACATATTCATGTAACTATATAAAAGTATAACAATCTAACACCTTTTAGATGAAACAAGACTAAAAATTTCATCTCAGATTTGAGTTTTGAAAGGATTGACTTTGAATGTCTGCAAAAGGAAAATTTTTGGATTAGAATTTGTTGATTATATTCGGGTCATTTTAGTTGTTTGCTTCTTTTTCTGATTGTGTGTTTGTTTGATTGCTTAATCTGGTGAAGGATGAAAGGGAAGTCGTTCCTGCGGATGCTGTTACTACAGAATCTACAAGTGCCATGGGAGTTATGTCTACTTCTCATCATGGAATCGAAGTAGCGGTTGAGTTCAAACCCGTTGAGCATCCTATCGAGCCTCTTGACATTGATCAACCCATTCCATGCCCATTGCCCGAACCTTCAATTCTCAATGTAAGTGCCCGTTATACCGGTTTCTTGCATTGATCACACAAGCATTTAGTTTTCTTGATTTGAGAAAGATGATGAAGAACCATTATGATCATTAGTAGTTGTTTGTGTTTCCTTTCTTGATGTCATTTGGTTGGAATGATTTTAGCGGTTAATCATCGAATCAATCTTTTTGTAGATATATTTGCATTGACTTCTGAAAGTCTAAGATAGACCAGATATAGATTTAAGGTTTAGGGTTTAGAGTTTATTTCCTACTCCTGAGCACTGTCTCTTGAACGGGGTTGGGAACATGATACATAACCGGTCCGGTTGGGTCCATTTGAACTACCTCCATCTAAAACCAATTGGACCGGTTGAACCGGCAAACGAGACAAGTTGGTTGTCCCAGATTTCAATTTTCTATTTATCTTTGCTATACAAAAAGGATTAGCGGCACAATTTGTTGCCCGTTTGCCTTCTATTTCCATGTAAGAAACAAGTTTAACGTAATAAAAAAATTTACTAGATCATTGCAATACAAAAAATTGATCTTGTTATTCCATACATCATATTTTGTTAACATTGTAAATCCACCCCAAAAGATAACTTAGCTTCATAATTTGCTTTAAACTAATGATGTTTTCTTAACAACAATTTTTTATTATTCCACCAAATTTTACCGTTGTCAAGATAGGAACCTTGGTCTCCATAAAAAGGCTTTGCCTCTTGCCACTTGAGTTGTAGCACTTGGCTACAACCCAAGTGACGAGCTAGTTATGTATGTGTGTATATATTTAATATTTAATTTTAAATTATTTATGGCGTGATTAGGTTTTCAAAAAGCGGTCCCACCAGTGGTCCGTTAAGATGGCCATTTCAGTGATGGGTCTGATATGAAACCACAGTTCCTATATATGGCTGGAATCTTTATATCAGTGTGCTTTTTAGTTCATTTTTGGATTATGTTTGCTGATACATTTGTTTTGTTACATAAAAGGATGGAAGGATATGGAAAGAGCGGGTATCTGCAGGGGTGCAAAGGAGGGTCGACTTGCCCGTAATGCAGGAAGAAACGAGTGGCCCACCTGACCCCGAGACGCCAAGAACAAAAGCACGAACTCGAACAAATCGGATGATATTGCCATCAATCAGTGCACCTGAACATAACATTCTTAAACTCCTTGAAGAGTCCGGGATGTAACTTTATGTCACCGGTTCTGCAAATCCCGAAAGCGTTTCTTGTATTTAAGATTCTCAACATGAACACAAAGACAAACACATGGTATTGCATGTAAATACTTTTAAAAGGATCTGTTACTGCACTTTAGCTTTTCATACGGGTAAATCGATACATACTGATTTGTTGAATCTTGCTTTCGGAATGCGAGTGTTTAACGAGCTTGTTGTTCTCGGATAGGGGTAGGCTAACGACTGTATATCGAGCTTGTTGTATTATAGCTTCAAAATGGTTTTTTTCGTTTGAGGGGGCTCACACTTGTGAGAAGTGTGGAACAGTGAAATACTACTCCACACATTCACTCGTGAAAAAGGGCACGCCACTCCCCTCTTTCATAAGTGGTGGCTAATGAGAGCTTTAAGCTCATAGAGTATACTACTAAACCAAAGTATTTAGAAGGGTCATACTAATTGTATGCAATCTTTTTTGAACCCAACCAAAGTATTTAGAAGGGTCATACTAATTGTATGCAATCTTTGAACCCGTGTACGACCCATATAGACATCTATATGAGTCGTAAAGAAATATTGATTTCTACAAAAGCTATAAAATGTATACGACTCATATAGAAATATATAAGAGTTATATAAATATATATATGAGTCATATAGATAGATATCCATACATGTCGTATAGATTTTTATAAGGCTTGTAATGTTTTTTATGACATCTAATTTATATATATATCAATTGTGAGTGCTAGGTGTACTCACAAATTTCACTATTCTGCACTATTCCCTTGCCACGTCAGCACGTGTCGTGCTGACACGTGTCATGGCTATATATATATTTTTTTCATTCGGTAGTGAGTGTTTATTAACTCAGTGTTTGAATATTCTCTCAGTTGTTAATGTAGATCAGCTGGTAAGTTTCCACTTTGCCTCCAGAGTGATCTCGGGTTCAAAACCCGGTTGAGTCTTTTTCTGTTCTAATATTTTTTTCCCAGTTTCACTTCTCAAATACCACTGGCTAAAACCAGGGATAGCCACGTGTTTTGGTCAATACCAGGTTGTTAGTCTCTAACTTTTCAGAGCACACTTCTCTCTCAATCTTCATATTCTCTGCAAATACATCTTCATCTTCTCCACAGCTCCCGCACGCCATCGGTATAAAACGTCATCGTCGAACACCCAAAAACCAGTCTCCCCCGATACACGACGACGATCGGTGGCGCTGCTGCCGTTTCTTCGTCTTTTGCTCCGATTCCGGCGTAGGCAGTCCGCCGCTGTCGGCTTACCCGCCGGGCGTTGGTGCATCTGTTTCGCCGCCGGGGATGGTGGGTGACTGGTGAGGGTGATGGTGTGCGGCGGCGATTGCATCGATTTGTGTGGTGGCTGTCGGGTTACCGTGAGTCTGAGAGTTTGATTCATACAAATCGGTCACCGTGATGTTATCTTCTTCCCATCTTATAAAGCGATTACAGAAGAGAGTATACTCGATGCGACGCCTTTAGCCACTTTCGTCGCCGGTCATACATGTTTCCGGTTGGTTGTTTCGTGTTGTTGCGGCAGCTAAGGGTTAGTGATATTATACAAAGGCCGCCATTTGTCACTCTTTTTTCTGTTATGTAGCTACTAAGCGAGACAATCAGGCAGTCGTATTAACTGGTATGTACACATAGAGTTTGTATTATTTGATAGTACTTTGTTTGGTGGTTATTAAGACGATTCTTTAGCAGAGTTGAAATGGTTCTATTTTGGGGTTTTTCAGAGCATGCAACGGTTTTCATACGGCGATGGACGGTTGCCTTTGTCGATGTTGGCGTTGCTCCGTTAACGCGGTGGCGGTGGTTTTTTGTGCTACTGACGCCGTTGCTCTGTTTCTTACGACGTGAAGATGATGCTTTATCGTTCAATTTGACCCAACTCTGTTCTCTGTAAGCGCTATTCCGTGTCCTTGACTGTTACGTGTGTTGGTTTATGACCCGTTTGACAGTGGCTATGATAATATTTCTTACTGATTTGAGCCTACAATGGTTTCTATAAGGGTTTCGTTTCTATGAGGCTATGATGATTTTATTCTGACCCTATGTTACTACTTTAGAAAGAATTCTTTGGCTAAACTTGGATCATGATTTGTTGACTGCTCTTGATGGTTCGTATGAGGCTGTGATGGAACTTTTCTGAGCCTATGTTGCTGCAAAACGAGTTACTTAAACTTGGCTGCTGATTTTTGCTTCAAAGTCGCTTCATTTCTTTTTAGTTGATGGTGACTTGACAGTTGACATTCTTGATGGCTTATGTGAGGCTATGATGAAATTTTTCTGACACGTTCAGTAAGCTAATAAGGTTATATGATTAATGAGGCTATGATGATTTTACAGAATTGGAGTTCAAAGAAAATCTTGGCTTCTTTTGGCATGGCAGTAATATATGCAGCCATAGGACCATAACTCTTACGAAGTTCAATGATGATCTGAGCCTAACCACGAATGCTTAAGAGACTACCAACCCTTATGTAATTTATATACTATTAGTTATATAACATTTTCGGAATCCTATGTGTCCTCAGTTTTGAAGTTGTTTTCTCCATCTCATCAATCATTTTTGGAAGCTTTGTTGCTCTCTCATTTATCGCGGTAGCCTCTGCTGATTGGATCTCTATAATTTGTCCATCTCATCAATCATTTATGGAAGCTTTGTTGCTCTCTCATTTATCACGGTAGCCTCTGCTGATTGGATCTCTATAATTCGAATCTGGTATGGAATATATTTGTATCAGGCTATGATGATTTCTGATGACTGGCATGGCGTTTATTGCAACCGTTATTCAGATCCGAGACTTTTTTATTTTTTATTTTTACTAATCTTCTATGTTTTCTAATTCATTTTGTTTATCTTTAGCAGGTGCATTTTAGGCTTCGACTAACTTTGAATTGTAAAAGTTCGATGGGAAGAATGAGAGTTTTTACTTTTTCACTGTACTTCTCTTTTATTCCACGCATGTATTTCTTACATAAGGCTCTTCTAATTGTGGCAGTTTTCTTTGTAGGAGACATTGATGCCCGTGTTGCCTTTTATGATAGTAGTTTCTTTTATCAGTAGGTTCACATTTTAGGCCTTCAAAGGTTTCTCTTTCCATATATGTTTCCTGCTCTTTCTATTATTATTTTTATGTTATCAGGGACTTTGTTCACGAACTAATATTTGTTCACTGCAGAATGCAGATGTTTGATTTAGATGGATGTAGCCTCAGGGTGGGATAGGGAGAAGAAGGGTTGTCTGAAGCGGTCGTTTGTGCTGTTAGATGCCTCAACAGGTAAAGGAACTGTTAGATTATTTTCACATATTTAACTGCGTTTTGTTTAGTTAATTATTACATGTCTGTCCTTTGTCAGGTAACCTTCCTCCATAATTACGCACTGCACCTATAAGGTTGGTTCAGATTCATCATACTCTCATTTGGATGTTGTTTGTAGGAGAAGCTAAAGGAACTTAACCAAATATCACTTCTTATTTCATTACCAATTTGCAAATTATAATAATTGAGACATGAAAATAATCATTGAGGTTTTTCTATTGATGGACCAAAGATGAGTTCTCTCTTTAGCATTATTCAATGGTGGATTATCAAAGGTCTGCATCTGATTTCCTATATCTTAATTCCGTCTTTATAAAATGGAGATTTCTATTATGTTTTATAACTTGACTACCGTCACAGTTATATATTTCAGATTTTAGTGCTTTCTTACATGGAATAACTACATACATCTATAATTTTCTTTTGTGCCAACAGGTTGTAAAGAGACTTTGGGGAGACTTTGATAGGAGCTTATACAAATCTGACTTTAAGTTTCATTGGCAAGAAAGATAATTTTGACTATCCTCAGGTACATTATAGGAGTATATTTACTAATAAAAGGGTAGCAGTAGCAAATCCAGGTGACAAGTCTTAGCATTGATCGTTAAAATTACTGCCTCGGCCCGCCGCAAAGCGCGGGTCGAAAGTCTTGTTTATAATTATTTTAGACTGAAGTTTTGATTTATGTTTGTTTTAATTAAGTTATGTTCTAATATTATTTTAGGATTGTAATATTTTTTATAACGTCTAATTAATTGAACTAAATCTGAATAAATCTTAGAGTTTGATACTTATAGGTTAATTTCAATATATATCCGTTAAAGGTACCATTTATAAGGTTACCTTGATATATAGAAAATTAATATTTAAAATTATTATGACCTTTGTATAATGCTTTATACAGGTCGAATATTTTTATTTCAGTCAAAACCAAAAAAACATCAACAATAAACAAATATTTAATATTTGTGAATCTATACATGTCGTATGGCCGGCTATACGGATCGTATACACTTTCTACCACACTGAAGCATCAAATTCACAAAAAGGTGGTATACGAGTCGTATACCTTTCTATATGGGCTAGAAATAGTTTTAACATTTAGAAAATAACATTTTGAGGGCTAGAAATAGTTTTAACATTTAGAAAATATGTTTTAGCACAATTAAACATTATATTATAGGATTGTTCAAATTATTGGGTTTGGTGAAGTCTCGATGAGCTAGATTTAATAAATACGTGATGACAGGGATTGGGCTCGTTTTTTTTTTTTTTTTTTTGTCTATTTCTCTAACCCTAATTGTATCTATATATATTATGCTCCTGTACTTGTAATTCCTCATCACGAGTAAGATATGCAAATATCAATAAAAAAATCCTGGTTGCAGTCCATGAACGTAGGTCACATCGACCGATCCATGTAAATTTTCGTATTCATTTTATTTACTTTTCTGCAATAGTGATTGAGTGTGGGGGTTTGAATACCCGAATCCCTAGCACAAATAGCTCCTAACTCGTAATTATTCGAAATCTACTCGTTTACAAACCACACAAGTTCGAACAAAGTTATTTTATTTGTCATTTATCATAAAACATCCATCACTCATCAAATGTTTACGAGTGATACATGTTTTTAACTAGTATACTCATCACTTTCAATAGGCAATAATTATATCATATTATCAAATTGTCAAATATAAGTGTAGGGATGTTTTTGTAGCTTATGAATTCAAGCACACTCGAAGAATACTCGTTTGAAACCAACTTGTTTACTAATCGAGCCAACTTACAACTTAGACTATTTAGAAACTAGCTCGACTTATTTTGCAAATCACAACCGAACATAACGTCACCCTTAGTCCGCCTTCTCTACAAACTTACTATATTATATAATAGAAATTAGAAAAAAAAACAATGATTATCAACGGGCTCATAACTTAATTGTATATGGAAGATTTAAGATCCTAAGATCTTCGATTCAAAACCGTGTGTGAACAAAAATACTTCCCGGACTGAAGACATGAGCCTTTCTGAAAATAATCAAATTTCCTCCGAAACTAAATAAGTATATGAAAAAGCAAAGCCACTGATCCCGACATTTGTTTAAAAAAAACAATGATCATTCAATTTACATTTAACTATTCGGGTAAAAAAAGTAACAATCAGGGGCATTCAGTTTTGTAGTAAGCGGGTCGGGTCTGAATCAAATATTTAAATACTTGGATTAATCCCAAATCAATCGTTCGTTTCTTCGAGGAAAAGAAAGCTCAGACGAAATCAAACGAGGGCTTACATACAAATCCCCCAATCCTCCCTCCGGCAACAGTTTGGATATCATCGTCGGGAATCCGTCGGCGATGGCAGCTCTTCAGTACCTAGATTCTCTTCGTAGTGCTCACCCGGAGCTCTCCGAGTGGTATAACACGCTTGCAGATCTGTACCAGAGGAAGCTATGGCATCAACTCACTCTAAAGCTCGAACAATTCGTCGCCCTCGCTGTTTTCCAGGTCCATTTCTATATACTATTCGTGTATTCATGTTCGTTTGATCCTTAAACGGTGCTTATCCACGGTTTAATTTCGATTTAGTTGTTCTCGATTTCGGGGAACTTTGGTTTACTGACTATGAAACTGGGATAGAGATCTGAGTTTGTGGTTTGTGTGTTAGGGATTTTGGTGTGTTATACGCTCACTTTGACTTCGACGTCTTACATTCTAACAATTTTGGCACTAGTTGCTATGAATTTTGCGAGTTTTAGATGTATAGCTTGATAACCTGATCAAAATTAGGATATTTACTACTAACAGAAGAATGCTCAAATTAACTCTTATGTTGCAATGAAGGATACGGATGCTTGATTTCTAAATGCCATGATTTAATGAATTTAATAATTTAGGATAGATGGTGAGGTTATGTATTGTAAAAGTATACTGTTAAATAAAGTTAAAGCCAAGCAACCAACCCAATAAGAGAAGAAAAGTATCTGGTTCAGATATTAAGTATTTTGTAGAGAACATAATAAAAGGTAAACATTATGTTTTCTTCCTTATTCTAGTGTATCTCTACACATAAAAAACTGTAAGGCCTTTATGAAAAGTTACAGAAATATAACTATTACTATACTTATTTTTGTACTAAAATTAAATTGCATTGTTACGATAGATTTGGTACCAAATGGTGTATAGTAATTCCTGTGATATGATCTGGCTTCCATGTAGTTCAGGAGTTGTAGCAATCTTGCGCCCAAAGCTTCAACAAGTTGCTTAACATATACACTAGATATATGTGGGAATTGAATATGTGGCTGTCATGCATCTAAGCTTAGATGCAAAACATATCAAAATGTCGTAGTTTGATTAATTTAGATCAAGAGTATTCACGTGAAATTAAATAAATCTGCAAATTAACTTGCTTAGTTCACTTGCAATTGATTGCAATAGGGATGTAATATCTTGCTTTGTTGATGATTTGTAACCTGAAAACTTCATCTTACCTTTTCCATTTTACTTAAAGTATAATTACTGACTAACCACCTCCATGAGTGGAAATGTACAAACATGGTTGCACAATAAACAAAGAAAAGATGCAAGAAAGTGGAAGTGGGGTTACATGCATACTAGAAGCTAGAAGTTTTTGCATTGGGTAGTTGTGACAGAATCATAGAACCTGCATATATACCATTTCCGACATGGTTTTGAAGAAGAGTGAATGCAATTTGGAAGACACCATGATTTATGACAGTGTGTTGAAGCAAATTCCCGTCACCACTCATAACTCATAAGTCAGTTCCGGCTATCCGGGTAGATGTTCCACGGGTATTGGATAGAGAAAGTGAGACTCCTCCTCGTGTGTGTATGTGTGTGTGCGTGCGCTTGTGTTGGTTTTTAAACAAGCCTGATGTTGTATCTCAAGTAGCAAAATGGATCACTTTTGGAAGTTGGTTTACAGTTGAAAGACTTTATTTGAAAGTCCTTAAAACATTAGGATTAAATTTTGAACTTTGAAAGTTTGAATATCTGAATTAGCATTTTCTTCCTGCAGTTTGGGTTTGGTACTTTGGTTGCAAAAAATGTTTGTGACCATGGGAATAAGCAGTCAAGTAGTCAACTAATGATAATTATTAATATTCACCGAAGGCTCTTTAGGGCTTCTTCTCACTATTCAGTATTGATCTGCACAGAGACTAGCCATATTCTACCAGGCAAATCACCTATAATGTTAATAGTTATCAACAGATGCATTTTCTGTATACTCATGTAACTCTTGCTCTTTTCTTTTTACATTGATTTTCTGGTTGATTGTTTCCAGCTGTTCAGAAATACAAGTTTTTTTTTTTAATTTTACATTTGTGCTTATGAACTCTTCCTTGTACGTATTTCAGGCCGGCGATGCTCTCATACAACTGTATCACAATTTCATCACTGACTTTGAGACTAAGATCAATCTTCTCAAGCTTGCTCATTTTGCTGTTATAGTGTCTCGCCAGTATTCAGAGAAAGAAGCTGCCATCGCCTATCTTGAAAAAGTGATTGAAAAGCTCAGAGCTACAAAAGAGACACGTATAGAGGAACCAGTCCTTTATATAAAAATGCAAATAGCCATTTTTAATCTTGAAAAAGGAGATCAAAAGGAATGCAAGAATCTTCTAGATGATGGGAAGAGTACACTTGATAGCATGACTGACATTGACCCATCTGTATATGCAAATTATTATTGGGTGTCATCTCAGTACCATAAATCTCGCCAAGAGTTTGCTGAATTCTACAAGAATTCTCTACTTTATTTGGCCTACACCTCGGTGGAGTCTCTTTCAGATTCATTTAAGCTGGTATATTCTGATGCAACATGGGACAATGAAATTAGTCATTTATAAAAATAGTATAAATAAAATGGATCTCTTAGTGCTCATGTTGATGCTTGGTGAAGAATTAGATTCTTAATTTTGTATCTCACCAGTTTCTGTTTTGTGTTTACAGGATCTTGCATTTGATCTATCTTTATCTGCTTTGTTGGGAGATAACATTTACAACTTTGGAGAACTACTCGCGCATCCAATAGTGAGTATATCTCATTACCTTTTGACATGATATTGATCTTTATTCCATGTCCTAAAACATAGTTTTCTTCAATTCAAACCACATCTATTTCAATTGATAATTCTTATACACTAATCTATGTTAGAGTTTGTATACATGCTGTCAGCCGTCCAAAAAGTTCCTGTTTTTATATTTATAACGTGTTAAAATAGGGCGGAAGATGTTTTGCGTATGTGACTAGGATATAAACCCTCATTGCTGCTTCTAAGCCTCTAGGCGAAAATTATTATTTGTTTGTACATATATGTAGGCACACATACACATTCAACATTTCAACCAACCGTACTTGTACATATATGCAATTATGCATACAGAAATCTGTTAGCATCCAGCCTTGATTTGTGACTTAGAAATGGTCCACACTCTACATGCATAATTGTCCTGAAATTGCAAATTGCAAAAATCTTTGAAACACTTGTGAAAGTTGCAATTTCATATTGCCAAAACATGAATGAAAATATGGATTTTGTTCAAATATATGAATGTGTACCACGTTTAAAAATCCTGTTAATCACATGGTGGAAAGAAGATTCTTCTACTAGCTCAAAAAGTGTTCTCATCAATATGAGCATGTGCAGATTAAAAGTCTTCTAGGGACAAAGGTTGAATGGCTCTATTATATTCTGGAAGCATTTAACGCTGGAGATCTTGTTCGCTATCAAGAATTATGTCGTGTTCATTCAGCTGCACTGAATGCCCAGCCGGCTTTGGTGGAGAATGAGAAGAAGCTTCTAGAAAAGATTAACATTCTCTGTTTGATGGAAATTATCTTCAGGTTTCTAGTTCTTTCGCAATATCTTTACCTCTTTTCATCGCAGAAGTTCTTTCTAAATTCCAATAAGCAATAAGTTCTTATTGTGTGCTTGCAGTCGGCCATCAGAAGACAGAACTATTCCATTGAGCATCATTGCAGAGCGCACAAAGCTTACAGTTGAAGATGTTGAATATCTTCTCATGAAGAGTTTATCGGTAAGTCAACTTTTCTCCATCAATGGAATCTTAACTGAATGGTGATTAGTAAAGGTTATAAATATGGTAACCATTTACTATAAATATGGAATCTTAACGGAACGGTGATTAGTAAAGGCCATGAAGAGTTCACCCGTTTACTTATAAATATAAATGGTCCTAAATATGGTAACCAAGCCCCGCTGCTCGTGGGTACTTAAGATTGGCTCCCTAAAAGCTTAAGTCGAGCTTCGGTCGGAGCTTATTTAATAAAGGTGCATGGGCCTGTGAACCCAAGCTTCATATGCCGAGCTTGATTAGGTTCGTAGGCCTAAATGTGCCTATTATGTATACGAAGGTAGTAATATTTTTTTAAAGTAGTTACATAATATATATTTTTTTGTGTATAATTATGATAAAAATAACTAATAATTTAGGAATATTGGATTTCAATAATCTCAGTTATTGCTTATTGACCGATATTAATCCGTATTTCATTTATTCCCTACCATAAACTAGATTTTAAAGGTATTGGAATCTATTACACCGCCGTTAAATGGCCACTAACGTCGTTAAGTAAAATTTCACTTTTTGATGACCGAGTATCACCGTGATGCCAAGTTATCAAAAAGTGAAATTTTACTTAACGCCATTAGTGGTCATTTAACGGCGGTGTAATAGATTCCAATACCTTTAAAATCCGGTTTATGTAGGGAAGAAATGAAATACGATTAATATCGGTCAATATACAATAACTGGATTATTAAAATCCAATATTCCTAAAAATAAATGATAAAATAATTAATGGCCTGAACAGAGCTCGAGCCTGTAAGATTACTCATGTGCAGAACACGAGCTCTTTGAAGTTAACGAGCTTAGCTCAAGCTTTATTCGATCCCGGGTTCAGTGTGGCTTGTTTACACCCCTTATATATAAATGGGTCCATCTGGCTTATGTTTATGATTTATCTCCTACATGTAAACTTTAAATGTTATTAATTTTTTTATTGATATTACAGGTGCATCTTATCGAGGGGATTATTGACCAAGTTGAAGGGACAGTATACGTGTCATGGGTGCAACCTCGAGTTTTGGGAATAAGTCAAATAAAATCTTTGCGTGATCGGTTGGACAGCTGGGTTGGGAAGGTACACACCGCTTTGGTATCTGTTGAAGCAGAAACACCGGATTTAGTTGCATCTTAAGTTTTTTGTATTTTGAAAACATTGTTTCTTGTTTTGTAATGGAAGCCCAGAAGATAGTTTTTTTTACTGTGTGGTCGAAGATGAGGTAATTCGTGTTGTGGGTTAGCTCTGTGTAAGATACCTATTCCCTTTCTGTCTTTTCATAGACTGTTTTCATACAGATTGCAAGCACAAGTAGTTGTGTGGAACTTTTGTTGGACCCTAAATTTCTGATGAGTTCATTTGCAATGATTCGAGTAGCTGTTTCACTTTGTATGCTCATCTAGTTGTGTAACGGTATCAAATGCAGTATAAACTTATAATATAGGTGATGCCTTGTAAATGGGTCGAGCTGTAGCTGATCTAAACTATAGCTTGACTTGAACTGCTCGGGTTAGTTTAAACCATCAATAAGTTAAAGAGCTTGAGCTTGACTTATTTTAAACTCTACTATACGAAGTTTAATTTAATACGTTGCTGTTAAAGATATATTTTAGCTTAATTAATTACTAAATTGAGCATTTACTTTAGGTATATTAGGCTATGTTTTAACCGCTACCTAAAGCCATCAACCTGAAAATGTCACATGATGGTTGCAGATTATTAGGCTAAGTTTTAACCACCATATGTAAATATGTCACATGTAACCCACAAAATACACTAATAAAAGGTGGACATGCGTAGACAAAAACTACAACAAAGTTGACACACACTTAACCAACCTAAATGTAGTTGTTAAGTCAAAATGATTGAACTCATTTAAACGCAACTTGATAAGATCTTATAACAAAGTATCTTGAGCAATCAGAACAAAGTTTTGAAATGTAAAAATATATCTGTAAGTGAGCGGGAAGCCTTAGAGATAAGATCTTATAACAAGTTAATCTTAAACGAAAATGCCGTCTTGAGTGACACAACACCGGTGATAATCCAATGCCCAAGAGTTCCTTCGCAATGCTCCTCCACAAAGGGTGAGTCAGGGACTAAGATTAGGCTGAAAGGCATAGTCGATGGACAACATGTGAATATTACTATACTACCCTTGTAGGTCCGGGGTACAAAGGAGGCTAGGTTAGCGGAAAGATAATTATATGTTCAAGGACATACTGTGACCCTGTTTTTTCAAGGTAAGGGATATAGAAAATGCCTCGAGCCAATGTTTGAGTACGAGAAGTTACGTTGCTGAAGTAACTCATCATGCTCTCATGCTCTCTAGGAAAAGCTCAAACGACTTTTTACAATGTCTGTACATCAGTACATGTACTCCAGGTCGGTAGATATATAATATCTAGGGATACGAGATATCTCTCTCTAAGAAACATGAAAAATAGTCCCGTAACTTTGAGAGAAGGGTACCTCCTCATAAAGAGGTGATCAGCCTCGGACGACTGTTTACCAAAAATACAGGTTTTCGTAAAGTCAAAAGACCATGTATGAGGGCTGACGAATACGCAGTAGGAAGTTGGTAACTTCATGACAGTGAATCCAACCAAAGCCCTGGTAAACAGAAGCCATAACTATAATGATTATTAAAATCGATTTTAAAAAGACTCTTTAAAGAACATAGATTGTGAAGTTATTTAAAACCTAATTTGACGAAACAGAGTTTCTGCCGCCCTTAAACCACCACCAACCACCGCATCCCGGACCTCATCATTCCACGGACATGGAATCCGACCTGCAACTTCTCCCGCCACCTCCTCCTAACCCCACCACCCACGACCAAATCCGGCAGCCACCTCCCCGCCAGCCAAAACGCTTCATAAAAAACCAGATCCCCGACTCCATCACCAACGACCCCGCCCTCAACGCCGCCATCGCCCTCCTCCCTTCCAACTACAACTTCGAAATCCACAAATCCGTCTGGCGCGTCCGCTCCACCGGAGCCAAGCGCGTCGCCCTCCAGTTCCCCGAAGGCCTCCTCATGTACTCGCTAGTCATCTCCGACATCATCACCGCCTTCGCCGACGTCGACCGCTGCTTCGTCCTCGGTGACGTCACCTACGGCGCGTGCTGCGTCGACGACCTCTCCGCCGCCGCGCTCGACGCCGATCTGCTCATCCATTACGGCCACAGCTGCCTCGTTCCGGTGGATAACACCGTCATCCCCTGCCTCTACGTTTTCGTCGATATCAAAATCGACGTCGAACGGTTAATCAACACCGTGAAATTGAACTTCAGTTCCTCAATCACCTCAATCGCCCCAATTCAACTTGTTTTAGCCGGTACGATTCAGTTTGCGACGGCGATTCGAGCGGCGAAACCTGAATTGGAAAACGCAGGGTTTAGGGTTTTGATTCCTCAATCGAAGCCGTTATCAGCCGGTGAAGTTTTAGGGTGTACGGCGCCGACTATCTCATTGAGTCAATTTGAAAAAATTGAAACCCTAGGTGAGGTGGTTTTAGTTTTCGTAGCTGACGGTAGGTTTCATTTGGAGGCATTTATGATTGCAAACCCTAGAATCAAAGCGTTTCGATACGATCCTTACATCGGATCTTTGTTTTTGGAAGAGTATGATCATAAGGGGATGAAAGAGTGTAGAAAGAATGCTATATTGAGAGCCAAAGATGCGCGAAATTGGGGGATTGTGTTGGGGACTTTAGGGAGGCAAGGGAATCCGAGGATTCTCGATAGGTTGGAGAAGAAGATGGGGGAGAAAGGTTTATCGTGGACGATTGTTTTGATGTCGGAGCTTTCGCCTGCTAGGATCGCTTTGTTTGGTGATTCGGTTGATGCTTGGATTCAGATTGCGTGCCCTAGGTTATCGATTGATTGGGGAGATGCGTTTGTTAGGCCGTTGTTGACCCCGTTTGAGGCGGAAATCGCGCTTGGTGATCTCCCTGGTTGGTGGGAGAGGAAGCCTGTGGTGAAAGATGGTTCCAGTTGCAATGAAGGTGGGGATTGTTGCAGGAAGACGGAAAGTTGTTGTGGAAACGGTGAGTGTGGATCGAAGGGTGTAGAGGAGAATGGTGCTGATTATCCGATGGATTATTATTCTCAAGATGGAGGAGAGTGGAACTCTAGTTACTCGAAGAAGCCTACTCGAGCTCCACGTAGAAATAGTGTCTTGAAATCATAAGTTATCAATGGTATTAGTATTTTGATCTCCTTACAGATAAGGAATGTGGATGCAGAAGCTGGAGTTGGTTTCTTTTAATAACTGTTGCTTGCATCTATCTCCATGGAGCATGGTTTTTTCGATCAGCTCGTGAAGTGAGTTCTCTTAACTTTCTGCTGATATTATGAGGGTGGTTCTGTGTGTTTTTGTTTCTATTCGTTATAGCCTTTAAATTATGTTCCTTTAGTGTGGCTTTAGTAGCCAGATTTTGATCCTTCAATAGTATTACTAGGAAATTACAGGACCTTTATTGAACTTGATTTGATATTTGGATCCTGTATGCTGTAGCTTGATGAGTTTATCTATAGTATGATACACATTTAACCCCTTTTCAATTTCAGATAAAACTAGGTATGATTGAGTTCGGGTTAGCTAATCTTATTTTGTGTGCAGTCCTAAAAAGGGCTTTGGAGCTTAGGTCTCAATGGGAGCATTCTCTCTATCCCCTACGTTAATAGCAATGTTTATGATACGATTTTACCTAGGGCTGGCAAATCGTGTCAGACACGACCTGTTAAGACACGACACGATTGGTCTCAAACACGAACACGACACGAAAACTTTTCGTGTCTAGTTTTCAAAACACGAACTGTATTTTAACGGGTCGACATGATAAAAACCTGTTTAGACACGAAATTTTAACTAATCGACGGTCGACACGATAAAACATGTTTCACTCAACCTGTTTAGACACGAACACAACTTGTATTTTAACGGGTTTAAGAATTAAGAGATGTATGAGTGTATGTTACGACAGAAATGGAATGAAATTTTGAGAGACGTCACCTAATAATCTAATTCTAATATATCTTTAATATATTATTTAAAATATATATATATTATTAAAATATAAACGTGTCTTAACAGGTTAACAGGTTTCGACCTGTTAAGACACGAAAATTTAACAGGTCTTAACATGTCGATCTGTTAATGACACGAAACATGTTAAGCCCAAACACGAAACCTGTTAACATTGTCGTGTTTCGTGTCGTGTTTTCGTGTCCGTGTCAAAATTGTCAGCCCTAATTTTACCGGGTACATTTGTTTGTTTATTATGTATCATCCTAGTAAAAGGTATCCCTGGACCCTGAATATTGATGGATATTTGAACCAAAATGAATGCCCACATCCTCCTTTCACATTTCTCTTTATGGCCCCTCACCCTTGTTGCTGTCCAAAAAGTCGAAAGCCCTCTCACTAGCCTATTCCCTACGGGTACATTGCACCACCATCATCGTCTCATTGCTGCGCAGTCACGCCTCCATCGTCGCTGTAACACCACAGCCAACGTTGTAAAAATCGCTAGGTGTTTGTCGGGCGGTCGGGTACAGCCTAGGGATTAATTGGGATTGATCGGAAAAATTAGGAAAAATCGCTAGGCGGCAGACTATAGATTAGCATCTAGGCGCCAATTAATCGTCGACTAATTCGGATTTTTACAACAATGACCACAACCCACATGACCTATGACTCTCCCTCATCCTTTTCCCTCCATCACCCTTTTGCGCATTCCCTTCATAACCCTTTGCACAGCCAGGGCTTTTTAAGTCGGTTTTACAAAAATGGGGTGGTCGTTTACTCAAATAACAAATACAAGGGGCTTTGGAAAAAGTTGAGCTTGCTGTTTTAGACAGCAACTCAATTTATTTTGTCTTCTTTAAAAAAAAGTCATTTAACATATGATTTAGTAACATACAACACATACCCTAAAAATCTCACCGATAGCATGCACTACTGGTAGGGTTTAGGGAATGTGAAGTGATACGGATCTAGAAGAACCCGACCCGAGCCCGTCCGAAAATCTAGACCCGTTCTCCATTGGGTTAAAGATTTTTATCTAATTTTATTTTAAATAGTTTTATTTAAATTATTTAGTATTTTAATTAAGTTATTTCTTATTGCTTAAGTTTCTCTTTTCCTATTTAAAGAACATTGTAATTCATTATTGGGAGAGTTGATTTTTATTAAATATTGGACATTTGTTCATGAACTTTTAGTTCGATTCGAGACTTTGAATAATCATCGTTCTTGAGCCATTTGATCGCTTTCATCCTGCATCATGAAGCAAACGTTTTCTTTACCCGAGAGGTTGGGAGACTGCTTGCTTCAGGGGTGACCTCCATCAAAATATGATTTAGTAACATAACATTTAATATTTTTAAAAAAAAATCTAGATACATGTACAACTTAAATAGGAGACTCAGCTCTCTATCTAAATGAAGTATTTTTGTTTTGATATTATTATATCAAACAGAAAATCATAAGGCTATTTCCGTAATAGTGTGAAAGTTTAAAGCTGAAAAGTGTGTCACGCAGGATGTGAGTATGATAAAATGGTGTAATGGGTTAGTAATAGTGTGTATGGTGGGTAATTGATTTGTAATAAATTGATTGGCTGCGTATGGTGGTTAATTGATTTGTAATAAATTGATTGGTTGAAAAAAAACAGAATTGGAAACGCTCGTGAGTAGAACAACGGAGGGAAGAAAAACGGCCAAGGAGGGCATGTGTTGGCCGACGTTATCCGGCGTTATTGGGCAAAACACCCCTTCACGGGGCGTCATTACAGACAACCTAACAGAGTTAGTGTCAGAGACCTGAGACCAAAATGGTTAAAAGTTGTAACGTCAAGGTATGCCTTGATTTGTTATAAAATTAGTCTTTGGACTGAAATGGTTAAAATATCAAACGTCCGGGACGAAAAGGGTAGTCAACTTCAGAACTTATAATTGAAATGTAGAAAAAATTAAATAAATTTTTGCATTTAGTATTTTTATCAAGTATTATGTGTTACATTTTATTAAATAAAAACTAAATCACATGCTAAATAACCCCCGAAGGAAAGAAGAGAATCGATCATATTGAACCTAGTTCGGTATTTCACAATTTCACATAGTAAATTCAACTTCTTTCCAATTTCAGCCCCTTGAATTAACTATTTGAGAAAGAAGACATCATTTTTTCTAAGACAGGTGAAAACAATCATAAACGAGTGGAGTGAAATTGCTCTTGAGTGATTCAAGATCGGTTTCCTAAAAGGTTAAGCCTAAAAGATTAAATGAAGCCGAACTTAAATAAGTTCGAACAAAAAAAGATAAGCTCGTCTAATAACGAGCTCAAGCCAAATTGCTTGTAAGCAGCTACTCATGATCGGCTACTTAAACGTTCGAATAAAGCCAAACTTAAATAAGTTTGAGAAAGATAAAATAAGATTGTTTAATAATGAGCTCGAGTAGTCTTGAGAATCTAAACAACCTTACTATTTATGTAAATTTTATTAATAATATTATATAGGTATGTATATAATACTTATTATACAAAAGTATGATAAGAAGTAAATAAATAATATATATTATGGGTAGATATAAAAATCATAGTTATAAATATATCTATGTTTGTAAATTAATTAACGAACTATGAACATGACTAAACTTGAGCTTGAAAAATTATTCATAAACTAAATACAAACTCAAGCCCGTATGAGTTAAACAAATCGAGCTCGAGCTTGGCTAGATGGATGACGGCAAGAGTGGTGGCGGGACCGATTATCTATCCTTTGTGTCACTTCTATATTCTAATAATATACGTGTTAAAGATAAATTAATTTTCACCTATGATCTGAGAATTTAAAATCTTCTATAACTATATAATATTATTATCTAATTTATTAATAAACAATAATACATATTTTACCTTGTTGGCGGATAATAATACGAGTTTTGAAATTTCCTCACAATAATACGAGTTTTGTGGGTATTGGATTCTAATGATACACCGTTAGTTTTTTACTAACGGTGTTAGTCTGTTGCCTACGTGGCAGATGCCACGTTGGGTGCCACGTAGGAGGAAAACAGTCCACGTCGGGTGCCACGTAGGCAACAGACTAACACCGTTAGTAAAAAATTAACGATATATCATTAGAATCCAATACCCACAAAACTCGTATTATTGTGAGGAAATTTTAAAACTCATATTATTATCCAACAAAAGATAAAACTTGTATTATTAAAATCCATTTTTCCTTACCATAAAAATGAAATGGATTGAAATGCTGACCTCATCAACAATCTACAAAAATATGGAGCTCCATTTCATGTGGAGCCCACATTTAAAAGCATTATCCTATCTATTATCTCACATGTTTTCTTTGGCTGAAACTTCTTCTAAATCTCACAGATGAGATTCCCTCCTCTCTCCAAGAAACAAAAAATAGAAAATAAAACTCCTATCATATCAACAAACAGGTTTCTTTTCTTCTTTTTTCTTCCCCACCCAATAAACACACACACAAGCATCCATTAATAGATGCATACCTGACAGAATGGCTGGGACATCAGTCCACCACAATCTACTCTTACCACAACCACAAGATGATCACCATCACAGAAAAGCAACTGATTTCACTTCAAAAGAGCACCAATGCATTTCCCTCCTGAAAAAATGCAAAAACATCCAACAACTGAAGCAATCTCATTGTCTAATCCTCAAATTAGGTTTAGATTACAGTCCTTTCTGCACAGGCAATCTTCTGTCAACCTGTGCTCTATCCGACTGGGGCAGCATGGATTATGCCGGCTTGATTTTCCAACAAATCGACGGTCCAGATTCGTTTGAATTCAACACTATGATCAGAGGGCATATCAAAGATATGAATCTAGATGAAGCTATTATGGTATATAATCGAATGCTTGAATTGGGAATCAGACCAAACAAGTTCACATATCCATCAATTCTGAAAGGGTGTGCTTACCTGAACAGACTTAAAGAAGGAATGCAGTTTCATGGGCATGTTTTCAAGCATGGATTTCAAGATGATGTGTTTGTGCAGAACAGTTTGATAAATATGTACGGAAAGTGCGGTATATTAACGCAATCTTGTTCTGTTTACAAACAAATGGATGATTTTGATAAAACTTTGGCTACTTGGAGTGCAATTATTGCAGCTCATGCTAGTGAGCAAATGTGGAGTGAGTGCCTTGGCCTGTTTCAAGAGTTGACTAGTCAAAATTGTTGGAAGGCAGAGGAGAGTGTGTTAGTAAGTGTTCTATCTTCATGTACAAATTTGGGTGCTTTAGATTTGGGAAGGTCTACACATGGGTTTTTGATAAGGAACTTAAGTGGGCTTAATGTGATTGTAGAGACTTCTTTACTAGATATGTACCTAAAATGTGGAGCTTTGGTCAAAGGGTTGACCTTATTCGAAAGAATGAAGGTGAAAAACAAATGGTCTTACAGTGTCATGATTTCAGGGCTGGCATTCCACGGTTATGGCACCGAAGCATTAAGGGTGTTTTCAGAAATGCTTGGAAAAGGGTTCGAACCAGATGAAGTTGTTTATGTAGGTGTATTGACCGCTTGTAGTCAAACAGGTCTAGTTGAAAAAGGTTTTGACTTTTTCAAGAAGATGACTGTTGACCACAAGATCGAGCCGACAATTCAACACTACGGATGTTTGGTGGATCTCATGTGTAAAGCTGGGAAAGTCAAAGAAGCATTTGACTTCATTGAGAATATGCCAATGGAAGCAAATGATGCATTGTGGTACAGTTTACTTGATGCTTGTAGGGTTCACCAACATTTAGAATTAGGGGAAAAAGTCGCAGAAAAGCTACTAAATTTGGACTCACAAACTCCTGATCCGTACGTGATTCTATCAAATATGTATGCAAAGGCTCGGAGATGGGAGGATGTAGCTTTGACCCGAAGAGAAATGAGTCAAAAGGGATTGATGAAGACACCTGGTTATAGCTTAATTCAGGTGAAAAGAAGGGTTTACAAGTTTGTGTCAAATGACGTAATGAGGGTCCATTGTGAAGGGTTATCTGATATGATTTACCAGATGGAACAGCAGCTTAAATTTGAAGGGTATTCTCCAGACACATCAGATGTATTACTTGATGTAGATGAAGATGAAAAGAAAGAGAGATTGAGCAGACACAGTCAGAAATTGGCACTCGCATTTGGGCTCATAAATACTGCACAGGGTTCATCAATTAGGATAGTTAGAAACATGAGAATGTGTAAGGATTGTCACAATTATACCAAATACATTTCATCAATCTTTGAAAGAAAAATTACTGTTAGAGATAGAAATAGGTTCCATCATTTTGAGGATGGAAATTGCTCTTGTAAAGATTATTGGTAGCACTTAAATTTATCTAATTTTTCAGACTTTATTCATTGTTTCTTTTTGTGAGCAATTTCATGTTCAAAACAAGACTTTTTTATTTATGTGTTTAACAGTATTCGAGAAATATACAGCAATAAAGCTGGATTTTATTGGTCTCAGAAAGGCCATTATATATTCCTATCTTACTCTCCAAACAGGAATACAATAACTATGATGCATGAATTACAATTACAAATGGCAGTTCACACGAGCATAACTGAAGAAATACCAGAAGTGATTTGATTGGTTCTCGGATCAGAAGGTTCTATAGAAACACCACGTGGATCTTCTTTTACGAGCAAGGCCAAAACATTATGTGAACTCCATGTTTTAGCCAGATTGTTGCCTGAATCTCCTAAAGTAACAGCAAAAACAGCATCAAAGCCTCCTGCTCCAGGAACACCTGCCAACAGGACTCCACACATGTTCATGGTAGCATCTAGAAGCTCAGTTTGTGAATCAGGTTCTATCTGCAAAAGTAAAACAATAATAATCATGAACTCAAGTGATATAATGCAGAATAAACATGGTCACCTCATCATGTGTAAGAATTAGAGGTGATATTTCAATCCATTTCTTAACGAATGAGTCGATTCAAGTTATTTTTTTTCTCTAACAGGTCATACATCTATAATAAATAAATAAAAACTAGCTAAAAGACAGAATGGGTCAATGTACTTTTAACGCATAAAACCTCCTAAATAATTTTATTAACAAATCTGGTACATTACAACTTTTTTTATTACATTTTGACACTTCTTATTTGTAAGATCCAATTTTTTCAAGCAAGTCTTTTAGGTCAACACTACTTGACCTGTGCACAGAAATGACCAACACGTCCATTCCACCTCTAATTAAAATTCTAAAATGGTATATGTTGTCTACAGGAGTAAGATACTTGATTAACAAGAAGAGAGAATTTACGGGGATTCCTGCAGCCATCCCCATGAGCTTCATGTGTGATCTAATGTTAAGCATGGCGTCCCTAGCTCCAAATAATGCCTTCACAATTTCTTGACTGATTGTTTCACTAGCTTGCTCTATCCACTGTCATGCAACACGAGATTTTGAGATGATAAAAAAATAATTCAATTACTAAAAAAACAGTGTTCTATATAATTTTATGGACTACCTTCTCTGATTGATACATGCTGCAGCTGTAGATGATACTTCTATATATATCCCAGTATTCTTCTGCCAGATTGCTCAATAATTTGAATTGTGCTTCAAGTCTTGCGTTTGCTTCTGATAACCCTTTCCATGTATCTAAAGACTTTTGGGGGTCTGATTTTTGCCAATTTTTTACAGCACCAACCATAGATGGAGTGGATGATCCTCCAGTACCTGGTTCACCTAGTAACTAAACACAGCAGGGTCACTCACTTAACTTGCAAAATGGCTAATTGTAACTTATATGCTATAGATACGAATGGTCAACGTCCATAACTTTAATGTTGTTAGAATGTAAGAATGTATGTAAGCATAAATAAGTCAGTCATTTACCAGATTCATTAATGGTGGCAACGAAAATTTGGTCCTCTCATGATCCCACTTGCCCTTTAATACATCACTAACTACTTCTTCAAGAGGCATGGCTCTAACTGCATTCTGCAACTCACAAAGATTGAGTAAGAAAATAATACTCCAACCAAGAGAAATATATTGTTTGTGAATTCAGTTCATATATAATGGTCCAACTTAGGAGTCAAATGGCCAATTTGGAAGGATCAATTCATACCAGTTGCAACAAAACTGGTTATCTCAGGGACTCAGCACAACCTAATCTGAAAGACTTCTACTCTAATTCACAGCACGTCTCTCGTTTCATTTTCATAGAATTGTAGTTATTTTGTCATTTCATCTATGTTTATTCTTTGATTAAACACAATTTTCCAAATACACAAACATCCGGTTTTTTCATATTATTACAACTTCAAACAGCAAGCACATCAAAAAACTATATGGCACCCTCCTCTTATATTACACATCTAAATCTGATTATATGGTCTAACTATTCAACATCACATAATTAATTTCAATACACATCCAAACACCTCTTAAAAGCATAGAGACACGCAAAGAGAGATAGAGTACCTGAGCAGAAGAAATAACTTGGGGAGAAAACCGTACATAACGATGGCTTCCATAAACAGCTGAACTGACATCAAAGCCACTGCCAACTTTCCCCTGAGCCATACAGTGAGCTGTCTGGGCTATAATATGCACCACATCTAAATTCTCTTGATGCCGGGCCCCACTATAAGATAAGAGATCAACCACCCCGAGGTAATTAAGCAAAGCAGCAACCACTGCTGTTGTCATTGCTGCAGAAGAACCCAAACCAGTTTTTGCAACTTCAGGCTTGGAGTTTTGATCATTTGACGCTTCAGTGTTGAATGTAATGGATGTAAAGGGTGGGAGGGATGCTAATGATTCTTGGGTTGGTGGGAGTCCACGTGCTTCAATCTATGAAATGAAAGGGAACAAAACAAGATTTAACAGCAATAGATGATAAATAGTCAGTTTTACTAAAACGGACTGTAAAGTGTTAGTCGTTGGATGTGTTTTTGCTGTTCGGGGTTGTATAATGAGATAAAAAGATAATCGACCGTTTGATAAATCAGATTACTTAAGAAAACAATAGATGAGCACACCAAAAAGTACATTACAGTGTAAAAAGGGGACATGATCTATTAGGTAAAAGTCTCAAAAGCCTTTAGATTAGATTAAAATAAGGGCTTATATAGGTCATACTACCCTTAGATAGTCAGTTTTATTGCCACCAACTGAAATTAATCATCCAAAACTGATTATCTGATCCCTGAATAAAGCAGAATCTATTTATACAAAAAACTAAGAACCGATTACTACAATTTCAAGTCACAAAAATCAGTTTCAAAACACAAATCCAAACACCTTTTAATTGGTAATAGAAATAAACTCATTCAAATTGTTAGATATTATGGCATATTTGCATATCTAGAATTGCCATAGAACTCCTAATTAATTATTTCTGGTGCACTGAGAAAAAGTAAGAGCACCTCATTCCGATAGGAGTAGAAGTCATTGTCGCCTAAGATTGTAATATCAAAACCTGCTCAAGTAAAGGAAGATTAGACTTTACTCGATGTGAAATAATAACCTAGATTTTCAAAACTAACCTTGCAAAAGAAGTTTCTGCAGTAAATCCTTCTTGTTGCTATCAAATGTAGCATATGCTGCTGCAACAGCATATTGCACCGCATATTCCACAAAAGGGTTTCTTGTTTCACTGAGAAAATACAAGCTAAATGTTGTTAATGATGCATAAGAGTGGAGGTGGCAAAACAAGCAGTTTGGGTAGTAATTATTGATACATGTTGGGTTGACATGAAATACTTTTGTTTTTTCTTTCTATTTAACCTTTTTGACCTGCTAAGGAAAAAAACATAACCCAAACAAACCGATTCATAAATTAAAGGGTCGAAACTGACACTCAAACGTCAAAACGCGTTCATGCTCTTTTTCTAGTGTATAGTGGAGAATACTTGCCTTGAAGTGCACTGAAGAGTAAAGTGCTTTAATGACATTTTGTACATAGTTTCACGGCCCATTTGAGGAGAGGTTAACTTTATATCAGACCAAGACTGAAAAAGACACAAGGAGGATATATGAAAAATAATTAGACCATAATGTCTACTAAGTGATCATAGTAATTTAACTCATGTAAGTGACAATTAAATAAATAATCTTCTAAGTGATCAAAAGAAGTGCCAAAGTTGAAGGAAGAAATACACACCCAAGCCCAACTGTCTTGTCTAAGTTCATCATAAAGTGGCTTAACAATTGCATAGAATCTAGCATTTGTACTTAGTACAATCCCAGCATTAGGCCTCTCCAAGATCAAGTACCCTCCTGTAATCAAAACCTTCCCAGGAGCAGATGCAATCCTAACAAAAGCAAAATCAGCAAATAAACTTAAGTTATACACTTCCGTATTCATAACTGACATATGCGCCACATCCATCACTCCCTTCGTACAAAACTAGGCACATTTTTCTTCAAACAAGACATTCTTGATCCAAAACTAATACAAAGATGCTTGAGTTTTCATTTATTAAATGATTTTATCATCAGTAACATATAACATAAAGTTGCAATTCAAATTGGATAACATATCATTCCCTGATTCAAAGATTGGCCAAAGGTTAAAATGTATCATAAGGGTACAAAATGCAGATGGCATAATACATTGTTAAAGTTAACAATTCTAACTAGAGATAAAAGACTTACACTGCCATTTCTTCTACAAATGTTCTGAACCCTAGCTGTAGAAGTAAGATTTATGTCAGAAAAACAGAAATCATAGATGATAAACTCAATACAAAAACGCTCACGAAAGAGGATCCGTCTACTCAAACCTCAACCGTGTCCTAGGGTATATGCTTCACTAACATCCCTCCAATTTCTCCAAAATTACAACAGGAAGAGTGTGAGAATTCAGATTTTATTTTCAGGTGTTAATCGAGCACAAAACTTTTCCAGTGCGAAACTGATATCGATTATGTTGCAAGCATAAAAACATTACTCTACTTGTCATACTTGATCTCAATTAGTTCAAGGAGTTGGTAGTTTTTCCAAAATAGTTTCGAATTGATAACAGAACTTTTTGAATCTGGCGATCGTTAGTAAATGATCCGTGGATGAAGAGGAGAGATTATACCTGGTAGTGTAGAAACGGTTGGGGAGAGAGTAGAATGTAGTGAGTGTTGTTGTAGGTAGCTGTGAATGTGATGGAAGAGGTGTTTGTTCTATGGCGGTCAATCGGAGGCGGATGATCCGATGGGTGTTCGGGTCTCTTATTAACAAACAGATTACCCTTTTGGGAAAACTTTTTCAATAATAATAAACTATTATTATTAATAGTAACGAAGTTTTAAAAGTGTTTCAATTTAGTGATTTATAATGTTTTTTTTTAAACGGCATTCACTCACAATGTTCTAAAACTATGTTTTTTATTTATTTGATAGGCTATCATGCCTATGTGGTGTTTTTTTAGGATGTAGATATATCCACCCACCAAATTGATATATTCACCTATTTCCCACGGTCAATTCATGTGAAACGACCCCAAAACGACTGTTTCAAACAAAACGACCTCAATACAATTTGTGGAAAAGGGGGGGCCCTGAATTTTAAGGTTGTCGTCGTCGCGATACGTCATCTCGTTTTGACTGAAACGACCGTTTTGAGCAAAACGACCGTAGAAATTGGGTTTCTCTAGTAAACACATTGGGTTTCTCTATAACCACTATTTTTTATTTTAATAAATGATGATGTGTCTTCAGTAGAATTGGGTTTGTCATTCAAAAGGGGGTTGCGGCGCAACTTGTTGTCCGTTTACCCGCCACTTCATTGTAAATTGTTGTTTTTATTTAATTATTGTGGCCCTTATTTTAAATTTTTTAAAAAAAAATTACAAAAATGAAAACAAAAATAGATACAATTTGGATTTGAAATTCGTGAAACTCACCCTCTTCTCAGGCACCACCAATGACGCCACCCTCTTCTCCGGTGATTCCAAATAAACAATTCCATGGATGAACTGTACCCTTTGACCGTGTACGTGTGCCCCCTTTTTAACAGTTATTTCTTAAATAAATAAAAAATCAGAGAGTTTTGTTTAAATCATACAAGTGGGATGTCCGTACGATACGACAAAAAATACAAACACGATAAGATAGACACAAGGGTAAAAAGTTTGTAAGTAATTGATAGAGTAGAAGGTTTAATAAAAATTCTAAAATAAAGTAAATATAAAATCATATAAAATAAAAATGACTTTAGAAATTTAGTTAAAGTGAAAATTAATTAATTATATAATTAGATTTATAAAGATAAATTTGTCTCTTTAAACTCTTAAAACTTAATGTAAAAAGACAATCCTATGAAAAGCTAACTAAAACGCATTAGCTAGTATGATTAATCTCTTATTACATGTAGCGTCACTCTAGAACACATGCCAAATACTGAAAAGGCTCCTCGAGGTCTTAAACACACTTACAATAAGTAAGAAATGGCTTCGTCTCGCTTCATTGGTCACCTTATCATATTCTTTCCCACAACTTCATTCTTGTCACTCCCTTTTGGTGATAACAACCACCATCTTCACCACAACCTCAACACAAACATCACTATCATTTATAGAGTTTAGAAGATGATAGGGTTTGGAAACGATTGTATGATAGCATAAGTACATATGGTGGTGAGAAATATGGACTAAACCGTATTTTACTAAAGGGAAAAAGACGACATGTACATTTGTACTACGTATTCAAAGAAAAATAGTATATGATTCAAAATCTGTAATGTTGATACCATCCCTGTTGTCATGCACCACCAACTGCATCTACCATATAACAAACAAAAGTACCTCTCACCAAAACAGTAAGGTCTCTAGAGAGTGAGACGGACACAAACCTTATATCTATCCTATATAAGATAAAGATGTTACCTCCGGAGAAACCCCGCCGTTAAAAGGAGGTGTAAAGTGTGAACTCATGGATGTCAAACGGTAGGTTTCTCGACTAATTTACAAGCATACGAGCATAAATAACAACCATCTAAAACCCAACAGTTGACACTTAATACATGATGATAGCTACTGAAACACGATCAGTAGCAGCTCGCTCGTGATAGATGTTTGGTGCAAGATAAAGTGGTCAATCTCCACTTGCACAACCCTTGCATCCGCAATGCACACACTCTATCACCTTTTCCTCCCGCAGGTGCTTGGGAACTCTACAAACGCATGTCGTCTGAAAGTTGTGATCACGTGGTTGAATGCATCTTAAACAGCAAAGTCGTTCATACCCAGGCTGAAATTCAAAATCAAAACATAAGGGCGGTTTAGATGCTACTGGAAAATAAAATTTTGCAAGACCCAGCAGAAAGATCTATAACTGTGTGAACAAGTTGAAAATAACATAGAATTGGAAAAAAAAATTAACCGGACTAAATCAAGATTTAATGTGTGAACAGTGCAAGCTATGCTGTTTAAATAGAATTGGAAAAAAAATGGTCACCTTCTTCCACTTGGCAATGATATTACGGTCAGCATACCCTTGATCCAAGCAAAACTCATACAGTTCCTTTGAAATTTCTCTCCTACGATGGTAAAGGTCAAAGATGTAGCGACTCTTCTGGTGTGCAATCTTGAAGATAGGCCACAGGGTCTCACACTTTCTCTTCCCGTCATGTGGATCATTCTCAGCTAACAAGTAATATGACACGTCTTAGTACAAAATTAGAAATAAGAACTTAACTACAAATTGAAGAGAAATAAACAAACAAACAAACCGTCTCTCATCTTTGCCTGCAACTCACGAAGAGTAGGTTCTATGAGTTCCCATCCCTCTGGGTATTTAACACGATTCGTTTTCACCTTAGGCATTCTTCTGGCTGCAATGATTAATCCAAGTAAGATAAAATTTAGAAAAATATATATGACCATGTGACCACTATATGAATGCACATTACTTGAAAGCTAATGTGCGAATTTAACTTACAATGATAAACAGCCGTGATCAATATACGAATGCATAAACGTAGAAAGATATATACTTGTTTCATGAAGTGATCTCACACCAATTAATAGGAAAGAAAAGAATCATAGCTAAAAATTATCACAAAAAAATAGAAGAGCGGATAGCTGCGAAAGCAGGGATAATACTTCCACAGCTACTGATATAGCCAATCTTTCTAAGGAAGTCAAGCATAACAAATCACTAGGAGCGTGAAGGGACACAGTCACACAACTATCTTGTTTATACATCTTTAGCTCAAACATTCTAGAATGATAAACTCGTCTTGTTCGCCCCGTTTTTTGAGGGATCGGTTTTCCTAAGATCTATAATGAGTGATGTTTACATATAGGTCTTCCAAGAAACAATTTACATGGAGGTTGTTGCCCTTGGCATCATGTTATGCAGTAGAGAGAACTCAGAACATTATGATAGGAAGTAGCAGAATATAATGCATCAAGTGCAAAAGATGAGCTTGCAGAATAACCAGGGTGAGCAGGAAAAAATTACGATAAAGACTCAACTGTGCAGGTGCTCTGTGGATGCCAAAGAAAATAAATGGCCAGCAGGCCTTAGGTGTATAACCTCTTCGTAAACATGATCAAGATAATCCACACCAATGACACCATAAATGAATAAGATAATCCATTTGTTGCTATTAAGTAGCAACAGGTTGCGTCTACATGTACATTTAATGCATTTGAATTGGCTGAACCAGAATGATAAATAAGTCCACTTATATATCCAAACATATATAAATAAAAATAGTTTTGAAAAACATTTATGAGATGTGAAGGTAAAAAGGATAAGGCCAATGATGAACTAAAAAAGTGTTAGCTGATAAAGGCACACTCATTTGTAAAAATACTGAGCTCATGCACCCGGAGACGGAGTATTTGGGCATCAGCAGTCAATGAAGTTATAAGGCTTGTGGATTAAAAGAATGTGAACAGGATAAGATTTCCCACGCACAATGTTTAAACCATCGGTATAGAAAATGAACCCCGTGTCTTCTAAATGAAATGAGAATGAAAATCACACTGATAATTTCACAAAGAAAAACTATACAATAAATGAACTTCTATAAAAGTTACATCATAATTCAAAAAATAAAAATACAACATTCCTCAATCTTTTATTCCTAATCATAACACTTTATGACTTGAATTAATTCTCGTGTAAAGATCAGTTCACCAAATTTACGTGTTCCCCTCAGTATTTGACGATCAATAGCTGAGTAACATCTTAACAATATGGGGAGTTGAGGAATGACTATCAAGACAATATCTCTAACTGTGATAAAGACCATATAGGAGGTATCATAATATCACCACTTATTTCTACCGCCTGTAAAACCTACATGCCATAGTTTTCTTCATTTCCAAACCTTTTTTTCCTACTTCGCACGACAAAAATTAGAGATTCCCATCGATAATCGTCAACATAAACGATCAGATAACGTTTTGACATGATTTAAACATCCAATTCGATACAAACCATACTGAATCCTGCATAAGCGAAATCAAAACCCTAAAAAGTAAAATTTAATATTTGATACCTTGATGGCTTGATTATGCTCCGAAAGTTGATCCAACACCGTCAATCCTTGCGTATGAAGATCACGACTCAATCGCAAATAATTTAGTGTGACGAATATAACATCAAAAATGATCCTTGATGAACAGCCATAAATTCCCCTCCCTTCTCTACGCCGAGGAGCCACATAAATGGAAGAGAATATGTTCTTAACCCTCTTTTATATCATGAAAAGTTTCTTCTTCCGAAATTAGACCTCTAACTTACAAAATTGACACTTTCAACCTTGTAATTATCATTAGTTATAGCTAGGACCCAAAAGAAATAAATACGTATTTAATCATCTCTTAATAGTTGTTTTAAATCCATAAATTATTAAACAAGATACGGTTTGAAGAGGTGTGACTCTGCGGACCGGGTTGGGTCCGGTCCCGAAGTGTCTAAACCGACTTGGCAACACAATAAGGTGTTTCGCACATGCTCCTCCAAATCTGTTAAGATATCACATCATGAAGGGACCATAAGATATTCTCCGGCTCCCACTAATGAGATGCCACATGTCTTACAAAGGCATGAACACGAGAACAGCCAATCAGGAAAAATGGGTCACTATCAAAGTGGTTAGCTTATGTCATGATGATGTCACCATAGAAATGTAGTATAAATACCCCATTCTAAAACCCTAATCGGGTATGCACTCACATAGAAAGATCATACTACATTCACCGGAGATTAAGTAATAATAAGAGCATTTTTCGTTCCAAAAAAATAATAAGAGCATTTTTACTTATCTTCACGGTTAGATTCATAAAATATGACTTGAACACACGTTTCATTTATTTATTTTTCATACCACAACTATTATTTTAAGACCGTAAGTTATATTTTATAAATGAGGAAAGTGAATATGAGTTGTTAGGCATCTAACTTAGATGTAAAACTCATAAAAACGACGTAGCTTTGATATAAAAAAAACAAATTTGGAAGTATATCATATTTGAAATCGATGGATTTATGTAAGGAATAAATCCAAATTTCAATGATTTTTTTATCAAAGCTACGTTGTTTTAATGAATTTCACATATAAATTAGAGTAAATTACTATTTGCATCCCTGACGTTTGGCCAGTTTTGCCACCTGCATCCGATTTTCAAATTTCTAACATATCGTTCCCCGAGGTTTGTATTTCATTGCCAAGTGAATCCCTCTGACTAACGGGGTTAAATTTTTCTGTTAAGTACAAGGGTATTTCAGTAAATTACTATAAAATTATCAAAGATATTAAAAGACAGGGACTATTTGTGTAAATCATCTAAACTAAATTAAATATATATTATATAAAACTAATAATGATTTTAAAAAAGAATAAAGAAAAAGAAGAGAAGAGAGTACTGCCGTCTCCTCCCCTCCCCCTTTTTCTCCGACCGGCGACAACCGGGAGACAACCGGTGACAACCGGCGACCTAAATCCTAAGTCCGGCAAGTCTTCGCCTGTGGAGCACCCATCGGTTCGTTTCTTCCTACAGGCCACCATCGATCTTTAAGATCCGACCACCTTCGTTCGTATCCCAGGTCGCGGCGGCGTAGCCGGAAGGAGGAGAAAGGGCCGCCTTGGTGGCGTCGACGGAAAAAGCTAGGGCTGCATCTCTACCCCGATCTGTTCGTAAGGGGGTTAAAATGAAAGAATTACAGGGATTGAGGGATCGTCGGGAGTCACCGTGGCGAACCAGAGAGAAAGGGGAAAAGGGGAGAGGAGTCATCGGGAGTCACCGGCGCTGGGATGAATGGCGGCTGTGCCGCCCCTATTAGTTGTTCACAATCGGAAATCTCCGCCCCTCCTTTGCTGTTCACAACGGAAATCGCCTAGGAGCATGATGGTGAAGGTGATCCAGAGGCAACAAGAACAGCAACAGCTGCGGCGGGGTTGTGGCTGGTACTTTGGTGGCCGGAAAGGTAGGGTTTCCGGTGGCGGGGGCGTGGGTGACGGCGTGTTTGGCAGCGTATTTTTTTTATATTTATCAAAGTTACAAAAACAGTCCCTATATGTATTAGATATATTTATAAACAGTCCCTCAAGTGTGAAATGACAAAAATGTCCTTCTTCTTAACTAGAAAAATCTAACCCCGTTAGTCAGAGGGATCCACTTGGCAATGAAATACAAACCTCAGGGAACGATATGTTAAAAATTTAAAAATCGGATGCAGGTGGCAAAACTGGCCAAACGTCAGGGATGCAAATAGTAATTTACTCTATAAATTATATGCTTAACAGCAACACATTCTTTTCCGAATGTATATGTCAATTGTATTAATGAATGTGACTAAATTATCTTGAATGTAATGTCATTTTTTTTAATTTTACACTATTAGTCAATTTACTGCTACTATTGCTAGTGTTTTACGTTTTGCTATTGTTTTGATACAAGTAGGGCTACCCGCGCTTCGCGGCGGGGCCTTTGCTTGTTGAATACGTCAATTTTAACAGAGAAAGAAAACGTGTCAACATTAGCAAGAAAGTAATTCATTGTCATAATATGAGCGATAAAATTACACACATAAAGAACAATTTATTTATAAGCAATTAAAATAAGAAACGTCTAAAAATTTGAAGCTTAGAAAGTAAAAATAGCTAAATATTTGTCCATTGCTAAGAAACCATTCCTTGTAATAATATGAGTCAAAAAAGACCCGTATAAAAAACAATTTATGTATGACCAACCAAAGTGACACTATATTTTTGCTTGATATAACCCATTTATCACCCCACTTCCAAATTCATACATGGAAGAAAATATATATCAAGTTTAAACACGTACAGTACATTTGTACATTTGGCTTTGCAATTTGACCTCAAAAGTCAAACCTGCATTCATCAAATCTATAATTAGAATATATGTGTTTACTTAATGTACAACTATTCATTCACAATGTACAACTGACATATCACTTAGTCTAATCACCATAAACACACCAAAACACACCTTAAAAACATGAATCTTTTTCCAACCTATTACCATGAAAAGATAACCCTTATTTCCTGGTGCTCAAAAGGCATGAATGAAATGTAGCATCAAAATTTTACTTTATAAAAGTCAATACTCTGATTCAAACCTGCAAAGTGAACATGCTCCAAATTGAATAGGCCGCAATATGCATATACTGGCATGTGATAGTCAAAAAAATACAACCATTAGCTACAAAACACTATCCAAAAGCAATATAAACCAGCTAAAATAAAATAATTTGTCTTTTGTATACAATCACAGTGACTCAAAGAAATAGAATGACTAACCCAAACTTGGAGTTGTGGATTCCCCTGGGTACCAAAAGCATCTACTTTGCTTGGTGCACATATAAAAGAGACCCACTTTCATGTGCCAAAAAGTCCATGTTTGCTGCAGTGGTCAAGATGTCTTGCATTCAGACTTCCTTTTTTATTTAACTTCCTTTTGAAAAAGAACCTGATGGGGGATAAGAATATAAGATAGAGCATTAAACAATATAAGATTAAAAAAAAAAAACTAACCTTCGGTAGTAAAGATAAAAAAAAAACTAACCTCCTGTAACTTCTTTCCACAGGAGTTTGAAAAGTAAAAAAAGCCCTGCAAGATATGGACCCAAAATAGTAGAAAATATTCAGCTATAATTAAGAAGAAGTAAAAGAGACTGCAAGCAATCCCATGAGTTATTTTCTTATGTAATTTTGATTACACAAATTACCAAACGCACATCACGAATCAAACATGTCAAACTATATGAACCATTTATGAAGCGCGCTTTATTTTTGTCACAAACAGAATGCAAATTAGATTATGAAATCAACAGAACAAATTAGATAATAAATTCAAATTGAACAACACACAAATGAGAGGTTGAAGAGAACTACAATAGAATCATAACCAAAAAAACAACATGCAAGACAACAAATCAAAAAACAAACAATAGAATCATAAAAAGCAAAATTACATGATGAAGAAAGGGTGAGAAAAAAAATTAATGCGAAAAGTGGATAAATTTACAATCGGCGATTTAACCATTTACAGAAAACATCTCCTTACAAACAACATGCATCACCATCTAATAATTCTGAAACCGTAAACGGTGAGTACAACAGCATGAAGATGAAATTGACATCAACAACTAAAAACAAAAACAAAGAAAACATAAACTTGATAACAACTGTAGGTTTTAAAACTCCTTCAATGGAAGGGAAAGGACTTTATAATTTATTTTTGTAGTATTTCACTGATATACATATGACATTTAATTTGATTGCACTACGGTGTTGTATGCTCAGTAAATTGAGTTCTAAATATAACTCTTTTTTTGTAGTATTTCATTCACATACATATCACATCTGATCCAGTTGCATAATTGTCTTGTGAATCTAATAGAATGACTCAATTATATTAACAGAGTAAGCATCAGTTTATCAAGAATAGATAGAAACAAACAAACTCTAATCCTTAAACCTGATAGTCAACCGAGAAGCCAGAATATATCCACTCTTTTTACGCACCGAAGCTCCTGCATGGGTAAAAAAGTTCTATTAATCAGAATGTCAAAGAATACAAAGAATGGAATGTGTATATGGCTCAGATCTGCATGACGGTGGCGATCAACGCCTCCTTATCACCCGAGATTCATCATAGCCTAATCAGAATTGCGACCACACTGCAACCAAAAGAGGAATAGCAAGAAAACAGATCTTGCTATTGGCTCAGATTAACCAACCAGATTCTTACCATAGCCAAAAGATATAGTAACAAAGGGAAAAAGTACAGATCTTGAAGATAACTATTGGCTCAGATCATGCAGATCATCATAGCCATAGCATCGTGAGACAACCAAACATTGCATAACAATTAACCAACAGTCCAACAGAGGTTAAAGGCGCAGATCGTGAAGATAACCACTGGCTTAGATCTTGTAAATTATCATAGCCATTGCATTTTTAGACAACCACAAATGGAATATCTAGAAAGCAGCAGTCGAACATCACAGATTTGAGTTTCATTTAACATTACAACAGAATATTGCATACCAAGAAACCCACAACCTCCTATTTCACTTTCTTTGAACATCAAAGATTCATCACCAACAACAAAAAACCATACCGTCATCGCCTTCAAGGCTCGGTTTAGGTTAGTATCATCATCGCCTTCATGGCTCAGTTTTGGCATTTATATAATAGAATATGAAGGTTCAGATTAACCCAATCATCACAGCCTAAAAGGCTCAGATATGAGGCGATGGTCTGGGCATCAGCGGCTACAAACCGAGGGTCTACGCCACGCCGTTACCACAACGACCACAACCTTAGAAAAAAAAGGAAACTCATCACCACCTTCATTAATAACTATCTCCTTGAACATAATAAAAGACCAGCCACATATTAGACAGAGAGTTTGAGAGTCGCTTCAATTAGAATGACAAACCAAAATCAGAATCATTGATCCATTCCAAATAAGCATCAGAAACACACATTCAACACCAAACGAACATCAGAATCACACATACAGCATAAAAAAATGGATGAATAACCTGATTGGGGGAGAAGGCACACTACTTCACCTCATATTCAAAGAAAGGCAAGGAACCCATAGTCAGTATTGGTCCAAAAATAGAACCCTGCAAAAATCAATCTCAGATTCGCGATTCAACAATCTGTTAATTTGATCATAAAACACAAAGAAAAAGAAGAAAAATAACGTAGATCTAAGCGAGATTGTTTTATTTAGGCGGCAATGGTGGAGGGTTGTCGGTGACAAATTCGGGAATGGTGGAGGCGACGAATTTTAGGATGGAACGATCTACAGACCTGAATAAACTGAAGGAAGAAAAACATGAAAATCCATCCATAATCGGAACCAATTTCTGCACCAACACAAAGAACAAAAATATGAAAATCCATCTATAATCGGAACCAATTTCTGCACCAACACAAAGAACAACCGGTGGATTAGATGAGACAGAAAGTCTTGTGAGATTGAAGATCAAACCTGTGATTTTCCGACCATCGAGTTTGCCATCACGACAACTCTTCAACCCCCTTTTGATCTTGCATCCTAAATCTCCGGCTGAAGCCAAATATGGAAGGAGAGAGAGGTATTCGGTTATGTGTAGGAGTGGTCAAAGAGATGCTGTAGATCAGTCCTTCAAGGTATGGGGTGAGGTAGGAGACGGTGATGGGGAAGCATGCTCTCATCAGTTTGGTCTTCAATAGAGTAAGCACGTGCAAATGACCACTTCACTATCTACTACCATATAAAACAAAATTCTAAATAATGCAATGAAGCTTGTACATCATGTGTTGTAAATGATGCAATAAAATTTGTACATTATGCTTTATAATTTGTACAGTAAGTTGTGTTATGTTAATATAGGATAATTATGTATCAACATCTCTCCTTCAAGATAGAAGAAATGATTGTCGCTATCTTACCGTCTCCAAACTCTAGTTCTACTATGAGCATAATTTTACTCGATACATTAAGTAATTTCTAATATAAATGGGTTTGTACGTGAATACTTGTTTTTTAGCAATATTTGTGGACTATGATAATTTAGTCATAGTCCTATTGCCGAGCCGAAGTGATTTTCGCATAATTGGATCAGACATGTGTAACCATGTTTTGATCTTGTGATATATATATATATATATATATATATATATATATATATATATATATATAGGGGATGGTTACTTTGAAAACCACCCCGAGTTGTGAAAACTACGAAAACTTTTTAAAATCGGGGTTAAAAATTGTTTTTTTTCTTTTAATTTTTTTATGGTGGTTCTCTATGCTACAGACTACCCTCGAGTGGAAAAAAATAAAAAAACCGCCGAGTAGTTTTTTTTAAAAAAATATACAAAAACGTCATGTTACGTATGTTACATTTTGCATATTTATGTAACATAAAAATGTAACATATGTAACATGACGTCTTTCTATATTTTTTAAAAAAAAACTACTCGGCGCTTTTTTTATTTTTTTCCACTCGAGGGTAGTCTATAACCTAGAGAACCACTGTAAAAAAATTAGAAGAAAAAAAATAAATTTTTACCCCGATTTTAAAAAGTTTTCGTTATATTTTTATGTTACGTAAAAATGCAAAATGTAACATATGTAACATGACGTTTTTGTATATTTTTTAAAAAAAAAACTAGGCGGTTTTTTTATTTTTTTCCACTCGAGGGTAGTCTGTAACTCAAAGAACCACCATAAAAAAATTTGGAAAAAAAAAATAATTTTTTACCCCGATTTTAAAAAGTTTTCGTGGTTTTCACAACTCGGGATGGTTTTCATTCTAACCTTTCTCTCTCTCTCTATATATATATATATATATATATAAATAGGGAAGGGTTCCGTGTAGGCCCCTTAAATTTTGTAGACCCCGTAGACCCCTATAAAACTCAATAAAAATAAAACTCAGTGTTGTAAATTTGGTTTTTTTTATTACGATAAGTTTTTAAGAACCAAAAAAATAAATAAATTAATTAAATAAAAAACAAAAAACATTAAAAATCAAACATTTTAAGACAATGAGTTTTAAACGCAACACTGAGTTTTATTGAGTTTGTTGAGTTTTAAACTCATTGTCTTAAAATGTTTAATTTTTAATGTTTTTCGTTTTTCTTTTTTTTTAATTGTCTTTTTTTGTTCTTAAAAGCTTATCGCAAATAAAAAAAACTAAATTAACAAAACTGAGTTTTATTTTTAGTGAGTTTTAATGAGTTTTATTGAGTTTTATAAGGGGTCTACGGGGTCTACAAAAAATAAGGGGTCTACACGGATCTTTTACCTATATATATATATATATGGTCATTCAATATAGAACCAATTTTATATAGAATTACACGTAAACACATGTCCTTACTGCATTGTGAAACATAAGAAGATTATGCAAGGGGGAAGCTTAGAAGAGACGAGAGGGGGCGACCGCCCCCTCGGTTTTTTCGTCCATAAGTACATATTTTAACGATTTTATGTACAAACATTTATATATATTGCGTATCGCCCCCTCGAATGTATTGAGGGTCACCCTCTCTATAGAATTTTTGAACTCCGCCCCTTAGAGTTTTCTTTCAAGCTTCGCCATTGAGATTATGTAAATAATGTCGCACCATATCTAACTAGCATTACGTACAAGTGCTTACATTGTTCTCATGATTCTCAACTAGAATTGGTTATCTATTGAACGTGTAGCGTTGGGTATATGAACTTAAATGAGCAAATTTCTTGCGATTCTCATGTTTTGATCTATAACTTTCAACTATCAACTGTCTCACAACTATGTACCAAATGTGGTATAAACAAATACAAATTTTGGATTCCTTATTCTGTTCAAAAAGAAATAAACCAAAACCTATATTCTGGTTACAATCCGAAGATTGTCACCACTTATAGATGTCTTGAAAGTATTGAAATGAATTTGGTCAATGTAGCAGAAAGCCACATTCCAGCTTTTCTGGTATTCTTGTCTTCAAAGTAACTCCTTTACATTGTCCCCTCAGTTTGCTGCCAGTGGAACAAGAAAATGGTTATGAGAAGGACGTATGAAAACAGAGTTCGCAAACAGAAATGAACAGCGATTTTACCTGCTGGCCTGCTAGTAACCTGATGCTAAATCTCAATACAATCTTTATGTACCTTTATTAAATAGATTTGAACAATATATTAGCCCTACCTATCATACTGATAAAAAAAACTTTAATCCACGTCTAATATATCTGAGAACAAACCGTATTTGAGTAAATGAACTTATGATTCTGGATCTGGTTCCAATTTGGGAACTATTGCGGACTTTAGCTCTAGATGAGAAATCCTAACAGCGCCTATAAGCCGCTCTGGCAACTCATCGGCTGTGTTTGCCTGACAAAGAAAAAACGAAAACATGTTGAGCCCATGGGGGTAGCCAAGTTATATGCACGGCCCACCAAAAATTACTTGCAACTTGCAAGAAGTAAATATATAGTGTGCAAATATAGGAGTGCATTCAATACAAAACAAATTTTAAATTTAAGAACTGCATAATGCACTTGTAGGTAGAGGTTGGTATGTTGGCAGATATAATGGGAGTTGGAAAGAGAGTGCGGTAAGCAGTTACACAACCTCCTTGTGTATTACAGTTTGAAGCGAAAGCTACAAGTGCATTATGATGTTCTTGCGGTTCTCTACTTAAATGGTACACACATATCATCCTATGAATTAGGAAAATTGGATTTAAATAATCCCAACTTTCACATGTTGGCCGGTAATAATCCCAATTGAAAATATTCTTCTCAATGGTCCCAACTGGTCCCAACTATTGAACTATTTTTTTCCAGCGATCCTCCGTTATTTTTTTAATACCGTTAGTTTTATGCTGATGTGGACATATGATGTGGCATTATTTTTTCTTTTCTTTTTTAATCCTTTTACACCTCAGCTTAAAACATAACCACGTTCAATTCATCATTCAATTTATCAGGGGTAAAAAAAACCCTAATCCCCAGTTTCTCCAAATCAATTTTATCGCTTTGCCTAATCAATGGACCTTCTTCCCCACAAATCAATTGAAGTTAGAAACAATCAATTAACATACATTGAACATAACAGTAATAGATCAGATCCACAGAGTGAAAACTGTCGAACAGTAATAGATGAGAAAGAAAAGTAACTGAAAGAGAAACTATAGAGTATAGAACATACGAGAAAAGCTTAAGTGGGAGGATGCGATTTCAACGGCATCATTATCAGCGGATTTGTGATTCTTGAATGCCGATGAAGATATGAAACGATTACTCGAGCTTGGTAAAGTGGGTTATGATCTTGGCCGTATTTGAGGCAGGAATATTCTGAGGATTCAAATCCTCTCTTTTGGCATAACTCATTCAGCTTACACTTGTACATTTTCAATCGATCATAATCCAAAACTTGTGTGTTATTTGTGATGAAGAGAAGTGAGATATAATCTGGCCGCCATGGAAGGATGCTTAAAAAATATTTAAAACTTGTGTGTTGTTTGTGATGAAGATGAGGCTGAGCTCATTTAAGATCTATATTGGGTAGATGAGTGATGAAATTGGGTAGATGAGCGATGAAATTGATTTGGGGAAACTGAGGATTAGGATTTTTTTTTTTTTTACCTCTGATGAAATGAACCTGGTTATGTTTTAATTTGACGTCATGACGTGTAAAGGGATTAAAAAGAAAAGTAGAAAGAGTGCCACGTCATATGTCCACATCAGCATAAAACTAACAGTGTTAAATTTTTTTAACGGGGGACCGCTGATAGAAAATAGTTTAATAGTTGGGACCATTGAAAAGAATATTCCCAGTTGGGATTATTATTAGCCAACATGTGAAAGTTTGGATTATTTAAATCCAATTTTCCTATGAATTATTTATAGCCCGTTGACTAATTTGCTAAAATCCTGGATATACTATTTGTTGAGCGGACCTGCAAACACATTTTTATCCGTTTTTTTTTATTTTGAAATATAAATGATATGGAAAATATGATGAAAATAATTTAACCTTTTCTAATAAAGTTATTTAGAAGATTGTTATGCATTTTAACACTTCTGAGATGACTTTCAACCCATTCGACCCGTTTCTTTGTAGTTAAATCCTAACAGAATGTGTATTTGATAAACATACCTGCACAAGGAAAGCCATGTCAACCACAAGGCTAGTGATAACACCAACTACAAGACCCAAGACACCATTGGCCACAGTTGAAGAGCCAATGTCAACATCAACCTGCCAGATGAGAAAAACAAACTAAAAATAAGCAAAATTCTGAACCAGTTGAACGGCAGATTTCTCAAACGTGCATACAAGCATAACAAAGATAAAAAAGAAGATTACTTCTAAGTAATTGGCACTGCGAATATAGTTGCAGTCAACTGCTTTTCCCAAAAGACAAGGGGTGCTTCCAACACTCTGCCTCACTATCCAGGATCCCTACCATATTCATTAGTGACAAGTCAGAAAATGATTACATCATAGTAGAACAGGTCAAAAGGGGTTCAGGTTGAAACAGGTCACTTTTTAGGGTGGGTCAAAACAGATTGGCCTGGAAACACTTTTATGTAAGATTTTTAATAATGAGTGTTGATTTTGATTAGAAAAATGATATCGTTGCAGTAATAATCTAGATATCGGATAAAACAATATACAGAACTGGTCAAACCAGGTGAGATAGATACCTTGGGGACTGATGGTATGAGTTTCATCCTACTATTGCGGAACTCATCATCCCCATCAACAAACCTTTGCAACAGAGAGCCAGCTACTAATCCCTTGGTTACAAAATAGAAAACCATGCTGTAGTTGGTCGAACCAGGTACCTTCAGTAGTACAATGCAATTACTTTACCAAAACATCATAAAAATACTCAAAATTGGACATTTTATGATAGCTTACTTGAACATTGAAAACTAAGCAAAATTGTCCTTTCTGAGAAGCAACCTATAAAGAAGTGACAAAGATGTAAGAAGAAATGGCCATATGAAAAACATTACTGTCAAAACAAGCATTGTAAATTCAATGCATTTGGAAATTTTTGATAATTAAATTAAATTTAATTAAGTAAATACTCTAGAATAAGTACAAAGTTTGTTAGTTTTCAAAACTATGACAATCAGAAATTACCATCGTTTCTGACAATAAAATGGAAACTAAAGTGATGAATATGAGTCTGACACAGGTCTTCTTTTTTTTTTCTTTTTTTTGCTCAATAAAGAAATAAACTTTGTTTTTGGCGTTGGAATAGTAGCCAATTACAATTATATTCAAAAGTGTAAAATTATACAAGGATAAAGCATTTGAGCCATACATTAGAATAACAATTTAGGTGCTTTGGATATCGATCACCATTTCAATCTTTCAGTTGGCATATTTGTAAAACTGAAAGGTCGTTTATATAAAATGATAGAAAAGTCATAATTTGTAAAAGTGTAAAACTAAAAGGTCGTTTATACTTTGTATACAATGATAGCAAGGTCATAAATTGTAAAGCTTAAACACCTAATATTAAGAACAGGCAAGATGTTGAATACAATAATATGCTTTATTTATCCATTACCACCTAAAATATCTGGCGTGAATTTGGAAAGATTGAGCATATGTCTAACATCATTTGACCTTCCCCTTAATATTTTGTCTTAATGCTAAGCTTTGAGCTAAATGTTAAGTATTTATTAAAACCATTCATACTCGGTAATTTTAGATTTTTTACATGGAAGTTAAATTAGTCTAAAAACCTACTTGTGCAGCACAACCAGGGCGTCTAGCAACATGGTCCATTCGTTTGGTGTCTTTAAACCAATCAACAGCAACAAGATCCATTAGAGGTTTGCCTCCCGGCATCTTAAGTCACATTAAACAAGAAAAGGTTAAAGGAAAAATGAGAAAAATGAGATCTTACATAAAACATTTTAAATCCTAAAAAATAACAATAATGTGATGGAATAAAATGCTAACAGACCTTTGATTTATCATAGCAAAAACGTTTACTCCGAAGTTTAAAGTTGTTTCCATCAGATATTTTCCAACAGTCACGACTATTTTCATTATCATCTCGCCGAAGATTACCCGAAAAGCAAGACAAATCAATTTCAACTACAGGTTCTTCTTCAAAGGCTTCATATGTAAATTGCATCATAAGTGGAATTCAGAAAATACATGTTAAACTTACATATATACACAAAATTACATATATACATAACCTACCAATCCGTTTGGGCTCCTGCTCAATCATATATGCCTGTAAAAGTTAAAAAAAAATTAAGAAAATACAATAAAGTTAAAAAGACAATATATATATATATATATACACACACACAACTCGTTACCAACCTCTTCATCTGGGATTGGGAAATCTTCATCTTCATCTGAGTATTCATCCATCATTTTTGCCGCATTATCAAGAGACTGACTTCGATTATGAACAGAAGTCAGGTTTATCTTTTGTGACTTCTTTGAAGGAACAGAACAAGATGCCATGTTAACCATAACAGGAATTCTTGGGGGAGCAGTCCTTTCATCAGATTGTGCAAAATATTCCCGCAGTCCTATTTTTAAAAAAAAAAAGGTAAATGAAGTACTTACTCGTTTTAAAGACAAAAAGTAATTATTTATATAATATATTGCAGCTCACCAGCAACACTATTTAACATTTGAAGCAGGCAATGTTGCTGAAATGAAGAAACATAACCTACTCCCCATCCCTTTAGATCAATTTGCATAAGATGTTGGACCTGTGATCTGGGCCGTCCATTTCGGGGTTTCAAAGGGGAAATATTATACCCTCCACCTAAATTATAACATTACGATTGTAAGTAAGATGTGGATCTGAACACCTTGAAACATAAAAGAACTTGATACATTAAAGGGGAAAGAATTTACTCTCAATATGAGCGCGCACGTATCCTGGTTGTGAACCACAGTTCTCATGCTCCCTGGAGCAAAAGAGTACAACTGCAGATACCAAATAAACCTCAACATTTGAAAATAAATGAACTGGAACAATTAAGCAATGATTATTTAGTTTATGCATCCGCTCACCATAACTCCCATCATCATTTCTACGCCAATAACGCACATAACAAAGGTCACGTGGCCACACAAATCTGTAACAAAAAACAAAACATAAATTATTACTTTGTACTTAAAATAGATCAAAAACTTTCCTTCTGTCTTTTAGTGTTATTTGAACAAATAGCATTACTGATATATTATTACTCGGAGAGAGAGAACAGGTAAAACAAAAAAAACAAACGGACTTTTTTCCTCCATGTATATAAGATTTAAGTGCAAAAAGCAATAACGGGAAAAAAAAAAGGAATTATTGATAGATGAACTTAAATACGTGAAGACATTCTACCACCCAACAATGATCTACACATTCTAGAGGTTATTGTTTAACTCATTATCAGTTGCAGTGATCCAAAATCTAGAACATGTGTAAATGTGTATGTGCATCCTTTGCAATGATACGCTAGAAACACACACAATAAAGAGAATCTATTACGTGGGGAACCAATCCAACTGAAGCCTGTGATATAGAATTGCTGTATGTCCATCCACCTCATCAACCAGGCTACCATCCTGAAAACTACAATCCCACCTGCATTTGCGATCAATGCAAATAGCATGTTAAAGAATATGAGAGCAGCAATATGACATAAAACTTGAGTACAGAACAAATAGGAAAAGAAAATAGAAACAAACATGTAGAATTATGAATATCGAAGCACAAAATGAATGCTTACTCAGATCGTGTTCCATCCATACTCATTACAAGCTCAAATATTTCTTCACAGCTAGCTTCGACAATACCAACAGCCTTCATAGCCCTACTACAGCTCTTTGGCTGCAATGACGATCAAAAACATGTAAATGTCTATGCTGATAATTGTGTAAATACTAGATTATGCTACAAGAGGTGGGAAAAATAAGAAAATAACGCATACAAGGAAGTCAACTTCAAGAAGCTCTTCGAAGATACGGAGTCCTGCATCAAATTTTGCATAATAAGATTAACTAATAGCTCTGATTTCCCATTATAGCCAATATTTAGGTTCCTAGTTTATTAAAAATAATAAGCACCATTTTGGCATTGAAGAAGCCGCCAATGTTTCCTTGAAAATGCTTGATTGCTGGTGTTCTGGCTTGCCAATGTTGAACTTTCTTGGGTCCAGTCCAATATAGATTCAGGAGGGCCTACCAAAAAATATTAAACAGACTATAAAGGTGGCAAAAAACAGGAAAAATATAGCCAGCATACAGCTAACAAATGATAAAAATTAATCACCATTCCCAATGGTTGTTCTTCGCATCAAACTTGGCCGTGTTGAATCTTCTTCGTCTTCAGCTGCACTGCACCTGCAAGTCAAGAGGTGATAAAAGAAAATAAAAAAAAATAGCCACAAAAAATGAAGGAAAAAAAATAATAATTGATAAAGCGCAAGCTACATATGACTATACTCACTGGCTCTCTTCTTGATCTGATGAGGAAGCATTCCTTCCACTATCAATCCCAGACTTGTATTCGAAATAATGATATTTATTCCCACTGGCAACTAGTGACTCCTGATGCTGTTAATTGTTGAGAAGTTGTTAGCTTTCACAAATAAATAGGTAAAAGATCACATATATTTGAAAAAAGAGAAGCAAAGACCCTGTGCAACCAATAATATTAGTTTGTAAATAAAGTACCTGATCAATAACAGACTCAATTTTTTCTTTCCAGATAAGTGCTTCCTGGATGTTGAAAGCTGCCATCTGTAACAGCAAGAAAATTTCTTACATAAGCCCGAAGAAAAAGAATTCGAGTTGCATCTGTTAACAGCAAAACTCTAAAACCAGCACATCCATCAAAGAAAAAATAAAAACTGAACATGTAAGTGAGAAAAAGCCATGTATTCAGAGCTGACAAAAGTAAAACAGAATCGCAAGAAAATGAAGATAACACTTTTACTATTCCATCTCCCCGACACATATCAACAGCAACCTGAGTCACAACAGATACACCATTCGACTTGATTGAAAAAGAAAGTAAAGATAATGTACCGTAATCCGATTGTATTTCTCCTTCTTGTTGTAAATTGATAAAACATACACCATCTGTTGCAAAGAGAAAAATAACATCAACAAAGTATGCCAACAGCAGAAAGAAAGCTTTCATGTTCCAAAAGATTGTGCAAAACATAGATTGTAAAGATAATGTGTACTAACAATGTCCTATGGACTTAAGAAGAGGGCAATAGTGATGCATACATGTGTGTGTTTGTTTATGCATGCATGACCTTGATGACAAAAGGTATTACATATGTATGTGAAACGTGACTGAAAATCCACATGTTTTAGAAAGAAGAAGATACATATTTTCAATATTTATGATCCACAATAATTATATTTGTATCAACAAGGCTTGAACTATGATCAAATCTCAACATACTAAAGATTATGTATGTAAGTTCTGATTGTAAGAAATATATTTTTGGCTTTTCAGAACATGTAAATTTTAAGTCACAGTTAGCAAAAACCAATACTAGTCATGAAATGAAGCTAAAAAGGCATATGGTGATAATTAAATTCTTAAGTATCAGCCAAATCCAATTCCATAAGTGCATTACAAGGGGTCTAGATCACACACTTTCAAGTTCCAAACAAAGTATGAATCGTAAAACAAGCAACAAAAATGATTAAAAGAGACTCACGTGACCATGTTGAGTTTTTAAACCCCGGTCCTCCACTCTACAGTTGCCATCAATAACCAGAGTTTTGATTGGAACCTAATGTAAAACAAAGCACACATAAATACACACAGTGCTGCTGTTATCTGAAAGAAATGTCAATTTCAATCACAATTTATACAGGAAATCACTAAGCAATCCAAAATTGAAGTTGATAATTGACATTACCACATTGACCTGAGGCTTCCTCTTGTAATAAGCAAGCAATCTCGATTCCAGAACAAAATATCTCATATGCATGAACGATCTCCCAATCTTCCTCCTCCCATACCGCACCATCCACCCATCATATACTACTTTCGACATCTCAGTATCCTCTTCTAACTCCTCCTATCCTCAAGAATCTAATAACTAACAACTCATCAACCTTAACCCCCAAAATCAATCAAAATCCACAAACCTAAACCTCACACTTCCAAATTTCAAACTCAATCCTTCAATCCTCTATAAATCCACTTCGAGAAACTGAATCCGTGACAGCGATCTGGCGAATCTAAACTTCACCGATTCGGTTGCGGAACTTGAGCATAAAACGACAATTCAATCCGACCTGCAGAAAATCATAAAGTAAAGTGGAAATAAACACAATACATGTATGTATGTATGTATAGTTGTTACAGTAGGTTACATAAGGAGGAGAAAGTGTAGATTTAGAGAAGGAAGATGAACTTACGATCTATGAGTTTCCGTTGAGAGGTGAGATGTCGGCCGGCAGGTAGTTTTGATGACGGTGGTATTGTGGAAAGAGAGAGAGAGAGAGTATGATGAATGATGAAAAACGGCAGTAGAATTGTGACTAATTGGAATTTTTAATTACTAGAATTTGAAAGAACTGGAGTGGGAGGAAGTAGGCGAAACTGGAAACCTGATTCTTTTAGATCGGTAGTTACAAGATATTATTTTATTTTATTATATAATAAAATCAAAATTTGTGATAATTCGTCGGGATATCTTTAAAAAAATTTAAAAATTAGGGGTGAGTATGGTACGGTTTTGGTTTTAATCGAATTGAAAATCGAATGATTTGAAACCATTCGATTTTGGGTTTTTCTGATTCAGTTTTTTATCGGTTTGGTTGGGATTCGGTTTTTTTATAATACGTGGTTAAAATAATGAGTAAATTACATATTTTGTCCTTTTTACCCGTTTTGCAACTTTTGTCCTTTATCTTTTTTTGTTACACTCTTTGTCCTTTAACTTTTTTTTCTTTCACCTTTTGTCCTTTTTAACGGATTCCGTTAAAATCCACCATTAAGTCAAGGGTATTTTTGTCTTTTTACTTTTTAGGGTAGAAAAAATTACATATTTTGTCCTTTAACTTTGTCTGTTTTGCAATTTTTATCCTTTATCTTTTATTGTTACATTCTCTATCCTTTAACTTTTTTATTCTTTCACATTTTGTCCTTTTGAACAGATTCCGTAAAAATCCACCGTTAAGTCAAGAGTATTTTTGTATATTTACTCTTTAGTGGTATTTATTATACTTAAATAAAGAGAAAAATGTGAATCTATAATTTTTTTCCTTTATCACCTCACTCACACCCTAACCTTAAACCATCACCGGTGAAAACCACACCCCCACTGTCGATAGGCCGGCGACATCCCATCGAACACTGTCGACGACCCTCCGGCGACATCCCATCGACCTGACATCAGGTTTGTCAGGGGAGATCGAGGCTGCCTTCTCTCTGAAACGGAAGTGGGGGTGGGTGGGGGTGGGGTGATAAAGGGAAAAAAATACACATTTACATAACACACCCTCCCTCTTTATTTAAGTATAATAAATACCCCTAAAAAGTAAAAAGACAAAAATACTCTTGACTTAACGGTGGATTTTTACAGAATCTGTTAAAAAGGACAAAAAGTGAAAGAATAAAAAAGTTAAAGGATAGAAAATGTAACAATAAAAGATAAAGGATAAAAATTGCAAAACAGATAAAGTTAAAGGATAAAATATGTAATTTTTTCTACCCTAAAAAGTAAAAAGACAAAAATACCCTTGACTTAACGGTGGATTTTAACGGAATCCGTTAAAAAGGACAAAAGGTGAAAGAAAAAAAAATTAAAGGACAAAGAGTGTAACAAAAAAAGATAAAGGACAAAAGTTGCAAAACGGGTAAAGTTAAAGGACAAAATATGTAATTTACTCTAAAATAATTGTATACTTTAAGATAGCGTTTGGTATGCAGGAATGGATGATGGAATGGAATGAATCATTACGTCGGAATGAATCATTACGTCGGAATGAAAAATGACATGTTTGGTAACACAGTGGAATGGAATAAACCATTACACAATGAATGAGATTCATTCCATTTCTGAAAATTTAATTCCATGGGGGATGCTTGTTTTTTTTCGATTCTCTCAAAGAATAGAATGAAAAATAATATTCCGATTAAATTTCTTCTTAAAATTTTATGAAAAAAATAAAAAATAAAAAGTAAAAATAAATAAATAAATAAAAATATAAACCGAAAATAAAAAATAAATAAATATAAAATAAAAATAAATTAATAAATTAATAAATTAACAAATGAAAACAAAAAGCAATAAAAATAAACGTAAATTAGAAAATAAAAAATAACAACAAATAAAATAAACAATATAAATATAAAATAAATATTTTAATTAAATTAATAAAAAATTAAAACATTAAAAAATATAAATATAAAAAATATATATTAATTTTAAATGGAAGTATTAGGAAAATTGTATTCGATTTCTTCATTTGTACTATTATCAAACAATGCGAATCAATGATTTATTTTATTCCCACAGAGTAACCAAACGTGACGATAGAATGGTAATGATTCATTTCATTCCCTCGATCATTTCATTCCGTTGCTCATTCCATTTCATCGTTCATTTCATTACCTCATACCAAACAGACCCTAAATGTTTAGTTTTAGAAGATAAATAGGTAATAGTAATAGACCGTCATAACCATTAAATTGGAAAAAAAAAATTAACACTGTAGATCTTGACCTTAATCTTTATTGTCTTCGATGGTAAAGTCTTTGTGTTTTGACTTCTTGATTATCAAAACTATAAATAATACATATACAGTAAAAACTAAAAAGTAAAATGCAATCAAATTGATAAAAATAAATAACATTATTACCGTCCATTTTATTTTTTTCTAAGTTTAGAAATTATAATATTAGATTAAAGAATAAATTAATCAAAGGTTTTAAGTTTTATAATGGACCCTTCTAATTACTTATTTACACATAGGCCCTCGATTCGGTTCAGTTTTTTATCTACTTGAAACCAAAACCGAACCATTACTTTTGGTTCGGTTTTGTCGGTTTTTTCGGTTTTCGCTCACCCCTTAGTAATTAAGTTTATCAATCGTTCGATTAGAATTGTTTAACCTTTCTTTTATTTTTTTAAATTACTTAATATTAATTTGGTGTTTCAATCACACACCTATTTTTATAAATGTTAAATTTTTATAAAATTAAGTGAGACAGATAAAAGATATATAAATATCGGTTGATATTTAGTGATTATTCTTTTCCATAATTTTTAAATTGAACAATTATAATACTTGGTTATAGTATAAATGGTTAGGGCGTTAAGCCTAGCCTATGTTGAAGTTGTGAAGCAAGCAAGCAATCAGAGTTACAAAACCATGGTTATCAAATACAAGCCATAATTTTTTCCTCTTCCTTTTTAGACAACGGTATCATAACCCTTCATATATCCGTAACAACACGCGAACGATAGTTTCAATTAAAATACACAACAACAAATGATAAGGTTTTCAAATTTTTTTCCAAAAAAATAAAGCTAATTGAAATATCTTAAATTTCATTTATATAATTGACAGTTTTACATAGATTAGAAGTTAATTTACACGTTAACTAAAAATCAAAGAATTTCAAAATAAATCAAAGAATATAAATCAAAGAATTAAATAAGCTATGTATATATGCTGAAACTTTATGCTTGAGGTTGTATGGATTACCATACTGTTGTTAGAGTTCGAACAAAATCCGATTCCAAGTTCGAACGAAAGTATGAAACCAATCTTCAATCCGTTTCACCTTATCAGCGCACGAGAATGCCCGAGAACATTACTCAATGGCGTGATTCGTACATCTCTAACTATGTTCTTCATTTTTTCTGCCATCTGTTTCGAGTAACAAGCAATGAAAAGTGAGCCAAATGATCACTAGAAAAGCGAGACGTGTTTGTGAATATTTTACCTGTCCGAGACTTGCGGTGGGATAGGGGGCGACTCGGTGACGATTAAGCACCGGAGGAGATTTCCGGCTCGTTTCTTCGCCATTGGGTTTGTTCCTACTTCTGGTTGTCATCGTTGGTGTTGGCTCATGGTGCCATTTTTTGTTCATTTTGCTTGATATGCTTGGTTCCTTAAATCACCACATGATATTTTTATGAATGTTAAAAATTTTAAAATAAAATGGGGGTAAATGAAACATATTTAAATCTTTAAATCTTGATTAATTTATTTCAAATCTAAGAGATAAGAATGAGGAAAATAATTTTACTAAATAATTATAACCAAGTTTATAATTGTTCGATTTAAATCAAACTGAAAAAGTTAATAAAAAAAACATACCGTTACATTGCTTCTTCCTCTGGTTGTGACGTTAGAAGACACATCGTGCTGCCATTGATCTTCGAGAACATTAGGTAGTGCAGATTCCTTTACATATTTCATGGAAGAAGCAACATCATAAAAAACCAACATTAAAGACATAACTAAATTAAATATTTTTGTTTTGATTCGTTACCAGAAACAACACGGTCGCACAATGCTTGAGAACTTCGAGATTCATTCGAACATCGTCTAGGCTCCTGTATTTCAACAAAGCATTCAACTTTATTAATCATTTTTTATTTATTTCTCGAGGACTTAAGAGATGAACAATAGTTTTTTTTTTATGAGTTTTCTTTTAGTTTTTTTTCTTTTTAACATTGTTTTTTCAAGTCTTTTTATGACATGATTTCAACCTTCCTAAGTTATTTAACGGTTCAAGTCTAACTAAATATACAATTGACTATTTTAAAGATTTTATTTTCACGCATTCATTTATACATATCATTTATTCAATACTAAAAACACCTCAAACAAAAATGTATTTAATTATTTAATGTAATATATTACTTAATTCCGATAATAAAAACAGTATTAGTAAATAATCAATTGTAACGTGAACTTGTTTTAATAATTTAGGCCGTGTAAGACCACGAGTTGTAATCCTAGTTTAATTTATATATATTTTGGTTAATTATAATAACTTGTAGTGTTTAAGTTTTTAAGAAAAGTTATATACAATATATAATGTTTGTTTTCTATCTACATTTTGATATAAATTTTATTAAACTTAAGGTATTTTATGGTCACCTAACTATAATATTAGTAAGATCTTTTTTTTCTTCTAAAAAAACAACTCATTAAGATTTTATAGAATTTATGTCCATATAATCGAAAAAATTAAACAAAATTATGTGTTCAATAATATGAACATACCGATGCTTTTGTTCACCAAGACCAAAATAACTAGCCAACGAAGCCATCTTCATGTCACCAGCTCGTCTTCCAAACTTATCAGACAAAACCGGTAACGAATCGATCAACGCCACCGGCTCCGGTGCAGCCCGCCCGACCGCCTCAAACGCTTCTCGAATCCTAACACAATCGAACCGTCGAATATTATGTCCCGCCCATATCCGACCATTCAAAATCCTGAATATTTCCTCAGCAACTTCTTCAAAACACGGAGCCTTTAAAACCGTCCCTCGAGAGATCCCATGATCCCTCGCGGGACTCACCCCGACCACCGACAAGTCACCTGGTCGAATCAACGTGCAATAGCTCTCGATCTCTGCTAGCTTTTGCGGGCACACCACCATCGCTCCAAACTCCAAGATCCAGAATTTTTGGCCCGGTTTTCGTGGAACGTTTGTTTCTAGATCGAAGAATACAATCTCGTTGTTGTTACACATTTTTTTGTGATTAATATTGTTATTGAAAGTTGAATTGAAGTATATGAATTGGATACAATATATGTATACATTCACCTATATATAGATATTTAATATGTATGCATGAAATTAAGGGTGGTTGATTGACTTGTAGTTCAAGTTAAACAATGGTTTGAAACAATGGTTTTCTGGAGAAGAAGGAATAGGAAACTTTTAATACGATCGATTGTGTTGTGGGTTTGTAACTAAGGGGATTCGATCACGTTTCATTTTTGTAAGAATTTATGATTATTGTTTATTTTTAGGTGTAAATTTACAAAAGTATCATGTAGCCGTGAATGGAAGCAAAGTGTGTTCATGCAAGAAACTGGTTAACTCTTGTCTTACGTAATTTTGAACCCTATTGGCTTACCCAAAGGAGTGGCTCACATGTTTCTAAATATATGCTTTGAAATATTCTTTAACGCAGATTCTATTCAGACACCCTAAAATTTTATTTTGACACCCTAAACCGTCCCCGTTTGATCAAAACGCCCCCGTTTGAATAAAGACAAACCCAAACCGCCCCGATTTGATCAAACCGTCCCGGTTTAACTTTTTTTTTTTAAATTTTTTATCACAAAATGAAATGAAATTAAAATTAAGTGTGTACGATTATGAAATATGAATGAAGACTTGTTAGTTCAAATGGAACCATTTGTCTTGTTTGCTTTTTTTTGTTTTTTGACTTGAGATTTTAACTAATCCATATTAGTTAAAATATAATATAACACAGAAATAAAATAAGTAATACATTTATTTTTTATAAAAAAAAAACATTGTAATATATAATAACAATTCAGAAGAAAAAATACCAATAATGCCTTTTATAACTATGTTTAATGAGGTCCTAGTAAGATGGAAGCTAAGTTGAGTTAACATTGTAACATATAATAACAATTCAGAAGAAAAAAAAAAAAAAAAAACTAAACCGCCCCGGTTCACTCAAACCGCCCCGGTTTGAGCCAGTCAAACCTCGTATTCCGGGTTCTGAAATAGAATGACAGTTTTGTTTTATTTGAACAGGACCGGTTTGCCCAAACCGCCCCTGTTCGGGGTGTGAATTTTGGTAGAGGGGTGTATGAATAGTAGGTCCCATTCTTTAATTATATTAAACCTAGAAAAAATATTTAACTGTAAATTACAATAGTACTAAAATAAGCATTCACAACATCATTTTTATATCGCATCTTATTCTTAAAATTTAAGGAAATTATAAGACATATCTATTCTTTTATCATACATCAGCATCTTTATATTTAAAATTTATCCTTGAATTTTAAAGGATAAATATAAAGGATTAAATTTACCAATCCATTACACAAATATGGTTTTCTATTATGTGAGATGTTTTTTTTTTAAAGTCTTATAACTTTATGGATAAATATGTTTTATGGATAAATTATTAAGATAAAGATAAATAAGATGGTGTGAATGCTCTTATTAAACTATCCCAAATATATTACACTTAAACTCTCAATGACAATGTTTGAACCTTAGACCTCAACTAAGAAGGAATAACCTCTACCAAGTAGGCGAATATCTTGGTGTTAAAATGGTGTAATCTTAATAAAAGATTATGAGTTTAAATATTATAAAGTGTAGTTTACGTCGACATTCTCATAAGAATTCTAGATGATGTTAAAAAAAATTCTATAAGTATTATTTATTCGAAGCTTTCTTTTTTTTAAAGTTGACTTTTTGAATAATTTGTAATTGTACTATTATATTATATTATATATTTATATATATATAACATTTGTAATTAGTTGGGTCTCTCACACATTATTGTACTAGGTTATGACCAATGACATTTCTCTATGTATTTTTGTCAACCAATGACATTTAGCCACTTATTTTGACAACCAATAGTATTTTTCCTTATGATATTGAGCCGTATTAGTGTTTTTCTTATATTTGGGCCTACTTATCATGTGTGTATAGTGTATCCATTTTATGTTTGGGTCTGCTTATTCACGTTGACAAAGAAATTCAACAACCTGAGTTTTTCCCTTTCATTCACTTTTTCTAATGTAAATTCTTCTTAGATATCATAGAGGTATCTATAACTTATTCTAAAGAACAATTATGTAATATTTAGTTTATTATCTTTTGAAATTTTATTTTTTGTCTACATATATTATACAAAGTATAAATAGTGTTTAGAGAATTGTCTATCAGTTCATACAAGTGCCTCTGTGACAATTGATTGATGCATTTTATTAAGTCATTTGTTTTTAGAATTCACAATAAATTATGATGGAAAAATGCACTTACCCACCTAATTCGTTGGTCTACACTTCACAAAGAGTGTTAAAAGACAAAATCCATTGAGAACAAAATAATGTTTTAAGATGACTCATTTCTTTAATGCAACCGAAAAGAATTAATAAAACATAAAGTGTGAAGCTTTAAAATAGATTTTTTTTAAACTCAAGTTATGCTATTCGTCTTTTATATTTTACATGTTCTTTATATGCTTGCAATGACAGGAAAACATAATTACATAAAAAATACATTTAAAAAAATAAACTACCCGTCGTAATGCGTGAATAGTATGCATCTTGTATATAAACAAAATGGATTGAGTTGCTCACACACATAAATATTGCACATCATAACTACCAATTAGAAGACGCTTTCATTCTACCAATTAGAAGACGCCACTATTTTTGTGAGACTTCCGACTTCATACACATATTCTACGATGAGTGTAACTTGGTTATGCGTAGGTTATTACTACGTGTGCTTCTTTTAAGCTGCCATATCATGTCTACTCGCACCATTTGTAGGGGTATCAGGTATGCTCAAAGAGAGAGAAAGAAAGATATGTATATTCTACAATTCACCATGAGAGAGAGAGATTAGGAAGGTCGATGTTTCTTAAGATGACGTTTTCTTGTGTTATTGATGGTCACTGCGAAGAAGCCGAGTAGAGAGTGAATTGATGACGGTGCCAGATCAAAAGTGAGTTTCGGAGAGTTCAAACCGGCATCACCGGTGATTGTGCCTGCGATCTTTGGGGTCAGCGGCGTATTCCGACATTCTTCCTTTGCTGTTGAACTAGATATATCTTTAACCCACTTTTTATGTCATATGGATTTTAAATTGATGATTTAAACTAAGAATCAAGTTCAATAGAAGTTTTATTATTTAGTTTTCTTACGTCTCTTCCTTCGATGCGCTGCTGGTATTAATTCTTTGTGTCTGTACAACCTGAATGTTTCCATCTTCTGTCTTCTCAATTGTTTTTAAGTTTAACCGGACAAACTTCCGGCTAAACTCACATTCAGTGCTTAAACACTGATTTGCCTGGACTTCAACCGGACCAACTTCCATTTGAACTTAAAAACAAAAGACGACTCTCAAACGACTCGGCGATGCGAGCGTGCGAAGTGAAAAGCGCCACATTGCGCTCATACGCCCACGCCGCGCGCGCACGCGTGTACGAGTACGAGTTAGGAGTGCTTCGCAACCTTCAGGGTCCAAAGGATGTCTCATATTCAAGGAAACAATAGTTGGTAAAGTTCTCACCTTATAAACCACTTTTGGTTTCATCCCCAAACCAATTCAGGATGACTCCACATTCTATACTTAGAATTTCTCTCTTATTTTCGCAGTTTTCACTGCTACGAGACCTCAACTTTGAACTTCGATATCTCATTCATCCGAGATCGGTTTTGGATGTGATTTGATGCGTTGGAAAACCTTTCCAACGTACTATACAAACCCAAAAAATACAGCACCAACAACCTATGTTATCTGTATTTTATTTATGTTTAAAGTTGATGAAAAACTCATTTTCACCCCTAGTGAAAAAACACATTTTCCACTAGTTTTTCTCCCAAAATTCCTACAAAAGTAACCTACCTTAGATCACATCTTTTGTACTTGAATGTGTATTAGGCATCATCTTCAATCGTGCTTTTGTTGTGGAACCGGTATGACATTAGTAATAAAAAAAGACAACTAACCCATCACTACGCACGAGTCAATTGTCTTGTTATTATTATTATACCTATGCTTCTTTGTAAACTGATTGACCCCTAACAACCGAAACTTGCCTAATTCGTTTGGATAAGCAGTGTCTACAATGTGAAACCATCCAATTGTTTAGTTCGTGGTCAGTTTATTTTTTCATCTTCCAGTTAATTGATTTCAAAATTTTCAAATCATAGAAAACGGTTTGACTTATGATTTATTCTAATCAAAATTTTCAAAACATTGAAAACAGTTTGGGTTATGATTTATACAAAAATTTCGTCTTAAGGTTGTAATACACTTATAAATCACAAATTATTTGGTTAATTAACAATATTCGTGTCCCGGTTCATAATTTCAGATGCAGAAAAAGGACGAGCAGTTTCACTCTATAATATAGCAGATATAGTAGCTACAACATTTATAAGAAAACCAATATCAAATTTGGATTATATTCTTCATATGAAAAATCCATCATTTGTAAAGAGCTTGAGAGTGAACTAAAACATCTTTTATGTTCCTTTCCTTTCTCTCCTTAAATGAAACCCAGGAACACAAATACATTTTCTTTTCCTTTCCTTTCCTTTCTTTTCTCTCTTTAAATGAACTCGGGAACATAGCGTTAGATCAACTTTTTCATAGAAACAAAGCTAATAAGCTTAAAAATAAAGACCGATGACCAGACCAATTGAGTGTTTTGCACATCTATTTCGTGAGGTTTATTTTTCTGGAGCAGCTCTCGAAATACTCATTCTATTCTAGAGTGTTAAACTGGTCAAGGAACGAACCAACCCAACCCGAGAACATAACAAATTAAGGTGGAGAGATAATACAGACAACTAGATTACCAAATTGCATAACTTAACTTATACAATATCTAATTTGAATCATATTCATTAGCTTCTATTTAAAAGTTTTAGTTCAAAGTTATTCAACACCGTCTCATCACCAGTTGTGTTTTCAACATAAAATTTTAAGAAGTGACTACCATTGGTTTATCCGTCAACTAGGATGGTTTAACTGTCATCATTTACTAACAAACTTCTAAAGATACATGTCAGGTAAAACGTTGAAACGAACTAAAGATGTTACTCAGTTTTTTTTTATCAGAAGAGTTTTCGTTCCCAAAAACAAAATCAAGAGTTATCAAAATCATCAATTACACTTCGAAGAGAAGATCGCTCAGTTCAGCGGGATTATCGACACGCAAACAGATCTCTGAATAGAGATGCCTGCATTCCGGTCTGTTGAGCTTGAATATTCCGAGTCATCACCGCAATCTCTCTCCCAACATTCAGAAACTACAAATTGAATCTCAAAAATCAGTTTAAAATGATTAGAAAAAAAAAGAGTTTCTCTCAGACAAATGCCTCGATTCGTCTTCACGATGAATGGAATGGATATATCAGACTCGTCATCTGTATGAAATCATCACCGAGAAACCCTAACTTTTTTCAATAATTATAATTTATTAATTAAACTTCAGACATCCAAGGAAGGAAGGAGCAAAACAGCATAAGCTCTCAAGCCTGGCGAAGGCGAAAGCTCTTAGGCGGCCACTGCGAATGTTTCTGAGAAACAAGCCTTTGGATTATCATCACCAGTTCGTTAAAAACAAAAAAAAAATCAATTCAATACTATTTAAAATCAAGCAGATCTGCCATACGTTAATGATCAGCAAGTTGTAAATTAGTCAAACTAACTAATGAATTTGCTGACAAAGTGCTAGGATGGATTGAATCTAAGGGGATCGCATTCCCCGTTCGAAAAGAATTAAGAAAATAAGGATTAAATTGTTGAATTAGATGCGTACGAGTGGAACTCAGACATCCATGAAAGGCTCAGCGACGGAATATGGCGGAGGCTGTAGCTCCGGCAGTCGGCTCGGCGGCGACGACAGGGGGTGGCCGGTAGACGGAAGCAAAAGAGGGAGGGAGTTTACTCGGGAGAGGTGTGGTTCAACTGGGAGGCTTGAGAGTGATTTTATAGTGGAGAGAGGGAGGGAGAGAGGGGGAAGGGCGGCCGAGGGTGATGAGGTGATTTAGGGTAACATTAATACATTCTCCAACCCCATATTTTTTCGGCTTATTAGGTTTTAATAATCTTATTTATATCTTATTTGAGAATAGACGAAGAATAATGTGAAAACTCATTTATTTTATACAATATATAAAAATTATCTTAAAATTTACATAATATTTTTATACGTTAATATTTTTTTAAAAAATTTACACAAAAAGTCTTATAATTATGTTATATTTAATTCTATAAAAACTAAAAAAAAATTAACGTTTTTTTATGCACATGTGCATCACAAAAAAAAAACTCATACTTCTAGTATAAGTTAATAATTTTTCCTAAGTCGCACCATATGTGTTATATTTTCGTCATTTTTATGTGTTTTTTTATGATGCACATGTGCATCACACCAAAAAAGACGTTATATATGTGATATACATTAATAGCTTTAAAAAGAAATTGCATCTTAAATCTTATAGTTGTCTTATCTTTATATCTAAAGAAAAAAAATTAACATTTTATAACTTTTTAATTATATGGTGCACATGTGCACTATGTTTCATTATCATTAGTAACATAAATGTTTTAGTGTTTTTAATATGTTTTTAACATAAGGAGTGTTTTTTTCGAATGATAATTCGTTTTTTGTCAAGAGATGGCGTAATTCTAAGACTTTTGGCGTGAATTTTATGGAAAAACATTAACATATAAAGAAGTCATGTAGGTTTTAATGTTGGTTTTCGCGTTTTCGCAATATAAAGTGTTTTCGCAGGATCCTTACCCTTCGAGAATATTAATTTGAATTTCGTTTATTTCTCCTAATAAACCAGTTTATTAAGGTATTGGAAATCATTACACCGTTACTAACTGAACCCTAACACAGTTAGTTGTTTGCTAACTGCTTAAAATAGTGGAGACTGAACCCTCTACGGATATGATAGAAGATATGAACTGCTCAATTGATATGATAGAAGAGGAGCTCCAAAGGTTCCTCTCTTCAGTGTGCGCATGACGTGCCATCTTACGTGGCATTTTTTTAACCTAGTTATTTAAAAGGAAGGACTATTCTTGTAATTTCTTTAAAAAGGGGAGACATATATTTGTAATTTATTTAAAAGAAAACCTAAATCTCTAATACCATTACTTCTCCACATCGTCCCTGGTCATCACCACCCCTCAGCACTGTAACATTTCAGCTTTTCCAGTTTACCTTTAATATGATGTTTTAATCTTAATTTTATATGTTTGGATAAATTATCATGTTTATTGATCGATTTGATGGCTTTTCTGAATCACTTAGTGTTGTTCGCTATGCTAATGGTGCACTTTGGGTGTGTGACCTGTTTTTTGTCCTTGCATGAAGTACCGGGCTGATTGGTGATGATATTCAAGGTGTGTGTGGAGGGTGGAGGACCATTCTTATTGGTTTGTGCACACCTCTTGGTCTATGTTTTGATCTAGGTAATCCGTAGACTTCTAGACAAAAGGTTATATAAGGGCATGTGGTGTACTGGCGCCATCAGGCGCCATATGTCACTTTAACGGCGCCATCAGGCGCCAACACCGCCCCCCTGTGGCGTCATATAGCGGCGCTATTTGGCTGCGTGAAAAGTTTGGCGCTCGTTAAATTGGGGTGGAAGAGAGTAATGGTCATTTTTTTTACATAAAAAAAATTAAAAAATAATCTTTAACACCACACCACATAACATGGAGTATACCCCATGTGTGTTATGTGGTGTTAAAGTCCAGTCAGCGCCTACGTGGCATGTGTTAAAGTTTAACATGGAGAGAGTATACCCCATGCCCTAACATGGTTTTATTTTCTTATTTCAATTATTTTTGGTTTAATTTTATTTCAAGTGTTATTAGATAGTTTATTCGATTACTTTACTAGTTTGTTATCTTTATTTTTTATATTTTGATTAAATTCACACTTTAATAGTTTGTTATCTTTAATTTTTATATTTTGATTAAATTCACTATAGCAGATTATAATTAATTTTATCTTTATTTAACTCAAATCGTGCGATGCACGGGTAAATAAGAATTGGACTGTATTTAAAGAATCCATGCTTTAGTCATGGTCAGTTTTATGTTGCATTAAAGGGTTAAGAGTAGAGATGGACTAAAACTTCTTATATTAGGCGAAGATAAAAAAGTAACAAACAAAACATCAAATGTTGTTTAAGTGCATGTTTGGCTAACCATTACAAACCAACTTATTGACTTATTGGCTTTTCAAAAAGCCAATAAGTTAAAATATATGTTTGGATAGTGTAAAAACACTTTTTAGAACAACTTTTGAAGAAGGGGGTTTCTTTGTTAACTCAAAAGCCAAGAAATCTTAGCTTTTGAAACTCCATTTGGCTTTTCGAAAAAAATTACTAATATACCTTTATATTCACCTAACCCCATTTTAGTTATTTTACATATAAAATAAGTAATCTCACTATAAAAGCTAATCCAAACAATTTTTTTTTAAACTCCTTTTCAAAAAGTGATAAGTTAATAAGCACTTTTACTAAAAACACTTCTACACTCAAATAAGCACTCCCAAACATACCCTAAGTATGTATCTTCAAATTTCTAACTTTTTTATATTGTTGAATGTTATTTTTTATTTCTTTAATTCCACTTATCGAATTACATTTATTATAATATGTTAAATCTTGAATTCATTTTTTTTTAAATCTGTCCGTGCGTCGCACGGGTATCGAAAGCTAGTTATATTATATTAGATTTTATTCTAGTTAATTTAAACTCCTTTTATTTCTTATTGAAGACCTATTCCGGTTGACCCCAACTATACAAAGAAGTTAATTACACATATATTATTGTTCAATTCGAACTCAACAACGTTCGAGAGGTGGTGATCTAGAACAAGGGATATGACTCATCTGTGGTCCCTCTTGTCTAGACGTCCATAAACTTGTATATTATTGATTTTGTCACAGGCTATGTTCCTTTGGGCAATATTCAAGCAATGGTTTCCACAAGAACTTAGCAATCATATAAAAACATACTTCCATAAACTTGTATCCTATTTCAACCTTTATATCACCATCACTTTTCATGAACACCAAGGAGACGGGTTCCGGAGTAATGAGGCGTATACAGCCATCGAACGGTATCTCAGCGCCAACTCATCAACCCGATCTAGTCGTCTCAAAGCGAGCATGATCAGAGACTGCAAATCCGTCTTCCTGAGCTTGGACGACTACGAAGAAGTCATAGACGAGTTCAAAGGCATCACGATCTGGTGGAAGTCTGATGAGTGGTGCCTAGACAAACTTTATTTCATATTAATTCTTTATTAAATACACCGATTTGAGTATAAAGTAGATTGGTTCAATCGTTTTGGTGTTTAACATGTCTTAGGATGGAAATGAGCTTAAACTGTGTAATTAAGTTAAACCCGAGCCATAACACGTTAACGATTCAAGCTGCATAGCCATTTTTATATATATTAGTTTTATTTATTTTAAAATAAGTTTGTAGAAAAAAAAGAAATCAACATTTATATTCTTTTATTTTGTTACTCGTGAAACAGGACGGAGAATTGGGCTTTGAGCCCATTTACATTGTTAAATGGAAATATCATACGGAGAAAATAAGGGCGGAAAGGGGGTTCGACATTCTGAAGACGGACGGCAGCAAAGAGCAGCCGCTTGGCTGCTTGGCTTGCACGGTATTCGAGAAGATATCTCACCAATGTTTGTTGCTGCGTTAGAGATCAAAAGGGTAGTTTTGTTTTGTTTTGTATTTGATTAATCAACTTATTCTTCAATTTAAATATTTTGGTTACTTTATTTTAATGAACGATCTTGTAGTGATAGTATTTGATGTGTTCATTATTATGATTGGCTAATTTATTTATGATCATATCTGGGTGTAGGGTTCTCTCAATTTCTTGATTGCTATTGATTGTTTATGCATTCTAAGATCGATTTAGTTGGTGAATCGAGTCTGGTTTAGTTATGTAAAAGGTTCACACGTCACAACCCTTAATTGTGAAATGAACCCGGTAATTCGTACGTTATAACCACTTAAGTTAGAACTCGGGTTGTCACAGGCTACTCCTTCGCACCGTCCCCTTTAAGGACGTCTTAGTTAAATAGTTAAGAGCGGTTTTGATTTTGTAAACCTGAACCCTAGGTGTGATCATATTTTATTTTTATTCATAGTTATTCTCATTTTATATTTTCTATTTAAAAATCAAAAATCAACTTTTACACTTTTTAGTTTAATCTAGTTTAATTTAATTAAGTAATCAGATAAAACTTGTAACATTAACCACATGCTCCCCGTGGATACGATACCCGACTTACCATGTCTATAGGTAAAGTTAGGTTTTTGCATGACCCCAACGACAGGTCAACAAAATGGCGCCGTTGCCGGGGAGCTAGTGCGCTTAGTGTTATTTGTTTTGTATGATTTTAGTTGTCTTTGTTTTCTTTAAACCTTAAAAAAAAAAACATCCAAAAATATTTTTCTTTTTGTTTATTTATTTTTATTATATTATTTGTGTTCGTTGTTACTCGGGTATTCTATTTTGTGTGTGCAGATTGTTCATTATACAAACATAGTAGATACTCAAGTATTTTGACCTTGTCATGGATGATTATGATGATGATGATCCATGCTTTTGTTGCGGGAGCCTTTATCACGTGCCCTTACAATGTCCAGGGTATGTCAGGTGGTACAAAAAGTTGTGTGGGTATGAAGATTATGAAACGCCCTCGAGTTGGAAAAACGGCTATTGCATTTTTTGCAAAAGTCGTTCCCACTCAACTGTGGATTGTCCGGACCACTTGCATGAAATGGAGGATGAATATGACGAGAGGAAATATGAAGATTCACACTCATCTCATTCGTACCATGAACCTCCTTCTCCCTATTCTCAAGCATACTCTGAGTCAGGGATGTGTAATTACTCGGTGCAAGATGTGTATTCTATCATTGATGAAACTGATGTTAATGTCACATCTTTTGCAGGTTTCCAGGAGGAGTATAATGGTTCATATGAATACTCTCAACCAGGTTGTATAGATACTCAAGATCAAAACCAGCTTCCTATTCAAATGCAGGGTAATGATCCTAACCATGATGATGAGCGGTTTCATTACATTTGGCAATCTAAAGAAGAAAACATTGCTCGGTTGGAGTTACTTTTGTCCCAGGCTAATAAGTTGCTATCACAGTCCACCCTTTCGGATCAACTACGATTCGAATGCTTGCAATCTAAACATGAGATCTTATTGTTAAAAATTCAAGAAGAAGAGTCTATTTCACCATCTGCGGAGGATCTTGAAAGGATGCTCCCTTCTCAAGTCGGTGAGGAGGTTGTGGAGGTTAATACCACACCGATGATTCCCTCAATTGCTGAAGTGTTGAAGGTGAAACACACTGTTGGGGGTGATGAAGAGGAAGAAGAACAAAAGACAAATCTTCCTGAAGAATCAAAGACCGAAGCAATCCCAAAGAATAAAGTTAGGGATGATAACTCAAGACTACAAAGTAGAAAGGTGGGGTTACAAGACATCGGGCAATTTATCAAGCAATGGCCCCGCAACAACATCTCATTGTATTCAGTGAACATGCCACAAATCATCAAGCAAATCTGGATGTGGCATGTTAGCTACCGATCGTACACTGGAAACTCGGTAGGCAAATGCGCATTGAGACCACCATGAGCTTCATATCAGGTATGGTCTGGCTAAGGACCTAAAACTTAGCGCTTCCGGGAGGCAACCCGAGAACTTTGTGGGTGTGTTCACTAGAAACCCTCACGAGACTTCACTCGTCCACTCGGGCTACCGAGGGGTTTAAAAGGCTTGTTGCATACGCTAAATGCAACCGTGATTCCTACGAAAGTGAGTTTAGGTTTTTTATTCTATTTGTTTTTTTTTTCAAATTAAATTTTTTAACCGAATTGAAACTTAAATGTTGCATTGGGGACAATGCAATGTTTTAAGTTGGGGAAGGGGGTTACTAGTTTTTTGGTTCAAAGTCGTGGATTTTAAGTCGTGTCTAAAAGATAAAAAAAATGCAAAATTTTGAAACTTTTGTGTGCTAATCGTTGTGAGAAGCTTGCTTCTACATAAATTTTGCTAAGTTTTGCAGGTTGTTGAGATGGACTTTGAAGATCGACACAACAGTTGAAGATCTCGCCACGACTACAAAATCAGGTGAACCCGTTCCTTTTCTAAGTTCAGTTAAGAATTATTAGTTTTTGTGTGTTTGCATGTTAGTTAGTTTAGTTAGGCATTTGTATATTTTTTGCGTTTTTTGTGAATAAAGTGGGTTGTGTGATTGGTGCGAAAATGAATAATGTCCTGAAAAGAGTTTTGCATATATGGAAAATGATAGAAAAATTGGTAGGTTGATGCTTATACATGAAGTGGATTTCTAGGGCTGAAAATGCATCTAATTTGTGATATGTTGGTAGGCTCGACCTAAACTTATGAACACCAATGTTGAGTGCAATGACCTTAAATGAATATATGTGTTTAGTTTCCCATCTCAGTATACATGGTTTAAAAAACTGAGTCCCAGCAAAAACGGGTTGCGAGTGGTATTTATACCCAGTATTCCTTTCTCACACACCATGCTTCTACTTTTATGACACTACCACCTAATAAAATTGTTAGTTCTATATTTGAATAAAAAGAAAAAAAATGAAAAAAAAAGAAGTTGAAAAAAAAAAGTTGTGGAAAAAATTAAAAAAAAAGAAAAAAAGAAAAGAAAAAATATATTGAGAAAATAATGGGAGGTAAGTCCCGGATGTCGCGTAGAAGGAAAAAATAATTGGACGTAATCTCTATTGTGTCATAACGGTGGTGCATGGTCTCCTCAAGTGTGGGTTAGTGAATCCTCAATAAACCATGAGGTTGGGTAGGTTTTGCTGTGTATGCTCGGGTGTGGGGACGATTAAACATGCTGGTAATTTTGTATATTATTAAGCACAATGCATTTGGTTGAGATTAGACAGGTTGAGTTTAAAGTGGATCAAATATATTGGCAATCACAGTTAATGTATAGTCATGTTCCTGATTGATATGAATTGCGATAATATTGGCTTACTAATTATGATTCCAGTGCATCTCTTTTTCGGGACGAAAAAGGTTTAAGTTGGGGAATGTGATGAGTGGTGCCTAGACAAACTTTATTTCATATTAATTCTTTATTAAATACACCGATTTGAGTATAAAGTAGATTGGTTCAATCGTTTTGGTGTTTAACATGTCTTAGGATGGAAATGAGCTTAAACTGTGTAATTAAGTTAAACCCGAGCCATAACACGTTAACGATTCAAGCTGCATAGCCATTTTTATATATATTAGTTTTATTTATTTTAAAATAAGTTTGTAGAAAAAAAAGAAATCAACATTTATATTCTTTTATTTTGTTACTCGTGAAACAGGATGGAGAATTGGGCTTTGAGCCCATTTACATTGTTAAATGGAAATATCATATGGAGAAAATAAGGGCGGAAAGGGGGTTCGACATTCTGAAGACGGACGGCAGCAAAGAGCAGCCGCTTGGCTGCTTGGCTTGCACGGTATTCGAGAAGATATCTCACCAATGTTTGCTGCTGCGTTAGAGATCAAAAGGGTAGTTTTGTTTTGTTTTGTATTTGATTAATCAACTTATTCTTCAATTTAAATATTTTGGTTACTTTATTTTAATGAACGATCTTGTAGTGATAGTATTTGATGTGTTCATTATTATGATTGGCTAATTTATTTATGATCATATCTGGGTGTAGGGTTCTCTCAATTTCTTGATTGCTATTGATTGTTTATGCATTCTAAGATCGATTTAGTTGGTGAATCGAGTCTGGTTTAGTTATGTAAAAGGTTCACACGTCACAACCCTTAATTGTGAAATGAACCCGGTAATTCGTACGTTATAACCACTTAAGTTAGAACTCGGGTTGTCACAGGCTACTCCTTCGCACCGTCCCCTTTAAGGACGTCTTAGTTAAATAGTTAAGAGCGGTTTTGATTTTGTAACAGGAAAAATGGCTAGTCTATAGTCACATTTTTTATCTACGGTCACATTTTTTCGTATCATACGGTCACTGAAATTCGATGTCACTGTATGTGACCTAAAATGGCGAGACTTTTGGTCACAGATGGAACGAAAAAAAAAAGTGTGACTAATCACTTATGGTCACACTTTTCTGGTGTGACCGAAGATCATATTTGTACTAGTGTAATCAGATAAAACTTGTAACATTAACCACATGCTCCCCGTGGATACGATACCCGACTTACCATGTCTATAGGTAAAGTTAGGTTTTTGCATGACCCCAACGACAGGTCAACAAAGTCGAGCAAACAAATCTACCAAAACCAGCAGTATCATAACGAGAAACGGTACTATAAATTAAAACTCAAAATAGAAACACAACCTCGCATACATTACTATTTACCAAAGGGTCTTTAACATAGTGGTATCTTGATATTAATAAGGTTTTTCCTTTTCAAGTGATGCCCCTGCTCAGTATTCATTGTTGTTTTGACAGGTGCTATAAGCTAACTACCCATCGAAAACACCGTGACATCATGACCGGAGTATATATTGAGTATGTGATCGAAGAAGGCGAAGCGATTGCCATGAAAACAAGACGTCGAAAGCTTTATACCAATAGCAAAGGTGTGGATTGGTACGGTAGCAAGAGGAGTGTGTGGAGTTACATCATGTTTGAGCACCCGTCGGCTTTTGATACCCTCGCGATGGACCCGAAGAAAAAGAAGGAGGTGTTGGACGATCTTTCGACGTTTAGTGAGTCGAAAGACTACTACAAGAAAGTTGGGAAATCATGGAAGCGCGGATGCCTTCTTTATGGTCCACCTGGGACCGGAAAGTCGAGCATGATCGCAGCCATGGCCAACCTTCTTGATTACAACATATATGATCTCGAAGAAAGAACGGGAAAAAAAGAGAATGACCTGATTCGGGATCCGAAAAAGATCCTGAATCAGAAAAAAGAAAAAGAAAAAGAAAAGGGAAGTGAGGTGACATTGTCGGGTTTCCTAAACTTCATCGATGGGCTATGGTCGGCTTGTGGTAGCGAGAGATTGATCGTGTACGTTCACGACCAATCATGTCGAAAAGCTTGATCCGGCCCTGATTAGGAGAGGAAGGATGGATAAACAACTCGAGATGTCGTATTGTTGTTTCGAAACGTTTAAGGTTCTTGTGAAGAACTATTTGGATGTCGAATCACATGATTTGTTTGAAACCATCAGTCAGATGTTAGGGGAGACAAAGATGACTCCGGCCGATGTTGCCGAGAATTAATTTGATGCAGAAATCGGCCGATGAAAACGCCGAGAGTTGCTTGAAGGACCTGATTAGATCTCTGGAGAATGCAAAGGAAGAAGCGAGGCTCAAAGCTATGGCGGATGTAGCAAGTGAAAATGGTGAAGACGATGGTGATCAAGTGCTTGTACAAGAAGGTGATGAATCAAGTGAATTGGAGGGTTAACTTTTAATCTAAATTATCGTATGATATTAGCATAAAAATTAAATAATATTCTGTTTAATGTTTATTTTTTTCCTCCACTTGTCTTGTTTTTTTTCTTTTCTTTAACAGCTTCTTTATTATAGGATTTGGACCCTCGTTATATTTTTTTTTGAACGGCGTTTGGACTACTCCCCAAATCTCCAATACCCGAGTGAACCTTCCTGAGACGGGATTCACTAGTACAATTATGTTTTTTTGATGCGGGCAAAATGTTTTTTAGATGCGGTTGCTGACCGCATTAGATGCTAGCGCATCAAAAAATAGGTCGGGCATTTAATGCGGTTTATCCCACCGCACTTAATATTAGTCCACCGCATCTAAAGTAATCAAATATATAACTTGAATATTTATTAAAAAACAAATATATAATAGTTTTCTAATTAATAATTTAATTATATTTTCCTTTTGGGCACATGCCCACCCCTGCCCGTAAATTTTTTAAAATCAAAATACAAATTCAATCCAATCCAAAAGTTCAGAATACATAATTCAATCCAATTATATTTTCAATTTAGTAACAATCCAATCCAAAATTCCCAGAAATTCAAATCTGAATATAATTCAAAACAAGAATTCAATCCACAGTACAAGTTCTAAATATCAAAAACTTGACAAATTCAAAGATAGTTTTCTACAAATATCAAATGTGTGACTTCTACGAAACATATGGAAGTAACAATTCTTAACTTTAGCTTCAATTTTCAAACAGTCTTCTAAACAGCATGGGGATTAAGACATAGAGTGTGCGGTCGATATATTCTTGCTTAATGATGTTCGCGCCTTCTGTGAAATGCCAACTCTGATAAAACAAATAACAAAAATTAAAATTTAAAATATATATGTTTCTTATTGTAATAGAGAAACTACATGCATATATATATAATTCTTACATTATCAGACTGAAGTGATTAGTTACCAAAGAGTTGACATAATCATCTGAAATGATATGAAGATTAGATGGCATTTGTTGTAAAACTTGATATTCTGTCAATGTATCAAACTAAAATAACAAACAATTAGTTATAATATAAAACAAATCAAACTAAAAGAATATAAACTACCTATGGTATATAGACTGAAATGCTTGTTCCAATGTCATAGGTGTGTGTTTGTGGGGGTGTTCAGTACATCCATTGCTTTTCGTATAACTACCTGCACAAAAAGTTGAATTCACTCTGAATATAACAAAGAAACACAAATTCAACATCTCTATATATGCTAAAACTATATGAATATGTGTGGCATTTGATTTCTTATTTCCTACATTTGCATAAATATTAAGTTAATAATGATCTGAGGGATGATTGGGTGTATCTGTTTGGATTGGAACACCTAGGAAATAAAAATAAAAAAACATTAGAGAATAAATGAATAAATGAAGTGAAGAAATAGAAATCAAAATGTTTGCTTAAAAAAACAAAATATCACTGTTGATGATGATTACATAACAAACCTGTTCATTTTCAATCGTATATTAGTCAGAGAAGTTAACTCCTCTTGATGAATGTTGATGATGATAATTACATAACAAACCTGTTCATTTTCATTACAATAAATAGAGTTAGTACCAATAATTACAAATATAAACAAGTAAATTGTACATCATGAGCATACATCTTAACTATTAAGTATTGGTATATGAATTGTAATTACAAAGGCACATAATAATTACAACTTACCGAAATAAACACAATTACCCAAATCATTCTTGTTGTGATCTTTACAAATTATGTGATTATTTTGTACGACATTGAAATAAAAACACATTTTCACACGAATCATGTTCAGATTCCTACATTCATCACCATAGATATCGAACAGGCGAATAAATGGTTAAAAGATAAATTAATAACCTAATATATGTGCCTCGAATCATCATACATGTGTCAATGATATAGGTAACATCATCTGCCATAGAAATCCTCCAATCTCTACTGTTGTTTAATACCCTCCGTCTTCTCTTTCTCCTGCAGAAGATGTCGACATTTCAATTCAGTTTTGACCGGCTTGTTTTGAAATAAACGAAAAATCCAGAGGAAAGTAGAAATTGCAAAGCATCAAAACCAAACTAAACCCTAGATCTAGATTGAACGTACAAAAAGTTAGAATGTTAACCTTATTTGGATTCTTGAATCAAACGTTTTCTTTCAACCCAGCTACCAGCCTCCATTATCTATTTGCAACGTTTAAACTCTATTGAAGAATGGGGAATAAATGCTTTTTAGGGTTAGATCAAAAGGGGGAAATTTTGGAAGTGAGCGGGAAATTTTGGAAGTGAGCGGGAAGGTCAGACCAGGGCATTTTAGGGCGGGAGAGAGCGCAAAAAAATATATAATAATTAATCAAAAATAAATATATTTTTGTAACAACATTTTCGATTAGGGAGTTACTATACATACAATATTTTTGTTAAACTTACATATTCTACAGGGGTCGTAAATGTCTATATGACTCAATGGAATCTTGAAAAAAAAATTACGAACGGGCGTAGAGACTCTTATAAAATTCAGGGGGTTATTTTATTCATATATATTATTTTTTATTTAAAAATAAATCCATTTGGCCGTAGGACTTCCTACACCGTATGAAGTTTGTAGATTTAGCAAAGTGTTTTTGTGTAGGTGGAGTCTTTCGAATAACAAGAATAAATAGATTCATTTCACCCTTTGTCACATGTTGACATGAGATTAGCAATTGTCAAAGCTTTTAAGTAGGAACCCATCTTATGCTCCTTCATTGAGCCATGTAGTTTTTTGTGAGTAATGTGTTTGGCCTTATAAGCAAACCAGTTACTAACCAAGACCTTGAATGTTATCTTTACTGCTTTCTGAATTTCGTTTACAGGCCAATGAGGCTTAGTTTTGAAGACTTCTAAGAAATAATTATCTACAAACTCAGCAATCAATTGCTTATTCTTGGACATGTTCCTCTGACAAGTGTGAGTGTTATCTCTAAGACTATTGAACAAGAGCATAACATAAATAACAAAAAAAAGAGTAATAACGAATTTAGGTTGTGAAGCCTATCAAACTGTCACCCAACATACCCTTCTCAAGTTCCCTTGTACTAACCGCCAGCTAATTACCTGCAATATGAACCAAAACATGTCAACAACAAAAGTGGTTGGTGAGCCGCAACAAGTGACTCCAAACAAAATTATTTAACTCATTCTCTAAAATACATATGCCTATTGTGAATCATGGGTCCTGTCTAAGGTCAAAACTCAATCCAGAAAACACAGGCGCGTGCCCCTGTATTCCCTTCATGTCTACAACATATATGACATACCATCATACCATCGTAATTTAATACTAGGTATCGCGTGGGTATGAGCCAGTATCGACTCCCTATACAGCTGTAAGGTTCTAATATATGTCTCGCGGCTATGACTGAAGGACCATAGTGACCCAAGTAATATCTCCTTGAATGAATAGTACCCAGCAGTAACTAACCACGCAATTCACAACAAATAACTGAAAAACTAACATAGCATATTGAGAATAAATAATAAAACAGTTCATATGCAGCCCCAAAACATAAGTTAAAATAGGGGAAGCTAACGGAACTCACAGATATTGGGAATTGAAAAAACGTCACTAACTTGTTCCTCGTCACAGATGCAAATGACCTAACACATATAATCAAATCCTAAGATTCTGAGTTATAGTGTTACATTAAATGGTTATCAATAACTTCTTCGAATCATCATAACTTTCAAAGTTAAGATGATATAAAATGTTATAATTGAACCGGGTTATAATATGGATAACACTGACTTAATTGTTCTTCCAACACTCTACTGATTCTGATGTAATAATTTGATCAGTTTGTAAACTGTGTGTGAATACGGGCGTATTCAGCTTATGTGATACGACTGTATTCGTATGTTATGAATACCGACTTTATTGTTACATGCAATACGAGGTATCATAAGAAAATTGTTACTGTTGGCTACTTGAATATGATTGTATTACCTTATATATAATACAGGCGTCTTCAAACTGTTCTTGTTTGTAACATGAATACGACCGTAATCTCTTGAAAGTCGTGCGAGCGTATTCATGCAGTTCTTTCCCAACTTAGTCATTCGAACCGCGATACAGTCGTATTACCTTAACCCATTCCGACCGTATTCAATGCAGCATAACACATTCTTGGTCATTTCTCTGTTTCTACTTGACTTTAACTACTGGTTTTATTACCAAAACTCTTGTAATCATTTTCCAAGTAACTTAGACTATCTCTTACATTCAATATCGTCCATCAATCCATTCTAATGACCAAGAATATAATATGTATACATTTTTATAAAATATATCAAACTTAGAATCTAACCTCTTGTGGATGATTCTTATGGTTCCTAAGGTTCCAGAACGACCTCTTGATGATCTCAAACCCTCCAGATTGCTTCTGTATGTTAAGATAAAGGCTCACTTTGTAAACTTTCCATTTTTGGTAACTTGGTACATGCATGTGCAATTTAGGCTCTTACCTTGAATTAACTCGGCCCTTGAATCTATCCACTGCTCTCTAATGATCCTTACACCATTTATGTACCAAGTTTCAATCATAATCAGCTTCTCATACAACACATTCACCATATTTTGATTAGAATGAATTTAGAGGCTTACCACAAGGTTTATCTACCTTGAATCTTGTTCTCTAGCTCAAACAGACACCTGGGGTTGCTTCTGGTCGACTGAGACACCGAGTGTGTGTGTTTTTATAGAAAAGGCCAGCATAAATGACCAAAACTTGGTCAATTTTAGTTTATATCTCCCTGACTCGATACGGGCGTATCGCCTTTGTGCGATACGGCCGTATCATGTCGTCGGTCACCCGGATTCTGATCCTACCCATGTGTATTCCGTTTAAACAACCCTGCGATACGCCCGTATCACTCTCTTGTGATACGACCGTATTGGCCAAAATCTTAAAAAAAACTTTGAGATTCTTCTCAGTTGTGGATCCCGAACTAATATGGTTTTATCAGTATTGTTACAAGTCGTAACGTGTCGTGGGTAACATCGTTTGTCATGATGAGACCCTCGGGTACTAGATGTTTGCAATTAAAAAAAAATAAATCTAGTCACGGAAAATAAGGATTTTGTTATTATATTGAAATGAAATACTTGGTAAATTTGAATTTAAATTAAACCAAAGTAAAAAAAATATATAAAATTAAATAGAATAAAACATTTTATATTACATGCATAATATTTAAAAAAATATGAATAAAGTATTATAAATATTATATTAATGTGTACGCAATAAAATATATTTATTTAATAAAAATATAATATATATGCAATAAACATATTATTTGGAATAAAATATTAACCTTAATATTAAATTTTAGTATTTGGATACTAACCTTAATAATTTGTATTTGAATAATTACTTATTAAAAGCTTAAACCAAATAAACCATAAAACGGAAATTTAGTATTTTGTTAACTATTTATTAAAACTTTGACTTAATCCAAAATTTTGTGATGATAGCAAGTGTTTTTTTACTATTTAAAGTATGATAAAACTTTTTATTTATTATATAGTATAGATATATAGAGAGATAGTTAAGAAAGAGGATAATCTCAATTTTTTTTAAATATTATAAATTAAATATAAATTATCATTGACAAAAACTCATATTTCTAAATAATAATTATATTATAATCTATATCTATATCTTCCTACTCTAATAAACAATTACAATTGTTGACACATGTCAACACTAGGTTAATTCTCATAAAAGTTTTCCCTCTCAAATCTATTCCCTAATTAATTATTTTTTATTGGAAATTATATCCTATTTTATAATCATGATATATTTTATCTATTTATATTTATGAAATTAGGACACTCATATATTAATTTACATCTTATTCTTATATAGAAATAATTTTTTAAACTGTTATTATTTTCATTTTAAAAAATATTTAGAAACTTATAAAATACCAATAAACATGTATTTAGTGTGTTTTCAAATATAATTGAGCAAATCATATTTAATATTTTAATTAACGAATATCTAATACTATTTTACAAATTCAATCAGCGTTGCGTTGTGGGTGATACTATTTATAGAGAAATTCATAAGCGATAAAAATCATGTTTATAATATCCAATATTAAGTAGTTTTTCCTATCATATCAAATGAGCCATGTTCATCCAATTTGGAAATTTTAGACATCGCGCCTAATACAATTGTAAGTTTTCTAATATATATCAACATAACATTTTTTATTGATAACATTATAATCTTTTGATTATAATTTAAATTTTATACTCCACACTTAGAATACGCTCATTATAATTTTGATAAAACTTTATACCCATCTAACTTTTTATACAGACCTAAAGTCTCACGTTTGTCAATTTCATAATTCAAGTTAGTCGCTATTGAGAGTTTGATTGTTTTTTAAACATGATCAAGTTTATCCTGCATTTTCCTAATATACAAGTACATACATGCCCTAAATATATACTTTTTTTATAAAGAGAGTAAAGTCACCAATACCATATTATGAATTATAACTTAAGTTTTTTTATCTAATGTAATGTAATACGTTATTCTGGTAATAAGAAGGGTATGCATGAATTATCATTTATATATATATTTTTAATGATTCAACCCGTATAACATTATCCTAGTATATATAATAAAAGAAAAGTTTTTGGCACCACAATTTGCCATGTGGCACCACCACATTCATCCTCAACAATTTTTCCCGCCAATAAACATTCACAAGCGGATCTTCTAATTTTGGATATATATATCCACTTTTTTATTTATCGTAGCGGATCTTCTAATTTTGGATATATATATCCACTTTTTATTTATTGTCTTCTAAATTATTTAATAACCAATTATTTAATAACCAATTATTTAATTACTTAATTTAATATATAATATAGTTTATTAAGTTACATCTATCTATATCTATCTATACTCTATACTATATAATAAACAAAAAGTTTGGTCATAGTTTAATTAATAAAAAAAGGAACTTGACATCACCACAAAATTTTGAATTAACCCGTGTAACACACGGAGATAAAAAAACTAGTATATTCTATACAAGATTCTCTATCATAAATGATAAAACCTCTTTTGTAATTAGAAATAATTAATATAATATTATTTCAAATTTTCTTCTTAAGACGTGATGGGCCTGTTTGTGTATATTTTTTTAATTACTCTTAATATTAAATGGTTTATTGCTTCCGATTTCCCAAACTTCAATTTGATGCGGTTTGTAAAATGAAAATTATTGTACCTATTTTTTTCTGCGGGTTGTTAGTTTTAAATGCGGTGTATTATAGGACCGCATCAAAAAACATAAATTCTCACCGCATCAAATAATCCATTTTGTAGTAGTGATTGCAACCGTCCATACTGATTTTGACATTTTAAGCTTGGCTCACCCAGCAACACCATCAAGGAGGAAACTCATCACTTGAGAAAAACCACTTTTAGTCAGGTTTGAACCCTTGAGACCTCAAGATCCTCAAGCTCTAACCTTCATCACATACCATTGGGACAAATGGCCCTTGGTTGGACCCTCGTTATATAGACATGCTAAAAATATGTTTAGGTTTTTGTTATGTAAAATGATATAAATACCATTCAATAGTTAAAAGGGACCATTATTTATGTTTTTAACTTTAACTTGTTGCTTTTAATATGCTATTTGGTCTAAAGTTGAATTAATCTTAAGATAACGTACCAGAGAAGATTTCTATGAGGGCGGCAACAACGAAAAAGGGAAAAATACACCTCCCATTGTTTCATATGGGAAATCTTAAACTGGTTAAGAGAATTAAACATGAACTTTAATGTTGGATTTCATATGTACGGGTCCGTTAAATTAACGTGAATCAAACGTTTAACCTCTAAATGTTACATCATGTACAATGAACATTAAATCCAATTAATAAGATTAACTTATATTTAAAATAATTCGAGACGTTACAACATTCATTCTATCATTCTATGTTAGTGCGAGTAATTATATGGTTGCTGTATGTTTTTTCTAATAAGAGTTAACTTCACTTTCTATTTAAATGGTTTTAGTATTTCGTTAACTAATTTTATTTAATAAAATCATGTTATCAATTTATTCTAAAACTAATGACAGATTCTACAACTAAACTTACCTAAAGATATTCATGGATTCCTAAAAGTTATTATTATTAGAAATTTAAAATAATTCGAGATGTTACAACATTCATTCTATGTTACTGCACGCAATTATATAGTTGCTGTATGTTTTTTTTTTAATTTAAAAACAGTTAATGCTCATAGGTGGTGATTGTATACTAATAATGTGATCCAAATTTGTCGTTCAAAAAAAAATTTGATGCAAATGTAATTGCGTGGTGAATTGAATGTTAAGGTAGCAATGTCCATGGTAAATAAAGTTTAATCCTAAAAATTAATAGTAGGGTGGGCTATTCGTTAGACATGGTATAAAGTGGATGTAAATTCCTTAAAATGATGGTTAATCTTTAGAAGTTAAGCTCGAGCTCGACTTACTTCTAAAGCTCGAGTTCGACTCGGCTCGACACGTTTAATATTTAATTATTATTTTTATAGAATATTATAATTAATTAAATTTGTTAAAATATATTATATTTTTATATACAACAAAATATATATTATTTTATCATTTTTTATAATTGTATATATAATAAAATCTTTATTACTATTATTTATCTAAATACATATAATATATTAAATAAAAACTTTATAAGTACAAAAGCTCGTTTAAGCTGAGCCAGCTTAAGTTCGAAATGTAAATTCGAACTCAAACTCGTTTATCAAACAAGTCGTATTTCAAACTCAGGCTCGAGCTCGTTCGACTCGTTCGATCTTTTTACCGATCCGATCTCAAGTCGAGCACAAGTTGCTTGACTCTTTAGACCCGTAAAGGGAAATTTCCATAAAATATTTCTTTGTTGCTAATTTGTTGTTAAAATTATGATTTTATGTTTGTTTTGTTAATTTGTCGCCAACTTGCGAGTACTACTTTCGATAATTTCTTCTTCTTTTTTTTTTCCCGTAAATTTTAGTTTTTTTTAGTAAAGAAATACTAGTGGATATAATATAATCTGCCATCACGTTTATTATATTTTAGTGTTTAGAATCATAGATGGTGCATGTTTAAAAGAATAAAAGGTTATTTTATCATAATTATAGATAGATATTATTTTATTTTATTATATAAAACTAAATATATAAAACTAAATATCATCAAAGGAAAAATATTGATAAAGGGCAAAAGCCTCTTTAAAGAGAGACCAATGTTCAAAATTTAACATGATGAAAATTGATGTAAAATAAAAACTACCCGTTTAAAAAAAAAAATCAAAGGAAAGATATACTTGCATTAATTTGCATTAATGAACAAATCTTTTCAGACCCGAAAATAGTTACATTTTAAATCGTCCCCCAAATTTAACCATGCGAAAATTCAATGTAATAAAATTTGCTTTTCAAAAGAAGAAAAAAATTAATAACCAAAATTTTCTACCTAAATTAGTAGATTCTAAAAACTCACCAATTAACCCCAATTCCTTGCGAAAGAAGCAACTAACCCTAGTTTTACGTTTATATATATCCCATTCGAATAAACCTGATTTCACAAACAAGAAAATAAAAAAAAACGTGTAACCTGCAGAGCTAGCGACCAATAATCAAGACGAATATCCGAAGCCAATGTTCGCCGATAATATGAGGCAGTTAGGGCAGTTAATCGCAACTGCCATGTTCATCTGGGCAATCCTCCCCGAATGGTTTCACCAACAGTTTCGCCAGTTTCTCGAGAAGTATTTCGTCAAACTCATCGGATACGTCTGCCCCTACATCAAGATCAAATTCGACGAATATAACGACGAATACTTCCAGCGAAGCAAAGCGTACGCCGCAATCGAACGCTACCTCGGCGCCAACTCTTCCGACAAAGCTAAACGCCTAAAAGCTAACGTTTTCCGAAACTGCAAGTCAGTCGTGTTAAACATGGACGATTACGAAGAAGTTGTCGATAAGTTTAAAGGTGTCACGGTTTGGTGGGCTTCATGTGTCACCATCCGGGGCCGTAACGAAGAGGAGAGACGGTTTTATAGACTCACTTGTCATAGGAAAGATCGGGATTTCGTTACGAAAGTTTACGTGAAACACGTGCTCGATGAAGGGGAGGCTATCGCGTTGAGGAGTAGGCAGCGAAAGCTTTATACTAACAATAAGAATGAGAGTGCTTGGGATGTTTATAGGAGGGGGACTTGGAGCAGCATTGTGTTCGAGCACCCGTCTACGTTTGATACACTTGCGATGGATCCGAGGAAGAAGAAGGAGATTTTGGACGATCTTATGACGTTCAGCAGGTCGAAAGATTACTATAAAAAGATTGGCAAGTCGTGGAAACGAGGGTAAGTTTTGACTTTTTCCTTAAACGACTGTTTGAAAATAGTTAAACAGTCGTTTGAGTTTGACTTTTTACGGTGTTTTGAATTTTTTCAGGTATCTGCTTTACGGTCCTCCTGGGACCGGAAAGTCTAGTATGATCGCGGCAATGGCTAACCTTCTCGAGTATGATATATATGATCTGGAGCTAGCATCGGTGAAGGATAACACGGGTTTAAGGAAGCTACTCATCGAGACATCAAGCAAGTCCATAATCGTGATTGAAGATATCGATTGTTCACTTGATCTCACCGGTCAGAGAAAGAGTAAAAAGGAAGACGACAAAGAGGACGAGAAGGAGAAGAAGAAGAAGAAAAAGAAGGAGGAGGGAAGCGAGGTGACGTTATCCGGTTTGTTAAACTTCATTGACGGGTTATGGTCAGCTTGCGGTAGTGAGAGACTGATCGTGTTCACAACGAACCACGTTAAGAAGCTTGATCCGGCCCTGATTAGGAGAGGAAGGATGGACAAACATATCGAGATGTCTTATTGTTGTTTCGAAACGTTTAAGGTTCTTGCGAAGAACTATTTGGATATTGAATCGCATGAGTTGTTTGAAACCATCGGTCGGATGTTAGGGGAGACAAAGATGACTCCGGCCGATGTTGCCGAGAATTTGATGCCGAAGTCGAATGAAGAAGTTGCTGAGATTTGTTTGAAGAAGTTGATCAAGTCTTTGGAGGATGCAAAAGAAGTAGCAAGACTAAAAGCTATGGAAGATGAGAAGATCAAAGCTAAAGATGAGGAAGATGAAGATGAAGATGATGAAGAAGAGGAAGAAGAGGTTGACAGTTAGTAATATTAGTTGCATTTTATTTTAAATAGATTAGTAGTTCTTGTTATCATAAAGTTACTTAAAATTAAAATTCATGACATTTTGGAAATTGAATATGTATTTTGTCATAAAAGTTGAGTCATTTTGACATATAGTTTTGGTTGAAAAAATAATGTACGTAAACAAAATTGACAATTAACAAATTAACTACTGGTTTCCTGGGCCTTTGGGAAAAAAAACCAACACTAGATTCCTGCACAGTTGCAACAGCCATTTGGAAATATAATCTTAGTTCAAAAAATAATCTACTTAATTAAACAATGTTGACAAATAACAAACTACAGTTGATTAGAAGATATATTGCCATATTGGTTTATGGTATCAACTGGGCCTAGGGAAACTAATAAAAAAACAGGTTTCCTGCATATATATTTTTTATAAGACAATGATTTCTGTTAAACTGCTATATTATTTATTGTTTCATAAGTATAATTATGAAACTGCTACTAACAATGAATAGGAAATAAAAGAATTATATGTTAACTGTATCAGTTAATAACTTAAATTTCATCAGTATGAACATTACTTCTAAAAGATGCAATGTTTAGTCAGAAAATCTCCTCTGCTCATAGTTAAAACATGAATGAAAAGTAACTTCAAACTACATATAAAAGAACAATATTTATCTCAATTGAATCATATTAGTTTAACAAAAACAACAAAGTAATAATACAAATTAAGTTATAATTCAAGTTGGTTGTGAATATAATTAAAAGTGACTGATAAGAGTCAATAATCACTATAAACAAATTAAAATAACCATGATGTAGAAATATTAGTATCATATCCTCATTAACATCATAGCTTTTACAGAATGGAAATCCCATTCCCAATGCAACTAAATTAAATTAAAAGTGTAATAAGAAAGACTTTCTTAAGGTGTTCAAATTGATAGGAATCAAATTCGTTCTCTATTGATTGAAAAATACAAATACTAAAACAAAGTAATCAATCGAATACCTACCGACTCGATTTCATGAACTTTGTACCAATATCATTTCAAATACCAAAATAGAAACATGAAAAGCGAATAATGTACCTATATTGATTGTGATCAGACTGTATTATTTGGTTCATTACTCAGGCAGAAATTAGTTATTCCATATATATTTTGAGGAACATCAATTGTTGAACTTATAACTGTCTGAGTATATTGCATCTTAATTAGTATGTTTAGTAATGTTAGTTATCAAAGATTATTACTTCTCAATTTAGGTTGATAACACCTTGCCGTGATCTAATAAAAAAATTATAAAACCCTAAAATCAGTATAAGCAACATAATGTTGTAATCCTTATTAAGAAAATTCATTTTGAAAGAAGTTAGAAAATTTTGAAATGGTGGAAGAACAATGTGATCTGAAGAGGGAGTGGCTTCAAATAGAGGGCTTCAAGATTTGTGATTTAGGACAAAAGGGCAAGGCTAAACGGGTGTTATAGAAGGTGATGAGAATTTGTCTTTCTTTCACTGTATGGTGAACAGAAAAGAAAAAGGTAAGTAATAGAATCACAGGGTTAAAAAAAAAAAGAGGTTTGGTTCTCTAGTCCGGATGTGGTTAAATTAGAAGTTTTGAGACACTTCAAGGATAGGTTCAGTGAACCGTTGGAGGTTAGACCAAAGCTCCCTTGTTTCGGTTTTAAGAAGTTGTCGGTTGATTAAGGGCGTGCCTCATTAGGCCGTTTTCATTGGAAGAAATTAAACAAGCGGTGTGGAACTGTGGTTGGGACAAGAGCCGCGGGTCACACGGGTTTATCTTCCTATTCTTCAAAAAATATTGGAACTTATTATCTTCGGATATTAAAGCGGTGCTTGATGGGTTCCATTCCAGTGGTGTTATATAAATAAGGGTTATAATTCTTCGTTTATTACCCTTATTGCGAAAGTCAAAGATCCTTTAAAGTTGGATGACTTCCGGCTTATTAGTTTAGTCGGTTAGGCTTTGCTATTCAGAAGGGGTTGGCGGCACAACTTGTTGTCCGCCTCCCTTGTACTTCATGTTGAGTTGTAACCGTTGTTTGTGCTATATACAAGGTGATTGCCAAGTCCCTCGCTAAGTGTTTAGGTCTTTTGTTAGGGCATATTATCAGCGAGTCGTAATTTGCATTTTTGAAGGATAGATATATTGTTGACGACCCTATAATAATATATGAGGTGGTAGCTGGGCTTAAGAAATAAAAAAGAGATGCATGTTTTTTAAAGATCGACTTCGAGAAAACTTATGATTTGGTGTGTTGGAGCTTTCTTGAGGATGTCATTTCATTCATGGGATTGCCTGATTTGTGGTGTAAATGGATTATGGGGTGCTTAACCTCGGGTAGGTCGTCCGTTCTTGTTAATGGGTCTCCGATGACCGAGTTTAGTCTCTCTCGAGGGCTTAGACAAGGAGACCCGTCGTTTCCTTTTTTATTTACCATGGTCATGGAGGCACTTCACATGCATTTGAAGTGGGGCTGCGATGTGTTGGTACTAGAATTCAGGAGACGATAAGCAGCTCGCATCAGCTCGTAGGCACTTCATGGTAAGGATCCTGAATAATATTTACTTACTAACGGTTGCTTCTCTATTGTTTGTTACTCGCAGGTTGACTTGGTCATTCATCACGTGTCCTAAAGACTCGGTCTATCAACAGAATCATGGGTCGGTTGGGATTCAAACGGCTAGTTGGCGAACGTGGACTTAGTTGCTATTTCTTAGGAAAGTTTGTTGCTATGTATTTCGTATTTAAACAGAGCTCTAGGCTTACACACACACACAATCTTTACGATTACAGTTCTCTGCAACACTTAGAATTCGAGCTCATTTACTTTGTAACCAACACTTTCGATTATATAAAAGTTTCAGGCGGCAGGTACTTTGAACCGGCCCCCGAGGTTTTTTGCCAGGCTCCTTGAGGATACTCAAGGATACTTGGATTTTCCCTCGTTACATCCTCGTGTCAATCTCCAAACTTACATTTTCATCTTTATTTACATCAAACACGCTACCTCACATACAAAGTTTGATCAACTAATTGCTTAGGCAGTTTTTGACCAAAACAATTTGGCGCCCACTGTGGGGCAAACGGTGTTTGAATTCAGCTAAAAGCCTTGATCTTCTTCCCATAACCAATTCTTGAAAATGTCGACTCAACCAAAGATTACTTCGAAATCTGTTTCGTCCACTAAACCGACTGTGAGCACCGGTCTTCCCCCAATGACGAAGAAAGCAACTGATACTGATGCTAAAAGAACGGAATACCCTACTTTTACTGGTTCTCAAGGTACGTCCACTAACTCTGCTATTTCTAATGATGATCTCTATGTTTTGATCAGGCAGATGAAGGCCCGTGCGGATGAACAAAGCAAAACCAACGAGATAATGATGAAGGAGATCATGGAATTGAAGAAATCTAAGAAACCAGTGGAGGAGATTAGCCCGTTGATGCCAAAATCATTCGGGTTCGACTCTCCGGAAATATCGGAGCAGCCAAAACAGAAAATAAACCCCTTCACTGCTCAAAAATCAGGTGTTGCAACAACTACTACTGCGAGATTTTCGGGCCCTCAGCAACAGAAGAGTCCCGGAGTGACAGATCTGGGATACTCTGGGTTCTACTCCGAGCAGCCCCTAGAATCTTATTACGGTGGATATGGAAGTCAGCAGCCGCCGAGATGCTCGAGTCAGCAACCATCCGGGTCGCTAAGTCACCGGGTGCCAACGGTATCAATGCAACAACCTGTATCTCAGCCACAGCGGTTTGCTGCAACGAACCCTCATGAGCCTTGGAGTCAGCAATCAGCAATGCCTACTCCTCAAATACTTCAGGGATCATCATCTCAGCCATTCCAACAATATCGGAGCCGCTTCCGAGCTGCTCAAGATCCTCAAGCTTCCTTGTTTTCTTATCCTACTGTCTCTGCAGGTGCAATCCCAGGTTCATCTCAAGAAATGCATGAAGGAGACTTCATCCCCATGCAAGTGGAGACTACAAATGAGCCAACCGTCGTTAGAGATACTGGATATGGACCTCAAATCCCTCTACAAACTTCCAGGGCTGGTAACAACTTTGATAATTATTATACTAACCCTAACCAAGGAATTGTGCAGGATGCAGGTATTGACCCCGTCATCGCCAGGGAACTTCAGAGGTTGAAAGACATGATCTCAAGTGTTCCTGGTGTTATTCGTCCAATTCCTGAAGTGCCAGCGGGCAGCCACAGAATTTCCAGATTTGCATGGCCCATCTGTGACGTAGAGATACCGAAAAGATTTCAGACCCCCAACATGAAACTCTACGATGGAACCACAGATCCCGAGGAGCACGTGGCACAATACAGGGAGCGAATGGAGATCAACCCCATTCCTGCAAACATCAAAGAAGCTTGCTTATGCAAGGGATTTGGTTCAACACTGACAGGACCAGCCTTGAAATGGCTACTCAGTATCCCTCCTAACACTATTACTTCTTTTCCCCACTTGGTTAACTTGTTTAATAACCAGTTTTCTTGCAGCAGGAGCTTTGAGAAGCTCACTGGTGATTTGTACAGGATAGTTCAGAAGCCCAGTGAATCCCTAAGGGATTATGTGGCCAGATTCGGTCGAGAAGCTCTAGATATCCCTAACCTGGATATGGCTGCAGCTGTGGAAGCTTTCAAAATGGGGATTAGAGGGGATTCCCGCTTTTATGATGATTTGGTTATGACTCCTTGCAGGAACCTTGATGAAGTCAGGACAAGAGCACTAAGATTTATCAGATTGGAAGATGACAAGAAGGTCCAAAAGAGAGGTGATGAATCATTAGGCAGGAAAACAGATTCTCCCGCAAAGCAACAACGAACAAAACCCTATTACAGAAATGATAATTCTAGGGTCAATGCAATTGAAGATGAAGACGACGAAGAAGATTTCCCAAAGGTATCTGATTACTGTTTTTCTGTTGACACAAGTGGTGTGTTGTGTGCCTTGCAGGATCTAGGTGACAGAGCCAGGTGGCCAAGAAAATCGGATAAGCAAGGATCATGGAAAGACAAGTCTAAATGGTGTGCTTACCACGAAGATTTCGGGCACTTAACGGATGACTGCATAGCACTTCGGAAGGAAATCAGTTACCTGCTCAGCAAAGGGCACCTCAAAGAGTTGTTTGGCAGAAAGAGAAGCAAAACTCAAGAAGCTGCCGAGCTGCCCAAAAGAGCTCAATCACCAGCAGCAGACGCAAAAGTAATCAACTTCATCTCAGGAGGATCTGACATATGTGGAGCTTCCTTCTCATCAGCAAAAAGACATGCAAAGGAGGCTAAAATGGATCAAGGCAGTCGGCCAAAGAAGAATGCGATTTTGACTGAAGACAAAGTCATTTCTTTTGACGAAACTGATAAGCTGGAAATCCAAGATCCTCATCATGACAGTCTGGTAATTACGTTATGTATTGCTAACCATTATGTTCGCAGGATCCTGATAGACAATGGCAGTTCAGTCAACATTATTCAATTGGACGTGCTTAAAAAGATGAGCATTCCGGAAGAAAACATAATTCCAAGATCCTCGGTATTAGTAGGATTCAGCGGAGAAACCAAGCATACCGTTGGAGAGATCAAGCTTCCTGTTTACGTAGAAGGAGTCAACTCCATGCAGAAATTCTGCGTTATTGATTCCCTGCCTTGTTGCAATGTAATCTTGGGAAGGCCACGGATCCATGACATGAAAGCAGTTCCATCTACCTATCATCAATGTGTGAAGCTTCCCACACCTTGGGGAGTTGTAAGAATATCAAGTGATCAACAAGAAGCTAAAGACTGCTACACTTCTGCAATGAAAAACACCATCAAATCCAAGCCAGCATAGCAATTAAAGAAGCCAGCACGAAGAATTCAGATGACAAAGGAGTTGGAAATCAAAGAAGTTCAACTTAATCCTGAAGATCCTGAAATCAAAGTGCTGGTAGGAACCAATATTCCTGAGGATATTGAGGAGCAGCTCGTGAGCCTCTTGAAGTCCAGAGTCACAACGTTTGCATGGAAACATGAAGACATGACAGGTATATCTAAAGATATTATTACTCATAAACTTGGTATAGATGATTCTTTCAGGCCAATACATCAGAAAAGAAGGAAGTTCGCTCCTGAGAGAAACATCATAATCCAAGAAGAAGTTGACAGGCTGCTCAAGTCAAAAATGATTAGAGAAGTTAAATATCCTCGATGGCTGGCTAATGTGGTGGTAGTCCAGAAGAAGAATGGTAAGTGGAGGGTATGTGTAGACTACACAGACCTAAACAAGGCCTGTCCAAAAGACCCATTCCCTCTACCACATATTGATTCTATGGTGGACGCGACTGCCGGGCATGAGATGTTGACTTTTATGGATGCATCTTCGGGCTTTCAACAAATTCAAATGGAACCATCAGATCAGGAAGACACGGCCTTCATGACTCCCACAGGTATTTATTGTTATATTGCAATGCCTTTTGGTTTACGAAATGCAGGTGCTACATACCAAAGGCTGGTCAACATGATGTTTAAAGACAAACTGGGGGACACCATGGAAGTATACATAGATGATATGGTGGTGAAATCGAAGAAAGCAGAAGATCATCCCAAAGATCTTGAAGCCGCATTTGATATCCTGGACCAGTTCAACATGAAATTGAATCCTTCCAAGTGCCATTTCGGAGTAAGAGCCGGCAAATTCTTGGGCTTCATGGTTACTGAAAGAGGAATAGAAGCCAGCCCTGAGCAGATACAAGCTATTATAAACTTGAAGTCTCCAACAAATGTTAAAGAAGTTCAAAGATTGACTGGAAGAGTAGCAGCACTTAACAGATTCATATCAAGATCTTCCGAAAAGAGCAAAGAATTCTATGACATATTGAAGAAAAACAAAAAGTTCGAATGGGGTGAGAAGCATGAAGCAGCTCTGAGCTCCTTGAAAGAATATTTGTCATCCGCTCCGCTTCTGATGCAACCAGTTAAAGGCGAGCCACTGTCTCTCTATCTAGCAGTTTCAGGCAGCTCAGTAAGTGCTGTGCTTGTGAAGGATCATGAGGGGCAGCAGCATCCAGTATACTATGTAAGCAAAACATTGCTAGATGCTGAAACCAGGTATTCTTATTTAGAAAAATTGATTTTAGCCCTTGTCATGGCTTCTCAAAAGTTAAGACATTATTTTGAAACTCATGTTATTTATGTGAAAACTAACTATCCTATTAAGTGTGTCTTAAGAAAGCCAGAGATGTCTGGAAGAATGGCGAAATGGGCAGTTAAATTAAGTGCCTATGACATCATATATGAACCAAGAACAGCGATCAAGTCACAAGCCTTAGCAGACTTTGTGGCTGATTTCAGCAGCGACATACTGCCAGAAGTTGAACTAGAAGTCAAGCAGCTCGAAGAAGCTTCAGGCAGCTGGGTCTTGTATACAGATGAAGCATCTAATGTTAGAGGTACAGGATTGGGTGCGCTACTGAAATCGCCACAGGGGGACATTATCCCTCTATCTATCCACTGTGAATTCAAGGCTACTAATAATGAAGCCGAATACGAAGCTTTAATTGCAGGATTACAACTCGCTAAAGATATGGGTATCCAACACATTCAAGTTTTTATTGATTCCTTGTTATTAACTAACCAATTTAATGGATCCTATGCAGTGAAAGGCGAAAGGCTAACCAAATATCTAGACCTTGTAAAACAATTAGCATTATCCTTTGAATATTGCAGCATATCACAGGTACCTAGAGAAGAAAACGCAGAAGCTGATGCTTTGGAAAATTTAGCATCATCTTTAAGGATCCCAGAAGGTGTCAAGATTCCCATAACTCACATCCTGACACCGGCAATTGAAGAACAAGAAGTTAATGATGTTACAACAGATAAAGATCAAGAAATGACAGACTCTCAGGATCCTCAAGAATCCTGGACCTATCCTATCAGGAGATTTATTCAAGAAGGAGAAATCCCCAAAAACGAGAACTCTAGACTCTTCCGAACAAAGGTAATTCCATATTCAATAATAAATGGTATCTTATATAAGAAATCTCTTGCAGGACCATATTTGAGATGCCTCGAGCAGCCTGAAGCACTTGAAGTACTCCAGGATATTCATGAAGGCGATTGTGGCAATCACACTGGGGGCAGATCACTATATTCAAAAGTATTAAGAACAGGATACTACTGGCCCACCATGAAGAAGGATGCTATGGCCTTTGTTCAGAAGTGTGATGCATGTCAGCGGCACGACAACATCCTCCATCAGCCTGCTGAGCCGCTCCATTCAATATCATCTCCATGGCCGTTCATGAAATGGGGAATGGATATAGTTGGTAAGCTGCCTGTAGCACCTGGAGGAAAAGTCTTCATGCTGGCTATGACAGACTACTTTTCTAAGTGGATTGAAGCCGAAGCTTTTATTCAAGTTAGAGAAAAGGAAGTAATTTCCTTTATCAAAAGGAATATCTTAACAAGATTTGGAATTCCATCAGAAATAGTGTGCGACAATGGATCTCAATTTATTGGAAAAAAGGACAACAAGTTTTTGTGAGGCATGGGGCATCAAGATGGTAACTTCAACTCCCATACATCCACAAGCTAACGGCCAAGCAGAATCGAGCAATAAGATTATCATCAATAACCTCAAGAAGAAGCTAGGAGACAAGAAAGGAAAATGGGCTGAAGAGCTACCTTTCGTATTATGGGCTGACAGAACGACCTCCAAGAATGCTACTGGTCGAACACCATTTTCCTTAGTGTTTGGATCCGAAGCTGTAATTCCCATTGAGATGGTGATGCCAACCGCGAGAACAAGCTGCCGGGATTTTGAAGCAAACAAGCAAGAGCTCCTTGAAGATCTTGAAACAATTGAAGAAATCAGAGACCTCGCAAAATTTAGGATGGCAGCATACCAGCAAAGGATAGCCAAATCTTATAACAGGAATCTCAGAATCAGAAGATTTCAAGTAGGAGATCTGGTACTCAGGAAAGCTTTTCAAAATACAACCAATCCGGCACATGGGAAACTCGCGCCTAAATGGGAAGGACCCTACCTGGTGGATTCAGAAGCTGGAAAAGGAGCATACAGGTTAGCTACTATGGAAGGTGAGCTGCTCCCAAGAGCTTGGAATGCAATTCATTTGAAGTTATATTTTATGTAAGTTCTCTTTGGATCCTTTGAGCATATCAGAGAATCCTTGTCCAAACTTCGAGAACCTCAGGTATGATTTTTACCCTTATTTCATTTTCACATTATTATCTTTGTGGAATGTGTACTGACTTAGGCATCGGAGGGGTGTTAGCAAAACTAACACCCACCCCTCACCGAGCCTTGAAGTGTTTTGTAGGTGCTCCGAGCGTCCTACCATAAGCTAGAGGCTGATCACCTCTTCTAAGTCTAAAGCATTCTGAATGTTGTCAAAAGGTTTAGGAGGTTTTCACCTTCTCGTTCACTAATGGGAATCGCCAGGAGCGCAAGACCCTCGCCAGGAGCGCATGATGGTGGCATGTGGTTCAAGGTGGTGCGACCAGTCCATCTAAGGGTGGCTGATAATTTCATCACTGTTGGCCATAGAGTGCACTTCAAAATGGATGGCAGACGTGTCATCTCAAAGATTCTAAGGTTTTTGGCATTTTCATGTCAACAAAGGTTTAGACATATTCGTGTCTCTCAAGTTTTGGGCTTGACCCCAGTTGGCTTAGTCCCAAGTATTTTTGAGCTTGTCCTCAGTTTAACAAAGGTTTTTAATGTTTTCACATTAACTAAGGTTTAGGCACTTTCGTGTCTCTCAAGTTTTTGGGCTTGACCCCAGTTGGCTTAGACCCAAGATTAATAGAACATTTCGTATCTCAGGAGTCAAGGGAAGGCTTGGCCTTTGCTTAACTCATTCCTAAGTATTCAAGATTTATAAGGCATTTCACGCCTCAAAGAATTACTCTCAGTTTTATCGAAATTTCACCGAGTCTATCTTAAGGATTCCTAAGGATCCTCATGGATCCTGACTATCTCAACGGTTGGAGTACTTTCGAACAGGTGACATTGGTAATGTATATATTACATATTTTATCACTAACTAAGTATTGGTTAGCATCATGGTTTGTTAATTTTGACAAGTTTTATAAACTTCTAAGTTTTAAAACTAAGTTATGCTACTGAGCATCCTACGGGATTCTCATTCAAATATTTTCAGAATTTACTACATAACAAGCAACACACCATGATGATCAAAATACTACTAAGTCATATTTATGCAGGAAATTAGAGAAGTTGACCCCAGGCTTCGTCTTGGAACCCAAGATCCCTCCACCTAAGGCCAACTATATTGTCTAAAGGAGCTTGGACTTCGCCTTGAAACTCAAGACATGGTTCTTGAAGGATTGGGAGATTGTTGAGAAACGGATCGGGCACTTGAGGCGTCTTCTGGCAAACAACTTCTTTCTGTTACGGGGATGCTGTAGAGATTCTTGAGCTTCTTGGCAGATTCCTTGGTCGGCTTGATCAGAGCTTCAAACTTGGGAGCTGCGGAAACAAAAAAGAAACAAGTGCATTAGTAAAAGAAATTGGGAAAGATACAAATTTTGAATATCAGGATAACTCTTCCTACCCTTAGACCACCCACATCAAGGAGCCACTAAATACCACTAAATACCACCTTTTTGGTCCAGTCAGCATGCCACGTCACGTACTTACCACATACCACAAAACCCACTTTTTTTCCACATCAAGTACTTCCCCACATACCACCTTTTATTTCCACATCACCATTTTATTTAATCTTTATTTATTTATAACGGCTATATTTTTATTAAAAAAATAATTTAATATTAAATTATTATTAAATGTTAACGGCTATTTTATTTAAAATTTAAAATTTTTTATATTTAATAAAAAAAATTAAACATGGAAATCCTACATTACTTTTATTAAAACAAACCAAATTTAAACAACACAACAAATCCTAAAAAATTTAAACATGGAAACCCTAAGCCTCATCATCTTCTTATTCCTCCTCAGACTCATCTTCGATGTTCAGTTGCACCTTTAGCCGGGCACAAGTTTGGATATGAGATTCCTGTTTTTTTTTACTCAAGTGAGAGATATCCATGTTAGCCAGCTTGTAGTACTTAAGCTTCATCTTGTTCTCCTCAATAGCTAACAACCTATCCAGATATTCCTTCCTGTCATCGACTACTGAAGTAAGGTTTGAATAAAAGCGGTTTCGACTTTCCTCAGTACTTGAGGAACCAGCAGTACCTTTATTTTTCTTTTCCTTGGCAGCTGCTTTGGCCGCTTCTCTACCGGGTGGGCGTTTAGGAACAGTTGAATCGAGGAGGCTCCTCCTCATTCCGAGGAGGCTGCTGCTCCTCTGGAATATCCCCAACATTATCATCGTCGTCAAGATGGAAATTGAACTCGTTCTCACCAAAGTTTGTAGATGAATGAGAACTAGTGTATCCACCTGTGTTGGATTTGTTTCTTTTGGGGCCTTGGTTGGCCCCACAAGCTTCAGCACTGTTGTACTTCAACTTGTCTTTGACTTTATTCCAAACATGTTCATATTTGAAAACTGTAACTTGATCAGCATTAAAGCGCTGCCTTGCTTCACTCAAGACCATGTCATCAGACCACCCACTTGAGTAAGAACTCTTCACACTCAAGTAAAATTCATTGAATCTGGCCACCTTTGATTTGACCATGTGCCAATGAGCTTTCAGGTTGTTTTGATGTCTAGGCACTTTGGGGTTTGATCCCAAATAGTGTTGAGTTACTCTGAACCAAAAATCATGAGTGTTTTGGTTGTTGGCAATAACACTGTCCTCCGAACACTCATATATGGCCTCTGCCATCAAGACTTCATCTGACTGTGGCCATTTAATACGAGAAGCCGTAGTGGTAGTAGTTTTGCCTTTGCCTCTTCCCCTAACCCTTCCCTGTGAGGGGCCATCCTCGGACTGTTGTGGTTGTGATTGAGTTGCTTGTGGAGGTTGTTGAGTTGCTTGTGGGGGTTGTTGTTGTTGCTGCTGTTGATGTTGCATCCCCGCCATTTGTTGTTGTTGGAACATCCACATTTGTTGCATCTGAAAGTATGTTTGTGGATCCATTTGTGAAGGTGGTGGATACATTTGTGAAGGTGGTGAAGATTGGTGAAGAATCTGGTTCATGTTTGTAGCATCAAAGTCTGGAAACATAGACATGAATGATGGTGGGTTTCGGTTTGAGTTTCTGTTTGGGGTTGAGTTTGAGTTTGAGTTGTTGTGATCCATTTGGAAGCTTGAGTTTGTAGAAATTTGAGAGAGAAATGAGAGATTTGCAGAAATTTGAGAGAGAAATGAGAGGTTTGATGTGTGAATGAAATGAAGAAATGAAGTGGTATTTATAGAATTTTTTGAAAAAACTAGCCGTTATAATAAGACAAAAAAAAAACTAGCCGTTTTTTTAAAAAAAATTATTAAAATTAATGTTTTATTTAATTATGAATTTTAGAAATTTTTTTCAGATTTTTATCAAATTTATTTATATTTTATTTGAATTATTAAATATTAAAATAAAACAAAAATATTTGAATTTAAAAAAAATAGCCGTTTAAAGATAAAAAAAAAAGGAAAAAGAAATGATGGGGCCCACTTGATCTCGTATTTGTGCGTACGTGGGTACGTACGTACGCCTCCACGTACGTACGCCACAACGCGTACGTACGGCGTACGTACGTACGTACGTGGTTAAATACCACCGTTGCATGTGGTCTTAACGACCCACTGGGTAGGAAGGTTCTTGCACCCGATAAGGCTACTTCTTTTTACAAAAAAGTATTGACGCCTCCAATCGTGATCGTTGTGAGAGACCCTGGGAATCATCGGAGCTTCTCCAGTTCGAATTTTCAAGATGAATCTACTGTTACCGTGAGTGGCCAACCGGTAAATTTTACAAATCTCAGCAACTCCGATGTTCAGATTATGGGACTGGTTCAAATTTTCAAGAGAGAACAGAATTCGCCACACCATTGGCATAACTTGGGAGTAAGCAAGACCGGTGACGGAAAAGAACTCGTTCACCAGGGTCGGAAACGGAAATGTCATGCCAAGAAGAAAAGGGTAGTTCAGGAAACAAACCCAGTCGTCGGAGATATGGTCGGCTTTCAAAGAAGGGTCAAATGGACGAATTTCAGCTCCAGCGGGGAAACAGGAGGATCGTTTCAACATTGCGATCTTGCGATCGTCAAAATTACAAGTTTCCTCCGCCGTCGCCGGGAGGAGACCTTGGTCAGTAAACTCGTCGGCCACTTGGTCGGAGACCGTGGCCGATGACTGCGCTGGATTTTTCCCCATGCTCAGAGAAAACAAGAAGGGGGGAACAAGAAACTAACCTGGAGGAGACGCAAGGAGCTCTAGGGTTTCGCCGAGAAGAAGATGTGGTGAAGAATGAAAATGGTGAGAAGATTATAAAGGGATAATCTAACGGGAACTTCGCCTGGGAAGTTGAGACTAATTACTCCCCGTCAAATCATAGTTACTTAGCGATAAGCCACGAATTCAAATTTTCGACAGCTGTCTCGCATGCGCCAACTGCCAAAAATTTGGGGGCAATTGTTGGTACTAGAATTCAGGAGACGATAAGCAGCTCGCATCAGCTCGTAGGCACTTCATGGTAAGGATCCTGAATAATATTTACTTACTAACGGTTGCTTCTCTATTGTTTGTTACTCGCAGGTTGACTTGGTCATTCATCACGTGTCCTAAAGACTCGGTCTATCAACAGAATCATGGGTCGGTTGGGATTCAAACGGCTAGTTGGCGAACGTGGACTTAGTTGCTATTTCTTAGGAAAGTTTGTTGCTATGTATTTCGTATTTAAACAGAGCTCTAGGCTTACACACACACACAATCTTTACGATTACAGTTCTCTGCAACACTTAGAATTCGAGCTCATTTACTTTGTAACCAACACTTTCGATTATATAAAAGTTTCAGGCGGCAGGTACTTTGAACCGGCCCCCGAGGTTTTTTGCCAGGCTCCTTGAGGATACTCAAGGATACCTGGATTTTCCCTCGTTACATCCTCGTGTCAATCTCCAAACTTACATTTTCATCTTTATTTACATCAAACACGCTACCTCACATACAAAGTTTGATCAACTAATTGCTTAGGCAGTTTTTGACCAAAACACGATGTATGTACGTTTCGTGGTTTGGATCTACCCAATAATGGGCCTCGTTTGTCACACCTATTCTTCGCGGACGATTGCTTTAATTATGGGAGAGGCTATGAGTCCAACTTTCTTAATTTGGCGCCTTTGTTGCAGTGTTTTTATTTGCTCTGTGGCTTAAAGGTTAATTTCTATAAGAGTTTATTGTTTGGAGTTGGGTTGAACAACGGGGTAATGTCTGACCTTGCTAGTTTGATCCATTGTAAAGTAGGCAAATTTCATGTTACGTACCTTGGTCTCCTGCTGTGGCAAAAAACTAGGCTTGGTTAGAAGTTGGAAGCCAATTATGGAGAAAGTCAAAAAGCGTCTCTCTAAGTGGAAGTTTGAGAGTTTGTCGTTCGGGGGGGAGAGTTACATTGGCTAAAGCAGTTCTTGGTGCTGTTCCATTGTATTACGTTTTTATGTTTCGTGCTCCAATCAAGGTTATTAAAGATGTGGAGTCGGTGAGAAGATGCTTTGTTTGGGGAGGTGGTGAAAAAAAATAAAAAAATATGTTGGGTGTATTGGAATAACTTGATGGTCGATAAGAAGGATGGGGGTTAGGAATCGGGTATATCCGAGCAGCTAAGGGTGATTTCAGTATTGCACAGTTTGGGGAGAAACTACTCGGAGCTCCATTTAATAAGTCAATTTGGGTATGTGAAAGCATATCGTAGCGTTTACATGAATCTTTTCGATTGGGTTTTCAGCACTAAGGATGGCCTACGGTCTAAGGTTGGTAACAGAACAAATAGAAAATTATGGGTCGATAACTGGTTGGGCGTGGGATGTTTGAAAAAACTTGTTTCCTGATTTGTTTTTAACACAGAAAAGAAGATGAAGTGTGTTGTGGCTGAAAGAATTATAATGAGTGAGGACAAGGCTAATTTTAAAGGGATTTGGAAAAAGTAGGTTGATGTGGGGATGCTGCATGTTAATTTGGGGGAATCTTCATTCGCTATTGAGGAGGGAGGTGAAGCTTATGGAGGGGAATATCTATGACCACGTTCTGTTGGGATGTGAGGAGTTTGAGGAATATGCTGATCATTTATTGGTTAATTGTAAATGAGCGGGTCTTGTGTGGAACTTGGTGTTTGGGTGGTGCAAGCCTCCGAAGACATTGCTCATTTCAGTTAAGGATGTCATAAGGGCTCATGAAAATTGGCAGGGATCAAGAAAGTATAAAGAGGTCGTGCACGAGATTTTTCTTACGACCTTTTGGTATATTTGAAAGGCAAGAAATAAGCAAATTTTCAATAATAGAAGTTTAAAGGTGGTGAATGTTCTTGGAGATGTCAAGAATCTGTCGTTTCTTTTGATCACTTTTTTTTTGAACGGCCAACAAACATTGAATTGGCTAGGTACTCCGTACGGGATGACCCAATGGCAAAAGGCCACCGCCAGCTGGTTTAACCCAGCCGCACGGAGCCCTTAAGCGAACCAAGTTATCTCCAGTTCCAGGGAAAACCCACCCACCCAAAAGCCCACTGGTGATAAAACCCGGACGGCCTCAGGATCGAACTGGAGATCACAAAGATCCCAATCTTCCTTCATTGAACCACCATGCCCCCTTCAAAGTGATAATAGTGAGATTCGAACTTGAGTCTCAAGTAGAGAACTCAAGCCTCCTGCTCGGGGAAGTTGAAATCATATTATTTAGGGAGGATTTGTGCAATTTTTTTTTTGATTTTCAGTTGTATTGCTAACGTCTTGCTAGGTTTTACTTTTTTGTGTTATTTAAAAAAAATAAAAAACCAATGTAAAATCATACTTGACTTGACGACATGTTATACACATTGATGACAACAGCATCTTGTTTTTATCCTATAAAACTTATCTTCAAAAAATAAAAAAGTAAAAGTTTTCTTTCTTATAACAAAATAAAATAAAAATGTTAAACTTTCCTACCATTTCACACCCCCATCCCACTTCCTTTCTTACCACGCATGGCCAAAGCCAAACCCTAGATCTGCATCTGCAAAGGTAACTAAACCATCTCTCTCTCCCTCCCATTCATCCACGTTTATGTTCGCATAAATCTGCACAACATATGTGTAATTCCGTTCAGTTTCTCATCTCTTACAGTTTTATTCTCCAGAACCACCGATAGAAATCGAAGGAGATGAGTGGCAGCACGACAGTGGCTGTTGCCGCCGGTGGCGGTGGATTCTCCGGTTACCGACCGCCGTTCACGCCGGTGCAGTGGCAGGAGCTGGAACATCAAGCTTTGATATACAAGTACTTAGTGGCCGGAGTTCCTGTTCCCTATGATCTCGTTGTTCCGATTAGAAGGAGCTTGGAAGCTTTATCTGCTAGGTTTTTTAATAATCCTACCTGTAAGTTCACAAACCCTTGGTACTGTACTACTGTGTGTATCTTCTTAGTTTTTGGATTTTTGAATTAGGGCTTTATGCTTTTGTTTCGATCGATGGGGTAGGGTTTGATAATTGACAGCGATGTTGTTAGATTTATTATCAGATATAAAATCTATGGGGTAATGCTAATTAATCTGCAGTTAAGTTCAGTATCCCTTGCAATAGTACTGTTAGGAGCTTGAGATCATTGAAGTTAGAGGGGACCAATTGAAAAGGTGGAGTCAGTTATAAGGAAAAGTATCTTTATTTGGTTAAGAATTTATTGCTCCTTTACTTTCATATGAAGATATATTTTGAGTATATGTTTGTGGATCTTGCTTTTAAAAAGCGCTAGGCGTTTCTATATGTACAACCATAAGTTGTATTTGCCTTGCCTTTTTTTACATATCATACTTCTTTTTTATCGTGTAAACCGTTCATAATCTCTTCATCCGTTTAGTTGATTTCACATATGTGCATGAGGTGCTCCCTCAAGGCCCTGAGGCGTTTTCCTGATTGCCTCACGCCTCAAGCGCCATTTTTAAAATCAATATTTGGATATGTTGATAAATGCATCTGGTTCTTGTTATATATATGTATGTATACATATATGCAAAGACAATGACTGCATGTGGATTTCCTAGATCACCTGATGATGTCTGCATATTAATGATGGGTCCTCCTTTTGTTTGTTTAATCTCTAAAATTCAAACTGGACTTTACTTGTTTACTAATAAGCTGCAATTTTGAACTATTAAAGCATTGGGCTATTGTTCGTATTATGGGAAGAAGTTTGACCCCGAGCCAGGAAGGTGTAGGAGGACAGATGGCAAAAAATGGAGATGTTCAAAAGATGCCCATCCTGACTCTAAATATTGTGAGCGCCATATGCACCGTGGCAGAAACCGTTCAAGAAAGCCTGTGGAATCTCAATCTGCTTCTCAGTCGTTATCAACTGCAGTATCACGTGTCACCACTGTAAGCAGCAGTGGTAGTGGTAATAGAAGTTACCAGAATCTTGGTAATGGAAGCTTCCAGAACTCTCCTTTGTTTCCCACCTCGAATTCAGGGAGTTTTGACTTTGGGGGTAATGTATCAAAGTTGCACGCACAAGCTAGTGCCTATGGGATTGACAACAACAATTTTAGGTACTTGCCTGCTATCCATCAGATGAAAGTTTTTTTTAATACATTATCATTAAATACAACATTGTTTATAAAGATATAGTTCTGCAGATTTTTTAAATTTTTTTGTGTGTGTGTTGGGGGGGGGGTGGGGGGGGGGGGGGGGTTGGTGTTTGGATTTGAATGGTGGAATGGATTATCTGATTATTGGGGCTTGAAGTCACAGTAGTAGTTTAATAATGTTTGGATAAACTGACTGAGTTTTGATTATCTGATTAGTTAAGGGTCAAATATAGTCAGTTTCATAAGCCCGCAACAAAATTCATTATTCAAGGGTAAAATAAAGTAACTTGTCTACCCCTCATTAAACCTAATGTGATACTTGTACTACCATCCTACAAAAGTTTCTCCCTTTATCTTATTTAATCATTTTATGGATTAGGTCCATAACTAATGAGAATTTGTCTAACACTTGTTCATCTTGTTACTTGATTATTACAACTTCAATCAGCAGAATTGCATCCAAAAACCATCATACCTACATCCTGCTTTACCACAATTAATTATTTGATCTGATTATTAAGTTCCATATCATTACTTTCAGAACACACATTCATACACCCCCTAAAGTGTGCAATTTCATAATTTATGTTGGATATTTGGAATTTTGTTCCTTTATGGTAACTAGTATGTGTAAATTGTAATGAAGGATGAAGTTAATTCCTTATCATGACTCTAGTGTGCTTGGACTGCAAAGAACTTATTTTATTTTTGTTTTTGCTGCCAAAAGAAAGGAGAGGAGATATGATTGCTTATAGTCCATCAAGTGATCAAACAGAGGATGTCTTGTCTTATTACTTGGGCATAATTCATAATTTATATGCATTGTGACTTTGTGAGCGTCCTAACTGTCCCCCAAAAAATTTATGATATGCTACAAACATGATTAAAAGATCAAGTGAGTCACTACACTAAATATAAGCACTACAAGTAGTTGTAATTCAACGTGGAAGAGTTGTGGAAGATTTGTTGATATTTACTAAGTTTACATTAAAAGCCGGAACCTTTTCAGGAATCTTAGTTTCGGCACATGGAACTTGTAGTGTGCTCAGAGATTGTTCAGAGAGAAGAGGGGGGGGGGGGGGGGTTGAGGGGTCAATGAGGTAATGTTGGTGAATGGTTAGTGAAACAATCACCTAGGTGTTGATATATACCCGTGGTATGGATGGACCCGTTTCTCATGACTAGTCAAAAATAAATTAATTAGATAGTGCATTTTTGTATAAAGTAAGTGTCCCCCAAAGGTTTGGGTATGGTATTGGAGCATTGGATGGGGGTGGAGAGTTAGAGAAGGTATTATATGGGCCATGGGAGAAGGATGCGCCAACCAGTAGTCTGCGATATTGATACCCGATCGTGGTTATTTTTATGGTTTAAGATAGTTATGTGGAATGGTGTAGACTTTTAATTATCGGAGCATTGGATGGGGGTGGAGAGTTAGAGAAGGTAATATATGGGCCATGGGAGAAGGATGCGCCAATCAGTAGTCCGCGATATTGATACCCGATCGTGGTTATTTTTATGGTTTAAGATAGTTATGTGGAATGGTGTAGACTTTTAATTATTGGAGCATTGGATGGGGTGGAGAGTTAGAGAAGGTATTATATGGGCCATGTGGGAAGGATGCGCCAACCAGTAGTCTGCGATATTGATACCCGATCGTGGTTATTTTTATGGTTTAAGATAGTTATGTGGAATGGTGTAGACTTTTAATTATCGGAGCATTGGATGGGGGTGGAGAGTTAGAGAAGGTAATATATGGGCCATGGGAGAAGGATGCGCCAATCAGTAGTCCGCGATATTGATACCCGATCGTGGTTATTTTTATGGTTTAAGATAGTTATGTGGAATGGTGTAGACTTTTAATTATTGGAGCATTGGATGAGGTGGAGAGTTAGAGAAGGTATTATATGGGCCATGTGGGAAGGATGCGCCAATCAATAGTCCACAATATTGATACTGATCATGGTTTAAGGTAGTTACGTGGAATGGTGTAGACTTTTCATTATTTTTTGTAATGATTACATAACCACACAACATTTCATTTATGATCTACACCAATTTGTTCATTTGTTTCTGTAGGCCTGTAGCTACACACAATGAATTACTTTTGTTTTTAATCCCTTTTGAAAAAATCAGAATCCTTATATTTAGGAGTGGTCTAATAGAGGTCATGAGTTCAAGTCGTGGGAAACAACCTCTTGCGCAAAAGTGTACGGTAAGGCTGCTTACATGATATTGCGAAGTGATCTGGTCCCTGCGCAAAACGGGAGCCAAGTCAAGCACCGGGTTCGCCCTTTAGGAGTGGTCTAATAGAATAGGATAACTTGGTGAAAACAGAGTGAATTTAATTCTGGTCATATAATACTTGATCAATAACAGGTGAATTATAAAATCTAGAGGGAGAGTCTTCAATCAGTTAAAGATAAAAAATAGCTATAATGGAAGATGCCTGGAGTGAATTCAAACGCCTACAACCTTCTATATCATTTTAGTTAAAACATTAGATCTTACATTTTCTTTTCACATGCAGGTTTGATCAAGGGCTAACTGTCGATGTGGATGATAGAAATTACTCTTCTGGAGCTTCAAGTTCAAGAGGTCTAACCATGGAATCTAACACAGACAGCACATGGCGACTCCTGCCTACTCAAGTTCCCACCAATTCTTTATTGGAATCAAGAAACGACTCTTATTTACAAACCAAGTCCCCACAACTAACCATGATTAATGCATTTGAGCCTGTGATTAGTGCTGCATCAGGGTCAAAGGCAAGTCAACAACATTGCCTATTTGGCAGCAAAATCGAACCTCAGGCTGAACCAAAGCACGAGCCACACTTGATGCGTCCATTCTTTGATGAGTGGCCAGAAGCCAGGGAACCATGGTCCAGTCTTGATGCAGCCGGTGGTAAGAACTCTTATTCCACAACTCAGTTATCAATGTCTACCGCTACTGAATATTCAACGGACGGTACCCCAAACGGTGAGTAAAGTGTAATCAACTAATCATCATGCATGCATGCAGTATGCAAGTTTGAAAACAAACTGAACCTTGTTTTTTTATACAGATGCTTAAGAATCGGTGGCATCATGATGCAAGTTTATGGGGAAGATGATGATGATGATGTGTGTGTGTGTGTATTTGATTATGTGGGATGATCTTGGATTACATCAGGTTAATGTAACTTTTCGAGTCTTGCCTGGCATGTTGACTATTGTGGTCTGCAGGTCAAAGTAAAATTAGTCAAACTGGTGGCTTTCTTGCTTGTTTCAGCAACTCTTTTTCAAATAAATGTTGGTCTATTCTGAATTGTACATTATATGCCGTCAAAGTGAATCTTTATGCATCTGGTCCTTTATGTTTGGCACCTTTTTAAATATTGATAGTCAGGTCTTGGGTGTTTGCTTATGGAAGTACTGATTTGGAAGGTAAGATAGTGTTGGAAGAAGATTTTATAGAACGATTTCTACAATTTATATACAAAATCTGAAGCTGGCAATTTATAACAGACTTGTTATGTGATAGCTCGATATGATGAATCATGATTTGATCAATTCAGTAACTTCAGTTCTACTAAACTCATCTCTAGATTCATCTCGAACTATGGATGTGTTGATGCCAAGACTCTTATTGATGAAACAGGAGAAGAGGGATTGTTGCCACATGCTGTGTTCTTGCAGGCCACATGGTCTAAACCCTAATTCAATCATGTACACGGTTATGATTGATGGGCATCACAAACTTGGTCAAACAGTTGTAGTTGCTAAGATTATTGGTGTGATGGAAAAAGGTGGAAGATTGAGGAAGCCCTCCAGTTGATTGATGAAATGTCTCAAAGCTGTGTAGATTTAGATGAATAAAGATATTTGACCAGTTTTGATGGGGTGAAGTGTGCTGCAGTTTTGCTCATGTTTATATGTCAAGGTAAGTCATCACTTATGATAACCATTTTGTGAAATCCTTTCTTTGCTGCAGTTTTCCATGGTTAGGATGGACGGAGTGCATGCCGAGTGCTCGGCATGGGCAGCGGCATAGGCGATGCCGAAATCGGCATGCATACCGTCTTCCTCGGCGTCTTCGGCATCGGCAAGGGTTTGAAGGTTTTTCGGCATTTAATTGCCGAGCCATGCCGAGCTTTTTCGGACCGTTTTTTGACCGTTGCGGCTAGTTTCTTTTTTTTTCTTTTTTTTTTACATCCATGCCTAGATCATGCCTTTAGGCAAGCATACCCCTACTAAATCATCAAATCTACATCAATCTTCTCTCTCCTGTTGGCATGACCTTATTGGTCAGAATTTCATGCCTAAAGAATACCTTAGGCAAGCATACCCCCCACCCTTAAACATGAAATCTGCAGTGCACCTAGGCATATATTTGCAGAGAATGAGAAATTACACACAAAGGGTAAAAATGTATAATAACTCAGGCTCACGAGCTGTTTTGGATTGGCACTCCAGGCGTTGGCCTTGATTTATATCCCTATATGTGAAATTCCAAATAAGAAATTTCAGTTTTATGCGTCTTTTTGTATGTTTTTTCTTTGTAGAAAACAAGGATTAAGCATTAGAGGTATGTCTAGAGCCATGATATATAACTAGAGATGCATGTGCCGGTTGGGTTGATATGAATATTCTCGTCTTAGGAATCAGGAGATGGTTAAGAGTGTCTATTTGACCTCTAGTCACAAAGTTTTTCTCAAAGAAAACGAATACACTCAATATAATCCCACTCATAACAAAGCTATTGGTAAGGCCTGAGAATTTTGTGATGAGCGTGATCCTTACCTTTATCGTAGCGAATAGAGAGGCTGCTCACTTTTATTGTAGTGGATAGAGAGGTTGCTTCGGCTGAGACCCCGCTCCAAAGATATAAGTAAAATGTGTATTTTTTTTTTACGTATTAAAGTTTAGTGTTTTTTTTTTATAATAATAAGTTGTACATTTTAGTTGTAGCCTGTGGCATGTCATGTTACACACCTTTTTGGAGTTTTTGGGTAGTGCTGGGACATTATTTATGATCCACAATCCTAGAGAGGCTTTTGGTTTGCATTCTCTTTATAAAAAAAATCATTTATGTTGATGATCAGAGTTGATTATGTTAGTACCGTTGAGCGGAAGACAAGGACAATAGAAAGGGAAGAAATTTGGAGATCAGACTATTGTTTGGTTCGTCTTTTTCATTCAGCAACAAATGAATAAGAGGCTGTATGGTAAAGACGATATTGTCTTTTTCGTTCAGCAAAAAATTTGGGGCATGATGAAACAGACAAAAATATCTTTTTCGGTCAGACAATTTCCATTCAGACATTCGAACCAAACAACACCATATGACAAAAATGTCTTATTCGGTCAGATTAAGCGAAAAATAAGCTGAACCAAACAGGACCTTAGGGGCTGTTTGGTTTACCTCTTAATGAGGTCTGAATGGTAAATTGTCTGAATCACACAGATACAGACTGTTTGTTTGGAACCTCTGAATGGTAAAAATGTCTGAATCGCTAAGATATTTACCTTAAAAAATGTCTTATTCATCCAGTCTTCTACACAAGTCTTTACCATCCAGACGCTTATTCATCCAGCACTTAATGAAACAGATTAAACCAAACAGCCCCTAAGAATATAAATTCATTTTCTGCCTACCATAGATATCAAAACAGAACTCTATATGAAGTAACTTTTCTTTAACGGCCGGAATTTTATTTAAGAAAAACAAGAAGACTAGATTACAAACAAGAATCAAAGTTAAAATTACATCAAGAGTTTAATTCGAGATAACTAAGGGTGCGTTTGGTTGTGGAAAACACACCATGTTTTTCATTTCTGTTTTCTAAGAAAACATGGAAAACAGAAAACGCGTTTTCAAATTGTAGTTTTCAAAAAAATTTCTCCTGGAAAACAGAAAAGGGTGTTTTCTAACTTTTAAACTAAAATTGGAAAACATTTTTTTTTTGTTTTCCATTTCCCGTTTTCGTTTTCCAAATTTCATAAGTGTTCAAATGTAAGGTTTCTCCCCCAAAAAACACTCTGCCGCTTCTCCATCTTCTCCATCGTGAACTCTAGCTCCTCCGTCGTGAACCTAGCTCTTCCACTTCGAAGTTTTATGAAGTTTTTATTGGAATCAAGAAATGGAAAACCCATCTTTTGATTTAGAACGCGTTTTCAAAAATTTCCATGTGTTTTCTAGAGATGGAAAACCCATTTCATTTTCTAGAAAACTGAAAATAGAAAACTGAAAAATGTTTTCCACAATAAACGCACCCCAAGCTTTCTTCTGTGTTTCAGCCTCAGAAGGGAATGCATCATTCAAGATAACTAATGGTGCGTTTGGTTGTGGAAAACATTTTCTGTTTTCTAAGAAAACATGAAAAACAGAAAACGCGTTCAAATTGTAGTTTTCCAGAAAAAATTCTCAGGAAAACAGAAAACGGTGTTTTCTAACTTTTAAACTAAAATTGGAAAACACTTTTTTGTTTTGTTTTCCATTTTCCGTTTTCGTTTTCCAAATTTCATAAGTGCTCAAATGTAAGGTTTCTCCCCCAAAAAACACTTTGTCGCTTCTCCATCTTCTCCATTGTGAACTCTAGCTCCTCCGTCGTGAACCTAGCTCCTCCACTTCGAAGTTTTATGAAGTTTTTATTGGAATCAAGAAATGGAAAACCTATCTTTTGGTCTAGAACGCGTTTTCAAAAATTTCCATGTGTTTTCTAGAGATGGAAAACCCATTTCATTTTCTAGAAAACTGAAAAATGTTTTCCACAACCAAACGCACCCTAAGTTTTCCTCTAGGCTTTAGCCAGAGAAAGGGATGCATCTTTATATAGTCGAGCACGTCCAACGCCCCGCTAATCGGATTGTTGAGGGCCTTCTCATTATGTGACTTCCAAATGCACCGCAGTGAAGTCATGAAGATCCCATGTAGGATGTCCTTATGTCCATGAGACAACGACCACTACTTATCATATCTTCAAGCACGCCCTTCGACCTGAATATCACCTTGGGGCCTTGCACCATCCCAACACCATAGTCCAAATGATGTCGACTCTCCTGCGGGTCACTAGTAAGTGGTCGACCATCTCCTCCTGATATTGCAGCTTACGCATATTGAATTTGTTGGAAATATTAATGAAAATTTTTCACTAACTTTGGACATATGTGTGTTATATAATGAATTATTTCTGATTTTGTGTGCTTTGTGGGAATTTCACAACGAACCAAACAGTGTCTAAAACGGAGATATGATGAATGCGATATCGATACTCGAAGTTGGTTGATTGGAGTTGAAGTTGCGAAAATCGATGGAAACAAGTGAAGCAGGTCAACTCCCTTGAGAGTTTCAACAATCTGAGTGTTTTGTCGGCGAGTCGGTGGTGTGCCATTTTATTACAAAACTTATTCGGAAACCGTGGAACATGCTCTTATACAATGTGATAGCCCAAGATGTTTGGGCCGGAGAGGACCATGATATTTAGATCAATAAAGTTATTACTCCAATTAAGATATGAAGAAGTGGACCGGGAACGGTGACAAAAATTTGAAGTTGACTATTATATTTATGTTCACTCTTTGGTGTGTGTGGAAGGCCCACAACGAGAGAATATTTAGAGATTGTGTTAAGAGTGCGACCAACATCGTGGGGGAGATAAAATCGTGGTCATTCCTTTTGATCTAATATACATGTCGGTATGATAGGATGGTGTGGAATGTTTGGTGTAACACCCCTATGTAATGTTGTTTCTCTTGTGTAATATATCACCTTGGTAGTGTTTTTGTGTTAATTTTAATAAAATGATTGTTTAAAAAAAAAAAAATTGGTCCGGTTATTAAAACAAAAAACAGTTTCAAGTGACAAAACTGAACCAGCTAGACACCCGGTTTTCGATTTCCACTTGTAAGAATCGGTAACATTCGTAAAATATATAAAAGTTATCTATAACTTTAGGCATTATTACTTTACACAACAATAAAAGCATCATTTAATGAAAAAAGTTTTAGTGCACCAAAACTTATTTATAAAGTGACATTTTTTAAAAGTAAATAAAAAGTAAAAGGCTTTGGCTACATACTTTTAATTTTAAACGTATGTTCAAAAGGGTACTAATTGATTTTAGCTTTTACTCGAAATCTATTTCCCACACTCGTTATGTTATTTTAGCGCGTTTTCTATGAGACGAGTTTCTTTGAACAACAATTTATCAAAATTGTAATCCGTAATATTTTAATTTATAACCTTTTAATTAAAAAAAAGGAAAATTGGATTTAAATAATCCCAACTTTTACCTATTGGCCGGCAATAATCCCACATTTAAAAATAATCTCCACTGGTCCCAACTTTCATCCAGTTTTTTTTTAATGGACCCGCAGTTAAGTTTTTTAACACCGTTAAATGTATGCTGACGTGGCACGCTGACGTGTAATACTTTTTAATTTTTTTTAATTCTTTAATCCATGTCATATTACAAATCACCTTTTAATTTAATTTTCAATTAAAAAATTGATGAGCAATCTCTAAAGGAAAAGAACGTCCAGCTCCAGCCTCCAAATCCCTCACTTGCTGCTTCACCCTTCACCCAGTTCATCGAATTTCATTTCTTCTCCCCAAAATCGCCGCTTCACCCAAATCTCTAACTCATATTGCATCCGTCCCATCCCTTGTGGAAATATCACCTTCATCGAGAAGCACTCATCTATCTAATAAAACATCGGAAGATGAAGGCTGTAATATATGAAAATTTAAACCTCTGTCTCCGTCGCACAAAATCAGATCTAGCAGTGCTTCCCGTTTCTTTCAATTAAACACCAATAATAATACCACCGTCATCCAATCATTCAATTGTAAACAAAACATTCGATGATTAATTCCCCCTGTTTAGTTTTTCTTTTCTTTTGTTAATTTTGAAATTTATTAAGATTCAACTTTGATTTAGTGGAATTGCACGCAGGTGTTTAGCTCTCTTCAGTGGAACTCTACATGATCAACCAGAAGTAAAGGCGTTGAAAAAATCTATGCCTATTAAAAATCTATGTTTTTTTTTTAAGAACATCGTGATCCCCTGTTTTTCGCTCTCTTTTATATCCTTTGGTGGTCGATCGAAATTCATTCTATTTTAAATGGGTTAGGCAACGATTTTGGTGAAAAGAATAGGAATTCGATGGATGAACTGGGTGAAGGGTGAATCGGGGGCGTGAAAGAGTTAGGGATTTGGTGGCTGGACGTTCTTTACATTTAGGGATTGTTTATCGATTTTTTAATTGATAATTAAATAAAAAGGTGATTTGTAATATGACATAGATTAAAGAATTAAAAAAATTAAAAAAGTATTACACGTCAGCGTGCCATGTCAGCATACACTTAACGGTGTTAAAAAACTTAACTGCGGGTCCATTAAAAAAAAACTGGATGAAAGTTGGGACCGGTGGAGATTATTTTTAAATGTGGGATTATTGCCGGCCAATAGGTAAAAGTTGGGATTATTTAAATCCAATTTTCCTAAAAAAAATACCCTGTTTATCACCGGTCTATCGCCCGGCATATTTACATGCAATCAGCTTTTACATCGTGAGTTGAGAAATAATTTGGGGTGTTCAAATCATGCTCAAAATAATAAAAACTTTACCAAAACTAAATTGCGAATTTTAATCTGGTTTTTCTAATTTTCAAAATGACTACATCGAATCGAATTCCAAATGCAATTTTGAATTTGTAACTGTCGAACGTTTTACCTAAATATTTGAATTCAGATTTTATAATTTTTATAAAAGATACATATACTTTTTTCTTAGAATTAAGTTTTGGTGAAAAAACTCTTTTTTTTTCTAAGAATGATAGAAATTAATCATGCGTTGATACGTGTATAAAACACGCTAACAAACTGTACAACAAAAACATTGATGCACTACGTAATTTTGTAAGATGTCTAATGGTGTTTTTTTTCTTAGTGTTTTAGTTCATGTGTTAGCGCGTTGTTGCTTCTTACTATTTGTAGAGAAAAAAAACCTTTTCGGTATTACTATACTCTCTTTTTGCCTGATGCGAACATGACATAATATGACAACCGGCAAGTGAGCAATTTGTTTTATTAGTATAGAGATATATATGGCCATATGGGAATGTTCAAATAGATATGGACAATTGATTAGAGAATTCAATGGATGAGATGGATATAAATTGCCAGGTGAAATGGAGAGAACAACATTTATTAACTTTTTTAATTTTTTCTCTCATTTTTTAAACAGTCATAACTTTTTTATATATTATTTAGCAAAAATTTTTTTACCATAAAACTAGTTGCATTTTTATCTTTATTTCAAGTTAGGGATGTCCATGGATCGGCTTGGGTCGGTTTTTTGCTAAAAGCGAATCTAAAACCGAACTTCAATTTTTATAGTTTTCAAATCCATTCAGATTCAGTTTTTTTTTGTTTAGGTAGGGTTTGGATTCGATTTTTTCAGATTTTACTTACTTGGGCTATGAATTTTTGGGCTGAAAAAAAGAAGTCATAATATTAACTTCAGGCATACTCGTATGAAAATATGTTGCTCCTATTAGTTATTTTCTATTAAAGGTATTTTAAAGTTTTTTTTTATTTAATTCTTATTAGTTATAGTTATTTTCATGAATTGTTCTAGTTTGAATTTCTTTATAAGTATTAACTTTTTAGAAATTAAAAGATGTAAATTATAAATATAGAAATGTTAGGTATTACTTAGCGATATTTTACCGTCATCTTTTACAAAACTTATATATCAACTGAAGTTTACATAAGACACAGAAATAAAGAACGACTAAAGTAATACCAAGACCCTAAACTCCTAGACTCCTAGTCCGTCTCCACCGGCCTTCACGTTCATCATCGGCACTTCCATGGCCAATACTAGGGGTGTAAACGAGTCAATCTGAGCCGGAGCTCGTATAGGATCGAATTTGGCTCATTTAAAATTAACAGAGCTCGTGTTCGAGCTCGGCTTGATTCGAGCCTTATTTCCGAAGCTCGAGCTCGACGCGTGGAGTATTATTTAAGCTCGAGCTCGGGCTCGGCTCGTGTATAATTAATTTTTATTTTTTATATATTATTATAACTAATTTGTATATATTTAGAATTAATCTTTTCATATAGAAAATAATACATGTTATTTACTTATGTCATCGTAATTTCATAAATAATAATAATAACCTTTTTAAAAATATATTAAATCAATTAACTAAAAAGTATATAAATAAAAGGCTCGTTAAGGTTCGTGAGCCGGCTTGAGCTCGCTATGTAAAGCTCGAGATCGAGCTCGTTTAGTAAGCGAGCCATATTTCAAAGCTTGAGCTCGACTCAAGCTCGTTAAGGCTCGACTCATTTCAAGCTTTTTATCGATTCGATGTCGAGTAGCTCACGAACGGCTCGGCTCGTTTACACCCCTAGCCACCACCACCACAAACTTATATACCATATCACATTCTAGCACGAATGATTCATGTTATAAATGAAAAAAAAAAATTAAAAAAGCAAACAAATAAAGCTAGTAGAAAACAAACCTTAAATAAGCTTAGATCTAAGTAACAGCTGCGCTGAACATCTTGCCAGTCACCTGAAAACATCATTGCCAATATAAAGATATACCCTTTCTTATTGAATTGCCGTTCAAAAAAAAATATAAAGATATATCATATTATCATATATGTATTTTTAGTTATCCAATCATGAGAAGTCACTGCCCATATATAAAGAATACATATGGCATCAACATGATATCAATAGTACATGCCAAAAAAGAAAACGATTTGAACGATACACAACTCCACCAATCAAAAGAGAGCACCGACAGTAAGAGCCATGGTAACAAAAATCCGTGTGACATGAAGAGTATCCAGTTAGTGTACAATTCACCCTTTACAAATGTTATATTATATAATTGACTAATGTGCACTTGTGCCTAAAATTATTAAGCAACAATATGAAATTCTTATAAATAAATAGCATTCGAAATAAAATTTAAAGAATCATCGTCACATAAATATCCAATACAAATCCCTAACAATCTAATCTTAAAATACGTTTTTAAAATTCAACTTCGAAGACACTCCTAATCATTAATCATTATTAATTAGTAAAATTTGAAATTAAAATCCATAAATTATAATCCATGTAGATACATAATGGATTGGGTCGTTTCGGTTGTTATGGATCAGTTCGTTTTTTTTTTTGATTTTTATAGCTAAAATCGAAATTGATCCGAAATTTTGGTTTTTAAAAATGTTAAACATTAAACCCAAAATCTTAGGTTTCTAGTTGGGTTTGGTTTTTTCAGTTTCCCAAAATATTAGAATGTTGCTTACTTAACTTAAGCAAGATTCTAAATATTAGGAACCCTATTTATATTACTTGTCTTATTCAATTTTTATTTATACTTATTCTTATTCTTTATTTGAATCGGCCCAAATTTACCAAATTTACCAAATTTACCTATAAAACAAAGAACTCAGTATGAATAGTACACTATTCGTCCAATAGTGCCATGCCATGTGTTATTTTAGGTGATGTCACGTGACAGGAATAATTTTTTTGTTTCTTATTCAAACGTTAGTGGTATAATAGCTACAATCGTGTAACATAATTTTTAGGTATTGGGCTTGATAGTTTATGCGTTTGGGTTGTTACGTCTTTTCTATTTTTGTTTTCTTTACGTGACGTTATAGCAATGCAATTATTTTGTGTGACTGCATTATCCACGTGCTAACACGCGAGTTTGCAAAATCTATTTAAATGAAAAAGGGATATGAAAGGATAGACAAGAATTACATAGGAATCTTAAGTCAGAGTACTAGGTACGCAACTGAGTTAAGTTAATTCGTAAGATATTCAAAATTGAATCAGTAAAAATTTTGTATGAGTCGGGTCTAAACAAGCTTGAGCCATGAAACATGGACTTTCATTCCATTGAAACTAATAGCTTTAAACCGAAAAAATGGAAGAAACAAGTCGTGAATTTACTAGGTATTCTCTTTAACTGAATCTTGAACATAACATTATCATGTGCGCTTTAGTGAATAAAACATTGTTGAATTCAGGTTTCATTCGGCAAGCAAAGACTTGTTTCTCGCAATTTCACCTTTCTAACATTTGAGTGAATGTTTAATGGATTTCTTTCACCTTCTTTGATCGTCTCATCACTTATTCACTTTGTGTTTTGCAAAATAAGCGAGTATGAAATATATACCACAATTTTTACACTGAGCCCTTTTGGTATCATTTAATATTTCACATAAATCATAGTTTGCCCAAACTTTGACATCTTGTTGGTTTGATCCTCACCACGATTGGTGCATTCTAACCACGGTTTGATCCTCATAGTTTGTCTTGTTAGTATTTTTTGAGTGTTTAGTGAGTTGAAGAAGTTCAATTATTAAACCAACACACATACAATCTATTTATACTATCATACATACAAGAGTAAAATGGTCAAAATAGTGATTATTTAAAATGGTCCTTTTTTTTTCAAACTGTAAAGCAATTAAAAGGACCAAAGAACCGATTCGGATAGTTCTAGGCTGAATACGCCAGACCAGTTCAAAAACCAACGGTTATGATAGGTTCCGGACCGATTCATGTAGAACCGGTTCTCTTCTCAGTTTCTAACCTGTTTGTTTATTAAAACCGGGTTTTCTAACACTTATAGTTTCACACACGTATGTGTTGCACAAGCGAGCACGTAAGTGTTTATTTTGAAACCAATAAATTACAGTGTCAAAAATATTTATCCTTTATATTTATTTTATTGTTATATAAACCGTCTAGAATTCATGTAAACTTTAATATATAAAATTTATTTAACAATCGTTATCCTTCTGGGTTTTTATCTAGATCCTGACCTGATGGCAGATGCATTTATGTATCACTACATATATTATATATTTTCTTTAACAAAAGACTTTAGTTCGGTAGTATTCTAGTATTATTTAATATGTTCATCTCTTATACTTTGAGTATTTAAGTTTCATAGTGGATAACTGAATAAGTGATGCATGTTGATCGAATCCTGAAATCGTTAATATAAACAGATAATAATATGTAAAGATTACCTGTGGTGAACTGATTGAGATCAGCAGCAGTCAGGTTGTCCATTCCTGTTAATAGCCTTGGTTCCCCTTTAGGGTGTATAGTTTAGGATGGGAAAAGGATTCGTGAGGATCACGAATCAGAGAGAGAGAGAGAGAGAGCCGAGAGAAGAGAGAGATCGGTTTAGGGTGGTGGTGATTAACCTTTAATCTCTCCCTAAGAGCCTCTATTTATAATACACCCAAGGGGAAACCCTAGCCCATCTAGAAAGGGTAATTACGTCCATCAAGTAATACCAGATAGGGTTAAAACCGTAATTGATTATTTAAGATAAATGATTAAAGGACATAATAGTATTTATATATATATATATATATCGAAATATATATATTAATATATAAATAATGTCTTACATTCTCCCACTTGGCCGAATGATCATTTATATGAGGTACTAGATAAGTCTGATCAGAATTTAGTACTCATTTCAATTTTAAACCAAAATTGCAGCAAAAAAATACAGTCATAGAGTTGATTATCCAACTCAAGACCCCCATTAATCATACTACAATCCCAAATTTAAAATTCAACATAAATTTAGAATCAATTACCAAAGTAAGCCCTTCCGTTGATTTATAATAAAGCTGTCTATATGTCAAAAGGCATGCATAACATATTAAGAGACAAAATCAAACGTAAGAGGAAAATTTATTAATAAGAAGTACAATATGCTAGTTAAGGTCTTTAGTAAAGCCCATTCTCGAAATAAGATCTTCGAACACTTTAATTGGGAGACCTTTAGTCATCGGATCCGCAAGCATATCTTTAGTACTTATATACTCAATACAAAGAACATTTTCCTCAACTCGTTCACGAACGAACAAATACTTTGTATCGAGGTACAGTCCAGCGCCAGTCGAACTGTTACTGTTCGAGAAAGTAACGGCAGCTGAGTTATCACAATAAAGCTTCAATGGTCTGGAAATGGAATTAACAATTTTGAGTCCAGCTATCAGATTTCTAAGCAACATTCCATGACAGGTTGCGTTGTAAACAGCAATGTATTCTGCCATCATAGTGGATGTTGTGGTTAGCTGTTGTTTATGACTCTTCCATGAAATGGGCCCGCCTGCTAACATAAAGATGTATCCAGAAGTGGATTTCTTATCATCTTTACATTTGGCAAAATCAGAATCAGAGTATCCGACTAACTCCAAATTATCGCTTCTTCTGTAAGTCAGTTTGTAGTCTCTCGTCCCATTCAGATATCTAAGAACTTTCTTAGCTGCTGTCCAGTGATCATGGCCAGGATTAGTCTGATAACGGCCTAACATACCAGCAACGTAAGCAATATCTGGACGAGTACAGACTTGAGCATACATAATACTACCGACTACAGACGCATAAGGTATCATTCTCATTTGCTCCTTTTCTTCATCTGTTTTCGGACATTGAAACGAACCGAAAACGTCTCCTTTAACTACAGGAGCTTTTGAGGGGTTACAATGTTGCATGTTATATCGAGCAAGGACGCGCTCAATGTAGGCCTTCTGGGACAAGCCTAAGATCCCTTTGGCTCTATCTCGGTGAATTTCGATGCCTATAACATAAGAGGCTTCTCCGAGATCTTTCATGTCAAAGTTAAGCGAAAGTAACCGCTTTGACTCATGCAACATGTCAAGACTATTACTTGCCAATAGAATGTCATCTACGTAAAGGACAAGTATAGTAAAGTTGCTCCCACTCATCTTAAGAAAGGTGCACTGGTCCACTTGATTCTTCAGGAAACCTTGTTTCTTCATGACTTCATCAAACTTTAAGTACCACTGACGCGATGCTTGTTTTAGCCCGTATATCGATTTCTTTAGCTTGCAGACTAAATGTTCTTGACCTTCTGGTTTAAACCCATCAGGCTGCGTCATGAACACTTCTTCATACAAGTCACCGTTCAGGAAAGCAGTTTTGACGTCCATTTGATGTAGCTCTAAATTGAAATGAGCTACTAGGGCCGCCACGATCCTTAAGGAATCTTTTCGAGAGACAGGAGAAAAGGTCTCTTGATAGTCAATTCCCTCTTTTTGAGCGTAGCCTTTTGCAACCAATCGCGCTTTGTAGCGCTCAACGTTTCCTTGAGGATCCAGTTTAGTTTTAAAGACCCATTTGCATCCTACCGTTTTTACACCGTCGGGTAATTCAACTAAATCCCAAACGTCATTTTTCTTCATGGATTCAAGCTCGTCAAACATAGCTTTATTCCACTCAGAAGACTGATCACTGTTCATGGCTTCTTTATAAGAGGTTGGATCGATGAACTTTCCACCATCCGTTTCAAGCTCAGCCAGGAAAGTAACATAGTCGTCAAAGTTAGTAGGCTTTCTAACTCTTGTTGACTTTCTGGTTGGAACGACTGGTTCAGCGGGTTCAGCATTATTTTGTGGTTGTTCGTTTGGAATGTCGTCATGTACTGGTGAGGGAGGTTGAATGGGTGCAGTGTCAGCAACGGAGGCGTGTACAAGAGGAGTAATCGGAGTGATGGTAAGCGACGAAGAGTCCCTCCCCCCCGCGTCTTGTACTTCACGCAGATCATCGAGAAAGTTTTCACTGCTCCCACTGATGTTATGATCTTCAAGGAACACGGCATTTCTGGTTTCTACGATACGAGTAACGTGGGAAGGACAATAAAACCGATGACCTTTGGAATGTTCGGGATAACCGATGAAGTTACAGGTTACGGTTTTCATATCAAGCTTCTTTAAGAAGGGATTATAGAGTTTAGCCTCAGCAAGACAGCCCCATACTTTCATATGTCTTAGACTCGGTTTCCGTCCTGTCCAGAGTTCAAAAGGAGTTTTAGGGACAGATTTGGACGGAACTCTGTTGAGTATATAAACGGCTGCTTTTAAGGCTTCGGTCCAGAGAAATAAGGGTAAGCCCGAGTTGGCTAACATACTTCGTACCATGTTCATAAGGGTTCGGTTTCTCCTTTCAGCAACACCATTCTGTTGAGGAGTACCTGGCATGGTGTATTGGTTCACGATCCCCTGGCTTTTGCAAAACTCATAAAATGGGCCAGGGGCCTGACCTAAGTCCGTATGTCTACCATAATACTCACCTCCTCTGTTCGATCTAACAACTTTTATTGGAAGACCGCATTGTTTTTCAACTTCAGTCTGATAGTCTTTAAAAGTTGTTAGTGATTCAGATTTTTCTTTAATGAGATACAAGTACATATAACGAGAATAATCATCTATGAAAGTGATAAAAGAGTTATGTCCAGTAATTCCAACAGTAGAGTAGGGGCCACTAATATCAGTGTGAATAATTTCTAATAATTTAGAACTCCTAGTGGCACCTTTCTTATTAGTGGATGTCAATTTGCCTTTGATGCAATCGACACATGTTCCAAAATCAGTGAAGTCAAGAGATGGTAAAATTTCATCCTTCACGAGTTTCGCTAAGCGATCCCGCGAAATATGGCCTAAACGTTGATGCCATAACATAGATGAAATTTCTAAGTCTCTTTTAGGTTTTCTTTTTGTTGTTGTTTGATTAATATTATAAGACAACAAAGAGTTAGAGAAAACATCATCCAGTTCTAATCGATAAAGTCCACCATCCAGATAACCAGAACCAAATACTTGAGAATTAAAATAGATAGTAAGTTTGCCATGACCATGAGAAACATCAAAACCGTCCATGTCTAACTTTGGTCCTGATACAAGATTCCGAGTAATCTCAGGAATATATAAGGTATCATAAAGTTTAATACATAAACCAGTTTTCATAATGAGATGTAAAGTTCCCACGGCTTTAACGGCTAAATCTTTTCCATTCCCAAGCTTAAGCGTTCTTTGGTTTCTTTCCAGCATCTGGATTGTTTGAAAGCCCTGAGTAGAGTTAGTTACATGGACCATAGAACCGGAATCAAACCACCATGAATTAGTTGGAACATTTAAATTAAAGGACTCAATTATCATATTAAGATGATTACCTTTCTTAGCCAGCCAATCCTTGAAACGATTGCAGTCCTTCTGTTTATGTCCAAGCTTGCGACAGAACTTGCAGTAAGGTTTGCTAGAATTGCTAGGGCCGGAAGATGATGTAGCTTGATCCTTCTTCTGAACCTTAGGATGTTCCCTTTGAGTAGCTGTTTTGGTCAAAAACTGCCTAAGCAATTAGTTGATCAAACTTTGTATGTGAGGTAGCGTGTTTGATGTAAATAAAGATGAAAATGCAAATGTAAAGGTTGACGCGAGGATGTAACGAGGGAAAATCCAAGTATCCTTGAGTATCCTCAAGGAGCCTGGCAAAAAACCTCGGGGGCCGGTTCAAAGTACCTGCCGCCTAAAACTTTTATATAATGAAAGTTTGGATTACAAAGTAAATGAGCTCGAATTCTAAGTGTTGCAGAGAGTTGTAATCGAAAAGATTGTGTGTGTGTGTAAGCCTAGAGCTCTTGTTTAAATACGAAATACATAGCAACTAATTTTCCTAAAAAGTAGCAAGTAAGTCCACGTTCGCCAACTAGCCGTTTGAATCCCAACTGACCCATGATTCCGTTGATAGGCCGAGTCTTTAGGACACGTGATGAATGACCAAGTCAACCTGCGAGTAACAAACAATAGAGAAGCAACCGTTAGCAAGTAAATATTATTCAGGATCCTTACCATGAAGTGCCTACGAGCTGATGTGAGCTGCTCATTGTCTCCTGAATTCTAGTACCAACAATTGCCCCCAAATTTTTGGCAGTTGGCGCATGCGGGACAGCTGTCGAAAATTTGAATTTCTGGCTTATCTCTAAGTAACTATGATTTGATGGGGAGTAATTAGCCCCAACTTCCCAAGCGAAGTTCTCGTCAGATTATCTCTTTATAACCTTCTCACCACATTAATTCTTCACCACATCTTCTTCTCGGCGAAACCCTAGAGCTCCTCGCATCTTCTCCAGGTTAGTTTCTTATTCTGCCCTTCTCGTTTTCTCTGAACATGGGAAAAACTCCTGCACAGTCATCGGCCACGGTCTCCGACCAAGTGGTCGACGAGTTCACCGACCAAGGTCTCCTCCCGGCGACGGCGGAGGAAACTTGCAATTTTGACGATCGCAAGATCGCACTGTTGAAACGATCCCGCTGTTTCCCCGCTGGAGCTGAAATTCGTCCCTTTGACCCTTCTTTGAAAGCCGACCACATCTCCGACGAATGGGTTTGTTTTCTGAACTACCCTTTTCTTCTTGGTATGACATTTCCGTTTCCGACACTGGTGAATGATTTCTTTTCCGTCACCGGTCTTGCTTACTCCCAAGTCATGCCAATGGTGTGGCGTATTCTGTTCTCTCTCGAAAGTTTGAACCAGTCCCATAACCTGAATATTGGAGTTGCTGAAATTTGTAAAGTTTACCGGTTGGCCACTCACGGCAACAGTAGATTTGTTTTGAAAATTCGAACTGGAGAAGCTCAGATGATCCCTAGGACTTCTCATAACGACCATGACTGGAGGCGTCAGTTTTTCTTTGTGAAACGAAGTAGCCTTGCTGGTTGTGAGAACCTTCCTACCCAGTGGGTAATTAAGGGTAGGAAGAGTTTTAGTAACATTCTAACCCCATATACTCTTTCATTGCACGAAACTGATATGATTGTGTTTCTGTCTTTGCAGCGCCCAAGTTTGAAGCTCTGATCAAGCCGACCCGTGAATCCTCCAAGAAGCTTAAGGATCTTTTCAGCATCCCAGCAGCAGAAAGAAGCTGCCAGCCCGAGGACGTTTCAAGTGCCAGAAGCATTTCTCAGCAGTCTCTCAGCCCTTCAAGAACCATGTCAACAGGTACTTTCGTTTAATTGTTCCCTTTCCGTCTTTGAATTGTGTTTCATTACTTCTGAAATTGATCCTTCACTGTTTTACGATGAAGCTCCAGGTTCGGCCTCCAACTTCTCATTCAAGGACCTTAAGCTGCTCATTGCCAAAAAGGAGAAAACTGAGGAGACCAGCAGCAAGGCTCCTACTGACATCTCAGCCCCCAAGTTCCGAGCTCCGAGCACTCGTTCCAAGACTTCTTCTGCAAAGAAGCGCAAGGCTCCTGACTCCACTATCAATGTGGACAGCTTCGATGATCTCCCTCCCGTCGCAGCTGCTAACAAGCTGCTCTCACTGCAGGCTGTAGTGAACATTGTAAGTCGTAGTTTAATAATAGGGAAATATGTAAAAATGAAAGTCATAACACTTCCCTTTTTGATTCTGATGCGCAGGGCATTGACAAGCTGAGCCACGAGGTGATTGATCTCGAAGGCAAAGTGGAAGCCCTGGAGCAGAAGCTCGAAGCAGCTGAACAGAAGCTTGAAGCCTCTGAACTCAAACTTGATCAAGCCACGCTCCGTCTTGAGAAGCTGAACAAGGCCGCAGCCAGCAATACTCGCCACTATGAGAAGCAGCTCAAAGAGAAAGATGCTGCGGCTGCTGAAGCTCTGAAGCAGGCCGAACTGAACGCTCAATCTTCAGCCGCCATCAGCGTGCTGGAGTGCATGATTGAGATGGCAACTGCTGCACAGGCTGATGGCTTCACTCCAGAGAGCTGGCCGGTAAAGGATTGGGAGATGAGCCTTAAGAAGCTGCTGGCTGAGAGGGTAGATGATCCTGAAAAGGCTGAGAAGGAGGCTGAGCCGGAGGTCGAGAAGGAAGCTGAGAAGGAAAAGGGCAAGGGCAAGGAGGTTGAGCAGGCGGAGGCTGCTGGTGATAAGCTGGGCGATGAGGACGATGCAACGGTCTGAGCCCGCTTTTTTAGTTTGTTTGGTTCATGGTCAGGTTCAGGTTTAGTAAACAATATTTGTGGTGAAGCTTTTGTAAACAATGGTAGTGGTGAAACAAAAACAACGGTAGTTTAACTTTTTTGGGGGCTTGGATGGAGGGACCTTGAGTTTCAAGGCGAAGTCCAAGCTCCTTTAGACAATATAGTTGGCCACAGGTGGAGGGATCTTGGGTTCCAAGACGAAGCCTGGGGTCAACTTCTCTAATTTCCTGCATAAATATGACTTAGTAGTATTTTGATCATCATGGTGTGCCGTGTATGCTTTTTATTATTTTGAAAAATGTTTGAATGAGGATCCTACAGGATGCTCAGCATAGTTTAGTTGAAAAACTCAAAAGTTTATTAAAATTTTGTCAATGTTAACAAACCATGATGCCATCTAATACTTAGTAATAAAAATACGTATTAAACGCAGTATCAATATAACCTGTTTGAGAATACTCCAACCGTAGAGGTAGTCAGGATCTCTAAGGATCCTTAGGAATCCTTAAGATAGACTTGATGAAATTCCGCTTTTAAGGCATAAAATACCTCAAAAACCTTGAGCACTTGTGAATAAACTAATCTGGGGTCAAGCCCAATCTTGAGAGACACGAAAGTGCCTAGACCTTAGTTAATGTGAGAACATTAAAAACCTTTGTTATTCTGAGGACAAGCTCAAAAATACTTGGGACTAAGCCAACTGGGGTCAAGCCCAAAACTTGAGAGACATAAATATGTCTAAACCTTTGTTGACATGAAAATGCCAAAAACCTTAGAATCTTTGAGATGACACGTCTGCCATCCATTTTGAAGTGCACTCTATGGCCAACAGTGATGAAATTATCAGCCACCCCTAGATGGACTGGTCGCACCACCTTGAACCACAGGCCACCATCATGCGCTCCTGGCGAGGGTCTTGCGCTCCTGGCGATTCCCATTAGTGAACGAGAAGGTGAAAACCTCCTAAACCTTTTGACAGCATTCAGAATGCTTTAGACTTAGAAGAGGTGATCAGCCTCTAGCTTATGGTAGGACGCTCGGAGCACCTATAAAACACTTCAAGGCTTGGTGAGGGGTGGGTGTTAGTTTCGCTAACACCCCTCCGATGCCTAAGTCAGTACACATTTCAAAAATAATAATGTGAAAATGAAATAAGGGTAAAAATCATACCTGAGGTTCTCGAAGTATGGACAAGGATTCTCTGATATGCTCAAAGGATCCAAAGGGAACTTATATAAAATATAACTTCAAATGAATTGCATTCCAAGCTCTCGGGAGCAGCTCACCTTCCATAGTAACTAACCTGTATGCTCCTTTTCCAGCTTCTGAATCTACCAGGTAAGGTCCTTCCCATTTAGGCGCGAGTTTCCCATGTGCCGGATTGGTTGTATTTTGAAAGGCTTTCCTGAGTACCAGATCTCCTACTTGAAATCTTCTGATCCTGAGATTCCTGTTATAAGATTTGGCTATCTTTTGCTGGTATGCTGCCATCCTAAATTTTGCGAGGTCTCTGATTTCTTCAATTGTTTCAAGATCTTCAAGGAGCTCTTGTTTGTTTGCTTCAAAATCCTGGTGGCTTGTTCTCGCAGTTGGCATCACCATCTCAGTAGGAATTACAGCTTCTGAGCCAAACACTAGGGAAAATGGTGTTCGACCAGTGGCGTTCTTGGAAGTTGTTCTATCAGCCCACAATACGAAAGGTAGCTCTTCAGCCCATTTTCCTTTCTTGTCTCCTAGCTTCTTCTTGAGGTTATTGATGATAATCTTATTGCTCGATTCTGCCTGGCCATTAGCTTGTGGATGTATGGGAGTTGAAGTTACCATCTTGATGCCCCATGCCTCACAAAAACTAGTTGTTCTTTTGCCAATAAACTGAGATCCATTGTCGCACACTATTTCTGATGGAATTCCAAATCTTGTCAAGATATTCCTTTTGATAAAGGAAATTACTTCCTTTTCTCTAACTTGAACAAAAGCTTCGGCTTCAATCCATTTAGAAAAGTAGTCTGTCATAGCCAGCATGAAGACTTTTCCTCCAGGTGCTACAGGCAGCTTACCAACTATATCCATCCCCCATTTCATGAACGGCCATGGAGATGATATTGAATGGAGCGGCTCAGCAGGCTGATGGAGGATGTTGCCGTGCCGCTGACATGCATCACACTTCTGAACAAAGGCCATAGCATCCTTCTTCATGGTGGGCCAGTAGTATCCTGTTCTTAATACTTTTGAATATAGTGATCTGCCCCCAGTGTGATTGCCACAATCACCTTCATGAATATCCTGAAGTACCGCATGTGCTTCAGGCTGCTCGAGGCATCTCAAGTATGGTCCTGCAAGAGATTTCTTGTATAAGATACCATTTATTATTGAATATGGAATTACCTTTGTTCGGAAGAGTCTGGGGTTCTCGTTTTTTGGGATTTCTCCTTCTTGGATAAATCTCCTAATAGGGTAAGTCCAGGATTCTTGAGGATCCTGGGAGTCTGTCATTTCTTGATCTTTATCTGTTGTAACATCGTTAACTTCTTGTTCTTCAATTGCTGGTGTCAGGATGTGAGTTATGGGAATCTTGACACCTTCTGGGATCCTTAAAGATGATGCTAAATTTGCCAAAGCATCAGCTTCTGCGTTTTCTTCTCTGGGTACCTGTGATATGCTGCAATTTTCAAAAGATAATGCTAATTGTTTTACAAGGTCCAGATATTTGGTTAGCCTTTCGCCTTTCACTGCATAGGATCCATTAAATTGGTTAGTTAATAACAAGGAGTCAATAAAAACTTGAATGTGTTGGATACCCATATCTTTAGCGAGTTGTAATCCCGCAATTAAAGCTTCGTATTCGGCTTCATTATTAGTAGCCTTGAATTCACAGTGGATAGATAGAGGGATAATGTCCCCCTGTGGCGATTTCAGTAGCGCACCCAATCCTGTACCTCTAACATTAGATGCTCCATCTGTATACAAGACCCAGCTGCCTGAAGCTTCTTCGAGCTGCTTGACCTCAGGTTCAACTTCTGGCAGTATGTCGCTGCTGAAATCAGCCACAAAGTCTGCTAAGGCTTGCGACTTGATCGCTGTTCTTGGTTCATATATGATTTCATAGGCACTTAATTTAACTGCCCATTTCGCCATTCTTCCAGACATCTCTGGCTTTCTTAAAACACACTTAATAGGATAGTTAGTTTTCACATAAATAACATGAGTTTCAAAATAATGTCTTAACTTTTGAGAAGCCATGACAAGAGCTAAGATTAATTTTTCTAAATAAGAATACCTGGTTTCAGCATCTAGCAATGTTTTGCTTACATAGTATACTGGATGTTGCTGCCCCTCATGATCCTTCACAAGCACAGCACTCACCGAGCTGCCTGAAACCGCTAGATAGAGAGACAGTGGCTCGCCTTTAACTGGTTGCATCAGAAGCGGGGCGGATGACAAATATTCTTTCAAAGAGTTCAGAGCTGCTTCATGCTTCTCACCCCATTCAAACTTTTTGTTTTTCTTCAGTATGTCATAGAATTCTTTGCTCTTTTCGGAAGATCTTGATATGAATCTGTTAAGTGCTGCTACTCTTCCAGTCAATCTTTGAACTTCTTTAACATTTGTTGGAGACTTCAAGTTTATAATAGCTTGTATCTGCTCAGGGCTGGCTTCTATTCCTCTTTCAGTAACCATGAAGCCCAAGAATTTGCCGGCTCTTACTCCGAAATGGCACTTGGAAGGATTCAATTTCATGTTGAACTGGTCCAGGATATCAAATGCGGCTTCAAGATCTTTGGGATGATCTTCTGCTTTCTTCGATTTCACCACCATATCATCGATGTATACTTCCATGGTGTCCCCCAGCTTGTCTTTAAACATCATGTTGACTAGCCTTTGGTATGTGGCACCTGCATTTCGTAAACCAAAAGGCATTGCAATATAACAATAAATACCTGTAGGGGTCATGAAGGCTGTGTCTTCCTGATCTGATGGTTCCATTTGAATTTGTTGAAAGCCCGAAGATGCGTCCATAAAAGTTAGCATCTCATGCCCAGCAGTTGCGTCCACCATAGAATCAATATGCGGTAGAGGGAATGGGTCTTTAGGGCAGGCCTTGTTTAGGTCTGTGTAATCTACACATACCCTCCACTTACCATTCTTCTTTTGGACTACCACTACATTAGCCAACCAGCGAGGATACTTAACTTCTCTGATCATTTTTGATTTGAGCAGCCTGTCAACTTCCTCTTGGATTATGATGTTTCTCTCAGGAGCGAACTTTCTTCTCTTCTGATGTATTGGCCTGAAAGATTCATCTATACCAAGTTTATGAGTAATAATATCTTTGGATATACCTGTCATGTCTTCATGTTTCCATGCAAATGTCGTGACTCTGGACTTTAAGAGACTCACGAGCTGCTCCTCAGTATCCTCAGGAATATTTGTTCCTACCAGCACTTTGATTTCAGGATCTTCAGGATTGAGTTGAATTTCTTTGGTCTCCAATTCCTTTGTCATCTGAACTCTTCGTGCTGGTTTCTTTAATTGCTATGCTGGCCTTGACTTGATAGTGTTCTTCATAGCAGAAGTGTAGCAGTCTTTGGCTTCTTGTTGATCACTTAGTATTCTTACAACTCCCCAAGGTGTGGGAAGCTTCACACATTGATGATAGGTAGATGGAACTGCTTTCATGTCATGGATCCACGGCCTTCCCAAGATTACATTGCAACAAGGCAGGGAGTCAATAACGCAGAATTTCTGCATGGAATTGACCCCTTCTATGTAAACAGGAAGTCTGATGTCTCCAACCGTATGCTTGGTTTCTCCGCTAAATCCTACTAATATTGAGGATCTTGGAATTATTTCTTCCTCGGGAATGCTCATCTTCTTAAGCACGTCCAATTGAATAATGTTGACCGAGCTGCCATTGTCTATCAGGATCCTGCGAACATAATGGTTAGCAATACATAATGTAATTACCAGACTGTCATGATGAGGATCCTGGATGTCCTGCTTATCAGTTTCGTCAAAAGAAATGACTTTGTCTTCAGTCAATACTGCATTCTTCTTTGGTCGGCTGCTTTGATCCATTTTGGCCTCCTTGGCATGTCTTTTTGCTGATGAGAAAGAGGCCCCACATATGTCAGATCCTCCAGAGATGAAATTGATCACCTTTGCATCTGCTGGTGGCGACTGAGCTCTTTTGGGCAGCTCAGCAGCTTCTTGAGTTTTGCTTCTCTTTCTACCGAACAATTCCTTGAGATGCCCCTTGCTGAGCAGGTAACTGATCTCTTTCCGAAGGGCTATGCAATCATCTGTTAAGTGCCCAAAGTCTTCGTGGTAGGCACACCATTTAGACTTATCTTTCCATGATCCTTGTTTATCCGATTTTCTTGGCCACCTGGCTTTATCACCTAGATCCTGCAAGGCACATAACAAACCACTTGTGTCAACTGAAAAGCAATAATCAGATACCTTTGGGAAGTTCTCTTCGTCGTCTTCCTCTTCCACTTCGTTGACCCTTGGATTATCATTACGATAATAGGGTTTGTTTCTTTGTTGTTTCCCGGGAGAGTTTGTCCTTCTGCCCGACGTTTCTTCACCTCTTTTTTGGATCTTCTTATCGTCTTCTAACCTGATGAACCTCAGTGCCCTTGTTCTGACCTCATCAAGGTTCCTGCAAGGAGTCATAACCAAATCATCATAAAATCGGGAATCCCCTCTAATCCCCATTTTGAAGGCTTCTACAGCAGCTGCCATATCCAAGTTAGGGATATCGAGAGCTTCTCGACCAAATCTGGCCACGTAATCCCTTAGGGATTCACTGGGTTTCTGAACTATCCTGTACAAATCACCAGTGAGCTTCTCAAAGCTCCTGCTGCAAGAAAACTGGTTATTAAACATGTTAGCCAAGTGGGGAAAAGAAGTAATAGTGTTAGGAGGGATACTGAGTAGCCATTTCAAGGCTGGTCCTGTCAGTGTTGAACCAAATCCCTTGCATAAGCAAGCTTCTTTGATGTTTGCAGGAATGGGGTTGATCTCCATTCGCTCCCTGTATTGTGCCACGTGCTCCTCAGGATCTGTGGTTCCATCGTAGAGTTTCATGTTGGGGGTCTGAAATCTTTTCGGTATCTCTACGTCACAGATGGGCCATGCAAATCTGGATATCCTGTGGCTGCCCGCTGGCACTTCAGGAATTGGACGAATAACACCAGGAACACTTGAGATCATGTCTTTCAATCTCTGAAGTTCCCTGGCGATGACGGGGTCAATACCTGCATCCTGCACAATTCCTTGGTTAGGGTTAATATAATAATTATCAAAGTTGTTACCAGCCCTGGAAGTTTGTAGAGGGATTTGAGGTCCATATCCAGTATCTCTAACGATGGTTGGCTCAGTCGTAGTCTCCACTCGCATGGGGATGAAGTCTCCCTCATGCATCTCTTGAGATGAACCTGGGAACGTGCCTGCAGAGACAGTAGGGTTAGAAAATAAGGATCCTTGAGGATCCTGAGCAGCTCGGAAGCGGCTACGGTATGGTTGGAATGGCTGTGATGAGGATCCCTGTGGCATCTGTGGAGTAGGCATTGCGGATTGCTGACTCCAAGGCTCATGTAGGTTTGCTGCCGCGAATTGTTGTGGTCGAGATGCGGATTGATGCATCGAGACTGCTGGCACCCGATGGTTTAAAAATCCGGCTGGTTGCTGACTCGAGCATCTCGGCGGCTGCTGACTTCCATACTCGCTGTAGTAAGATTCTGGGGGTTGCTCAGAGTAGAACCCAGAGTATTCCAGATCCATCATCCTGGAAGTCTTCTGATGCTGAGTGCCTGAGGATCCTGCAGTGGTAACTGTTGCAATACCTGACTTTTGAACAGTAGAGGGATTTATTTTCAGTTTCGGCTGCTCCGATATTTCCGGAGAGTTGAACCCGAATGATTTTGGGATCAAAGGGCTGATTTCCTCTACTGGTTTCTTAGATTTCTTCAATTCCATGATCTCCTTCATCATTCTCTCGTTGGTTTTGGTTTGTTCATCCGCATGGGCCTTCATTTGCCTGATCAAAACATAGAGATCATTATTAGAAATAGTAGAGTCAGTGGACGTACCTTGAGATCCAGTAAAAGTGGGGTATTCCACTCCTCTAGTATTAGTATCAGCCACTTTCTTCATCATTGGGGGAAGACCAGCATTGATGATCGGTTTAGTGGATGAAACGGATTTCGAGGTAATCTTTTGTTGGCTCGACATTTTCAAGAATTGGTTATGGGAAGAAGATCAAGGTTTTTAGCTGAATTCAAACACCGTCTGCCCCACGGTGGGCGCCAAATTGTTTTGGTCAAAAACTGCCTAAGCAATTAGTTGATCAAACTTTGTATGTGAGGTAGCGTGTTTGATGTAAATAAAGATGAAAATGCAAATGTAAAGGTTGACGCGAGGATGTAACGAGGGAAAATCCAAGTATCCTTGAGTATCCTCAAGGAGCCTGGCAAAAAACCTCGGGGGCCGGTTCAAAGTACCTGCCGCCTAAAACTTTTATATAATGAAAGTTTGGATTACAAAGTAAATGAGCTCGAATTCTAAGTGTTGCAGAGAGTTGTAATCGAAAAGATTGTGTGTGTGTGTAAGCCTAGAGCTCTTGTTTAAATACGAAATACATAGCAACTAATTTTCCTAAAAAGTAGCAAGTAAGTCCACGTTCGCCAACTAGCCGTTTGAATCCCAACTGACCCATGATTCCGTTGATAGGCCGAGTCTTTAGGACACGTGATGAATGACCAAGTCAACCTGCGAGTAACAAACAATAGAGAAGCAACCGTTAGCAAGTAAATATTATTCAGGATCCTTACCATGAAGTGCCTACGAGCTGATGTGAGCTGCTCATTGTCTCCTGAATTCTAGTACCAACAGTAGCCTTGCCCTTCCTCTTGTTGTTGGAGTTGGCAGTCACAAGGTAAGCAACTTCTGGTTTGTCAAGCTTCTGACGCTCTTCCTCTTGCACGCACATTTCAATCAGCTCGCTCATCTTCCATTTATCCTTCTGAGCGTTGTAGTTGACCTTGAAAGTTTCGAAAGACGCAGGAAGAGAAGTCATAATGAAGTGGACCAGGAACGTCTCGCCGATCGGCATGTCTAAGGCCTTAAGTTTGTTGGCGACATCGTTCATAATCATTAGGTGCTTACGGATACTGCCCTTTCCATCGTATTTAGAAGTCAGCAACTTGAGAATAAGGTTGCCAGCATGCACCTTAGATGTTCCCTTGTAGTACTCCTCCACAGACGCCAGGTAGGTCTTGGCATTGTCAGAATCTGGTATGGCCCCCCGGATGACAATGTCGATGGACTTCTTTGTGATCAAAAGGCACATCTTGTTGCACTTGACCCATTTTTCATGAGCAGTCTTCTGTTCAGGAGTGCTCGAAGTAGTGAGGTCAGCAGGAGCATCATTAAGGAGTGCATGATCGAAGCCTAAAATACCGAGAACCAGACTCAGAGAATCCTTCCAAGCAGCGTAGTTTGTTCCAGTCAGGGTTTCTATTCCGAAAGCCGAGGCTTAGAGTGGACAAGAGAGAGAGAATAATAAGATACTAAGCGAAGAGAGGTATAGGGAATAATCGGATAATTATAATAGTATAATAATTATAGGCATATGACATTAGTAATTATTATAATAAGCAGGCATAAGTAAGGACCATAGAAATGAAGCAAGTAAGTTGTGATAAGGTCTATAATAATCACCAAAATTAATAGACAGAATAAAAGGTTCTACTAAGATGAATCAGCTTTCGCGTTGGTTACTTGCCTATCATCTAAGCATTATGAACTAAATAAGTGTATGTGCATAAAGTGATGCATCACATCAGCGTTGGCCAGAAATGATACACCATAAGCTTTATGTACAAATAAGTTTCGCTGAATACATGTGCAACTCATCAGCGTTGGCCAGAAGAGAAACACTTGTATACGTAAGGCGAATGCTTAATTCTAAGTCGATAAACATTACAAAAACAACGAATCAGCGTTGGCCAGAATCGAGGTTTTAAAGATGTTATCAATTTAAGCGAATAGATTAGTTTTAAAGTAAATTTCCTGGTATTAGAAATAATTAGTGACATTAATTAAGGTAGCAAAACAGCGTTGGCCAGAATTACTACTTGTCATTTGACTAATACGAGGTAAGGAACTAATCTAAATTTTTATTAGGTTTTGTAAAACATAAAATTTTAAGGTTTTAAACAAAACAAAATTGTAATATGAAGCTCCAATTTTAGCAGAAACCCCCCTGATCGAAAAGTATGCTTTTCGATCGAAAAAGGGGTATCCGATCGGAAAGGAGTGTCTGATCAAAAGTTATACCCGATCGAAAAGTATGATTTTCGATCGAAAAAGGGTATCTGATCGAAAAGTGAGCTTTTCGATCGAAAAGTATACTTTTCGATCGGATCGAAAAGTCGGTCGAAAAACCATATGGCCTGATCGAAAAGCCGATCGAAAAGCCGTATGGTCCGATCGAAAAATCGATCGAAAAGCCACATGGCCTGATCGAAAAGTCGATCGAAAAGCCACACTTTCCGATCGAGGGAGCGGGACCAAGCCACAGTATCGATCGGAAAGTGTTAAGTGATCGAAAAGTCGATTCGAAAAGTACAGGCTGATCGGAAAGTACACTTTCCGATCAGGCAGAGTCGAAAATAGACTTTTCGATCGCGAACCTTAAGCCGATCGAAAAGTCGATCGGAAAGTAGGTTTTTGATCAAAAAAAAATCATATTTTCCGATCGAGGGAGCGGGACCAAGCCACAGTATCGATCGGAAAATGAAACGTCTGGTCGAAAAGTAACATTTTCGATCAAGAATTTGTATCTTGATCGAAAAGTGTATAATCCCTCGAAATCAGTTAGGGTTTTTAACGTGGTTTTCCAAAACTAAATCTGATTAGAGTTTTGGGTTTGTTTTAAAACCGATTTTCATTATGTGCTTAAAAAGACATATTAGGGTTTCACGATTTTTGAGACAGAATCGAAAAGCCCATTTTTCTGATTTCGAAAATTAGGGTTTTGACGATTTCAGAAACATGATTCGATTGAGCAACATATGCTCTGATACCACATGTTGATCGAATCCTGAAATCGTTAATATAAACAGATAATAATATGTAAAGATTACCTGTGGTGAACTGATTGAGATCAGCAGCAGTCAGGTTGTCCATTCCTGTTAATAGCCTTGGTTCCCCTTTAGGGTGTATAGTTTAGGATGGGAAAAGGATTCGTGAGGATCACGAATCAGAGAGAGAGAGAGAGAGAGCCGAGAGAAGAGAGAGATCGGTTTAGGGTGGTGGTGATTAACCTTTAATCTCTCCCTAAGAGCCTCTATTTATAATACACCCAAGGGGAAACCCTAGCCCATCTAGAAAGGGTAATTACGTCCATCAAGTAATACCAGATAGGGTTAAAACCGTAATTGATTATTTAAGATAAATGATTAAAGGACATAATAGTATTTATATATATATATATATCGAAATATATATATTAATATATAAATAATGTCTTACAATGCATAATAAATCTGTTAAAATGTGGAAAAAAAAATTCTTACGCCACGATTTAACATTATCATATGCAACGTGTGGAGAAATCTCTTTATCCAAGCGATGGTATACACAGCATGTTGATGTATTTAAAAAGCTAGGAATGATATTGTGTTTAACAATGTGCCAGTGTCGCCGACTAGTATCCTTGTGAATGTCAAAAATCTTTGTTTGTTTTGGGTTATAAGTAGAGCCAAATTTGCTTGCTTAGATTGGGATAGTTGGAGCGATTATATGATGTAATGTTTCCGTGATTTTTTGGGGTGCTTTGGGGCCCTTGTTTGTGCTACCTCCTTGGTAGATGGTAATGGAGATTTGCTGTTCAAAAAAAAAAAAAACTTTATTATTTACAAAAAAAAAAAACTTTATTATTTACATCTTTGGTGAACAAAACATTTTTGTATTCATTTCAGGTTTCATTTAAAGAGAGTATTCCGGTAAGAAAAGACTTATTTCTCGTAATTTCACCTTTATAACATTTGAGTGAATCTTCAATGAATTTCTTTCACCTTCTTTGACCGTCTCATCACTTATTTACTATGTGTTTTGCAAAATGACATCTCAAAGTAGGCATGGAAAGTGAAGTGTCTCGAGATCGATCGCTCGGTGAAGGACCACCGGACTCAACTCAGGGTAACCAAATGCCATGGCTTATAACCCGGGTCAAAGGGGGGTTTTCTCTAACGGGTATGTCAGGGTAACTAGTCCCGTTACACTACTAAGGTTTCTACCTTGAACTGGCGAATGCCAAAATATTATCGGGTGAGTGATGTAAATGTAATGTCTCCGTCAGTGATCTGAAATCGCCGTTAAAAAGGTTTATCACTACATATATTATATATATATCTTAGCAAAAGACTTATTAAATTTACATAACTAGTCCCTTAGGTGTAAACTGTAAAATGACTGAAATGTCCTTTGAGTTAACAGAAAAAATTAACTTCGTTAGGCAAGAGGACTCAAATAAAAAGAAATACAAACGTCAAAGTGCAAACTACAAATTTTTGAACTTTTAGACTCAAGTAGCAAAAGTCATCAAACACATAGACATAAACCGTAATTAAATGTTTCTCTCAAAGTTTTAGAGTTTTAGTTTGATAGTGGATAACTAATAAGTGATGAACAATAAAACTCTTTAAAAATGACTATTAACATTTTTGTTTATGAACTTTTTCTTATGTCACGATTTATGTTGCTATCTCTCACTCATATATACTATTCACACATATATACTACTAGGTTTGTAGTACGTGTACTACACGGGCTGAATTTAGGTTTATAATATTAAATAAATATATAAAAAAAACACAATTAAGATATTTTAAAATTATGTACACACGGTGAATCTAAGTTCATGATATTAAATAAATAAATAAAAAACAATTAAGGTATTTTAAAATTATAATTGACGTAAAATCCTTATAAAACATCAAATGATCTATCTATCTATCTATCTATCTATACTATATAATAAACACAAGTTTTTTATGTCTAGGTGGCATAATTTAAGGTGTGCCACATAGGATTAGCTTATGTGTCATTTTTTTGAATAAAAAAATTAAATGGTATTTATAAAAAGGAAATATCTCATAATTAAAAATCAAAAAATTCAATCATTTCCGTACAAAAGTTATCCATATTTGTTTTACAATACCACAACTTTGATTCATTATATCTTCTTCATTTCTTAATGAAAATGATCCGTAAATTGCTTTGGATTCGTGAAATAAAACCTAACAAAACTAGATCCATATTGCTTAGGTTTCGATCAACGAATGATGGTGAACGAATCAAAAAACAAAGTCACGACTTTCTAAACCCACCATTGATAAACTTAAACTCCAATTCGATATTCGTCTAATAGTTAGAAAAAAAAAATTCATCTTTTACTTCGTTTATTTTTTTTATATCACAATCTTGGGTATTTACCCGGGGCACTAACTAGTAATTTAATAAATTAAAGAAATTTATTATGCTTGATAAAATTGGTAATTATTCTTATTTGGTGATTTACTAAATTTGTAATTGATTTTGAGTTTGACACGTGGCATTGGTGATGTGGATCCTCTAAAATGAAGACATGTTACAACCATTTTAGTATTTTATTAGGATTATTAAGATAGCCATGGCATTTGGTGGCACCCAATTGTCTATTTCTTTCTTAAACGGGTATAAACAAGAGACGAGATATAAGTAAACAAAGTCATATCGAAGGATCCACTTTTCCGATACCGAGTCTCTTGGCTGATATTCTTCCGACCCATTCATTTGCTCGTTGAAACGTGCTCAAATCGATTTCAAAAGATTGATTCATCTTGATTGTTTGCTAAAAGGGAAAAAAAATTACTTAACTTTAATATAAATGTACAAAAAATAAATTTAAAAAATACTCGTAACCGAGTCCTTCAATATGTCTAGCCAAGCACGAGCTAACTTGAATTCCTCGTCGTTGTTTCAAAGTTGAATATATTTTTCTGTTCGAGGCACTTGTAGAGGCGAAACTAGATTTTTTTTTGAGAAGTAACACAAACTTTTTTGGCGGGGTTCGGGGGCAACGCCTGGATGGGGTCGAGCTTAATGAATAACACATCAAAAATTATTTTTGACGGAAATTGACTTATGCTTTTCTTAAGAACCTTGACAACCTCCGAAAGCAAATTTTCTTCAAATTGTCATTGTTTTATAATGTGAGTCTCATCTTAAGGGGTATTTAGGTTAGGTAATGGACTAATGATTTTTTAAGGGGTAGCAAGGCTTACGTGTTTTTTAAGGGGTAACAAATATACATAAAAAACCCCAATTTTTTCCATTTCACATAGGAGTTTAAGGGTAGTACATGCTACCTTTGGCTCCACATTACTTTCGTTCGTGGGCATTTAATCCTTTTTCTTATGCAATTGTATTTTTGGTTGTGATGGTCCCGGTTGCGTTTCGGCCACCATTTTGGTTCGATCGGCTGAAAAGGTGGAGATGAGCCCATTTAAAATTGGGCATCGTAACCGTATTATTAGTGAAAATCATACGGTTGTGAGGCGGGGGGATGGTCGCGATGTAGTGTAGGATGTCATTCTTTTGTTTAGGTTGTTGCACTAGTACAAAAATGATTTATTGATGCTATTAATTTTAATTTGTTGGGGGTGTTTTGACCTAATAGCATCAATAAATGGTTTTTTGATGCTAGTATGTGAAACCCCCTTATTAAAGATATTTGTTGAGGGTGTTTACGATTTGTTGAGGGTGTTTTTTAACCCTCTCAATAGCCTCATTTAATCTTGATTTGTTGAGGGTGTTTATGATTTGTTAAGGGTGTTTTTTTGTTTAAACTTGTTGAGGGTGTTTGATTTGTTAAGGGTGTTTATTATTTGTTGAGGGTGTTTTTTTTAACTCCCTCATTAGCCTCATTTAATCATTGATTTGTTAAGGGGGTTTGATTTGTTGAGGGTGTTTATGATTTGTTGAGGGTGATTTTTTTTGAACTAAAGAGTGTTTGATTTGTTAAGGGTGTTTATTATTTATTGAGGGTGCTTTTCAACATAACTATAAAAATTGATTTTATGAGGGTGTTTTCATTTAAATATTATAAAGATTCATTTAAATCTTATCATTAATAATTCCATCTTCTTCCTCACCTCTTATCTTTTTTATTTTTTTTATATCTCTTATATATACTCCATTTAAAACATTTTATATACTCCATCCATACTTCATTATTTTCTTTCTTTCAAACTAAATTATCATTCTCATTAAGGTATTTTATTCATATGATATTTTAGTTTTACTTGATATTATTTTGTATTAATTGACTATATGTTTTTATTTGTAGCTAAAAGTTAAATTATTTAAGTTAGGACCAAAGAAAGTCAATTTATGACCAATTTTGTTCAATTAGGGTTAATTAGTGTTAGTTAGGGTCATTTAGGCTCATTTAGGGTCAGTTACGACCAATTATGGTCAACTAGGGTCAATTAGGTTCATTTAGGGTCATTGAGGACCAGCTAGAATCTAATGAGGACCAATTAGAGTCAATAAGGGCAAAAAGGACCAATTCAGATCAATAAGGACCAATTATAGTCAATTAAGGTCAATGAGGACCAATTATAGTCAATTAGGATCAATTACGACCAATTAGGGCCAGTTAGAGTCAATTAGGCTCATTTAGGGCCAATGAGGACCAATTATAGTCAATTAAGGTCAATGAGGACCAACAATAGTCAATTATGGTCAATTACGACAATTAGGGTCAATTAAGCTCATTTAGGATCAATGAGGACCAATTAAGTCCAATGAGGACCAATTAGGGTCAATCAGAACCAATTATAGTCAATTAGGGTCAACGAGGACTAATTGTAGTCAATTAGGGTCAATTACGACCAATTAGGGTCATTTAGGAAAAATTAGGGTAAATTAAAGTCAATTAGGCTCATTTAGGGTCAGTGAGGACCAATTAAGTCCAATGAGGACCAATTAGGGCCAAATAAAGTCAATTAGGATCAATTTGGGTCAATTAGTGTCATTTAAGCTCATTTAGGGTCAATCAGGCCCATTTAAGGTCAATGATGACGAATTAGAGTCCAATTAGAGGCAATGAGGAACATTGAAGATCAATTAGGGTCAGTGATGACTAATTATAGTCAATCAGGGTTAATGAGGATCAATTATAGTAAATTAGGGTAATTACGACCAATTATGGTAAATGACGGTCAATTAGGCTCATTTAGGGTCAACGAGGACTAATTAAGTCCAATGAGGACCAATTAAGACCAATTATAGTCAACTAAGGTCAATGAGGACCAGGTATAGTCAATCTTACCAAGGGTGCCACATTAATGGTTATACCTTTTACACCGAAGATCGAGTTAAAAAAAGTATAGTGCATAGTGGAGTGACATTAATATCATCAACGATAGAACTCTACAGACATGATCATGATATAATGACAAGAATCGCCAAAGAATAGTATTACGGTGTTATACAAGAGATCTGGGAATTAGACTACCAATGTATCATTATTCCCGTGTTCAAATGTAAATTGGTGAATAATCGTATAAGTGTTAAAGTTGACAAATTGTGAGAATAAAGGAAGTGAGTTGATTTTTTGTCCTTCTAACGTTGTGGGTAAAATCTATTTGTGGGAAGGATTTAGAGGAATTGGTAAACAACTAATGGGACATTCTGACTAGGCGCATTTGTGGGAATGATGGGGTTTAACAATGTGGACAGTCTAATACTGGTGATGATGAGCAAGAAAAATTACAGCACTTATTTGTCATGATTATTAGATCATAATAAAGCATGTTACAACCAAATGTTATATATTAAGATCAGTTTTATCCATCACAACTATATAACCTATTAAAATCTAATTTGAACAAGTAAAACCCAATTTTACGAAACAATGGAATATATGATTAATGATGGTCACTTAATGATGAAGTAATAAACCATTAGTGATGAATCAAGATGAAACATAATGATATATAGCCAATCATGAACGTATGACTTGTAATGACTCATTAAGAATCCTTATGACCTATTAAGACACTTACGCTATAGAATGATCCTTGTAATTGCTAACCTATAATTTCAGTTGTTTTAATAAAATACATTTGAAAATTGTTTTTATTGCTAAGCTATGAGAAAAACATACAAGTACAAACTAGGCATAAAAAATTCAAAATTTCACCCTAAGATTAATTCCCTCCTTACAACTCCCCCCAAAATTTTAATCAACTCTATTTCCCCCTAAAAATCGTAGAGGATCCTCATTTTTATTTCTCTCCTTGATTACCCGCCCCCAGTTTCCCCCTTCCTCAAAAAACCCCCACTTCTCAAAACCTAAATTGAAATCTGCCCTCTCTCGCTCTCAAACATCTCCAACTGACAAAACTTAGATTCGAATATGGAGATGAAGATGAAGTAATTGTAGAAACAGCTACTGAACCTCCATCCTCGATGAAGATTCTTCTATGTGAGAGTCTGTAGAAGATAAAACTAGCACCGGTTATTACTTCCATTCCTACTCTGACTTTGGTAATCAAATCAAGAATTACTCAATTTCCTCTGTATTTTGTGTGTGATTTTGTGTGTTACTTTGGTTATTTTCTTTTATCCAGATACATGTTTTCAGCTTTTGGATCTCTGGATGTAAGGTTGCTTTAGCAGTGGTGATATTCAAGTGATGAAGAGCTACGACTCAACATTTTAGAGCATCAATTTTCATACACTTGAATCGGGTACAATAAACATTTGGGAGTTGTTGAGACTCTATGTGAATTTTAATACAAATTGATCCATATAATCATTGATATCTTTAGAAGTTTGAGGATAAAAAAACGTCAAATTTTAAACAACTTTTCCATTACAGTACTCATGTTCTAAAACTTTTGTGATGGTAAAAATAGTCGCATTTAGCCAATGGTCATCATGAAACAAATCATATTTAATTTTTAATTACGTATTCGCTTTTAAAATCAATTACATGAATGTAACCGGAGAAGGCCAGTACGCATACTATGATAGTTGTTAAGTCCCTCCTTTTTGTTGTTGTTACTTGTGTATACACTCTTCTCTTATACTCAAATTAATGTATTTTATACCACCCTTCTAATAGTATGATATGGTAGTGGAAGTTGGTAATTATAAACTCATTATTTCAATCTGAAACTAATTAATTGTGAATATAATGCAGTTCAAACAACAAAATGGCTCTTGGAAATGTTGCTATATGGTAATCAAACATATGCAAGAGTTTGTACAATATATTTAACATGATCTTGTTAAACTTGTAAGTGTCTATTATGTATTTATATACATTATTGGCTATTGCACTAAATCCTATTTTTTATTTATTTATTTATAGTTTTGAAATGAAGAAGGGATCTTCCATCACTCGAAGATTAAAGATTTAGTCTTGCGTTTGATGCCGGAGTTTATTAATAAGGTGTATGATGACCTAATTCGTTAGAAGTGTCTTAAGGTTAGCAAATGTCAAAGCGGATGCGGATCCAGTTTGTATCTTTTTTGTGTGGTTTAGTGGCTTTGTAATTCACTTGAATTAGAACATTTTGCATTGTAATTTTTGTGTTTTCAAAGTATGTACAAAGGTTGTAAGTTTTGGATTGCATTATTTAAAAGTATTTGGTTTTGAATTCAAGATTATTGTTTGTTATATTTTGATTTTAAATTCATATATATATGTATTTTAATTTTAATTTTAAATAGCAGGTTTTATATATATATATATACACATATATATATATAAGGTTTTTTTAGGGTGTAGGGTATTTGTTGGGGGTGTTTTATTTGGCTTTTTAGGGTGTTTTGGAACTATGTGAGGGTATTTTTTAAGGGTGTTTGAGTTGGTTTTTTGAGGGTGTCTAGGCTAGTTTTTTGAGGGTGTTTGAGCTGGTTATTTGAGGGTGTCGGAGTTGGTTTTTTGAGGGTGTTTTGGCTCAACAAACTAAAATAACACCCTCAACAAATCCTTTTTGTAGTAGTGTTGCTCGTAGTCATCAACCCGTCACGGTGGTTGGAAAAGCAGGTTATATGAACCGTCAAATAGTGCACTGTGTGAAAACATTGTTAAGAGAGTTTATAAAAATTGAGAAAGTAGAAAAAGATTTTTGAAGGTGATGTATTTAAAATGTGAAGCTGGTGGATTATATTGGGGGGGGGGGGGGGGGGGAGATAGGAATACAGACATTGGCAACGACTATATTGTGGGAAAATGTAAGATGCAAGGCACGATGACTATCGACAGGAGGCTGGACTTTTGCTCCATAGCGCCATTAGGGGCGGTATGGTGGCGCTTTGAGGGGTGTTTATCACGTCCATTACAAACATTGTAACACCGCAGGTCCGATCCTACTTTATAGGTTTTGACTTTTTCTCTTACTTACCAGGTACGTATTGCTTTTTTTAATATCAGGGTATTATATATTAAAAAAATTATAAGAGTAAACTTCGGTTTTAGTCCCCAACGTTTGCTCATTTTAACCAATTTAGTCCCAACTTTTCAAAATTCTCAATTAAGGGTCTCACATTTCAATTGTTTTTCAATTCTGGTCCCAAAGCTTATTTCCGTCTAAATACCCGTTAACAGCCTTTACATATATTAGACCCATATCATTGTCTTCTTCATATAAACAAAAACCCACGTCGGGATAAGCAGCCTCCGAACCTGCAAATCAGGAGGTTAACCAAGAAGTCTTCGAACCTGCAAATTAACAAGAAGCCTTCGAATCAGCCTTCAAAGTCTTCAAGCACACAAATCCTAATCGAAGTCTTCAAGTAGTCGATTAACCAAGAAGAAAGCTTCAAGCACACAAGCCCTAATCGAACCTGCAAATCAGGAGCTTTTAACGGCGGTATGCTTTCATGGAACAAAATGTAAACTTTCCTCTTCAACATTCCAAATTTACTTCTTATGACCTAATTTTTTTGTTTCAAAAATTAATAGGAGTCAAAATGTGGCCTCTTTCGTTATTGACTCATTTATGCGTAACAGTATAGGAGGGTTCATGTCCAAATTTATGCAATATTGAATGGTATAATTTAATGTCATTTACTTGTTCAAATGCATTAAAGCAACAGAGTAGCATATTAAGCCATTTTTGTAGCAGCCTCTAAATTTTGACCCATTTTTGCAGCAGCCTCTACTTTCTTTCATCTGATGGTGAGGGTGAGGGCATAAAGGTTAATTGACATCTTATATATTATATTCCTTTAATAAAATAGGAAGGATAATAATACAAACAGATTAATGAGTAAATTCTAACACACCACATTCCAACAGATTTGACCCATTACTACAGCTTTGGCCATTAATGAGTCAATCCTAACACACCCGTTACAATAGCATACAGTAGCAAATGACAAAAACAACCCTCCATAAAAGACATAATTAACGGAAGTTTTTAAATAAATTAACGTCGGGACCAGAATTGAAAAACAATTGAAATGAGAGACCCTTAATTGAGAATTTTGAAAAGTTGGGACTAAATTGGTTAAAATGAGCAAACGTTGGGGACTAAAACCGAAGTTTACTCAAATTATAATGTTACATATGCTTTGTTTGTCAGATTTTTTCTGTTGGTAAATTTTTACCCTATTTCTTAATTACGTGAAACTCTCAATCTTTACCTTATTAATCACAAAGATAACCATTTGGTATGTTAGAGAATTTCAACGGCAAATTATTTTGAAAAAATAATAATTGAAATAATAGAACGTTAATACATTGTACCTTGTTTATGACATGGGGCCGTCGGTACATTATATGTCTGGCCGTTGTACTAAATAAATAATGAGCATGGGAATTGGATGGATCCAGCTCATGTGTTTTTTCTTTGACTTCATGCGAATCCTTGTCTCTGTCCTGCATGTGAGGGTGTTTTATATACTTTACGCGTCCAACAAAAAAAGAAAAGCATAACGGTCCCTACCACTTTAACACACGGTACGTGTCCCCTCATCTTTTCTATCTTTTCTTAACACTGATATTAATTGTAAATTAAATTAAATATATGATTGATATTAATAGAAAGTAAAAGAAGGTACGTCCTACAACTAAAGGTACTTTATTTTATTTCCATAAAAAAATTTATTCGTCTTTGTTAAAATAATAAAATAAAATTAAAATAGTGTATACGTTGTGGGGAGGGGAATGAAAATCTCCTGAAGAGAGAGAGACATGGTGTTGCAGTTGCCTGAACATAAACATCATATGTCATGTTTTTTAATGATGTTTTTATGAGTTTTTCTGTAAGAGAGTTTTAGCCCTCCTTAATTAGTTACTTAATTTCTAGTTATTTGGTACTTCAAGGCAACTTAAAACGGTGATGCTATTCAGATGCCCCGGCCAAGATTTCAATTCAACACCTTAAACTGGACCGGATCGGTTAAATTGGCCCGGTTCCGAATGCGGACAAAAAAAAGAACATCTGACTGTTGTCCCTTACGTACGGCGAAAAGTAAACTGGGCCGGTTTGTATGTTTTTGTTTTTACCAAGTTCCGGTTTGTAGGAACCGGTCCGGTTTGACACCAGTTTAAGTTTTTTGAATGTTTTTTTTACCAAGTTCCGTTTAAGTTATAGAATTAATTGACAAAGAAATTGTTATAATATAAAAACGAGTAAATAAATGTTGCAAAAAAAAGTAAAAACGGATAATATTTTTAAGAAAATAATCTTTTTTTGTTTTTAAACTTTGTCTTTTTTATGAAGGTTATTAAAAAAATACCAATAATACCGTTTATAATTATGTTTCATGAGGTCCTATTAAGATGGAAGCTAAGTTTCAAGTTAACATTATAACATATAATAACAATTCATAAGAAAAAAATTAAAAAAAAAGGAAGAACAAATCGGGCCGGATTACCCAAACCGTCCCGGTTTAAATCAGTCAAACCTCGTATTCCGGATTCTAAAATGAAATGATTGTTTTGTTTTATTCGAACCGGGACGGATTGCCCAAACCGCCCCGGTTTAAGATGTGAATTTTAGAAAAAGGGTGTCTGAATAGTAGGTTCCACTTAAAAATTCCCTATAGACGGAGATCTCAACAATCAAATACCCCGAGTAAAGTAAGTATGTCATAACGTTATATTTAGAATTTTTATATAAAAAAATATTTTGTAAAGGTCATAAAAGAAAAGGAAAAAGAGATCAAAGTCTTAACGGTTTGTACACTCAAGTTTCGAATCAGTTGTACACATTATGGATATTGTTTTTACAGGAGATGAGGAATTTGATAATTTGTTAGTTATATATATAATAAGACCATTCGGTATATCTACGTGGTGGGGTATGAGGGTATCACAACGCGATGGGGCGCGGACCCCCCTCCCTCCCTCCGGCATGATTCATTGGCGCGGTTGACTGGCGTGAAACATTTCACGCGTGTGGTAAGCCCGTTACTCTTCAAAATTATCCACTCACATCTTGACACATCAACATTCTATATATTTATTAAATATAAACATTTACTAATGTATTTTTTATTTTAAAAAGTAAAAATAATAATAATAAAATAATTCACCCCATCACACCACACCATATGGAGTATATGTTGGAAAAGTATAAGAAATATGTAATTTTTTCTAACTTTGGACCTAATTATCTATATGTATATATAATAATTAGATGAGTTATTTGATATGGTTGAATAGCCTAGGACAAGGGCTTTTCAACGAGATATTAAACGTCCAAAGTGATTACGAGGTGAATGGGATATCGATGCTCAAAGTGTGATCTACAAACTATACTATTGGAGCTAAAACCATTTGTCCCACATTGAAAGTGGTTCAAAATGAAATGTGAATTATAAGCCAAGGAACTTGGATGGTTATCAAATTGTATTGTCATTTTATACTTCAACATCTACGCATAGGGGGGGGGGGGTGTAGAAAATCTTGGGCGTGCATCCTGCGGACACGAATGCAACTCGGAAATTGTCAGGTTCGCGCAAACCTGTTTTTCTCATCCCGCTAGCTATTTTTAGAAACGATTTGATATTGTAGAACACTCTGGCAATCCCAGTTTATGGAAACGATCTACGCAGTTAATACGCAATCAGTTATTTCGAAAACTAATTTGCCTTTAATGCTGATTGTTGTTTTGAACAGCACTCCATTTCGTGGCTATTTAAACATGTCCCTAGCGGACACGAATGCAACTCGGAAATGGTCGGGTTCGCGCAAACCCGTTTTTGCTCATCCCGCTAGCTATTTTTAGAAACGATTTGATATTGGAGAACACTCCGGCAATCCCAGTTTATGGAAACGATCTACGCAGTTAATACGCAATCAGTTATTTCGGAAACTAATTTGCCTTTAATGCTGATTGTTGTTTTGAACAGCACTCCATTTCGTGGCTATTTAAACCTGTCCCTAGCGGACAGAAAAAACACCTAGAAAATTCATTCATTCTCCTCTTCTCTGCTCGAATCTCTCTGCGATCTCAGGCAAGTAAAAACTCCGGCAATACGTTGCTTTAGTTACCGTATCCTGGGAAACAGACCGAAATCTGTTTTAAGAAAATCGTGTTCAACATGAGCTCTGGCTTCGTCTCTTCTGTTATTTATTTTATGTTTAGTATTTATTTCATTGTTCTGCTTCTACCCTTTCTGTAGTGTAATAATAATATTGTTCTGATTCAATAGAAATTGTGTTATTAATATTTATGTTTGACAAATTCGCTGTTATTTTCCAGTACCGTGGCATACAGTATACCCTATATATGTGGTTCAGTCGTCGCGCCACACCACATGAGAAGTATACCTCATGTCCTAGTGAGATTGATCAAATGAGAAATTTTCTGTTTTATGGGAACCGTGAATATTAAAGTCAAATAACATCAACTGAGTTAATTCCAGTGTCATTGGAATGGTTCTTCGAATTTTAGATAGTTTAATTTTTTGATAGACAGGTAGGTTAAAGATCTTTTTAGAACACTAAAATATTACAACTTACAAGAACAAGAAGTGTTTAAACTAAATTAGTTTAACTTCTTTGACTAAGTATTCATATTTTTCATATGCAAAATGTTTATGTTATATACATAAAAAACAACTAAATTAATTTACTCATGTTTTTTTTAAAATTTTTTTTAGCTATTTACCTATACATATGTAAGTTATGTGTACGTTATCTACCTACGCAAGACTTACACATATATAATTATATACAAACAAAAATTTTCACATTCATCTTTTGAGTTTTCATGATACGAAATATATATTATTTTTTAAAGGTTTTTGAGATTGAAAAGAAAGTGATTCGTTTTGTCCATATGTTTTTGTATTATTTATCATAGTACATATACATACACATATTATTAAATAAATAAGTTTGTAACATATAAACATGATATTCTTTTGGAGTATTATAATAAATAATACTTAAATGAGTAACTTTATCTGTAATAATGGTATAAAATGAAACGGCTCCCACTCCAAGGCTCTTTATCAAAATCTCTCGTTCAATTTTCTCATCAGGAGTGAGTGACATTTACGATCTAACAATTCTGTAATAACTCCTCTCTCTCTCTCTCTATAAGGTACCATTCTTTTTTTTTTTTTTTTTTTTTTTGAACAGCAAGGTACCATTCATTTGCTTTTGGCCAATCAAATTGTAAGTTGCTTGACTTGTGTAGTCTGTACTATTTTCTATAATCACTCAGCTCTCTCTGCAGATTTCATATCCAAACAAGGAAGGATTTTTTGACTTCTGTGGTCAATTTATGTTGACTTTTGGATCTGAATTTGCTGGGAGTTGTATTTTAAATCTTAATCTAGAGATAAACATTGATTTCTTTGTGAAATTATTTGTATCTTATCATCATATTTAGTAGTTAAAAGAAGAAATAATTTTTAATTATTGGGTTTAGAAATTGAGGATTGTTTGACCAAAAAAGTCAACATTGCTCATTAAGAGATGTGGGTGTATTACCAAGATGTTTCTGGAGCAGATCTTCAGAAATCAAGTATTTTCTGATAAATAATCACAGATGTTATGTGTGTGTGTTTTTAAATGTATATGCTTCATGTTGATGTTTTTGACTTCTGTGGTCAATTTATGTTGACTTTTGAAGGTGAATTTGATTGGAGTTGTATTTTAAATCTTAAAACTAGACATAAACATTGAAATTCTTTATATGTTATCATCTTCTTTAATAGGTAAAAGAAGAAACAATTTTTAATTATTGGGTTTAGAAATTGAGTATTGTTTGACCACAAGAGTCAACATTAAGAGATGTGGGTGTATTACCAAGATATTTCTGGATAAGATCTTAAAAAATCAAGTAATTGCTGATAAATGTGCTTCATGTTGATGTTTTTGACTTATGTGGTCAATTTATAATGTATTTTGAACCTGAAATTCATAGGGGTGGTTTTCTAGATCTAAATATAGATAGAAATATTGATTGATATTCAACTAGATTCTTTATACCTTATCATCATCTTTAATAGTAAAAAATACATTTTTTTAATTATTGGGTTTAGAAATTGACTATTGTTGACCACAAAAGTCAACACTTCTAAGTAAGAGATGTGAGTATATATTCTGGATCAGATCTTCAAAACTCAAGTAAATTATTGATAAATAATCAAAGATGGTGTTGTGTGTGTGTTTTTAAATGTGCTTCATGTGGATGTTTTTGACCTATGTGGTCAATTGATGTTGACTTTTGAATTTTAATTTGATTATATTTTAGATCTTGATATAGAAATAAACTTTTAAATTCTTTGAGATTCTTTATATCTTATCACTGTCAAAATAAATAGTTTTTAATTTTTGGGCCCTGAATTTATGCACTGTTGGCCACAAAAGTCAAACTACAAACTATGAGATTACAAACTATGGGATGTTCTGGAAAGAGATTTGCTTGATTGGGAAAAGCATATTAGTAGTCTAGTTGTTACATTTTTTATTATTCAAATTATTACATATTTCTTTTTCTGAAATATTTATTCAAATTGAATTGAAGGGGTATGATGAGGGAAAGAAGTAGATGGATATGCCTAATTTTGGTGGGATTGTTAACCCTGCTGACCACTGAAGCTTATGAAGTTGGACTCACTTTTTTAAATAGTGCTGTTGCTAAAGGAGCTGGTATACTAGCTTCATTTCTCTATGAAATATTCTACCTTAATGTCAAATACATATGCAAACATACATACATATATATATATAATAATATTGTTTTGGGGGGGGGGGGGGGGTTGACTTGCTGTTGACTAAAAAATGATGATCAATTGTAGTTTGTTTGGATGGAAGTGCACCTGCATATCATATGGACAAAGGATTTGGTGCAGGAGTCAACAATTGGTTGGTTTTCTTTGAGGTTGGTCCTTGATATGGTCAATTTAACAGTTTTATGTGTTTGATTATGAAGTTATGTGTAATTTACCACAATTTGCTATTCTAATTGTAATTATATTTAATGTTACATATATCTTTAGTGTTTTTTTTTTTCACTTATGACCCTTTTTTAAAATCAGGGAGGAGGCTGGTGCAACAATGTCACGAGTTGCCTTGCTCGTAGAGATGAGCGATTAGGTTCCTCCAAGAAAATGTTGAAAACCGAGACCTTCTCGGGGATGTTTCATAACAAGCCAAAATACAATCCTGGTATGCCTTTGGTTAATCTTCTTAAATATTACAAATGAACAAGTGTTTTTTTAATACTTTCTACTTTGTTTCTAGATTTCTATGATTGGAATCGAATCAAGGTTCGATATTGTGATGGAGCTTCTTTTACCGGTGACGTGGAAGCAGTTGATCCAGTAAGTCATAAATGTAGGAAAAGACAAATGGTTATGTGGTTACTCGTTACATAACCACCTTATGTATCACATTTAAAGCAATATGTGAAGTGTTAACGTGGTTTTTGGAGTTGTTTACTTAAATCTAGTTACTTGATATTTAACCGAATTTGTCCCATACTAAAAAGTTACCTGTTTTGATCCTAACAACCATTTTTTTTACAGAAAACCAATCTTCACTACAGAGGAGCAAGGATTTTCCGAGCTGTTATTGATGATTTACTAGCAAAAGGAATGAAAAATGCTAAGAATGTAATCCTCTTCTTTCATTCTTAACCATTTATTAACCTCAGTATCTTTATTTAGATTTTAGTTTCTTATTGGAACTTGTATATTGTAGGCCATGCTTGCTGGTTGTTCAGCTGGTGGGCTGACTTCCATATTGCAGTGTGATAACTTCAGATCACTTTTACCTGCAACCACTAAAGTTAAATGCCTAGCAGATGCTGGTTTTTTCATTAACGGGTAAGATTTAATGTCGAATGTTTATTTTATGTTTCTACTAGAGGTGTTAATATCGGCCCACTTAGTTATGAGTGCTCGTTTTCAGTTAATGTTTTATTTTCAACGGGTCAAATGGGTAAAATCAAGAATTTGGTTAAAACAAGAGTCCGGCATATGTTAGAATTTAGATAGTCACCCGAAGGGCATATTAGTCATTTTGTTCAAACACTTGCATTATTATAGAAATAAAATAAGAAAAAAGTGCTTCCGGTCAACTCAACCTGGTCTTAGATGTTCTTGACAAGTCATATACACCGGACCGCCTGTTTTTCTAGCTCTGTATTTTTCCGTTGTTTTTAATGTAGCAACTTGACATTATATATCGATTAATAAACAGAAAGACAATTATTGGAACAAGTCACATTGAAGGCTTCTTTGCAGATGTTGTCAAGACACATGTAACTTCTAACCCCTTTACTTTTTTCGCTCCCATCTTTAACTTACTGTATTACATTTTTTCACTCATCACCTGTATTTTCTAATAACGGCTTTATCACGATTAATATGTAGGGATCGGCTAAAGTTCTGTCTCCAGCCTGCACTTCAAAAATGAGTCCTGGTTTGGTAAGAGCGGATAGCATGAAAACTACTTTTAAAGGTGTATCTTTTTCTATCAAAATGTAACATTTCTTGTGGTTTTTGCAGTGCTTTTTCCCACAGAATATGGTGCAATATATCAAAACACCCATTTTCTTGATAAATGCAGCCTATGATTCATGGCAGGTGAGGCAAACCTCAATATGAACAACAATAATAATAATCATATAATCGAACTTCTTTGGCTTAATTGCGATTTATATTATCTTACAGATAAAGAATATATTGGCTCCGGGAGTTGCTGATCGAAAAGGCACCTGGCGACAATGCAAACTTGATATAACAAAATGTTCACCTGCTCAACTTAATGTCCTTCAAGGTTCCCTCTCATCCATCTCTTTTGATACCTTTATCCCACTAGACGGGGCCCGGGTAGCCCGTCAAGAAGGGGCCAGTTTTTCTATGGGTCGGTCTAACCGACCTGCAAACACCTTTTGTCCATTTTACTGAATAAAAACCGCTCCTAGTGCTGCACATGAATTGTATTCTTACCCATTTCTCGGGTAAATTTCACAGGGTACAGAAACGAGTTCTTGCATGCACTAACTGGATTCGGTAACTCTCCTTCTCGAGGTTTGTTCATCAACTCTTGCTATTCCCATTGCCAGACTGGAATTCAAGAAACATGGTTGAGAAATGACTCTCCACTCTTGGGCAACACGGTATGTACTTGTAACTGCACAAACTTTATGATTTCCAGTTATTGTTTTTGGATCTGATGTTTTGTTGCGCGATAAACTTTTTTCAGACAATCTCGAAAGCTGTTGGAAACTGGTACTATGATCGGGGTACATTTCAAAAGATAGATTGTCCGTACCCGTGTGATAAAACATGCCACAATCGTGTTTTTGAGTAAAAGGTGACTGTTTGTCGATTATGGGGGAAATCCACCCAAAAAAAAAGTTAATTTATGTAACGATATATAAGATGCGTATATTCATTGGTGCGGCTTTCGTGCTGGTGTTCGGGGGTAAACGAGCGTGTTGTATCAACGTATCATAACGGTTGAAGGCTTTTGGTTATACAAAAGTTGAAAAGTTCATAGGTTCATAAAATAATTGATCACCCATTTGTATGTGTGGTGTTCTATGTTGTTGTGTCCTTTGTTCCTTAAAATAATTATAATTAATAAATATGGTTATTTTTTTATTGGCAATCTATCCACTTTTACAACTAAATTAGTCTTAAAACTAAACTATATTATGTCTGGATTTGAACTCAATACCTCTAACTAAAAGATAAGAGTCTTAAATGGGGGTAGTCAGACGTTGGCAATAAATGATGTTTCACCGTAGTGATGTATAGGCCTACAAATGAACCGAACGAACACAAACATAATTATGTTCGTGTCCGTTCATTTAACTTTAAATGAACACGAATACGAACATTAGCCGAATATATATTTTTATGTTCATCTTCATTCATTAAGAAAAAGAATATGTTCGTGTTTGTTCATTAAGAAAAATAATATGTTCATCTTCGTTTATGTTCGTTCATCAAAGACTAAAGGAAGAGTTCATGAACTTAAACAAACATAAAAAGAATACAAATTTAAAAGAACATAAACAAGTACAAATTTAAACAACACAAACAAACAAACATACATGTAAACAAAAGAACAAATCTAACATATGGTGAGCACAAAATAACTTCGAACCCTAAAAATGGTGGTGTCGTGATGAGTATAAAAGGTAAAGTAATTGTACAAAATGACTCAGTGAAATATGATACCGTAAAAAAAATATGTTGGGTTGATTATAATTTATTTAATAATAATATTAAATATACTTAAATGAACGAACATAAACGAACGTTCACGAACATAAATGAATAAACGATACATATGTTCATGTTTGTTCGTGTAATTAAATGAACTGGAAAATTATGTTCATGTTCGTTTATTTATTAAATAAATGAACTTCTAACCGAACATTTCATTAACTGTTTATTAAACGTTCGGTTCGTTTGAATTCCGATTCAAATGTCTTAACTTCTTGTGTTAGAGTTGCAAGATAATCATTAGAAAATTTGGAAGACATGATATAATCATGATTTCAGTTGTGGATAATAGGATAATAGGATAAGCAAGAATCCTGTTCCTATTAGTATGCCCCGTGAATCCGTAAGCTGACGGGTTTGCCACGTGAAGCTTGAACCGAGTAAATCAAACAATTTGAAAAGTTGTAGGAACATAGGAGGAGTCACATGTCTCATATGAAGTGAAAAACAATCTTTAAAAATTTGATATGATGGTGAAAAACATGATTAGCTACTAGATAAGTGACATCAAAATTATGTTTATGGTACACGAGGTAGGTAAGTTATAAATTAAATTACATATTTTGTCTTTTAACTTTACCCGTTTTGCAACTTTTTGTCATTTATCTTTTTTTGTTACACTTTTTGTCCTTTAACTTTTTTTTCTTTCACCTTTTGTCCTTTTTAACGGATTCCGTTAAAATCCACCGTTAAGTCAAGGGTATTTTTGTCTTTTTACTTTTTAGGGTAGAAAAAATTACATACTTTGTCTTTTAACTTTGTTTGTTTTGCAATTTTTATCCTTTATCTTTTATTGTTACATTCTCTATCCTTTAACTTTTTTATTCTTTCACCTTTTGTCCTTTTTAACAGATTCTATCAAAATCCACCGTTAAGTCAAGGGTATTTTTGTATATTTACTCTTTAGGGGTATTTATTATACTTAAATAAAGAAGAAGAGTGTGTTATGTAAATCTATAATTTTTTTCCTTTATCACCTCACCTACACCCTAACCTTAGACCATCACCGGTGAAAACCACACCCCCACTGTCGATAGGTCGGCGACATCCCATCGAACACTGTCGACGACCCTCCGGCGACCTCCCATCGACCTGACATCGGGTTTGTCAGGGGTGGTCGTTGGTGAAGCAGGTGGCCTGGTGACCGCCGACGTTTGGCGAGGAGACGGTGGAGGGTCGTCGGAGGTTTGGTTAGGGCAGAGAGGGCTCGGAGATGGGACGCCGTCGAAAGTTCGACATGGAAATATGAGAGGGGGAGGGGGGATCGATGCTGTCTTCTCTCTGAAAACGGAAGTGGGGGTGGGTGGGGGTGGGGTGATAAAGGGAAAAAATACACATTTACATAACACACCCTCCCTCTTTATTTAAGTATAATAAATACCCCTAAAAAAGTAAAAAGACAAAAATACTCTTGACTTAACGGTGGATTTTTACGAAATCTGTTAAAAAGGACAAAAAGTAAAAGAATAAAAAAGTTAAAGGATAGAGAATGTAACAATAAAAGATAAAGGATAAAAATTGCAAAACAGACAAAGTTAAAGGATAAAATATGTAATTTTTTCTACCCTAAAAAGTAAAAAGACAAAAATACCCTTGACTTAACGGTGGATTTTAACGGAATCCGTTAAAAAGGACAAAAGGTGAAAGAAAAAAAAAGTTAAAGGATAAAGAGTGTAACAAAAAAAGATAAAGGACAAAAGTTGCAAAACGGGTAAAGTTAAAGGACAAAATATGTAATTTACTCATTTATTAATAATATATCTTTTATAGAAAATCCCTGTAGTTATATAATATTTAAATTTAAATATGTTTATACTAGTTTTTAAACCCGTGTATCACACGCTTGGAAATTAAAAAAAAAACAATAAATATAATGAACTATTTAAAAATTTAGTATAATAATTGGAATTAAAAAGTGTAAGAAATTATTTATTGAAAAAAAATATAAATTAGAAAATATAGATGATACACTACATTTAACGTTTAATTAGTTTATCATTTTTCCATCTTCATCCAATATTAAAATTTTAAGTTCATCCATGCTCTTCACTCTCGACAATGTCATGTATAATTGTCCATAACTGAAACATGGATTCTTTAAATACGCACAAACTCTGGAAAATGACTGCCCCTGATTTTTATTAACAGTCATTCCAAAACATATCGTGATTGAATATTGTCTTTTTTTATTTATTTAAAATATATCTTTTTACCTGAATTGAAGGAGACATTAAAGATCTTGAAATAAATGTACAAACACCGGCATTATTTCCAGATATTACTTCTACATATACCTATAAATGTTTTGTGTAGCCGTGTTATCTCCATGATAACAAGTACATGATAGTAAATATAGTTATTATTATTTACTATTGATATCGAATTAAACATATACCTATTATGAATTAAACATATATCTATCATGACACTTATGACTTAGTGTAGTCCGTTGATTTCTTTTAGGAGAGATAGCCAGTTCAAGCCTTAACATATGCATCAGGAAGGGGGAGCGGGTTTATCGATTATTGGGATTTTCACATATAAATTTTTTTAAGCTAAACCTATAACGTCAAATAACTAGAAACGATTAAAATCCCGCACTTAAAAAAGAAAATTTTATAAACATACGTTAAAAAAGAAATTTTTTAAACATACACCTTGATTTTTTTTGAACCAGCGATTTCAATAAGCAACGGGAGGCAACCAGAGGAGCGAGACGCTCCACCGGCCCCGAAAAAAACAGTTACATAGAGCTAAAAAATAAAATTACACCATTCCTCCCAAGTAATCTTCCACCCTTTCGCTCTACACGAGACCCACGAGAAGCTCAATGACTTTATCTCGACCACCATCTTTTGGATAGACGGATTTTTCCGGTTGAACACGACCTCATTTCGAGTCAGCCAAATCACCCAAACCGCAGCCCTAACAATCACGTCCAACAGATTGCTTCTAGACCTGCTGCACCCATCTAAGCCGGGATCCAACAGCAAGTCTTTAACATCGAAAAACACGAAGTTACTCATATTAGTCCACTGCCCAATTAACGACCAAATCATAGAGGCCCATTCGCACCCAGTAAACAGGTGCATCTCATCTTCTTCCGACGATCAGCGGAACACGCACAAGCCGTCTCCCACAGTCACACCTCTTCGAGCCAAACCAGTTTTTGTTGCAACCTTTTTGATCAAGACTCTCCAAAAAAACACATTAATCTTGGGAGGGACTAGCTTATTCCATTTCACCGAAGCAGCAGATTCGTACGGGCCACTAGCTTTTAGAAGATTCCTTAAACTTCTAGCAGAAAATTCCCCCAATGGATCGCCTTTCCAGACCCAACAGTCGTCTTCAAAACAAAGGAACGAGTCAATCCTAACCTCCCTCTTAAGAAAGACCGAATCGATTTTTGCTATCTCGTTCCAAACCCCACTGCAGCCTTTTAACACCGGGACTAACCCCCTATTGCGACAGTTCCCGTGAATGCTTTCAATGACCCGGCACCACAACTTTTCTTTCTCATTCTGAAACCTCCAAAGCCATTTACCCAGCAAACTTAAGTTCATATCCTCCAGAGGAACTATACCCAATCCCCCATCCTCGATA
>JBCNJP010000014.1:7531136-7578287 GCA_039602395.1 Deinandra increscens subsp. villosa
TATTTACTGTTTCACAAGTATAATTAAGAAACTGCTACAAAAATCAATAGGAAATAAAAGAATTATACATTAACTGTATTAGTTGATAACTTAATATCATCAGTATAAACATTACTTCTAAAAAATGCAATGTTTAGTCAGAAAATCTCCTCATGCTTATAGTTAGAACATGAATGAAAATTAACTTCTAACTCCATATAAAAGAACAAAATTTATCTCAACTGAATCATATTAGTTTAACAAAAACAAGAAAGTCATAATACAAAATTAAATTATAATTCAAGTTGGTTGTGAATATAATAAAAAAAGGACTGATAAGAGTCAATATTCACTATAAACAAATTGAAATAGGGATCCCATTAAAATAACCATGATGTAGAAATATTAGTATCATATCCTCAATAACATCATAGCTTTACAGAATGGAAATCCCATTCCCAATGCAACTAAATTAAATTAAAAGTGTAATAAGAAAGACTTTCTTAAGGTGTTCAAATTGATAGGAATCAAATTCGTTCTCTATTGATTGAAAAATACAAATACTAAAACAAAGTAATCAATCGAATACCTACCGACTTGATTTCATGAACTTTGTACCAATATCATTTCAAATACCAAAATAGAAACATGAAAAGCGAATAATGTACCTATATTGATTGTGATCAGACTGTAACTCAGGCAGAAATTAGTTATCCCATATATATTTTGAGGAACATCAATTGTTGAACTTATAACTGTCTGAGTATATTGCATCTTAATTAGTATGTTTAGTAATTGTTAGCTATCAAAGATTATTACTTCCCATGGTAGCAAAATATGATTGAGGAACACCTTGCCGTGATCTAAGAAAAAAATTTATAAAACCCTAAAATCAGTATAAGCAAACATAATGTTGTAATCCGCATTAATTAAGAAAATTTATTTTGAAAGAAGTTAGAAAATTTCGAAATGGTGGAAGAACAATGTGAACTGAAGAGGGAGTGGCTTCAAATGGAGGGCTTCAAGATTTGTGATTTAAGGTAAAAGGGCAAGGCTAAATGGGTGTTAAAGAAGGTGATGAGATTTTGTCATTCTTTCACGGTATGGTGAACAAAAAAGAAAAAGGTAAGTAATAGAATCACAGGGTTAAAAAAAAAAGAGGTTTGCTTCTCTAGTCCGGGATTAGAAGTTTTGAGACACTTTAAGGATAGGTTCAGTGAACCGTTGGAGGTTAGACCAAAGCTCCCTTGTTTCGGTTTTAAGAAGTTGTCGGTTGATTAACGGCGTGCCTCATTAGGCCATTTTCATTGGAAGAAATTAAACAAGCGGTGTGGGACTGTGGTTGGGACAAGTGCCGCAGGCCATACGAATTGTCTTCTTATTCTTCAAAAGATATTGGAACTTATTCTCTTCAGATTTTAAAGCGGTGCTTGGTGGGTTCCAATCCAGTGGTGTTATATAAATAAGGGTTATAATTCTTCGTTTATTACCCTTATTGCGAAAGTCAATGATCCTTTAAAGTTGGTGACTTCCGGCTTATTAGTTTAGTTGGTGCTATATACAAGGTGATTGCCAAGTCCCTCGCTAAGTGTTTGGGTCTTTTGTTAGGGCATATTATCAGCGAGTCGTAGTTTGCATTTGTGAAGGATAGATATATTCTTGACGACCCTATGATAATATATGAGGTGGTAGCTGGGCTTAAGAAATAAAAAAGAGATGCATGTTTTTTAAAGATCGACTTCGAGAAAACTTATGATTTGGTGTGTTGGAGCTTTCTTGAGAATGTCATTTCGTTCATGGGATTGCCTGATTTGTGGTGTAAATGGATTATGGGGTGCTTAACCTCGGGTAGGTCGTCCGTTCTTGTTAATGGGTCTCCGACGACCGAGTTTAGTCTTTCTCGAGGGCTTAGACAAGGAGACCCGTCGTTTCCTTTTTTATTTACCATGGTCATTGAGGCACTCCACATGCATTTGAAGTGGGGCTGCGATGTATGTACGTTTCGTGGTTTGGATCTACCCAATAATGGGCCTCGTTTGTCACACCTATTCTTCGCGGACGATGTTCTAATTATGGGAGAGGCTATGAAGTCCAACTTTCTTAATTTGGCGCATTTGTTGCAGTGTTTTTCTTTGCTCTCTGGCTTAAAGATTAATTTCTATAAGAAGTTTATTGTTTGGAGTTGGGTTGAAGAACGGGGTAATGTCTGACTTTGCTAGTTTGATCCATTGTAAAGTAGGCAAATTTCCTGTTACGTACCTTGGTCTCCCGAATGGGCGGCTCCGAAAACGCTAAAAATTTTCTGGGCCCTAGGCGAGAAAAAAAATGGACCCTTTTAATATGAAAATAAAAACTCATATATAAAAAGTTAATAATTAATGTGATGCGAATTATAATAATAATAATAAAAAAACGACCTATTGTAGTAAAATCTTTGTTCTTTACATAAGTAAATTAATATGACCCCCTTAAGAACTTATTAAAAAAAATTTAAAAAGCTTAAACATATGTTTAAAAAAAACTAAAAAAAAAGGCTAAAAAAACGTTTACCATAAAAACGTTGAAAAAATATTTACAAAAAAAGCTAAAAAAGACGTTTACAAAAAAGAAGATGAAAGACAGGAATCGAACAAATCATCTCTCACACTAAAAGCGGCACACTAACATCCGATCTACTTCAAAATTTGTTTCTTTTTTTTCCAAAAGAAATAAAAATATATATTTAACAAACATCTTTAAAAGTTCCGTCACTCCATAAATGCAAAAAAGTAACAGTTTACAAGCTAAAATAAAAGTTAACGCCGGGAATCGAAGAGCTGACCTCGACAATAAAACCGAAAGCTTTACCGCCTGAACTATATTGCATATACATTCAAGATTTACAAAACCTAATAAAACATATAGGTGTATATAACGAAATTTTTATAAAAATTCCGGGCCCTCTGAAAAACCGGGCCCTAGGCGGTCGCCGTTCCCGCCTATGGCCCGGGCCGCCCCTGGTACTCTCCCGCTGTGACAAAACTTAGGATTGGTTAGAAGTTGGAAGCCAGTTATGGAGAAAGTCAAAAAGTGTCTCTCTAAGTGGAAGTTTGAGAGTTTGTCGTTCGGGAGGAGAGTTACGTTGGCTAAAGCAGTTCTTGGTGCTATTCCATTGTATCACCTTTTTATGTTTCGTGCTCCAATCAAGGTTATTAAAGCTGTGGAGTCGGTGTGAAGATGCTTTGTTTGGGGAGGTTGTGAAAAAAAATAAAAAATATGTTGGGTGTATTGGAATAACTTGATGGTCGATAAGAAGAATGGGGGGTTAGAAATCGGGTATATCAGCATTGCACAGTTTGGGGAGAAACTACTCGGAGCTCCGTTAATAAGTCAATTTGGGTATGTGAAAGAATATTGTAGCGGTTTACATGAAACTTTTCGATTGGGTTTTCAGAACTAAGGAGGGCCTACGGTCTAAGGTTAGTAACAGAACGAATACAAAATTCTGGGTCGATAACTGGTTGGGCGTGGGATGTTTGAAAAACTTGTTTCCTAATTTGTTTAACGCAGAAAAGAAGATGAAGTGTGTTGTGGCTGAAATAATTATAATGAGTGAGGGCAGGGCTAATTTTAAAGGGACTTGGAGAAAGTAGGTTGACATGGGGACGTTGCATGTTAATTTGAGGAATCTTCATTCGCTGTTGAGGAGGGAGGTGAAGCTCATGAAGGGGGATATCTATGACCAAATTTTGTTGGGATGTCAGGAGTTTGAGGAATATGCTGATCATTTATTGGTTAATTGTAAATGAGCGGGTCTTGTGTGGAACTTGGTGTTTGGGTGGTGCAAGCCTCCGAAGACATTGCTCATTTCAGTTAAGGATGTCATAAGGCTCATGAAAATCGGCAGGGATCAAGAAGTATAAAGAGGTCGTGCACGAGATTTTTCTTACGACCTTTTGGTGTATTTGAAAGGCAAGAAATAAACACATTTTCAATAATAAAAATTTAAAACGGTGAATGTGCTTGAAGATGTCAAGAATCTGTCGTTTCTTTTGATCACTACCCGGGGAAGTTGAAATCATATTATTTAGGGAGGATTTGTGTAATTTCTTTTTGATTTTCAGTTGTATTGCTAACGTCTTGCTAGGTTTTACTTTTATGTGTTATTTAAAAAAAGGAAAAATTGCGCCAAATAATCCCAACTTTTCACTTTTTGCAAATAATAATCCCACCTTTAGATTTAGCAACTGGCACTCCCAATTTGACAACATTTTGCAAATAACAGTCCCGCCGTTAAAAAAATCTAACTCCGTTAACAGATGCTGACGTGGAAGCTGATGTGGATTTTTTTTTTAAATCTTTTTTTCTTTTTAATCCCAACTTTTCACATTTTTGCAAATAATAATCCCATCTTTAAGTTCATTATGTTTGCCTTTTTGGAGTCAAAATTCATGTATTTTGACTCAAAATTGGACCCGAATTTGAGTTTGTTTGTGTTTGTAATTGATTCCAGTAGTTATAGTTTATCAAAAAGAATCTACCGTAGGTTACGAAAACAATTTTCATTGAATTTTGTTCATATCGCAAAATGGGGGTGGTGAACATGTTCTTGAGCTCATCAATGGTGAAATCTTTAATCCTTAACGGTTTTCTGCAATTCTAGTTCCATTAGCTTCGGTTTGAACTCGTGAATTCAATGGTACAATCGGTTTTGAATTTCGTTCATGTTTGTGTGATTCACCATTGATGAACTCTTGAAGAACACCATTCTTTGATAATGGTGAATCACACAAACATGAATAAAATTTGAAACCGATTGTACCATTGAATTCATGAGTTCAAACCGAAGCTAATGAACCAGACTTGCAGAAAACCGTTAAGGATTAAAGATTTCACCATTGATGAGCTCAAGAACACGTTCACCACCCCCATTTCGTGATTATGAACAAAACTCAATGAAAATTGTTTTCGTAACCTACGGTAGATTCGTTTTGATAAAGCATAACTACTGAAATCAATCACAAACACAAACAAACTCCAATTCGGGTCCAATTTTTGAGTCAAAATACATGAAGTTTGACTCTAAAAAGTCAAACAGAACGAAATTGTCCAAAATTGAGCTCGGATTCGACCCAAAAGTGCGTATAATCAAAGCTGGCATCGCACGTGTCGCTCGTCTGATTGTTTCGCGGATTTGATGGTGGCGATGGGGTGGTTGTGGTGGTGGAGTGGTGGTGAGGTGATGATGACTGGATATTGAAAAAAAAGAAAAATAAAAAAAAATCCACATCAGCTTCCACGTCAGCATCTGTTAACGGAGTTAGATTTTTTTAACGGCGGGACTGTTATTTGCAAAATGTTAACAAATTGGGAGTGCCAGTTGCTAAATCTAAATGTGGGATTATTATTTGCAAAAGGTGAAAAGTTGGGATTATTTGGCGCAATTTTTCCTTAAAAAAAATAAAAAACCAATGTAAAATCATACTTGACTTGACGACATGTTATACACATTGATGACAACAGCATCTTGTTTTTATCCTATAAAACTTATCTTCAAAAAATAAAAAAGTAAAAGTTTTATTTCTTATAACAAAATAAAATAAAAATGTTAAACTTTCCTACCATTTCACACCCCCATCCCACTTCCTTTCTTACCACGCATGGCCAAAGCCAAACCCTAGATCTGCATCTCCAAAGGTAACTAAACCATCTCTCTCTCCCTCCCATTCATCCACGTTTATGTTCGCATAAATCTACACAACATATGTGTAATTCCGTTCAGTTTCTCATCTCTTACAGTTTTATTCTCCAGAACCACCGATAGAAATCGAAGGAGATGAGTGGCAGCACGACAGTGGCTGTTGCCGCCGGTGGCGGTGGATTCTCCGGTTACCGACCGCCGTTCACGCCGGTGCAGTGGCAGGAGCTGGAACATCAAGCTTTGATATACAAGTACTTAGTGGCCGGAGTTCCTGTTCCCTATGATCTCGTTGTTCCGATTAGAAGGAGCCTGGAAGCTTTGTCTGCTAGGTTTTTTAATAATCCTACCTGTAAGTTCACAAACCCTTGGTACTGTACTACTGTGTGTATCTTCTTAGTTTTTGAATTTTTGAATTAGGGCTTTATGCTTTTGTTTCGATCGATGGGGTAGGGTTTGATAATTGACAGCGATGTTGTTAGATTTATTATCAGATATGAAATCTATGGGGTAATGCTAATTAATCTGCAGTTAAGTTCAGTATCCCTTGCAATAGTACTGTTAGGAGCTTGAGATCATTGAAGTTAGAGGGGACCAATTGAAAAGGTGGAGTCAGTTATAAGGAAAAGTATCTTTATTTGGTTAAGAATTTATTGCTCCTTTACTTTCATATGAAGATATATTTTGAGTACATGTTTGTGGATCTTGCTTTAAAAAAGCGCTAGGCGTTTCTATATGTACAACCATAAGTTGTATTTGCCTTGCCTTTTTTTACATATCATACTTCTTTTTTATCGTGTAAACCGTTCATAATCTCTTCATCCGTTTAGTTGATTTCACATATGTGCATGAGGTGCTGCCTCAAGGCCCTGAGGCGTTTTCCTGATTGCCTCACGCCTCAAGCGCCATTTTTAAAACAAATATTTGGATTTGTTGATAAATGCATCTGGTTCTTGTTATATATATGTATGTATACATATATGCAAAGACAATGACTGCATGTGGATTTCCTAGATCACCTGATGATGTCTGCATATTAATGATGGGTCCTCCTTTTGTTTGTTTAATCTCTAAAATTCAAACTGGACTTTACTTGTTTACTAATAAGCTGCAAATTTTGAACTATTAAAGCGTTGGGCTATTGTTCGTATTATGGGAAGAAGTTTGACCCCGAGCCAGGAAGGTGTAGGAGGACAGATGGCAAAAAATGGAGATGTTCGAAAGATGCCCATCCTGACTCTAAATATTGTGAGCGCCATATGCACCGTGGCAGAAACCGTTCAAGAAAGCCTGTGGAATCTCAATCTGCTTCTCAGTCGTTATCAACTGCAGTATCACGTGTCACCACTGTAAGCAGCAGTGGTAGTGGTAATAGAAGTTACCAGAATCTTGGTAATGGAAGCTTCCAGAACTCTCCTTTGTTTTCCACCTCGAATTCAGGGAGTTTTGACTTTGGGGGTAATGTATCAAAGTTGCAGGCACAAGCTAGTGCCTATGGGATCAACAACAACAATTTTAGGTACTTGCTTGCTATCCATCAGACGGAAGTTTTTTTTAATACAGTATCATTACATACAACATTGTTTATAAAGATCTAGTTCTGCAGATTTTTTAATTTTTTTTGTGTGTGTGTGTTGGGGGTTGGGGGGGGGGGGGGGGTGTTTGGATTTGAATGTTGAAATGGATTATCTGATTATTGGGGCTTGAAGTCACAGTAGTAGTTTATTAATGTTTGGATAAACTGACTGAGTTTTGATTATCTGATTAGTTAAGGGTCAAATATAGTCAGTTTCATAAGCCTGCAACAAAATTCATTATTCAAGGGTAAAATAAAGTAACTTGTCTACCCCTCATTAAACCTAATGTGATACTTGTACTACCAACCCTACAAAAGTTTCTCCCTTTATCTTATTTAATCATTTTATGTATTAGGTCCATAACTAATGAGAATTTGTCTAACACTTGTTCATCTTGTTACTTGATTATTACAACTTCAATCAGCAGAATCGCATCCAAAAACCATCATACCTACATCCTGATTTACCACAGTTAATTATTTGATCTGATTATTGAGTTCCATATTATTACTTTCAAAACACACATCCATACACCCCCTAAAGTGTGCAATTTTATAATTTATGTTGGATATTTGGAATTTTGTTCCTTTATGGTAACTAGTATGTGTAAATTGTAATGAAGGATGAAGTTAATTCCTTATCATGGCTCTAGTGTGCTTGGACTGCAAAGAACTTATTTTATTTTTGTTTTTGCTGCCAAAAGAAAGGAGAGGAGATATGATTGCTCATAGTCCATTAAGTGATCAAACAGAGGATGTCGTGTCTTATTACTTGGGCATAATTCATAATTTATATGCATTGTGAGCGTCCTAACTGTCCCCTAAAAAATTTATGATATGCTACAAACATGATTTAAAGATCAAGTGAGTCACTACACTAAATATAAGCACTACAGGTAGTTGTAATTCAACGTGGAAAAGTTGTGGAAGATTCGTTGATATTTACTAAATATAAGCACTACAGGTAGTTGTAATTCAACGTGGAAAAGTTGTGGAAGATTTGTTGATATTTACTAAGTTTACATTAAAAGCCGGAACCTTTTCAGGAATCTTAGTTTCAGCACATGGAACTTGTAGTGTGCTCAGAGATTGTTCAGAGAGGGGGGTGGGTGGTCAATGAGGTCATGTTGGTGAATGGTTAGTGAAACAATCACCTAGGTGTTGATATATACCCGTGGTATTGATGGACCCGTCTCTCATGACTAGTCAAAAATAAATTAATTAGATAGTGCGTTTTTGTATAAAGTAAGTGGCCCCCAAAGGTTTGGGTATGGTATTGGAGCATTGGATGGGGGCGGAGAGTTAGAGAAGGTATTGTATGGGTCATGGGAGAAGGATGCACCAATCAGTAGTCCGCGATATTGATACTCGATCGTTTATGGTTTAAGATAGTTATGTGGAATGGTGTAGACTTTTAATTATTGGAGCATTGGATGGGGGTGGAGAGTTAGAGAAGGTATTATATGGGCCATGGGAGAAGGATGCGCCAATCACTAGTCCGCGATATTGATACCCGATCGTGGTTATTTAAGATAGTTATGTGGAATGGTGTAGACTTTTAATTATTGGAGCATTGGATGAGGTGGAGAGTTAGAGAAGGTATTATATGGGCCATGTGGGAAGGATGCGCCAATCAATAGTCCACAATATTGATACTGATCATGGTTTAAGGTTGTTACCTGGAATGGTGTAGACTTTTCATTTTTTTTTGTAATGATTACATAACCACACAACATTTCATTTATGATCTACACCAATTTGTTCATTTGTTTCTGTAGCTACACACAATGAATTACTTTTGTTTTTAATCCCTTTTGAAAAATCAGAATCCTTATATTTAGGAGTGGTCTAATAGAGGTCATGAGTTCAAGTCGTGGGAAACAACCTCTTGCGCAAAAGTGTAGGGTAACGCTGCTTACATGATATTACGAAGTGATCCGGTCCCTGCGCAAAACGGGAGCTAAGTCAAGCACCGGGTTCGCCCTTTAGGAGTGGTCTAATAGAATAGGATAACTTGGTGAAAACAGAGTGAATTTAATTCTGGTCATATAATACTTGATTCATAACAGGTGAATTATAAAATCTAGAGGGAGAGTCTTCAATTAGTTAAAGATAAAAAATAGCTATAATGGAAGATGCCTGGAGTGAATTCAAACGCCTACAACCTTTCTAAATCATTTTAGTTAAAACATTAGATCTTACATTTTCTTTTCACATGCAGGTTTGATCAAGGGCTAACTGTCGATGTGGATGATAGAAATTACTCTTCTGGAGCTTCAAGTTCAAGAGGTCTAACCATGGAATCTAACGCAGACAGCACATGGCGACTCCTGCCTACTCAAGTTCCCACCAATTCTTTATTGGAATCAAGAAACGACTCTTATTTACAAACCAAGTCCCCACAACTAACCATGATTAATGCATTTGAGCCTGTGATTAGTGCTGCATCAGGGTCAAAGGCAAGTCAACAACATTGCCTATTTGGCAGCAAAATCGAACCTCAGGTTGAACCAAAGCACGAGCCACACTTGATGCGTCCATTCTTTGATGAGTGGCCAGAAGCCAGGGAACCATGGTCCAGTCTTGATGCAGCCGGGGGTAAGAACTCTTATTCCACAACTCAGTTATCAATGTCTACCGCTACTGAATATTCAACGGATGGTACCCCAAACGGTGAGTAAAGTGTAATCAACTAATCATCATGCATGTATGGAGTATGCAAGTTTGAAAACAAACTGAACCTTGTTTTTTATACAGATGCTTAAGAATGGGTGGCATCATGATGCAAGTTTATGGGGAAGATGATGATGATGATGTGTGTGTGTGTATTTGATTATGTGGGATGATCTTGGATTACATCAGGTTAATGTAACTTTTCGAGTCTTGCCTGGCATGTTGACTATTGTGGTCTGCAGGTCAAAGTAAAATTAGTCAAACTGGTGGCTTTCTTGCTTGTTTCAGCAACTCTTTTTCAAATAAATGTTGGTCTATTCTGAATTGTACATTATATGCCGTCAAAGTGAATCTTTATGCATCTGGTCCTTTATGTTTGGCACCTTTTAAATATTGATAGTCAGGTCTTGGGTGTTTGCTTATGGAAGTGCTGATTTGGAAGGTAGATAGTGTTGGAAGAAGATTTTATAGAACAAGTTCTACAATTTATATACAAATTCGGAGCTGGCAATTTATAACAGACTTGTTATGTGATAGCTCGATATGAAGAATCATGATTTGATCAATTCAGTAACTCTAGTTCTACTAAACTCATCTCTAGATTCTTCTCGAGCTATGGATGTGTTGATGCAAAGATTCTTATTGATGAAACTGGGGAAGAGGGATTATTGCAATGCTGTGTTCTTGCAGGCTAGAATGCCAGATGGTGTAAACCCTAATTCAATCATGTAGACCGTTATGATTGTATGATTGATGGGCATCACATACTTGGTCCAACAGTTGTAGTTGCTAAGATTATTGGTGGGATGGAAAAAGGTGGAAGATTGAGGAAGCCCTCTAGTTGATTGATGAAATCTCTCAAAGCCGTGTAGATTTAGAAGAAACAACAAACTCGTTTAGTGGTCTTTTACTGGGTTTGTTTGCTTGTTCATCTTCGTCGGAATAAAGACATGTGACCAGTTTTGATGGTGTGAAGTGTTCTTTTGTTGCAATTTTCCATGGCTAAACATGAAATCTGCACCGCACCTGGGCATATATTTGCCGAGAATGAGAAATTACACACACAAAGGGTAAAAATTGTATAATAACACAGACTCGCGAGCTGTTTTGGATTGGTCCCGGGTAGTTCACACTCCAGGCGCTGGCCTTGATTATATCCCTATATGTGAAATTGCGAATAGGAAATTTCGGTTTTATGCGTCTTTTGTATGTTTTTTTCTTTGTATAAAACAAGAAAGATTAACTTTTGGAGATATGTCTAGAGCCATGATATATAACTAGAGATGCATGTGGCGTGGTTGATAGTATTCTCATCATAGGTGTAGGGGCGGAAGCAGGGATGGTCAAGAGTGTCTATTTGACCCTCTTGTCTCTAGAATTTGTCAAAGAAAACAAACAAACACACTCAATATAGTCCCGCTCATAACAAAGCTATTGTTAGGGTTTGAGAGGTTGCTCCAGCTAAGACTGAATCCAAATACATTATTAAAATTTACCAACTTGTATATAATAAGTTTTGTGTGTTAAAAAAAAAAAAAATTAAACCATGAGTTGTGCCTTTTAATTGTAGTCTCTAGCATGTCATGTTACACACCCTTTTGGAGTTTTGGGTAGTGGTAGGGCATCACTTATGACTTATGACCCACAATCCCAGAGGCTTTTGGGTTGAATTCTTTATAAAAAAAAATCATTTATGTTGATGATCAGATTTGGTTATGTTAGTACCAACTTGAGCGGAAGACAAGGACAATAGAAAGGGAAGAAATTAGAATATAGATTCATTTTCTGCCTACCATAGATATCAAAACAAAATTATATGAAATAACTTTTCTTTAACGGCCGGAATTTTATTTAAGAAAAACAAGAAGACTAGATTACAAACAAGAATCAAAGTTAAAATTACATCAAGAGTTTAATTCGAGATAACTAAGCTTTCCTCTGTGTTTTAGCCTCGGAAGGGAATGCGTCATTCAAGATAACTAAGTTTTCCTCTAGGCTTTAGCCAGAGAAAGGGATGCATCTTTATATAGCCGAGCACGTCCAACACCCCGCTAATCCGATTGTTGAGGGCCTTCTCATTATGTGACTTCCAAATGCACCGCAGTGAAGTCATGAAGATCCCATGTAGGATGTCCTTATGTCCATGAGATAACGACCACTACTTATCATATCTTCAAGCACGCCCTTCGACCTGGATATCACCTTGGGGCCTTGCACCATCCCAAAACCATAGTCCAAATGATGTCGACTCTCCTGCGGGTCACTAGTAAGTGGTCGACCGTCTTACGCATATCGAATTTGTTGGACATGTTAAATAAAATTTTTCACTAACTTTGGACATATGTGTGTTATATAATGAATTATTTTTGATTTTATGTGCTTTGTGGGTTTTTCACAACGAACCAAATAGTGTCCAAAACGGAGATATGATGAATGCGATATTGATACTCGAAGTTGGTTGATTGGAGTTGAAGTTGCGAAAATCGATGGAAACAAGTGAAGCAGGTCAACTCACTTGAGAGTTTCAACTATTTGACTGTTTTATCGGCGAGTCGGTGGTGTGCCATTTTATTACAAAACTTATTCGGAAACCGTGGAACATGCTCTTATACAATGTGATAGCCCAGGATGTTTGGGCCGGAGAGGACCATGATATTTAGATCAATAAAGTTATTACTCCAATTAAGATATGAAGAAGTGGACCGGGAACGGTGACAAAATTTGAAGCTGACTATTATATTTATGTTCACTCTTTGGTGTGTGTGTGGAAGGCCCACAACGAGAGAATATTTAGAGGTTGTGTTAAGAGTACGACCAACATCGTGGGGGAGATATATCACCTTGGTAGTGTTTTTGTGTTTATTTTAATAAAATGATCGTTCAAAAAAAAAAAAAAAAACCTGGTCCGGTTATTAAAACAAAAACAGTTCCAAGCAGTGGCGGACTTACACTATGTCCAGGGGTAGCGTCCGCTGCCCCTGAACTTTTACCCCGACGTGTAATTTTTTTTTTTTTTAGGTTTTCGGTTTTTCGCGACCCCTGAAACGAATTTTTCGCGACCCCTGGAAGAAATTTTATGGTTTTTACCTAAAAATATGATCGAAAGCCCCTTGAAAATATGATTAAAAGCCCGTTAATTACCTAAAAAAAAATTTCGGGGGCGCTGCCCCGAACCCCCGTTAGTTCCTACAAATATTTTTTTTAACGCTACCCCTGGTTTTTTTTCCTGCGTCCGCCACTGGTTCCAAGTGACACAATTAAACCAGCTAGACACCCGGTTTTCGATTTCCACTTGTAAGAATCGGTAACATTCGTAAAATATATAAAAGTTATCTATAACTTTAGGCATTATTACTTTACACAAACAATAAAAGCATCATTTAATGAAAAAAGGTGCACCAAAAACTATTTATAAAGTGACATTTTTTAAAAAAGTAAATAAAAAGTAAAAGGCTTTGGCTACATACTTTTAATTTTAAATGTATGTTCAAAATGGTATAAAGGTGGGTGGTATGGGGAGTATTTTTTTTCGGCATAGGTGATTTCAGCAAAAAAATCGGCAACCATACCCTTGCATTCGGCAAAGTGGATTTCGGCAAAAAAACTCAAAAAAACGGCAACTACTTGCCGAGTATTGCCGAGGACTTTTTTCGAACGTTGGGCTTTTTTGCCCGTTTTTTTTCGAACGTTGGCTAGTAGCATATATATATATATATATATATATATATATATATATATATATATATATATATATATATATTACAAGTTTTCCACCTATATAAACCCCAAAAACTTTAAACTTTTTACACCACATTTCATTTCTCTTCTACTTTTCTAAACCAAAACCAATGGATCCTAGGAAAAAGAATGCCTCCACATCCGCCCCGAAGAAATTTCGACCCAAAGTCCGGTCGAATACCGGACAAAGTTCGACAAACCGAAACCAACAACCTTTCTACGTACCTTCTCCACCTATAATTTCTCAACCCCAACCCGTTTATTACTCACCACAACCACCACAACAACAATCTTTTAATGATCTACTTCGATTCGGACATCCCGACTACTTCCAACAATACGCTTCATCGGCCCAACAATCATATCAAAATACTCAATTCCGAGAACCCCGTCGTCTTGTCGACGTCCCTACGAGCTTACTACCGACCCTTCTCGCCGAGATACGTCGAATCGCCGCTTTGCATAATTGGGAATGTGATTTTTAGATTTGGTTTTAAAATTTGTGAAAGTGGTTTTTTTTAATTTCTATGTAAGTTTTTTATTTTTAATGAAAAATTTAGTTTTATGTTTTATGAAATATAATGTTTTCCTTTAAATATAATATATAAAAATTAAAATAAAAAAAATAAATAAAAAAAAACTATCCAACTTATCCCACCCATACCATTCAAAAAACACAAAAGACATATACTTTTTTCTCTCTCCTGGTGTCACTCTCCTATTGGCCAAAAAACTTATCCCATTTTACTCATCCTAAAAAATTTATACTCCACACCTTCCACCCTAATTGATTTTAGCTTTTACTCGAAATCTATTTCCCACACTCATTATGTTATTTTAGCGCGTTTTCTATAAGACACTTTTCTTTGAACAACAATTTTCAAAATTGTAATCCGTAATATTTAATTTATATAACCTTTTAATTGAAAAATACCCTCTTTATCACCGGTCTATCGCCCGGGATATTTACATGCAATCAGCTTTTACATCGTGAGTTGAGAAATAATTTGGGGTATTCAAATCATGCTCAAAATAATAAAAACTTTACCAAAATTGAATTGCGAATTTTAATTTGGTTTTCTAATTTTCAAAATGGTAGAAATTAATCATGCGTTGATACGTGTATAAAACACGCTAACAAACTGTACAAAAAAAAAACATTGATGCACTATGTAATTTTGTAAGATGTGTTATTGTGTTTTTTCTTGCTTAGTGTGTTAGGTGTTTTTGTTCAAGTGTTAGCGCGTTGTTGTTTCTTATCATTCGTAAAAGAAAAAAAAAACCTTTTTGGTATTACTATACTCTCTTTTTGCCATAATGCGAACATGACATAACGTGACAAGTGAGCAAATTCGTTTTATTAGTATAGAGATATACGTGGGAATGTTCAAATAGATATGAGCAATTGATTAGAGAATTCAATGGATGAGATGGATATAAACCGCCCCAGGTGAACATTTAAAAGGCTGTAAGAGTAAAATAGAGAGAAAATGTTTGTTAAATTTTTAAATTTTCCTATACTTTTTAAACAGTCAATACTTTTTTATACATTATTTATAGCAATTTTTTTTTACCATAAAACCAGTTGCATTTTTATCTTTAATTCAAGTTAGGGATGTGTATGGATCGGTTTTTTTGCTAAAACCGAATCCAAAACTGAACTTTGGTTTTTACGGTTTTCAAATCCATTCAGACTCAGTTATTCGGTTTTGCAATTTTCGGTTTAGGTATGGTTTGGATTCAGTTTCTTTCGGGTTTTGCTTAGTTGGGCTATGAATTTTTGGGTTGAAATAAAAGAACTTATAATATTAACTTCGGGCATACTTGTTTTTTAATTATAGATTAACATGCATGATGACTCGCGCATTGCCGTAAAATAGAGGTGCACAAAAAAACCGGTTCCGGGACCGAAACTGGAGAACCGAACCGCGACCAGTCCGGTTCCAATCCCATTATTCGAGAACCGGTTCGGTTCCAATTTAGGACCGCCGGTTCCTGATCGATTCTAGCATCCAAGAGCAAAAACCTCATAATACTCATAATTCATTTTTTTTAACACTTCATTTTTTTTTAACACCTCATCGTCATATCATCATCACATTTTCACACTTTACCCTCATAATACTCACACTTTATCACACTTTACTTTTTTTATTATTAAAAAAATAAAAATACAAAGAAGAGAGAGAGGAGAAAGCTAGAGAGAGAGATATGCATGAAAAGTGAAGTGTCTCGAGATCCATCGCTCGGTGAAGGACCGTTACACACAGTCCATATAAGCACCACCGCAAGATGAAGTGTATCCATTAGGGTATTAGTAATACCTCTCCAGAGCTAGCTCGGAAGAGTGCTTGGGATCGCGCGATGCTCGGGAACACGTACCATGACGTGGTGCTCGGGGAGGTTGCTCGGGAGAGGGTCACGGGAGTGGGGCACCGAGAGAAGAGAGCTCGGGAGAGGGGTGTGGGATTGTGGGTCCCCCTACTTTTTGAAGAGTTCACTCGGGATGCTCGGGAACACCATGACGGGTAAAAAGTGTGGCTCGAGGAGGTTGCTCGGAATGCTTGGGGTCACGGGGTCGCGGCGTGGGTATTACAATTACCCTTACAACTATCTTTATATAAACTGTCTAGAATTCATGTAAATTTTAATATATTTAAAATTTATTTAACAAATGCTGCCTTTGTGGGTTTTTATCTAGATCCTGACTGGATGTCAGATGCATTTAGACCACCCACAACGGTGGGTTTTTACCACGTACGTACGTACGTACGCCGTACGTATGCGTTGTGGCGTACGTACGTACCTACGTACGCGCACGTACATGATCTAGTGGGCCCCAACTTTTTCTTTTTCCTTTTTCTTTTTCTTTTAAACGGCTAGATTTAATTAAATTCAAATTTTTTGTTTTATTTTAATATTAAATAATACAAATAAAATATAAATAAATTTCAAAAAAATCTGAAAAAATTACTAAAATTCATAATTAATTAAAACATTAAATTTAATAATTTTTTAAAAAAAAAACGGCTAGTTTTTTTTTGTCTCAATTAAAACATAATTAGATTAAAACTGAAAAGCAAACAAGGATACTTTTATTAAAACTGAGAAACAACCTAAAATACTTATTAAAACAGACAACCTAACCTAAAATACTTATTAAAACGAGTTATCAGACGAGTAGCCGTTGTATCCATCTGAGACGTAGTCCTCTGGATAGTGTACTTGTCCATAGTACCAAGTCTCAAAATCATCAACGTTGTGAACATCTTCAATGTTCATCCCAGCTTCTGCTTCCCGTTCCAACTCAAAGAGTGCTTCCCACTCTTCAGCATGGTCATCATCAACAAATGGTGGGGATGGTGTACGGCCAACACGAGGTTGTCGTACTCTTCTTGCAGCAGCACTGCTTGACTCAGCAGCACTGCTTGACTCGGCAGAGTGGAGGTGGTGGTGGTTCATTTGGGTGATTGGTGGAGGTGGTGGTGGTTGGTAAGGTGGAGGTGGTGGTGGTTGGTAAGGTGGAGGTGGTGGTGGTTGGTGATGATGGTGGTGGTGGTGATGGTGCTGGTGGAGGTGATTGTGGATGTGGTTGAACTGGTTGGGTACTTGAGGTTGAGGTGGTGGTGGTGGTGGTGGAAGTTGTTGTTCATAGCGGGTTAACCACAACATCCGGTAGTGCTCTGATACATATTCAGGAGGTGTGCTAGACATGGTGGTGGTAGAGGTTGGTTGATGGTTGTGAAATGAGAATAAATGTGTGAATCTAAGCTCTATTTATAAGCTTTTGAAAAACTAGCCGTTGGCTAAAATATCTAAGTTTGAAAAACTAGCCGTTGGCTATTAAATATTATTATTTTAAATGATTTAATATTCAAATAATAATGATTAAAAATTTAAATAAATATTTATTTATTTATTTATTTTATAAAAAAAATATTATTTTAATTATGTCGATAAGTTTTTTTTTTAAATTAAAATAATATACGTTTTAAATAAAAGAATTAATTTGTTAACTAGTTTTTAAAATAAAGATTAAATAAAATGGTGATGTGGAAAATAAAGGAGGTATGTGGGGAAGTACTTGATGTGGGAAAAAAGTGGGTTTTGTGGTATGTGGGAAGTAAATGATGTGGCATGCTGACTGGACCAAAAAGGTGGTATTTAGGTGGTATTTAGGTTGTATTGATGTGGGTGGTCTTAGTACAGTTGGTAAGTTGGTATGCGTATGTTTCCCCAGGTCTTAGGTGAAGGGTTTAAATATGACCTCTTATAACATTTATAAAAATTCTAAGTGGTCTTATAACCCGAGTCAAAGGGGTGGGAGAGGGGGGTTTTATCTAGCGGGTATGTCAGGGTAACCAGTCCCCCGTTACACTACTAAGGTTTCCTTCTTGAACTGGCGAATGCTAGAATATTATCGGGTGAGTGATGTAAATGTAATTGCCCCCTTAGTGAGCTGAAATCGCCGTTAAAAAATGTATCACTACATATTTTATATATATTTTTTGACAAAACACTTATTAAATTTACATAACTAACCCTTTAGGTGTAAAATGACTAAAATGCCCCCTTTGAGTTAACAGAAAAAATTAACTTCGTTAGGCAAAAGAACTCAAATAGCAAAGACATACAAACGTGAAAGTGCGAACTGTAAATTTTAAACTTTACTCAAGTAGCAAAAGTCACGATTTATGTTGCTATCTCTCACTCATATATACTATAGCACCCAATTGTCTATTTCGTTCTTAAACGGGTATGAACAAGAGACGAGATATAAATAAACAAAGTCATATCGAGGGATCTACTTTCTGGATATCGAGTCTCTTAGCCAATATTCTTCCAACTCATCATTCGTTTGCTTGTTGAAACGTGCTTAAATCGGTTTTAAAAGATTGATTTATCTTGATTGTTTGCTAAAAGGGAAAACAAAAAAAAATTTATTTAACTTTAATATAAATATACAAAAAATAAATTTAAAAATACTCGTAACAGAGTCCTTCAATAAGTCTAGCCAAGCACGAGCTAACGTGAATTCCTCATCGTTGTTTCAAAGTTGAATATATTTTTTTTTTGTCCGAGGCACTTGCAGAGACGAAACTAGAATTTTTTTTTGAAAAGTAACACACATTTTTTGGCGGGGTTCGAGCAACACATGGATAGAATTTTTTTTTGAAAAGTAACACACATTATTTGAAATACAGACGTTCGCAATGACTATATTGTGGGAAAATGTAAGATGCAAGGCGCGATGACCATCGACGGGAGGCTAGACTTTTGCTCCATAGCGCCATTAGGGGTGGTATGGTGGCGCTTTGAGGGGTGTCTATCACGCCCATTACAAACATTGTAACACCGCAGGTCCGATCCACTTTATAGGTTTTGAATTTTTCTCTTAGAAACCAGCTACGTATTGCTTTTTTTTAATAGCAGGGTATTATATATTTAAAAAAAAAATTATAAATGTTACATATGCTGTCCTTGTCAAATCCTTTCTAATGGTAAATTTTACACTATTTTTTAAGAGTTAATTGTCATTTTCGTTCCTGAGGTTTATAAGTTTTTATCATTATTTGTCCAAAAAAAGTTTTTTTCTCATTAGTGTCCCTCACGTTTCTAATTTCTGCCATTTTGGTCCAAATCACTAACTGGTGTTAAAAAGTAACTGGAAACCAGAGGTATTTTCGTAAAACCATATTATATTTTTTTCTTCTTCTTTTGAATGAAACTAAAAGTTTTAAAGTGTCATAAACATGGTTATGCTTTTTTAACGGGTCAAAAACAAAGTTTTAATGGGTCAGTTTTAACTGTTTTAACGGCTCAAAAGCTCAGTTTTAATGGGTCAAAAATTCAAGTTTAATGGGTCTGTTTTAACAGTCAAAACACAGTTTTAACGAGTTAAAAGCTCAGATAATATGGTTTGACCCATTAAAACTGTGTTTTTGACTCGTTAAAAAGCATAATCATGTTTATGACACTTTAAAACTTTTGAATTTTAGGGATAAAAGTCGTTCAAAAGAAAAGAAAAAAAAGATAATATGGTTTTACGAAAATACCTTTGGTTTGTAGTTAGTTTTTTAACACCAGTTGGTGATTTGGACCAAAATGACAGAAATTAGAAACGTGAGGGAAGCTAAGAAGAAAAAAACTTTTTTTGTATTGAAATCAGGGGCGAAAATGGTAATTAACTCATTTATTAATGGGAAAAAGACAAGAATGACCATTTTGATCATTCTTGAGACCAAAATAGCCCCTAGACTTGTTTTTCCTCAAAATAGCCTCTCAACTACGGTCGTCAAGGGTCTTGACGACCATAGTTACGGTCTTGACGACCGTTGGTCCACCGAGCCAACCACAATTTATCACGTCACCACGTACGGTCTTGATGACCATAGTTACGGTCTTGACGTCCCGATCTTGACGACCGTAGTTACGGTCTTGACGGCCGTAAATCCGTTTCCCAAAAAGGTTCGGCGAAACCTTCTACAGAATCTCCGGTCATCTTCTCCGGCAATCTCGTTTCTCCAATCAGGTATACAAAAAATGTATGACAATTATTAGATATTTAAAACTTCTTGCCAATAAAAACACTAATAGCAAAAAAATGCAGGAGGATAAGGGAGAAAGCACAAGAGTTCGAAAACATAGAACCAGCTGTCGATAACAACAAAAGCCCGATAGCATGTGGCGACGGATATCAAACGGGAATCAGGAGAATTAGGGTGCCGGCGGTGGAGATACGATGGCTACGGAACTTTATTCGAGAAACAAACCGAAAACAATTATCGGGCCGTCGGAGAAGGTTCCGGTGAACCTTTTTGAAAAACATAACTACGGTCGACAAGACCGTACGTGGTGACGTGGCAAATTATAATTGGCTCGGTGGACCAAAGGTTGTCAAGACCGTAGTTGAGTGGGTATTTGAAAAGAAAAAAAGTCAAATGGCTATTTTAGTTCCAATAATGATTAACATGACCATTCTTTTTTCTTTTATTTATTTTTTTATTATGTAACTTAAACTCTCAATCTTTACCTTATTAATCACAAAGATAACCCTTATTTGGTATGTTAGAAAATTTTAACGGCAAATTGTTTTGAAAAAATAGAACGTTAAATACATTGTACCTTGTTAATGACATGGGGCCGTCGGTACATTATATGTCTGGGCGTTGTACTAAATAAATAATGAGCACGGGAATTGGATCCAGCTCATGTGTTTTTTCTTTGACTTCATGCGAATCCTTGTCTCTGTCCTGCATGTGATGCTGTTATGCGTCCAACAAAAAAAGAAAAGCATAACGGTCCCTACCACTTTAACACACGGTACGTGTCCCCTCATCTTTTCTATCTTTTCTTAACACTAATATTAATTGTAAATTAAATTAAATATATGATTGATATTAGTAGAAAGTAAAAGAAGGTACGTCCTACAACTAAAGGTACTTTATTTTATTTCCATAAAAAAATTTATTCGTCTTTGTTAAAATAATAAAATAAAATTAAAATAGTGTATACGTTGTGGAGAGGGGAATGAAAATCTCCTGAAGAAACTGAAGAAAGACTGAAAGAGAGCATGGTGTTTGTTGCCTTAACAGAAACATCATATGTCATGCTTTTTTAATAATAATGTTTTATGAGTTTCTCTGTTATGTAACAGAGTTTTAACCGTCTCTAGTTAGTTTCTAGTTATTTGATACTTTAAGGTAACTTAAAAATCACCTATAGATGGAAATCTCAACAACCAAATACTCCGGGTAAAATTAAGCATTTCATAATTCATAACATTAAATTTTATTAAAAAATTCTATTGTTAAGGTCATAAAAGAAAAGGAAAAAGAAATCAAGGTCTAAAGGTTTGTACACTCAAGTTTCGATTCAGTTGTACGTAAAGATGTGACATTATGGATATTGTTTTTACAAGAGATGAGGAATTTAATAATCTGTTAGTTATATATACTATATATATAATAACGGGAATGATCAAATGGGAATTTTTCTATTTTATGAGAACCGTGAGAATCAAAGTCGAATAACATCGATTGAGTTAATTCCAGCGTCATTGGAATGGTTTGTTGAATTTTGGATAGTTTAATTTTTTGATAGACAGGTAGGTTAAAGATCTTTTTAGAACACTAAAATATTACAAGAACAAGAAGTGTTAAAATAAATTAGTCTAACTTTTTGACTAAGTATTCATATTTTTCATATGCAAAATGTTTATGTTATATACATAAAAAACAACTAAATTAATTTACTCATGTTTTTTTTTAGCTATTTACCTTTATGTGTACGTTATCTACCTACGCAAGACTTACACATATATAATTATATACAAACAAAAATTTTCACATTCATCTTTTGATTTTCATGATAGAAAATAATATTTTAAAGGTTTTTGAGATTGAAAAGAAAGTGATTCGTTTTGTCCATACGTTTTTGTATTATTTATCATAGTACATATACATACACATATTATTAAATATATAAGTTTGTAACATATAAACATGATATTCTTTTGGAGTATTATAATAATACTTAAATGAATAACTTTATCTTGTAATAATGGTATAAAATGAAACGGCTCCCACTCCAAGGCTCTTTATCAAAATCTCTCGTTCAATTTTCTCATCAGGAGTGAGTGACATTTACGATCAACAATTCTGTAATAACTCCTCTCTCTCTCTCTCTCTATAAGGTACCAATTTTTTTTTCTCTTTTTTTTTTGAACAGCAGGGTACCATTCATTTGCTTTTGGCCAATCAAACTGTAAGTTGCTTGACGTGTGTAGTCTGTACTATTTTCTATAATCACTCAGCTCTCTCTGCAGATTTCATATCCAAACAAGGAAGGATTTTTTGACTTCTGTGGTCAATTTATGTTGACTTTTGGATCTGAATTTGCTGGGAGTTGTATTTTAAATCTTAATCTAGAGATGGACATTGATTTCTTTTTGAAATTATCTGTATCTTATCATCAATTTAGTAGTTAAAAGAAGAAATATTTTTTAATTATTGGGTTTAGAAATTGAGGATTGTTTGACCAAAAAAGTCAACATTGCTCATTAAGAGATGTGGGTGTATTACCAAGATGTTTCTGGAGCAGATCTTCAGAAATCAAGTATTTTCTGATAAATAATCACAGATGTTATGTGTGTGTGTTTTTAAATGTATATGCTTCATGTTGATGTTTTTGACTTCTGTGGTCAATTTATGTTGACTTTTGAAGGTGAATTTGATTGGAGTTGTATTTTAAATCTTAAAACTAGACATAAACATTGAAATTCTTTATATGTTATCATCTTCTTTAATAGGTGAAAGAAGAAACAATTTTTAATTATTGGGTTTAGAAATTGAATATTGTTTGACCACAAGAGTCAACACTAAGAGATGTGGGTGTATTACCAAGATATTTCTGGATCAGATCTTAAAAAATCAAGTAATTGCTGATAAATGTGCTTCATGTTGATGTTTTTGACTTATGTGGTCAATTTATAATGTATTTTGAACCTGAAATTCATAGGAGTGGTTTTCTAGATCTAGATATAGATAGAAATATTGATTGATATTCAACTAGATTCTTTATACCTTATCATCATCTTTAATAGTAAAAAATACATTTTTTTAATTATTGGGTTTAGAAATTGACTATTGTTGACCACAAAAGTCAACACTTCTAAGTAAGAGATGTGGGTGTATATTCTGGATCAGATCTTCAAAACTCAAGTAATTATTGATAAATAATCAAAGATGGTGTTGTGTGTGTGTTTTTAAATGTGCTTCATGTAGATGTTTTTGACCTATGTGGTCAATTGATGTTGACTTTTGAATTTTTTTTTTTTTTACGGAATAATTAAAATTTATTAAACCAAAAGGAACATACACGACTTAAGTCAATACGCAGGGAAGGCGGGCAACAAGCTGCGCCGCCAACCCCTTTTGAATAGCAAACCCTAGCCGTATAAAAACAACATTCTTCAATCTAGAGGTCGCACTATTCCCGCGCATGACTTTCTGGATCCTGTTCAACATGGCCACCGCCTCTGTCTCTAGATGGCCGAAGGTGTCAAAGGCGAAAGGAACAAACACATGTTGATTTTCGATGCACGCTTGCTCATGTTTGTTAACCTTCCCAGCGGCTGCTTTGGACGCCGCCTGGCCTGCTGTGAAAGTGCTGGGCCTTAGCCCCACAAGAGGGGAAACCCCCGTCAAATCAACACAAGCGTGTTTCCCATTCTGCCACCCAAAAACAAGTATGTCGGCCGGCCGGAGAGTGGAACGCCCATCCCTGGGGTCAGACAGGAAATTAACGGGAGCTTCTTTCCTGGCTGAGATCCCAGCTCGCCTGAAGATGTCGAACAGAACGTCCCTTACTACATCATGACGATATTTGAAACCTGGGAGCTCTTTGCAGTGTACGGCGTGCTCCCCGAACCGAACGAATCCAAACACACCTTGTTGCAGACGGGGCATTTTTCATCCACCGGGTACAGGGGGACCATGAGGCGGTACTTGAGAATGGCGGTATTTGATTATATTTTAGATCTTGATATAGAAATAAACTTTGAAATTCTTTGAGACTCTTTATATCTTATCACTGTCAAAATAAATAATTTTTAATATTTGGGTTTTGAAATTATGCACTGTTGGCCAGAAAAGTTTATGAGATGTGTGTGTATGTCAATTCTGGAAAGAGACTTGCTTGATTGGCAAAAGCATATTAGTATAGTAGTCCAGCTGTTTCATTTTTTATTCAAATTATTACATATTTCTTTTTCCTGAAATATTTATTCAAATTGAATTGAAGGGGTATGATGAGGGAAAGAAGTAGATGGATATGCCTAATTTTGGTGGGATTGTTAAGCCTGCTGACCACTGAAGCTTATGAAGTTGGACTCACTTTTTTAAATAGTGCTGTTGCTAAAGGAGCTGGTATACTAGCTTCATTTCTCTATGAAATATTCTACCTTAATGTCAAATACATATGCAAACATACATACATATATATATATAATAATATTGTTTTGGGGGGGGGGGGGGGGGGGTTGACTTGCTGTTGACTAAAAAATGATGATCAATTGTAGTTTGTTTGGATGGAAGTGCACCTGCATATCATATGGACAAAGGATTTGGTGCAGGAGTCAACAATTGGTTGGTTTTCTTTGAGGTTGGTCCTTGATATGGTCAATTTAACAATTTTATGTGTTTGATTATGAAGTTATGTGTAATTTACCACAATTTGCTATTTTACTTGTAATTATATTTTATATTACATATATTTTTTAGTGAATTTTTTTCACTTATGACCCGCTTTTTAAAATCAGGGAGGAGGCTGGTGCAACAATGTCACGAGTTGCCTTGCTCGTAGAGATGAGCGATTAGGTTCCTCCAAGAAAATGTTGAAAACCGAGACCTTCTCGGGGATGTTTCATAACAAGCCAAAATATAACCCTGGTATGCCTTTGGTTTATCTTATTTAACTATTACAAATGAGTAAGTGTTTTTTTAATACTTTCTACTTTGTTTCTAGATTTCTATGATTGGAATAGAATCAAGGTTCGATATTGTGATGGAGCTTCTTTTACCGGTGACGTGGAAGCAGTTGATCCAGTAAGTCACAAATGTAGGAAAAGACTGATGGTTATGTGGTTACTCGTTACATAACCACCTTATGTATCACCTTTAAAGCAATATGTGAAGTGTTAACGTGGTTTTTGGAGTTGTTTACTTAAATCTAGTTACTTGATATTTAACCGAATTTGTCCCATGCTAAAAAGTTACTTGTTCTGATCCGAACAACCATTTTTTTTACAGAAAACCAATCTTCACTACAGAGGAGCAAGGATTTTCCGAGCTGTTATCGATGATTTACTAGCAAAAGGAATGAAAAATGCTAAGAATGTAATCCTCTTCTTTCATTCTTAACCATTTATTAACCTCAGTATCTTTATTTAGATTTTAGTTTCTTATTGGAACTTGTATATTGTAGGCCATGCTTGCTGGTTGTTCAGCTGGTGGACTGACTTCCATATTGCAGTGTGATAACTTCAGATCACTTTTACCTGCAACCACTAAAGTGAAATGCCTAGCAGATGCTGGTTTTTTCATTAACGGGTAAACTTTAATGTCGAATGTTTATTTTATGTTTCTACTAGTTTCAGTTAATGTTTTATTTTCAACGGGTCAAATGGGTAAAATCAAGAATTTGGTTAAAACAAGAGTCCAGCATATGTTAGAATTTAGATAGTCACCCGAAGGGCATATTAGTCATTTTGTTCAAACACTTGCATTATTATAGAAATAAAATAAGAAAAAAGTGTTTCCGGTCAACTCAACCTGGTCTTAGATGTTCTTGACAAGTCATATACACCGGACCGCCTGTTTTTCTAGCTCTGTATTTTTCCGTTGTTTTTAATGTAGCAACTTGACATTATATATCGATTAATAAACAGAAAGACAATTATTGGAACAAGTCACATTGAAGGCTTCTTTGCAGATGTTGTTAAGACACATGTAACTTCTAACCCCTTTACTTTTTTCGCTCCCATCTTTAACTTACTGTATTATATTTATTCACTGGTCACCTGTATTTTCTAATAACGTCTTTATCACGATTAATATGTAGGGATCGGCTAAAGTTCTGTCTCCAGCCTGCACTTCAAAAATGAGTCCTGGTTTGGTAAGAGCCGATAGCATGAAAACTACTTTTAAAGGTGTATCTTTTTCTATCAAAATGTAACATTTCTTGTGGTTTTTGCAGTGCTTTTTCCCACAGAATATGGTGCAATATATCAAAACACCAATTTTCTTGATAAATGCAGCCTATGATTCATGGCAGGTGAGGCAAACCTCAATATGAACAACAATAATAATAATCATATAATCGAACTTCTTTGGCTTAATTGCGATTTATATTATCTTACAGATAAAGAATATATTGGCTCCAGGAGTTGCTGATCGAAAAGGCACCTGGCGACAATGCAAACTTGATATAACAAAATGTTCACCTGCTCAACTTAATGTCCTTCAAGGTTCCCTCTCATCCATCTCTTTTGATACCTTTATCCCACAAGACGGGCCCGGGTAGCCCGTCAATAAGGGGCCAGTTTTTTTTACCGGTCTAACCGACCTGCAAACACCTTTTGTCCATTTTAATGAATAAAAACCGCTCCTAGAGCTGCACATGAATTGTATTCTTACCCATTTCTCGGGTAAATTTCACAGGGTACAGAAACGAGTTCTTGCATGCACTAACTGGATTCGGTACCTCTCCTTCACGAGGTTTGTTCATCAACTCTTGCTATTCCCATTGCCAGACTGGAATTCAAGAAACATGGTTGAGAAATGACTCTCCACTCTTGGGAAACACGGTATGCACTTATAATTGCACAAACTTTATGATTTCCAATTATTGTTTTTGGATCTGATGTTTTGTTGCGCGATAAACTTTTTTCAGACAATCTCGAAAGCTGTTGGAAACTGGTACTATGATCGGGGTACATTTCAAAAGATAGATTGTCCGTACCCGTGTGATAAAACATGCCACAATCGTGTTTTTGAGTAAAAGGTGACTGTTTGTCGATTATGGGGGAAATCCACCCAAAAAAAAAGTTAATTTATGTAACGATATATAAGATGCGTATATTCATTGGTGCGGCTTTCGTGCTGGTGTTCGGGGGTAAACGAGCGTGTTGTATCAACGTATCATAACGGTTGAAGGCTTTTGGTTATACAAAAGTTGAAAAGTTCATAGGTTCATAAAATAATTGATCACCCATTTGTATGTGTGGTGTTCTATGTTGTTGTGTCCTTTGTTCCTTAAAATAATTATAATTAATAAATATGGTTATTTTTTTATTGGCAATCTATTCACTTTTACCACTAAATTACTCTCAAAACTAAACTATATCGTATCTGGATTTGAACTCAAGAGCTCTAACTAAAAGATAAGAGTCTTAAATGGGGGTAGTCAGACGTTGGCAATAAATGATGTTTTCACCGTAGTGATGTATAGGCCTACAAATGAACCGAACGAACACGTACAAACATAATTATGTTCGTGTTCGTTCATTTAACTTTAAATGAACACGAATACGAACATTAGCCGAATATATATTTTTATGTTCATCTTCATTCATTAAGAAAAAGAATATGTTCGTGTTTGTTCATTAAGAAAAATAATATGTTCATCTTCGTTTATGTTCGTTCATCAAAGACTAAAGGAAGAGTTCATGAACTTAAACAAACATAAAAAGAATACAAATTTAAAAGAACATAAACAAGTACAAATTTAAACAACACAAACAAACAAACATACATGTAAACAAAAGAACAAATCTAACATATGGTGAGCACAAAATAACTTCGAACCCTAAAAATGGTGGTGTCGTGATGAGTATAAAAGGTAAAGTAATTGTACAAAATGACTCAGTGAAATATGATACCGTAAAAAAAATATGTTGGGTTGATTATAATTTATTTAATAATAATATTAAATATACTTAAATGAACGAACATAAACGAACGTTCACGAACATAAATGAATAAACGATACATATGTTCATGTTTGTTCGTGTAATTAAATGAACTGGAAAATTATGTTCATGTTCGTTTATTTATTAAATAAATGAACTTCTAACCGAACATTTCATTAACTGTTTATTAAACGTTCGGTTCGTTTGAATTCCGATTCAAATGTCTTAACTTCTTGTGTTAGAGTTGCAAGATAATCATTAGAAAATTTGGAAGACATGATATAATCATGATTTCAGTTGTGGATAATAGGATAATAGGATAAGCAAGAATCCTGTTCCTATTAGTATGCCCCGTGAATCCGTAAGCTGACGGGTTTGCCACGTGAAGCTTGAACCGAGTAAATCAAACAATTTGAAAAGTTGTAGGAACATAGGAGGAGTCACATGTCTCATATGAAGTGAAAAACAATCTTTAAAAATTTGATATGATGGTGAAAAACATGATTAGCTACTAGATAAGTGACATCAAAATTATGTTTATGGTACACGAGGTAGGTAAGTTATAAATTAAATTACATATTTTGTCTTTTAACTTTACCCGTTTTGCAACTTTTGTCATTTATCTTTTTTTGTTACACTTTTTGTCCTTTAACTTTTTTTTCTTTCACCTTTTGTCCTTTTTAACGGATTCCGTTAAAATCCACCGTTAAGTCAAGGGTATTTTTGTCTTTTTACTTTTTAGGGTAGAAAAAATTACATACTTTGTCTTTTAACTTTGTTTGTTTTGCAATTTTTATCCTTTATCTTTTATTGTTACATTCTCTATCCTTTAACTTTTTTATTCTTTCACCTTTTGTCCTTTTTAACAGATTCTATCAAAATCCACCGTTAAGTCAAGGGTATTTTTGTATATTTACTCTTTAGGGGTATTTATTATACTTAAATAAAGAAGAAGAGTGTGTTATGTAAATCTATAATTTTTTTCCTTTATCACCTCACCTACACCCTAACCTTAGACCATCACCGGTGAAAACCACACCCCCACTGTCGATAGGTCGGCGACATCCCATCGAACACTGTCGACGACCCTCCGGCGACCTCCCATCGACCTGACATCGGGTTTGTCAGGGGTGGTCGTTGGTGAAGCAGGTGGCCTGGTGACCGCCGACGTTTGGCGAGGAGACGGTGGAGGGTCGTCGGAGGTTTGGTTAGGGCAGAGAGGGCTCGGAGATGGGACGCCGTCGAAAGTTCGACATGGAAATATGAGAGGGGGAGGGGGGATCGATGCTGCCTTCTCTCTGAAAACGGAAGTGGGGGTGGGTGGGGGTGGGGTGATAAAGGGAAAAAATACACATTTACATAACACACCCTCCCTCTTTATTTAAGTATAATAAATACCCCTAAAAAAGTAAAAAGACAAAAATACTCTTGACTTAACGGTGGATTTTTACGAAATCTGTTAAAAAGGACAAAAAGTAAAAGAATAAAAAAGTTAAAGGATAGAGAATGTAACAATAAAAGATAAAGGATAAAAATTGCAAAACAGACAAAGTTAAAGGATAAAATATGTAATTTTTTCTACCCTAAAAAGTAAAAAGACAAAAATACCCTTGACTTAACGGTGGATTTTAACGGAATCCGTTAAAAAGGACAAAAGGTGAAAGAAAAAAAAAGTTAAAGGATAAAGAGTGTAACAAAAAAAGATAAAGGACAAAAGTTGCAAAACGGGTAAAGTTAAAGGACAAAATATGTAATTTACTCATTTATTAATAATATATCTTTTATAGAAAATCCCTGTAGTTATATAATATTTAAATTTAAATATGTTTATACTAGTTTTTAAACCCGTGTATCACACGCTTGGAAATTAAAAAAAAAACAATAAATATAATGAACTATTTAAAAATTTAGTATAATAATTGGAATTAAAAAGTGTAAGAAATTATTTATTGAAAAAAAATATAAATTAGAAAATATAGATGATACACTACATTTAACGTTTAATTAGTTTATCATTTTTCCATCTTCATCCAATATTAAAATTTTAAGTTCATCCATGCTCTTCACTCTCGACAATGTCATGTATAATTGTCCATAACTGAAACATGGATTCTTTAAATACGCACAAACTCTGGAAAATGACTGCCCCTGATTTTTATTAACAGTCATTCCAAAACATATCGTGATTGAATATTGTCTTTTTTTATTTATTTAAAATATATCTTTTTACCTGAATTGAAGGAGACATTAAAGATCTTGAAATAAATGTACAAACACCGGCATTATTTCCAGATATTACTTCTACATATACCTATAAATGTTTTGTGTAGCCGTGTTATCTCCATGATAACAAGTACATGATAGTAAATATAGTTATTATTATTTACTATTGATATCGAATTAAACATATACCTATTATGAATTAAACATATATCTATCATGACACTTATGACTTAGTGTAGTCCGTTGATTTCTTTTAGGAGAGATAGCCAGTTCAAGCCTTAACATATGCATCAGGAAGGGGGAGCGGGTTTATCGATTATTGGGATTTTCACATATAAATTTTTTTAAGCTAAACCTATAACGTCAAATAACTAGAAACGATTAAAATCCCGCACTTAAAAAAGAAAATTTTATAAACATACGTTAAAAAAGAAATTTTTTAAACATACACCTTGATTTTTTTTGAACCAGCGATTTCAATAAGCAACGGGAGGCAACCAGAGGAGCGAGACGCTCCACCGGCCCCGAAAAAAACAGTTACATAGAGCTAAAAAATAAAATTACACCATTCCTCCCAAGTAATCTTCCACCCTTTCGCTCTACACGAGACCCACGAGAAGCTCAATGACTTTATCTCGACCACCATCTTTTGGATAGACGGATTTTTCCGGTTGAACACGACCTCATTTCGAGTCAGCCAAATCACCCAAACCGCAGCCCTAACAATCACGTCCAACAGATTGCTTCTAGACCTGCTGCACCCATCTAAGCCGGGATCCAACAGCAAGTCTTTAACATCGAAAAACACGAAGTTACTCATATTAGTCCACTGCCCAATTAACGACCAAATCATAGAGGCCCATTCGCACCCAGTAAACAGGTGCATCTCATCTTCTTCCGACGATCAGCGGAACACGCACAAGCCGTCTCCCACAGTCACACCTCTTCGAGCCAAACCAGTTTTTGTTGCAACCTTTTTGATCAAGACTCTCCAAAAAAACACATTAATCTTGGGAGGGACTAGCTTATTCCATTTCACCGAAGCAGCAGATTCGTACGGGCCACTAGCTTTTAGAAGATTCCTTAAACTTCTAGCAGAAAATTCCCCCAATGGATCGCCTTTCCAGACCCAACAGTCGTCTTCAAAACAAAGGAACGAGTCAATCCTAACCTCCCTCTTAAGAAAGACCGAATCGATTTTTGCTATCTCGTTCCAAACCCCACTGCAGCCTTTTAACACCGGGACTAACCCCCTATTGCGACAGTTCCCGTGAATGCTTTCAATGACCCGGCACCACAACTTTTCTTTCTCATTCTGAAACCTCCAAAGCCATTTACCCAGCAAACTTAAGTTCATATCCTCCAGAGGAACTATACCCAATCCCCCATCCTCGATAGGACTGAACAAAACTTCCTTTTTAATCCAGTGAATTGGCCTCTTATTGCCCACACCTCCCCAAAGAAAATTGAACCTCAAACTTTCCAACATCTGCAAGACCTTTTTCGGTGCCCGAAACAACGAGAAATAGTAGAGGGGCAAACTATCGAGAACAAATTTGATCAACACCAAACGCCCAGCAAAAGATAAATTCCGGGCCTTCCATTCCGAAAGCTTTGCCTTAACAGCCTCCAACACCGGGTTCCAACTAACAATTCGATTCATATTCTTACCCACAGCAAGGCCCAAATGCGTCATAGGAACCTCTTCACCTTTACACCTCAAAATTTTCGCCATCTCGACCACCTCATCCCTCGGACAATTAAGGCCATAAATGGAGCATTTCCTTAGATTGATCTCTCAGCCCAGAAACCAGAAAAAACGCTCGAAGAATTCTACTTAAATTTCTGACATTACTCTCGGACCATTCCCCTACCACCAACGCATCGTCAGCGAATAAAACCGACGACACGATAGGACCTTCACAACTGAATTTAACCCCAGAAAATAGCCCTTGATCCAAAGCCCTATTAATCAACCAAGAAAGGGCCTCCATAACCAGAAGGAAAAGAAAAGGAGAGAGCGGATCTCCTTGCCGGAGCCCCCTCGAGCATTGGAATTCCCAAGACGGAGAACCGTTAAGGAGGACCGAAGCGCGGGAGGATTCCAAACAGCCCTTAACCCAGCCACACCACTTCTCCGGGAAATTCATTTGAATCATCAAGGACAAGAGGAAATCCCACTCGACCGAATCATAGGCCTTCTCAAAATCGATCTTGAACAAGAGCATTTTAGATTTCTTTCTCTTACACCAAGAAATTATCTCATTAACAATGAGCGGGTCGTCGATAATGTTTCTATTTGCCACAAAAGCCATTTGGTTATCCGAAACAATATAATTTACCTTGATCATAAAATAAAACAAGTGGCTTCGATAATGACGCAAAGCCCCCACAGCAGTACACTTCTCTTGGTACAATCACCCCCTCCGGATTTTGAATCCCTCCCCTCATTGATTCCGTCATCTCACGGAGCTTTATCTCCGCCCTCAATCTTCTTGCAATGCCCAACGCTTCCGATTTCCATATCATCATGCTGACGTACACTTCAACTATCTGCCCACATGTTATTGGTTTTACAAAGAACGGAATCGCCATTAATCTTTTATAAAATCCGGATCTGAGACGTTTTCTGTAAACCCTCATTTTGCACGCATCTGAAACATGGATTGTTTCGGGAGTTAATCGGTTGTGGATTGGTAGGTGTTCGGATAGAGAGAGAGATGGGATCCGGCGCCAGTAAATCTGTGGATCCTGAAGCGACGGTGGCGCCGGTGAGTCGGCGGAGGAGTTTTTCGAGAAATGTGTTTCAAGCTTCGTGTATTCGGCCGGAATCTGGATCTTCCGATAGCAGTGACATTGAGGATGATGATGATGATGAAGATATCGATGACGAACAGGTTATTCTTCTTTTTTTGCACTTTTATGTAATTTTGCCTGATTGAAACCCTAGCTTATTATGTTTTCAATAATTTTAGTACCAGGAAATTAGGATTAGGAAAGATATGCATCTAGGAAATTAGGAATTCCTTCATTATTGTTTGATTAAAATTAGTGTTGAATTGTTGATTAAAAATGTGTCATTTGTTAGATAGGCTGCATAAATATGGCCTTTTTTTCAAGAGTACCTAGTGAATTGAACTATTATTTTTGTGAGTTAGATTGTTATTTGTAACATCTAGCCTCTAATATCAACCAGTATTGTCCGCTTTGTTTGCCCATGAAAAGCTCACGGATATGTTTTTGGTTGCCCGAGTAAAACTTCATAGGGCTTATCGTCACGGCATTACCTATCCCTGGACTGCTTCCACTCCATATGCTTTGGTGATATTTGAGGTCCTTGTCAACCTAACATATCTCCTGTCCACGTTCGGTGTGGGATTTGCCTAGGTGTTACATCTTTGGGTGTAAAATGGTTTTCTTAATTTTGACTTGTGAAGAAGGGGATGCTTGACATATACTAGACTAGCAGAGTGAACCCCATGTGATTTTTTAACAATTGAATGTCTAGTGGCCCTCTTATGTTTTGTTCACTTAAGATTGTATTTTGATCTCTTCAGGATTCTGATCATCAGCCCAAAGAAAATGGTATCAGACGCAATCATTCCAACAGGAGTTCATCAAAGTCAAAAGGTATATTAGACAGAAACAAAGATGTTAAACTGAAACGGGCTGATAAAAGGGCTCACGCGCCTTCTGAAACACATTTTGGCGAATGGGGTGAATCAAGCCTGAGTGGTACTGTATCAAGAAACGAGAGTGGTTCTTCTCGCAACCGTTCAAGTCGTTTTCTTTCTCATTTTAGTTTCTTTTCTGGTAATCTAAGCTCATGTTCCTCAAGAGTGTGCCTGGAATCTTCTACAAGTTCCATAATGTCAAATGATGATCACTCTAGTCGTTCAAGCAATAAATCTAAAAGCCATCAAGGTTGTGAGCTTTTTCCATCATGTTTCATGCCACGATCTTCTAGACCCCACGATGATGATTCTGATTCCGGTTCTGATAACAGTGAGTTAAGTTCTATCCATGAATTGGGTCAGAATGATAATAATAACAACAGAATGGAATCTAATCAACACTTATATTCTCCAAGAAACGGTTATAGGCGAATGGAAGCCCGGGAGCCTATTGAACAGAATGTTAGGTTTAGTAGAACTTTAAGTGTTGGAAGACTTCGTGATAGAGTTCTTCATAGACCAACATTTCCTGACTTAGCATCTTTTCCGTTGCAATCAGAACGGGAAATGGTGATAGGTGGTGTAGCTGGTGAAACAGGATTACGTGTGGCTAATGAGAATGTGATGGTATCTACACTTTCTTCTAGTTATTCTTCATCCTCAATGGCTAACTCTTATGATTTGGAAGTTGAAAATATGGGTGCTAGAGAAACGAGCTATCCTAACCTTTTGGAACAAAGGGCAAACTTTCTTGAAAGAAGGAGGAGGATAAGATCACAGGTACACACATTTTTATAACAGATTGTTACTTAATCATTATGGCTTCAAGCTATAATAATCTGTTGCGTAACACACATCCACATCCAGACACTTTTATATGTTGATACATATTACTTATTTGTAGGTACATGCATTGCAGAGGATGGGAAGTCGTTTTGAGAATCTATCAGGTCATGAGAGATCTTGTATATTGTCCGGTCAGCATCGAACGGGTCATTGCACCTGTCGTGCCAATAATCAAGACCCAAATAATGCTAGGGGTAGCATATCAAGAATTGTTTTATTAGCTGAAGCTCTCTCTGAGGTGATGTCATGTTTTAATGTTGAGGCTTTTATATTTCATTGTCAGTACTTTATTATGATCTGAACCTTGTGGACTTATTTTTAATTAGGTTTTGGATGAAATTCACCAACAATCTGTACTTTCTTCGTCCCGACACACATCATCTTTAATTGGATCAGTTCCTGCTCCTTGTGAAGTTGTGGAATCACTTCCAGTTAAACTTTACCGCCAGTTGTCGAAACATTTAAACGAAGAAGATGCACAGTATGTAAACTTCTCAAGACTGTTGCATATGAACTTCTATACTTTATCCAACAATAGTTTGTTATTTCATTAAGCATCATAGCAAGTTTGCCAAGTGGAGAATTCGTGGTAGTTTTGAACTGGTTTTGGTTTTTTTTTACCATTTGAAATATAGTTTTACAAAATATCCAAAAGTGTCATTTTAAGAATTGAAGGTCGTTTAAAGTTTACTGCTTTTTACAAAAGAAGTGTGGCTTGCTTACATAATACGTGCGTCTTCGCCTCGGCTGGAGAGACGGAATTTCTTTGGCGTGCCTCGCGATTTTTGAGACATAGCTAACATGGCTTTTAGTCTTGCAAAGGGTCTTTGTTTTTTGCTAAATGCAACAAAAATCATGTATACCCAAATCCTCACAAAGTTGAGGAGAGTAGGAGATGTGGAACAAATCATTCAAAAAGTTGTCTTATGCTGTTCTTTACTTTGGCAATATTAATCTTTGTTTTTGGTTTATACAGATGCTACATTTGCCTTGTTGAATATGAGGATGGAGATGAAGTTAGGGTTCTCCCTTGCCATCATGAGTTTCATAAATTATGCATCGACAAATGGCTGAAGGAAATTCACAGGTGCATTTCTGCTCATGTTTTAATTCATCTCTGTTTCTATTTTACGTGAATTTTGAACAGTTTACCTAGAAATGTTTGAGATGGCCGGTGTTTTTATTCCAAATCGGTTAAATAGCTATTGGGAATGAGACGAATGGGTCAGATTAGTTGAAAGTCACTCAAAGTTTCTTTTATTGCATACAACCTCTTCAGTCATTTATAAAATTCATAAATCAGAAAAAAAGGGCTCTCCACCCAATCGGATTTGACCTGCACCAGAAACGATCTATTTCAATTGTAACCAATACCTGCTTTGACATGCTACCCAATCCGCCTGACACGCCCATCTTGCCACCTCTACTTTTTGTGCTTTAAGACATGCATTTTGGGTGCTTGCAAGACCACATAAATAAAGAGACCAAAAATGACACAATTCTACACCATTATTTTGATCATTTTACCTGAACAACAATGTTCTGATGACTCCTACCCATAAAGTTATCTTGATTTCTGGATCTGTCTCTACAAAGAAGGGCTAATTGTTTTTGAAACAGGATTTGCCCATTATGTCGTGGTGATGTTTGTTCATTACATGCTGAGGGTGTACAGTTATGAGGACCTTTTTTTTCTTTTCTTGTGGACCTGTAAAAGCAAGCCTGGAACTTGAAATGCTACAGCCTACAACAGGGTGTTCTGGAAAGTCAAAATCTTGGCCTTTATCGTTGTAATCGTCCTTGGGGGAGTTTCTATCAGGGTTATGTTTGTGTCGAGTTTCTTGACGTAAAAGTGTTGTAGAAAAGGATACGGCTTTTGATGCCGGGCATTTCTCTGCCAGAATTCTTGTAAGGGATAAGAATACAAGATTTGAGTTGGCTTCTTTCCTAGAAGCTTTAGTGATGTATTGTGTTGATTGTATTCTTTAAAGTTTTAATGTCAAACTCTAACTTTCTTTGTCTGTTTTTCTGTCATATGCTTTGGTGGTTTGGGCAAAGAAAAGTTGAAAATTGTTGACTTTTAGTTAGGTTTGAGTATGCTTAAGCTCTCCATTTCATATTGGCTACTGGCTTGTTTTGAGCTCTATAATTTACTTACTTTTTATTTATATATAGTCATATTTACATAGTAATATTTATAATGTAATATATTTTGTATTTTATATATATAAATTTTACAAGCCTATGCAAACTCATTTGTTAAACAAGCTCTAATGACAATGTTGTTAATAAAAGAAAAGGAAATAGTCAAAGCAAAACCTAAGACTATTAGAATAGAACAATGAAAAGTCAAAGGATGGTTATTGGACTACACCAACCACTAGAAGCCGACAATTAGGCAGCACTTGAAAATAATTGCTTTTGTTTCTCAATCATGATCTCTCTGTGACTCTGTGTAAATGTGTTCATATCAGTGCAACTTACTTCGGCTAGATTCTTCTTGAGAAAGCAGTTTCTCTATCTGAGTAGAGGTAATATTTGTCTTTATCTTAATCTCACCGTGCAACTTTCATTTTGTTTTAGTAGTATTATCTTCATCCGTTTACTTCATCCAGAGTCTCCTTGAACACAGTTTTTCTAGCTTGGTGCAGAAATCGTTATTTTCAAACGGGTTTCAGTTTGGACAAACAAAAGTCAAAACCGTTCTTTTGATAGAACTGGTTTGCGTCAGGAACCCGTTTTTCGAGAGTGAAGTGATCGGTTCGGTTCCGGTTTCAACCGGTCTCTTTTACTTCTTTTGACAGGTTCAGTTTGGTTAAGCTGGTTTCAAACTCTTCGAGCATAGGGGATCAAGAACCAGATACGAACCGCCTGCTTGTGTTCAAACCGAAATCGGTTCTTGCCAAACCGGTTTCGGTTCGGGTTGTCTGTTCAAAAACAATTTTTTTTATGCAACACTGCCCAAGACCCTACTTTACATGTGGCAACTTACTTTGTAGATTTGTTAGTTTGTTTATCTTCATGTGTACTGTTTGTGACCTCATCACAGGTATGCCAAGGTCTTTTGTTTTACATTAAGTTTCATCTGAAAAAAGAAGGTATTTTATAAGAACTGGAAAAGTGTAATAACATCATCTTTACGGGTATCTTCTCAAAATGATGTTAACTGTAACTACCAAAGACGAGAAGACTACATCCATACAGTTACTTCCCGCCCTCGAGCAACCATGTCGCTGCTTTTCAATGGCTGAGCTCATTTCAGCAACGGATAACTTTGATGATAAAAGGTGCATTGGCCATGGGGGATTTGGTAAGGTTTACAAAGGAAAGATCTCTGATGGACGGGGATCAAAAAATATCTATGCCATCAAGCGGTTGCATTTCATGTCTGAACAAGGAGCACCTGAGTTTTGGGTTGAAGTCGAGATGCTTTCAAGGCTGCGCCATTGTAACCTAGTGTCTTTGATCGGTTATTGCAATGAAGGGAAAGAGATGGCCGTTGTTTACGAATACATGCCTAATGGAACACTTTATGATCATCTTCACAAGAAAGGTACATACTTGAATTGGTGTCAACGACTCAAGATATGCATAGGAGCCGCACGAGGTTTGGACTACCTGCACATCGGCACAGGCACACAACAAGGAGTCATACACCGTGACGTGAAAAGCACCAACATTTTGTTGGATCAGAATTATGCTGCCAAGATTGCAGACTTTGGATTGGCTAAAATAGGACCGACAAATCAAACACAAACATATGTTAGCACTGTAGTTAAAGGCACCTTCGGGTATATGGATCCAAATTATTTTTACACAGGCAGACTGACAAGAAAATCTGATGTTTATGCCTTTGGGGTTGTGTTGCTTGAGGTGTTGTGTGGTAGGCCCGCCTTGGACGAGAGTCTGGACGAGGGCTTAGCAGTATGGGCTCAAGATCGAATCAAACAAGGAAAAGTCACTCAGATTATTGATTCTAGATTGAGTGAACACATTTCAAAGAGTTCTTTGAAGGAATTCTCACGCCTTGCAGTTCGATGCTTGCTTAGTAATCCAAGCCATCGTCCGACAATGAGTGAGGTTGTAGGCCGTCTTGACCTGGCATTGTTATTTCATGAAACAAAGGGGTCTTATACCCAAAGAGGGATCACCATCAAGAAAGTATGGTCATTATTTTCACTTCAACAACTTTTCGATCTTAGAAGCTCCGGGAGAACTAAAGGTAATAATCAGCTTCCTGCAATAGAGAGCCTCCAGATTGTCGGGGATGCGTATCCTGGAGGAGAATTAATAGTGTGTGGCTACTCTGTCAATGGTACCGCAGTATCTTGCATGTTCCAATGGGCTCATCGTTTACCAGACGGATCAACTAAATACATAGAAGGCGCAACCAGCCCAGAATACACTGTTACAGTAGATGACTTAGGTACCCGCCTTGGAGTAGAAATTATACCATTGGATAAAAAAGGACAACAAGGCAAACTTTACAAGTGCTTTGCCAACAACGGGCGTCTTATAAGTGAGACTGTCATTGTACCCATTTCTGGTATTGTAACTGATGTTGAAGTTTACCAAGAAAAGCCTCTAGAAGTACAAGATGGTAATAATGACCCGCTTCCTTCAATAGAGAGCCTGCAGATTGCTGGAGACGCGTATCCTGGAGGAAAACTCCAAGTATGGGGCGTTTCAATCAACGGTACAGTTTCTTGCATCTTCCAATGGTTTCAGCGGCTACCAGACGGAAGTTTTGAATACATAAAAGGTGCAACCGGCGAAACGTATACTGTTACATTAGGTGATGTGGGTATCTACCTTGGCATAAAAGCTATACCTATGGATAAACATGGACGGAAAGGCCTCGGTTTCAAATGCTTTGCCAACAATGGGCATCTTATCAGCGAGGCTGTTCGTGTACCAAATTGAGCTTCTAGAAGGACAAGCGGTTGGTGACATCTCAATGGTACAGTTTCTTGCATGTTCCAATGGTTTCACCAATTCAGGTCAAATTCAAGTCAACTTATTTGAATCTTAAGGTATATATGTATGATGAACCTAATCTTACATTGGTTTCTGCAGGTAGCTCTTCTTTCTAGCATCTGTTCAAATCTTAGTTAATTTTGTTTTGGATTAATGTCTATATATTTATTCAAATCTTAGTTATGTTTGGATGCTTTTCTTATAAGCAATTTGGTCATGCAGTTCATCAATCTTCTAAAGGGGTTTATTACAACTTCAAAGTAGCAAAAGCACATCCAAATGCAAGCAACTGCACACTGCTTATTATAACTCATTCATTATCTGAATGATAATAAAAATAACACCGCGTCCCCATCATTTTAGTTTTGGATACTGTTATTATTCTGCAAACCAGTTTATTATCATTATTACATAAGATTAAACCTAGTAACCATTCTTTAGGAATTTGGAAGTTGTTAGTTTGTCAAAAGCTAGTTCTGTTTTCCACTTCATTTGAAGGTAAGGCAGATGATCAACTCAATTGAAGAGTAAAGAAACATATAGAGAAGCTGCTACAACATTTTAGGGATAGACATTCATTTTCACTACTACTAGTAACATGTGCCTTAACGAAAGAACCACAATGATAACATAACTAGGACCTGCGTCAATAACGAAGATGGAGGGAACATGAAACACTCACCAATGCAACTCGATATGTTCTAAATTCGTTACAGACCTCATCGGTTATACACCTTCATGATATGAGGTAAAAGTTTGTCGATGATATTGCAACGGATTATCATCCTTACTATATGTGAGGATGAATTCTTGTTTTTGAGAAGTGTGCTTAAGTACACCCTGTTAGTTGAAGTTCAGATACAGTAGCGGATAGGGCTGTATTTGGCGCACTAGCTGAAAAGCTAGCTGTTAGCTGATGAGCTAGCTAGCAGCTAGCTCATAAACTAAACTATAAGCTAGCTGATAAAATATTACGTTTGGTAAAAACTAGTTGATAAACTAGCTGAAAAATATAAAATGACATAAAAGTACATGTCATAAATGTAAATAAAGGTATTTATTTATAAGTTAGAGAAAGGTAAAACTGGAATTATTATAAAAGCTAGTTGAAACGCTACTCCAACTAGCTTATGGCGCGCCAAACACAGCCCTAGAGTTTTTTTTGTTAGTGGGGCAAAATGTTCGACCGTAAAACCATTTCGAGTTAAAACGAGTCAGCTAAAAGTAAGTTGGGTTAATATGGGTCGGATAAAAAGAACTTACATTTATTTACTTAACCATATTGTAAAAGCATTCTTAGTTTATGGTATGTTAATGATATGATGGATTTTATGTGTTATCAAATTCAAACATATATAGCAAACAAGAAAAACAAATATACATCAAATGAGTAAATCTAAGACATTCATTTAGTTATAATTAGCAACGATTGAAACAAGAAATAGCACAGCTATGATCTAAGGATTCTTCTTTTTCGAAGGGTGATTATTACAATTTACTCACCATGTGGAAGACAACGACTTAGAAACAGCAGCCACCAGAAGTCGATAGTTAGCACCGGAAAAGAACTATTTAATTTTTCTTCTTGGATCTCTTTGTTGATATCCGGTAACTGGTATATGCTTTTCGTAATTATGATTCGATTTTTGTCCAAGTTTATATAAACATATTTAACAGAACAACATGAAAATAGCACTGCAAATTTCATTTGATTTTAGTAGTATTAACTTCATCTGTACAGTTTGATTCATAATAACCGAAAAATTATTGCAATAACATCATGTAAATGATGCAGTTAACTTAATTAAGAAAAAAGCTAAAAGTGAACAAGAATTTTATTATTTGCAGACAAAGGAAGTATATTCGTCTTTGCCATTGGGGGTCTGCTAAGGTGTACAATGGAAAGATCTCTAATGGCCCAACAAATATCTATGTGATTAGGTGGTTGCATTTCATGTCCAATCAAGGAGCACCCGAGTTTTGGGTTGAAGTCCATATGCTAGTAAGAAAATAAAAATGCGATTGACCCACTTAAATTTTGACTTGCAAAAATGACCACTTTTTTGCCGTTGACCATTTTTTTTGTCATTGACTACCATTTTGCTGGCTAATTTAACCGTCAAAGTATATTTTTTTGCCGTTGACTATCTTTTTTTCCGGCTAATTTAGTCGTCAAAGTACTTTTTTAGCAGTTGACTACCTTTTTTACCGGCCAATTTAGCCGTTGACTACCTTTTTTTACGTCAAGCACATGTGACGTCAAATTAATGACTAGAGAATGAGATCAAGGGTTAACGTTTTAGCCGGTTCAAGGAAGATATTTACCGGATGATCTGAGATGTCACCAACTATTGGTTAGGTCATTTAAACAAGACAAAATTTAATGGATCATTTGAGCAAAATCAGGTCAACTTTAATCATTTTAATTAAATCCTAAAAAAAAATTCACTCTCGGCCCACTAGCAAACATCCTTGGCGGGAACTCAAACTCAGGATCTCAAAGAATAACTCAAATTCTATACTATACGGTGAGGGGAGACTTGGGGCTGAAATGTCACAAGTTCGATCCCTGAGCTCCCAGGTTTTACCACCCGGCTGCTCGCGGAGGTGGATTTTCCCTGGAGTGAGCTCAACTGGTGTAAATAGTTCCCGGGTTTTCTGGGACATTCGTTGGCCGTTCTAAAAAAAAAAACTCAAATTCTATGGACACATAGACATAGCAGTAGTATAGGGATTAAAAGTGTACCGGAAAGAATAGTTGAGGCATGAACTGTACCACAAATAATAGTCTAGGGATTAGAATTGTAAAACAGATAATAGTAAAGGGATGGTTACTGTAATTCACCCCCCGTCTAGAAGTTAATAAAGTAAGACCCTCAGCCCGGGCCCACGAGCAAACATCCTTTTGGCGGGAACTCAAACTCGGGATGTCAAATTCTATGGACCCATAGCATTAGTATAGGGATTAAAAGTGTACGGAAAAGAATAGTTGAGACGTGAAAACCGTATCACAAATAATAGTCTAGGGATGAAAAGTGTGAACCCGATAATAGTCGAGAGATGGTTATTGTAATTCACCTCCCGTCTAGAAGTCAATAAAGTAGACCCTCCACAGTCCGTCGTCCACCACCGAAAGTTGATAATTTATAATTAGCACTCAAAATGCATTCATTCTTTTATTCGGTTTTATAAATATATAAATCATTACACTTTCTTGTTCGATATCTCTGTTCATAATCTGTCTGCATCTCGGTACGTTTTCTCTCGACTGTAATTATCGTTCTATTCACTGTAAGTTTTCAATTGATAGTTAAAGGTGCTAATAATATGAATCCGATCATCTCGATCTCTCATGACGTATTCTAATATCTAATCAAGCAAATTTGGTCTGTAATTTGTTGATTATAGTTTGGATCTAGGTTTGTTAATACATGTACAAAACATGATATCGTTAGTGATCAGGTCCTTTTAATTTCAACATCTGTAGTCCAAACAGCAAACTGACCACAGAAATACGTACAGATCTACGATTTTTGTTCTATTCACTGTAAGTTTTCAATCGATTAAACATGCTAATATGAATCTGCTCATCTCGATCTTTCATGACGTATTCTAACTAATCAATTAAATTTGGTCTGTAATTTGTTGATTTTATGTGATCAGGATCACCATGGAATTGTTTGGATCTAGGTTTGTTAATACATGTAAATCGTTAGTGATCAGGTCCTTTTAATTTGAACATCTTTAGGTCAGTTGTGCAAACAGCAAACGGACTGTAGAAATACGTACAGATCTACGATTTTTGTCAAAGGTCTATAAAAGCTTTCATTTGATCTTATTATTAGAATTATGCTCATCTGGATATAGTTTAACCGATCATCAGGCCATAGGATAATTAATTACCCCATCTACAATTACAGGTGTATATATAATAATAATAGGGTATTTTGTTTTACATGAAATCAATTTGAGAACATAAAAGTGGTGTATAATTAGTAGAAATTATTTCATAAGATGTCATCATGCAGTTGTGGTTTAGTTTTGTGATTAAATTCAAGTAGGGCTGTAAATGAGCCGAGCCGAGCCAGGGTGAGCTCGGGCTCGGCTCGTTTAGAAATCGAGCCGAGCCGAGCCAGCTCGTTTATTTTAACGAGCTAAAATATTGAGCTCAAGCTCGGCTCGTTAAAAATCGAGCCGAGCCGAGCTGGCTCGTCGAGCTAGCTAGTTTATTTTTTAAAATTTATATTATTTGCACATATTGATATATAACGTGACTAAAACATAATTTTTAACATACTCGTAATGAAAATTTTAATATTCAATGTTTATTTATTTATTTTTCGATAAAACCAAATATTTCCTACTGAAAAGTATCATATCAATTAATATTTTATTCTAATTTAATATTTTTTAAAGTAAAATACTATAGGAAACTTAGTAATTAACTTAAAAATTATATTATAAATAATAAACTCATAATTTTAGGTTATATATATATATATATATATGTATATATGTATATATAGTAAAAATTGAGCTTAAATTTAAACGAGCAAGCGAGCGAGCCAACGAGCTAAGTAACGAGCGAGCCACGAGCCGAGCTAACCTTGGCTCGGGCTTGGCTCGTTTAGAAACCGAGCCGAGCCGGCTCGGCTCGTTTATAATCGAGCTGATATTCGAGCGAGCTAATTTCAAGCTTTTTCCGAGCGAGTTTCGAGCAAGCCACGAGCTGCGAGTTTTTTGAACAGCCCTAAATTCAAGTCATTTGGGTTATGTATTTTAGGAAAAAGGCTAAAGTGAACAAGCTTGATTATTTTGGGACAAAACGATGTCAATTGTAAGCATTAACACGGACGAGACTGAAGCATCTACACCTTCACTGCCTGTTGTCCTGGAGCCGCCATGTCGTCGCTTTTTAATGTCTGAGCTCAGTTTGGCAACTGATAACTTTAATGAAAGATGGCGCATTGGACATGGAGGGTTTGGTGACGTGTACAAAGGAAACATCTCTGATCAACCAACTAATAATCTCTGCGCCATTAAGAGGTTGCATTTTGAGACACGTAAAGGAGCAAGTGAGTTTTGGGCTGAAGTCAGTGTGCTTCCAAGGCTGCGCCATTGTAACATTGTACCTTTGATTGGCCGGTTATTGCTATGAGGGGAAGGTTATGGCCCTTGTTTATAAATTCATGCCTAATGGATCCCTTTATGATCATCTTCACAAGAGAGGTACAAATTTCACTTGGTCTCAACTACTCAAGATTTGCATAGGAGCTGCACATGGTTTGGACTACCTACACAACTTTGTAGGCACAGAAGAAGGAGTCATACACCGTGATGTGAAAAGCGCCAACATTTTGTTGGATCAGAATTATGCTGCCAAGATTGCAGACTTCGGATTGGCTAAAATAGGACCGACAAATCAGACAAATACAGAGGTTATCACCAAATTCGGAGGTAGCCATGGGTATGCAGATCCAAATTATTTCAACACAGGCACACTGACAAGAAGATCTGATATTTATTCATTTGGGGTTGTACTATGTGAGGTGTTGTCTAGAAGGATCGCTACGAGTTTTAGTATGGGGTTAGCAAACTGGGCTAAAGACTTGATCAAACAAAGAAAACGCACCCAGATTATTAGTTCCAGATTGAGCGGCCGCATTTCAAAGAGTTCTTTGAAGGAATTCACAGATATTGCAGCTCGATGTTTGCGTGATGACCCAGATGAGCGGCCGGCAATAAGGGATGTTATAGGCTGTCTTATTCAGGCATTGGCATTTCAAGAAGGCATCACCATCAAGAAATCAGTATGGTCGTTTTTTTCGTTTAAAGGCTACTTTGAACTTAGAAGCTCGCGGCCAACAGAAAGTAATGACATAAATGGCGGTACAGTCATCGTCAGTGAGAATGTTAGCATCCCAGTTCCCGCTACTGTAAGTAGCGTCGTCCAAGTAGACCAAAGAGAGCCTCTAGAAGTACAAGATGGGAATCAGTCAGAATCAAACCTTGTCGACACTTCTCTTCTAATCCCTCCAATTAACACACCGCCATTTGCTTCTACATCGGCCACCATTGAAACCGGAGTCACTGGAATCAAGGAATCATTACGGATTTCTAACAGGGAAATCGGTGTTTCAGGTGTAGAATTGGAAAATCCGCATATGCATGATCATTTGCCCGAACAAGAAGAGGAGAATAATACTCCTGGTCAGGTTGGGGCTGAACGGACTGAAGAATGCGAGCCTGGTGTGCATGTAACTCTTTTGGCTTTACCCGATGGAACCAATGAACTCAAAAGAGTTCGATTCAGGTATTCTCTCAATAAAAACCTTATTCTTTTTCCAAAAGGATTCAAGAGTTTGTGGGAAGTTTATTTTACATTTGAATATGTAAAAGAAATTGACTCGGTATAGTAGCTCTCCATTTCTGTATTTATGGTTCTATATTTAATTATTTCCGATGTGTTTTCTTTCAGATTAATATTTTTCATACACACACTTAAACCTATTTTAGTTGATTTTGGATATCTAAGTTTTTATATTCTAGACGTTAATATTTTTCATTTCATAAATCAATTTGAGTTTGGATCCTTATGTTGTCTGACCACCTAGTTTTCCATCGATGTAAAGGTTAAAAGCAATTATAAAAGAAAGTGTTCCTAAAACTATTTCCACTATAAGTTTATTTTACATTTGAATATGTACAAAAATTGACATAGTAGCTCTTCACAAGGGCATCTGTGCAATGTGGAGGGCCTATGGGTATATATGATATTTTTTATGTTTTATTATATATGATATTTTTAAGTTTCTAGGGTTGTATATGAAATTCTTTTTCATAAAAATAATTTCAAAGCAGAAATCATGGTTCAAGCATTGCTAAATAGATCCCTCACGTCACATCATGGAAATAAATAAACCATATTACCGATTTGCATTACTAATGTTTAATATTGTGCTTGTTTTATTTGCAGCCGGAGAATATTTGATATCCACCAATCTCAGACATGGTGGTCGGAAAACCGTGAAAATGTTTATCGAAGATATGATTGCTATATATACCCTCCGGCGCCACCTCCCTCATATGCTTCCTCCTTGGGTATCCATGACGACATGACAACCGATGAATGAAAAGCCCAGATTCTTGGCCCAGAATAATAACAAGAAGATACTCGCAAAAAGAAGATCGATACCAAGGCCATTTGCAGATTAACGTGAATAACCACTTTCCTCCTGTTTCTTACGTACCTTCCATTGTTTGTTTACTGTAAACATGTTCTCTAAGATGAACATGTCTCTTAGTGTTAGAATTCAAA
>JBCNJP010000014.1:7578787-7662145 GCA_039602395.1 Deinandra increscens subsp. villosa
GCCTCTCCATTGTATTCCACACGTATTTATAGTTACAGAGTTTACATAATGCACCCTACACTATTTACAAGGATACATAAATAATAGCTACTCTAATATACCCCCGCAGTCTAAGGCGGAGGATGACGGAGACTGAGTCTGTTCCGAAAATCAAGAAATAGAGGGCGAGGCAAGCCTTTCGTGAAGATATCAGCAAACTGGTAACGAGAAGGGACATGTAGAACGCGAACATGTCCCTGTCTGACCTGATCGCGAACAAAGTGGATGTCAATCTCGATGTGTTTCGTGCGCTGGTGTTGAATGGGATTCCCGGACATGTAGATGGCGCTAACATTATCACAATATACCAGAGACGTCCGCCGTGGCGGAGCGCCGAGTTCAAGTAATAAATTTCGTAACCAGCAAATTTCAGCCACCACGTGAGCGACTCCCCGATACTCGGCCTCCGCGCTAGAACGAGAAACTGTGGTTTATCGTTTAGAAGACCAGGAAATAAGATTGTCACCATAATAAACGCAGTACCCTGAGGTGGAGCGCCTCGTGTCCGGACACCCTGCCCAGTCGGCGTCCGTATAAGCAACAAGAGAAGCGGAAGTGACCTTAGTCATGTATAAGCCCAAATCCATAGTACCCTTTAAATAACGAAGAATGCGCTTCAAGGCAAGAAGATGAGATGTCCTGGGAGCATGCATATGCATACATATCTGCTGCACTGCATAGGAGATGTCAGGACGAGTGAAAGTGAGATACTGAAGCGCGCCCGCGATGCTCCTGTAGGTGGTGGGATCGTCGATCAAATCCCCAGCAGATGCACTGAGTTTCCCGTTAGTGTCCACGGGGGTCTGCACAGGGTTGCAGTCTGCCATGTTAGCCCGAGTGAGAATGTCGGCCGCATAGGACCGTTGAGATAAAAACAGCCCTTGAGAGTCCCGTTTGACAGAGATGCCCAGAAAGTAAGATAGAGGACCCAGATCTTTCATAGCAAATTCAGAGAACAGACTAGACATGATCTGTGCTTTAAGAGCCGGCGAAGATGCAGTGAAGATGATGTCATCGACATACAATAATAAGTAGGCCACGTCCCTGCCATGTCTGTAAATAAATAAAGAGTGATCCGAGGAGCTGTGTTGAAAACCCAGAGTAGAGACATAATCTGTGAAGCGCTGGTACCAAGCTCTGGGGGCCTGTTTCAGGCCATATAATGACTTTCGCAACCTGCAGACATGGTTAGGAAAAGAAGGATCACGAAAACCTGCCGGTTGGTGCATGTACACGGTTTCCTGTAAATGTCCGTGTAAGAAGGCATTCTTAACGTCTAACTGATTGATCCCCCAGCCGTGAGATAAGGCAATGCTCAGAACCATCCGAATAGTGGCCGGTTTAACAACCGGACTGAATGTCTCGTGACAATCGACCCCGACCTGTTGCGACCTGCCATCACAAACTAAACGCGCTTTATAGCGCTCAAGTGTCCCGTCAGATTTAAGTTTATGCTTAAAAATCCACATACACCGAATTAAATTCATGTCCGAGCGACGAGGTACCAATTCCCAAGTGTTATTATCGATAAGGGCATTAAACTCATCCGTCATCGCACGGTTCCACACTGGTTGGGCGAGGGCCTCGGGGATGTTTTTAGGAATGGGTGTGAGGGAGGAGGTGTGAAGGTTGAAAATTTTCTTGGGTTTGGAAGTGCCAACCATGCCACGAGTGGTCATGGTCCGCGTAGGTGGCGGGGGAGGTGGTGGTGGCGGGGTGGATGGTGAGGAGTTGTGAGTGGCATCCGGCGAAAAGGTGGTGACGGGTGAGGCAGAATGCGAGGACGAGGGGGGGCTGGCGGGTTGGTCAGAATGCGGGCTGTGGGTAATTGGGCTGGCGGGTTGGGTAGAATGTGGGTCGTGGACAACCGGGCTGGCGGGTTGGGTAGAATGTGGGCTGGTGGGAGGTGGGGAAGTTGGGCCGTGTGGGCTTGGGGCTGGGCTGGTAGTGTTGACTGCTGGGTTGGGAGGGGAGGTGGATACTGATGGCCAAAACGAGGGATGTAACCCGCTCTCAAAAAGGGAATAATTCGGTGGTGACAACTGAAGGTTTTTATATGGGAAGACACGTTCGTCAAAGACGACGTGGCGAGAAATCAGGAGCTTTCGAGTGGAGATTTCGAGACACTTGTACCCCCGATGATTGGACGGGTAGCCAAGAAATATGCAAGCCGAGGAACGAGGTTGTAATTTGTGAATGGTGGTGGAGGGAAAAAGAGGGTAGAAAAGACATCCGAACGTACGAAGATGATCATAGGACGGGTGTTTGCCATACAGGAGAAAGGTCGGAGAAAGAGAGTGTTTGATTTTTGTGGGAAGAATATTTAGTAAGTACGTTGCCATTTGAAGAGAGTGATGCCAGAAGGTGGTGGGAAGGGAAGCGGTGGTGAGAAGGGTCCGAAGGACATTATTAATGGATCGAATTTTCCTTTCGGATTTGCCATTTTGGGGAGAGGTGTGTGGACAAGAGAAGCGAAAAAGAATGCCGTTTTGGGTGCAGAAATCGTGAAAGGATTTGTTGTTGAATTCGGTTCCATTATCGCATTGCAAGGATTTAATATTGGCATTGAATTGAGTTTTAATGACCTTATGAAAGTTACAAAAAATGTTGTAGACATGTGATTTCTGGGTTAGGGGAAAGGTCCAAAGATAATTAGTAAAATCATCCAGAAACAACACATAATATCGGTGACCACCCGAACTTGTGACGGGAGAGGTCCAAAGGTCACTATGAATGATATCAAAAGGCATATGAGTAGAAGTGACAGAGTCAGTGAAAGGTAATTTAATATGTTTACTCAAAATGCAAGGTTCACACAACCCATTATTCGAAAAGTTACTAACATCAATGAATTTATTGGAATTTAAAGTACGTAAGATAGATGGGCCTGGATGGCCGAGACGAGAGTGCCAAAGATCTTGAGATAAGGTTGCAAAGGCGGTTGGACTTGTGAGACGACTTGAAGGAAGAGAGAGCGGGTAGAGATCCCCCGAGCTGTCACATCTGAGGATAGGAATCTGCGTCGGGTAGTCCTTCACAAGAAAACCAAACGGGTCAAATTCAATGGATATTTTATTGTCGGTGGTTAGTTGTCGTACCGACAATAAGTTTTTAATCAAATGAGGAGCAACAAGAATATTATTAATTTTAAGAGGGGGAAAAGGTGGTTTAAGTGTGGTGTTGCCGGTGCCATGTATAGGTATGTGGAAACCGTTACCGACGACGACATGGTTTGGGCTACCATTATTGACATAAGTTGAGATGTTACCTGTCGTGTTGGACATATGATGAGTCGCCCCGGTGTCTAAAAACCACTGTTGTTGGTACTGTTGATCAGGATTGAGTGTCATGGTGGCATTCATAGCTTGAGGCATGTAAGTAGGCAGATAGTTCCCCTCCATATGGTAAGCCTGAGGTGGTGCAGGTCCAAGAATACCTGCAGAACTGTTAGGTCGAAAGGTGGTCGGTGGGCGGTTCATGGGTAGTGTAGGATACGGAACCGGTGGAGCCTGCCAGTTGGGATTGTATGACCAGGGGCCAAAACTGTGTGCATGCCATGGTGGAACAAAATTGTTGGAAGGTCCACCCCCACCCCGATTGTTGTTACGTGGCCGACGGTTGTAGTTTGTGTTACCGCCGCGACCTCTACCCCCACGACTGTTAGTGTTGCGTCCCCCTCCCTTGGAAAAATTGTCATAGAAATTACGAGGGGCAGAAGTGTACCGAGGTGGCTGCGATTGATCGGGCGGTTGCTGGGAGGGTTGGCCGCCGGCGGCGGGATTGGCAGCCGAGTTTCCGGCAAGAGCAGCGAAGGCGGCAACCGATGATTGTTGATTCTTCTTTCGCGTTTCCTCCAGAATTAACTTTGAGCGGGCTGTGAAGAAATCGGGCAGTGGGCTTGATTGTTGGAGAAGCATGGCAACCCCATCAAACTTGTCGTTGAGGCCTGCGATTAGTTGAAGAACAAGACGATGTTCATCGACGGGGGAGCCGACATCAGCAAGTTGGTCGGAAATAGTCTTTAAGGCTTGACAATATGATGCGACGTCCGGGAATGCATCCAACCGTGTGGTTGAAAACTGGTTATGGAGATAGACGGCACGTTGATTCTGGTTGTCAAGAAAGACCTTCGCAAGGGTCTGCCAAGCTTCAGCCGCCGTTTTGCTGGATTGAAGAACTGTTTTGAGCAGTGGGTAAGAAATGGTACCATAGATCCACTGCAAAACAAGGTTATCGAGTCGTTTCCACAGGGCATCGTCGGAAGCTTTCTGTTCGTCGGTTTTGGCAGAAGAGGAGGCGGCTTCGGTTGGGATGATATGTTGAATAACCTGATAAGCCCTGCAATGGATTTTGAACAAGGCAGACCATGCATTGTATTCGTCATTAGCAAGGTCTAGGGTGATGGGGATTGCGGATTTTATGTTGGTGACTGCGAGAGCCGGGTGGATGGTTTTCTCAGCCATGGGAGGAAAGGAGAAGCAGGAGAGCAATAGAGATGGAGGATCAGTGGTGAGGCTGCCGGCCAAGGAGGAGGGGCGGAACCCTAGGGTTAGGGCCGGCTGGAAGCAGGAGGAGAAAGAAGGAGGATCTCGAAAATTTTGGAGAGGATTTTGGCAATCACGTAAAGGAAAAGCGTGATACCATGTTAGAATTCAAACGTATGCCACTCCATTGTATTCCACACGTATTTATAGTTACAGAGTTTACATAATGCACCCTACACTATTTACAAGGATACATAAATAATAGCTACTCTAATACTTAGTGGTTCCTAAACTTCAGTTTGTGTTTCTTTAAATATCTAGCTTTTCAATAATGAAAGATGTCAGAAAATTATCCCAAATTATGAATTCTCTTCTTCTGCAATTTTCTTGAATCTAATCTTACATTGGTTTGTGGAGGTACCTCTTCTTTCTAGCATCAGTTCAAATCTTTGTTAGTTTTCTTGATTTATTAGAGAAAACTCACTCAAAAACTCTCTCTATTTTGTTGTACATCCAAACCCTAACTTGGCTAGTATTTATAGACCCTCTACCGACTTGTATTAGGTTACAAACACCTATGGATTAAAACAAATAAAACAAATAAAAGTTTATCCCAAACTCCCCTTGAATTCGGAACATCCCAGTAGCCCACTTCATTGCGTGGGAATTTAAATCAACTTTAGAAGAATGCCACATTGCACCCCTCTAAGTTCAAGAACTTGCCAACAAAATCTTAGTTATGTTTGGATGCTTTTCTTATAAGCAATTTGATCATGCAGTTCATCAATCTTCTAAAGGGGTTTATTACAACTTCTAAGTAGCAAAAGCACAATAAAATGCATGCAACTGCACACTGCTTATTAGCATTCACATCCCATTCCTTATAATGATGTGAGGGTAAACCTTAAAATTTAAGGTGTAATTTTGAGTGGTTGTGAATAGAATTGAGAAAAATATTTAAGGAAAAATTTGGGAAATCCATATATTTGAGGAAAAATCTGGTGAATCTTTAAAATTTAAGGTTTGAAGAGAGAGAAAATGTAATGATAAAAGTATAAAAAATATTATTTAATTGTGGTTGTGAATGGAAGAGAGAGAAAAAATAATAATAAATATATAACTCATTCATTATTTGATTCTGATAATAAAATAACACCGTGTCCCCATCATTTTACTTTTGGATACTGTTATTATTCTGCAAACCAGTTTATTATCATTATTACATAAGATTAAACCCACCACTGCAACTTGTCAACTCGATACGTTCTAAATTAGCGACGGGCCTCCTCGGTCATGCACTTTCGTGATATGAGAGACAAATTTTGACAGTCAAAATAAAACCTGTCAGTTGATATTGCAAAGGATTGTCATCTTTACCATATCTAAGGATGAATTTTGTTTTGAGAAGTGTGTTCAAGTACGCCGTGTTAGTTGAAGTTTAGATACAGTAGTGGATCTTGAGTTTTTTTTTGTTTTCGCATAAAAAGACCACCTCATTTTTGAAAATTACTGTCTTCTGCCTAAAGATTTCGCAATTCGCATACACCCAAAATACTTTGATCTGAAGTTATCAAAACCACAATTCAAAAACATGCATATCGAGAGATTACGAAATCTAGAAAACCTACATAACTTAAATTGGAGGCCTGAATTGTCGATCCTTGACCTTCTCAAATCATTTCCGATTAACGCTTTTAATAACTTTTGTCTTATAATAGGCAAGCTGTCGCAAGTAGTTGAGAGTATGTTCTTAGAACAGTTTGCCAAAAAATATATATATATATAGTAATCAAGAAGTCAAGATAAACGTCAACCCTATCTTCAATTCGTCTAATGTTCAAACTTCAAAGTAATCATATATATATGATTGGAACTTTGTTTTGGTTTTTCAAGATTTTATTGTCGGATTAAGAAATTCAATGGTAACTAAAGCAAGTAAAGACATAATTGAGACCCCTAAGTGCATATGTATGTACTTATGTTGTCTTGCTTGACAAACATTAACAATTCTACTAACCTCCAAACTTAAGGATATTCTCATTTCTTTACGGTTATAAGTCCCTCTCTTCTCTTTATCTATCTCGTGAATATAAGCTCATATCCTATCATGGACGAGTGACGATAAACATATAAATCGCGTTATCAAGAACCCAAATCTTTCTACCAAAGTTATTCATGGGATCAGGGTTATTTGCAATGCACACATCATCTTCTGAAAATATGTGGATAGGAGGAGCATTAGTGTTGATCATGGTTCTCACCATCCTACTAAGGAAACTAGGATTTTGTGTGGACTCCAAAGCAAAAGCAAGATCTTTGGCTAAAGCCCAAGTTAGCCAAGATCACAAAGACATAGGGTTATCTTCATTAACAAGTGCCAAGAGTATTAGGACTTATGCACTTGAGGAAATCAAGGTGGCGACTAGGGATTTTAGAATTCGGATAGGCGTTGGAGCCACGTCGTATGTTTATCTAGCCGAGCTCGGGGATGGGAGGTTCGGGGCGGTGAAGAGGGTGATGGAGGAGAGGGGTGGTTGCCAGAAAATGTTTCTTGATGAAGTCTCCATCTTGCTTAGGATTTGTCATCCTAACTTGGTTGGCTTGTTGGGTTTTTGCCTAGACAAAGGTAAGTTCAATCATATTTTGGTTTAATTAGATAAGCTACTTGAACATCTTTAGCTAAATTTACAAAAGTTTAAGGAATAGATTTATGGTATTGATGAATTAACCCTTGGCTAAAAGTATTAGGTTATGTAATTTCTTAAAACATATTGACATTATGGGATAATTTGATTTTAAAACTAGAAGATATATTAAAATGGTTTTTGTGTTTCAAACATGAAAACGTTTAGGTTCATTGTTTGTTTTGTAACAAAGAAACATATCCGCTAAAAATCATACTACACGGTATGATTTAGTATTTTGTATCCTAATCTTAAGAACAATAAGATAAGAACAAAAATTCTTAACAAATAACTAAAAATTTTAATATTTTGTATCTTAATCTTAAGACTTTTAGGACACGATGATCACATGTATGTTATTTTCTCTCTTTTACCGAACGAACGGATGTAAAGAGGAAAAAATCTATCAAACAACGATCACCAAAGCTTTGAGCAAGCATATTCCTAGTTTTGTTTTCCTCCGTATTGCCCTAGGATTGATATATTGTTTTGATCTTAAGGGGTTATCTTGTGGAAAACTAAGTATTCTTTCAAACATAAACTAATATTTATAATTATAATTATAATTATAATAATAATAATAATTATTATTATTATTTGTTAGAGGTAACAATCGATATGTTTTATATATGTGGGTTTATAACTAGTCAATCTTATAAAATATGCTAGCTTAAAATAGCTCTCTTTGTTACCGTCACCGACCTCCACCACTATTGTCGTATCCATCATCACTACTGTCACTTGCCGTCATAATAAATATAGCTAGTGTGCTCATTTTGATGAAAAATTACAAAGCGACTCTTTTCGACCAAAAAATATAGCTAGTGTGCTCTTTTTGATCGGAACCCGTTTTGATCCAAATTGATATATTTATATTTTTTTTGGACGGCTAACAAAACTTTTTATTACCTGCGTTGTTCACAAATCAAATTAATAGTATTTATTTATTTAATTTTGTTTTAAATTTTCTCATCTAATTTAAAATAAATGGAACTAATCATTATTCTTCATATATTGGTTTTTTTTTTCAAAATTCTTTATTTTATTTTATTTTAGTTTATTGTCTATAAAATGTTTTTAGTACAGTAAAAACAAATAGCTATATACATTACTCAGTCATTAACTATCAAACAATTAAGTTTCATGTAAAGTTTCTTACTATGTCAGTCTTTTACTTAGCCAGCTTTAACTTAGTTAACTTAGGCTAACTTTTTTGAATCTTGACTATGTCATTTTTAATATCACATATGTATTAATTTAAAGTTAGTTTCTTCTTTAAGAAAAAGCATAAATAATAATAATATTAATGTTTTTATTTCTATTAATAAAAACAGGTGATAATATTAATTAATCTTTTTTTGAACCATGACCTTTTTTAACAGGTGAACAGCTTCTTCTACTAGAATACATACCAAACAAGAGCCTTTTTGATAGATTACACACCCACAAAGGCAAGTTATCTGGATGTCTCTCATGGTCCAGCCGTTTAAGCATTGCTCTAGACATCGCTTACGCCCTCGACTACCTCCACTCGGTCGCGGACCCTCCCGTCATCCATAGAGACGTCAAGTCATCCAACATCCTTCTCATAAACGACGATCATGCTAAACTTGCAGACTTTGGCCTATGCAAATTAGGCCATCATGACGCTTTCAGTGTTCAAACTCCAACAATCATACGCGGATCCTTAGGCTATGTGGATACCAATTACCTCAACACGGGTCTAGTATCACCTAAGAGTGATGTATACAGCTTTGGTGTTTTACTGCTTGAGCTTATAACCGGGATGAAGTCATTACAAGGCTCGGTGACTCTGGCTGAGTGGACGAGTGAGTGTAGAAAACACGAGGATGTGGAAGTTATGATGGGTATGTTGGATCCGAAGCTAAATGGTCAAGTGAATGTGGAGGAACTGCGAGTTCTAGTCCATGTTGCCAACATGGCGCTGTTAGAGAACTCGATGGCGAGACCAAATATGGCGGAAATCGCGTATAAGATATCGAGTTGTATGGAGCATTCACCAGAAGCCGATTTGCCCGTATGATTAGACTCATTGGTAGTAAGTATATACATTGTTAATTTATGTTAGGTGCACATATATATAGGTGCATCACACCTAAAATGTATATACATTGTTGATTTATGTTAGGTGCACATATATAGGTGCATCACACCTAAAATGTATATAACATTTTTCTATAACAGAGAGAAGTGATGCAAAATATCATTGTTTTACTTCATTTGCTATTTGTTTTCTAGCAAGTCTAACAGAAGATACAAGCACTAGCACCAAACACTTTATGCTGGATATAGTCTTTCTCAATTCTCATGATGCCTAAAGGTACCAACTACCAAAATATATCTTGATACAATGGTTCAACCTATACGGGTGTTGGTCATTCATGTCTCATACCCGATTGTAAAACTTTGTCCATACCCGTCGTTAATTGTCAGGTAATTACCCTTTGGTTATCAAGTAAGTATATATGTTATATACCCATTAGTTTATTAAAATATATGTTATATACCCATTAGTTTATTAAAAAAGTTACTCATTGTAATTTTAAAGTACATTTCTTTTTCTAACTATTCTAATTTTTATGTATATTTTTGTTTATAAATTATAACAAATGTCAAAAGTAAAATATGATAAAGTACCTATATAGCTATCAGGGACACAACAATTTTTTTCACATGGGAACTTACCATAGCAAAAAATTGTAGCCACGATAGCATTTGTTAATGACCAAATTCATAGCGAAATGATATCTTCTACGGGTTTGGCCGTAGCAAATAAAGCCCCTTAACAATGGGTATAACATATTTTCACCTAAGATGATATGCCACTACACACTGATGGGTATAACACCCAGCCTAATGCCCTAACACTCTTACGTGTTTGTCAATTAAATCAACTCAAATTATACAAATCGACTTGAGTCTACTCAGATTATACATCATGTCAAAAGAAAGCTCTTTCATAAAACTTATTATCTTAAACGGTCCGAATGTACACCGTATTCCCACAGTCCTAATGTACACCATATTTCCAGCATATGAAGCAACAAAAACAATCGTTTCCCTTAAATACAATGGCTTCTCTCCCAGTAACCAAAAAAAAAAAGATCAACAGATGAATCTTAATAGCACACAATGTTATAAAACTCGAAACACGAATCTTTACCTGGAACCCTCTCAACCCGAACAGCCCGATCACACATCTTTTTTCCTTTCAATCTGTGTTGATCTTCGTAGAGAAATCTTCCCATGTGCAAGTTCAGCTTGTGACATTTAGAGCTTTTGCCATGCGAAAAACCAATTAACCGAGTAGATCACTGAACAAACTGGGGTTTTGACTTGTCGGGTTTACGCCCATTTGCCTAACAAGTGTGTCTTTGTCCAAAGCATCTTTAAGGCTTGGACCCTTGGTCAGCGATGCTGTTCTATTGCTTGGATTTGGTGCGCCATTCATGTTATCTTTCTCGTTAATGAGTGGGTTCGGATTCTGATTCTGTCCATTGGTAGATGCTGTTGTATACACGGCCGTAAGATCGGGACCATTTGAAGTAGTAGTAACAGCACTATCATCTTTGCTCAAATCAAGAAGACCTTCTAGTTGTGTAAATGGATCCACAGTGGAAGAATAACTACTCGAGGGACCAGTCGGTTCACCCAAATCAAGCAAGTCAGGTGGAGGTGGCTGAACCGTAGCGGTTACGATTGTGGGCTGCACTTTATCGTCTCCATGATTGGTCGTTCTTGAAACCTTACTGTAACCTGCAGCACCACCAGATTGCTTCCTTTCAGACCTTGCAGTTCTACCGCCAAACAGTGATGCAGCCAGTTTTTGCTTTTCTTCTGAAACCTCAATTTGTGGCTCTCTTGGTTCGTGTGATTTTGATATCACATTATCCAGTTGTGTTGCACCGTTAACCGAGGTCCTGTGGGAATCAAAGTTTGAGGTAGATGAGGATGCAGCAGATGAGTAAGCGGGCTTACCCCACTTCTTTTGAACCCCATCAAGGCGTAACCTCAGTTCGGTTGAGCCTGAATCCGCATCAGATACGGGTCCTGAGGTCAAGGTAGGTTGATAAGAAGGCTCGGGTATGGGTGCGGGTACTAATTCAGTTGGGTAAGTAAGTGTGGGGGGTAAATTAGTAGGGACCGCAGGTTTTGGAACCTCATAAGCCTCAAACCTAAGAGAGTGAGTTGGATGTTCATACGGGTTATGGTTTCTGATGTTGCTAATATTAAGGGTTCCGGATCGCTCATTCTCAGGGATATAGGGTTCAGCCCCCTGCTCTAATGAGTTGTGGACATAATTATTAAGAAACGAAAGGCTCTTATCGATCTGCATGTAAACATTGATATTAAAGTTATTAACCATTAACATTTGAAACTACAGTTACTATGCACAAAAGGTCACCTCAATATCTTCACAGCTTGCATCTAATGGCATTATATCCTCTATGGCATTGGCATCCAGACTGAGGATTGATTGGAATTCATATGCACGTTGTTGGAGATCAGATGAGTGAGATGCTGATAACTCTTCGAGCAATGATTGGCACTGCAACAGGAGATGGTAACTTAACCTTGAATTACCAGAAATTTCTAGGAATTTTTTAAAATTCCATATGATCTTACTCGAAATGAAAAATGACATGAAAGATGGGTAAGCATTGACTGACCTCTGGTAACAAACTCATTTTTCTTCCGGCTGCTTTCTCAAAACAATATACTTTCATAAGTGCTGTAACGGCATATGCCTTCAAAATTGCAGAAAACAGAAAGTTGTTATATGATCAAAAAACTAATATACCATTTAGTCATTGTTCATAAAGCTAGTAAACATACCTTAACTATATCATCGCTTGAATGTGCTTCTGCCACGTCACATAGCTTGCCACTAATATAGGAGGCGGAATATTTACCATCTGCGGTTCCATATTCACCCAACACCCAGCATATGACCTGTTGTCAAATCTAATATATAAGATTTAAAAAATAAAGAATGTGGTAACCATGCCCATATTAAAATGATCATTAAACCTGAATGTACCTGGAGAAACGCTGATGGAAGTTTTGGCTCATCAACTATTTTCAGATAAGATTCCACCTAATAATTCCAATTATATAACCAAAGAGAAACCTTAACCGAATGATAATATCCCATATCATAAACTGTACTAAAAAAATTTAATATCAGCTGAAATAACACAAGGGGCAACTAATTCAAGGATTACATACCGCGGATGATCTCAATTGACTATCTGCTGCATCATCATCCTCTCCAAATCCCTCAGCAATCAACCTCATCAAATTATGTGCCACCTTAGGGTTCACTAAATCCCCAGCATGCTGGAAAACTTTGTTCATGATCTGTAAATTTAGAAAATGAAAATTTAAAATTCTTGAGAATAAATCTACGAAAATGTCATCTCAATGTATACGCATGTATAAACCTGGATAAACCAATGGTTGCTGGGAGCAAATTGTTCGGCAAGCTCCACACATCTTGATGCTGTTTCAGTTTTATAATGACTATCATTAATGCTAATCATGTAATCAATCATACGGTCTACTATCACTTCCACATTGGAGGATTTCGTCATTTTATAAAGCAGCTCAAAGGTTTTCCTCTTTAGAGTGTCATCTGGATCCTGTATCAACAGGTACTAACCTTAGTTTCAAACAGATACACAAATAGATCAATAAGCTAGATAAACAAATAGTTACTGAATTAACTGACCTCTAAGCAATCAATTACAGCAAGTTGATGTTGTTCAGCAATACCTGGGCTTATTTGTATCAATCTACCAAGAGCATTGATACCCATATACCTCAAATTATGACTGTCACTCTAAAATACAAAAAAAGATATATATATAATATTTGCAAATACAACTTGGTGTATATAAAATAAAATAAAAACAACTTCTATGCTTCAGGTGTTGAGGACATAAGGAAACACCTTGAGGAATTTAGCAATTGCATCAGCAGCTGTTTCCAATAACTTGGGACTCGGTTGTATTGAAGAGATGCAACATATGCATTCAAAAAGAACGGCATTTCCTATGTTACTAACTGTGTCACTTTTCCTCATTATGTCCCCAATGACTGTATACATTTGCTCACTGGACTTTTTGTCACCACTACCAAGTAATGCCATGATTTTTAGCAACTTAATCTGCATGTTGAGAAGAACTAATTATGATGCCAAAAATTAAGACTTGCTTTCAAATTATTCAAACTTGAGGTAATAATATCAATAATCAAAATCATGAATAATTTTAATAGAAGATTATAAAACCATTTTTAAGAAACCGGAACCACTTTTTAGCGGTTGGACACGCCTGATGAAGAATTTTTATACGAGCTGTCCTTTCAGTAATCAATGCGAAAACATGTTGTATACGCTGTTGAATACAAGTGAACAACTGAACACTCGTGCATTCACAGATTCACTAGCATTTTCATAATCGACATAAAAAATACACATATTCATTATTCAGCACACGATAATGTATTCAATGGTGAATCAAATACTGTTACTACATGACACTAAAGATTTACTTGGACGGGATGTGTTATACCGAACAAATTGCTGAGCTGTCAAGAAGGCACAGGCACGAAGCACAGATGAGGATGCTGAGGTTGGTTTGTGGGCACAAAGATGAACCAAATAATAAATGAAGTTTTTCGGGGGAGGCATGCAGTGGCACGTATCTCGTATAAGATAAAGGAGGGGAGATGAAGATGGTTTGGCCATGTGAAGAGGAGACAGTTGATGACCCCATTGTCAGTCATGATCATGAATACCCTCACTGTGGAGGGGAGGAGAAGCAAAAGTAAACCCAAGTTGACATGGGATGAGCGGATTAGGCAAGATTTGCTAGACTTCCTAGACTATCAAGGGATAGAAGCTATTGGAGACGTCGTATTAGGATTATGAAATATTTAGAGAGTGTATAGATTTGTCCTACATGTGTCTTGGGACCTTATCTTTTCTTATATTGTTCTCTGCTTAAGCCTTAGAATTAGCCTTGCCTTAGCCTTAGCGTTGTCCAGGTGTATCAACCTTGTCAAATGAAGGTTTGCATAATTTTCTAGTATAGTTTACCCACCATTGTATGTTAGTGGTAGTTTATACTATTCTTTGGTAGTACGATTATACTGGTTGCTTGTTGTACTATTCTTCGCCATATTTATATATGATATATTCTTGTTATACCTTTGAGCCGAGGGTAGGGAATTCAAACACTCATATACGCCGCATAACCCAATTACAGTAAAACCTCTATAAATTAATAATGTTGGGATCGGGATATTTTATTAATTTAACGAGATATTATTATATCGATAAATTAATGAATTATTAATTTAAAGAATTGGCTTATATTCATGAGCAACTCTCAAATTAATGCATCGACCTTTAACATTTCCATATCCGTTCACTTTACCTATTTGAATAATACATAAACAAGGACCTTCAAACTCCCATGTACATTCACACATTAATGAACTTGTCAAGTTCAATGTACATAGATCTAAATTGATCACTATAAAATGTTTAATGATACCGTTCAAAATCCGGTTGATGATGATGTTGATTATGATTCAGTACATCTCGAACCGGTCACTTGGAAAGAAGCATTGCAAGCGGTAACAACTCTTCACAACTTTTTGTTGCACTACGAGAATACAGTGCCCCAACTCTTAAGTGCAATGGGGAGATTTAAAGATGAACTCAATATAGATTTGAAGTTTACAAAAAACAAATGACTATAGATTCATTTTTTACTAGACAACCCTAGAATTTTAGAATATTTTAGTAATTATTAATTTATAGTTTTGTTGGGACCTATATATTTACATTGGGATTTCAAAAAAAAAATATTATCTTATTATTTTATCGATTAGGGTCCAATTTTGTACTGGTCCCAAGTTGGGACCGGACAAATTATTAATTTTATCGAGATTATTAATTTATTGAGTATGGCATTCAACATGTCCTTACTGCTATTCTAACAAAGATAAATAGAATACGAATTTACTCTGTTTTTCCTTCATACCTCCACTTTTGCATGCACTTCTAGTTATGCCTAGTTACTACCACTAGTATGATTGAGAATCTTAATCCATAGATACGGGTACAATCTTGAATAGTGCCTTTCTAGGCATGGGGATGCATGTACACGCTAGGGGGGTAATGAAAACCAAAAATTCTTAAAACTAAGGATGTGGTGATGAGTTTATAGATGTGTACGTGCGCGTAGGAATGCTTGTGTAAATCTAAAATGAACACATAAGAATCTAGTTGTCAATGATTAATACATTAAGTATTTCAGATTAATTTAATATCTTAAGATCCTTTTACTATTACCTAACGTGTCTAAGGTATTTGAAAAACAACTTGTTAATGCATTCTTATTCTCTCCAAGTAAAACATAAAGTTCGTATTTTTCTGTTTTAGCCTTTGCTAGTTATTTTTTAGTACAAATACCAACTTTTTTTCTTGTATCCCTATGAATTCATAATTCATAATTAACTATCTAAGGAAACAACTAACTGTGCATGAGGCGCGCACACTTCCGTACCGTTGCAGAACTTCACTACTCACCATGCCACCGCCAAAGCACCCCAACTTCCCAACTACCTTTTTTAAGTACAAGAAGCAGTGGACGAACTGAAATGGATGTAACCATACATCGATGGTAGGAGTAAGATCTATAATACATGAGGCAAGGCCGGGTCGCACCAACTAAGGTGGTCTGATCATCTTCAACATAGAACTTTGAATGAGACGGCTAGAAACATAGAAGATACTTTAGTGGCGGTATAGGCCAGCCATATTGACATGGCGTGTGGTGTAGTAGTGGAGAATGATTTGCATAAGTGGTGTGAACCAAAGGAATTGGCATTGGATAAGAGTTCAGGGATGAACTCTCTTCATGTCTAGGACCCTAAGGACTCGCTTTATTTGCTTCTAAGTTGCAAGGTTTCAATATTTGTTTTGGGTTCAAATTTTTTCTACCTTATCAAGTTCTAAAATTGTTGGTGTTAAGCTTTATGTTGGTTATGAATGTTTTCCCATTACATAATGGAGCACATCTAGATGCAATCCTGCTAAAAATATGTCCAACATTAAGTTTTAAGTTAGGCACTTGAGCAGTAATGTCGTCATCACTAAAATTAGTAAATCATATAGCTGATCTGTTTCCACCTTCCATAAAATTATAAATATCAAGCTTTGCTCCTCCAAGGAAAGAAGCAGAACAAGAGAGACCGAAAGAACCAAATAAAACTAGCACTCCTATCCGAGAAAAACCTGCAACATTTGACTTGGCATGTAGTTCATAAAAATGTTTGGTTGTCGATCAAAAAACAAAGAAAATGTATGGAACAATAACAAAGTCACTGATTGCAAGTAATGATTACTAATGAGTAATGAGCAACAAATGTAGAATAGAACAGAAAACTCGCCAAATCGAAAATACTACATTCCTTAGCAAACGACCCAAAAAGGAGAGAGATGCTTTTTTAAGAAATGCATACCTGTATGAAAGGAGCAGGTGTCTGATGATACTCGTAACTTTTTGGTAATCTGCGTTCAGCAACTTGTTTAAGAATGTTCACAAAGCTTCCAACTAAATCCTTGTATAGATTTACATCTATTGTGATAAGATCATATAAAGGGCAAAGTGTAGCACCCATCACACCAGGGTCATTATCTGAAAGTTTCTGCATATAGAAGACGTATGAATCAAGGAACCGAAAATCTTGACGTTATCACAATATCAACTTTCATGATTAGTAAAAAATGCTTCCAGTATGCAAAAAGACATATTAGAGATCATATAATTGCATTGGTAGAGACATCTTTTGTAACTCGATATGTTATGCAAATAAATCATAAACAAAATGGACCACATACAATAAATATGAGCTAAAATATGATGATTCTACTCCTAAATTCTCAACTATATTTTTATTCAAATCAAGTTGCGGAAATAACCACATTTCTGCTGTGTATGCAGATGCTTCCCATAATTCTCACAGTTTCATCTCCTCAAATGATGTTATAGACTTATAGATGAGCCCAAACAGCTGGACTGGGTACAATAAAGCGAATTATAGTTTCAGCTCTCCTAATTTGTCAGTTACTTGAGTAGTTGTGTTGTTCTAGGCTATGTTTTTACCATTCTCTGTATTAATATTAGTTTATACTAGCCCATCCAGTCATCCAACTCAATTCAAAGCCCACTTAGTTTCTCACAACTACACAAGTAGAAAATCCGTATAGCCATAAAGCACCAACCTTCCTGAAATTGGATACAAGATGATTCACAGAGGATGGAGATCTCTGATGAAAGCTATGCAGCGCCATTACAGCCTTCTTCCTAACCGCTTCCTTTGGATGGGCCAACAACTCAACCACCTGCTGAATCACAGCAGGTATAGTCTCCTCGTTAATCAACTTACAACACGCGTTCAGAGCAGCACAAACGACCAAAAAATTATCCGATTTCAAATCCTTCTGGATCGTATTCACAATCAATATAATCAAATCATGATCCTCGTTCAAAAACAGCGTAACGGCCAGATAACCGGTGCGTTTCAGTAAGAGTGAATCGTCATGAGTCATTTTAACGGCGTGAATGTACCCGAAAGAAGCATCGTGGCCAAGCATCTCGATGTAGACGAGGCGGATGATGTACTCTTTCATCTTCCGTTTGGGGGTATCTGGCTCGTTGATTCGACGTTTTAGGGTTTCGATCTCGTGGAGGACTATACGATCTTCTTCGGATTTTGAACGGGTTTCTCCGATTGATTTGACGAGATCGAGGAACTCCTTGGACTGGCCGAAGCCGCCCTGGGAGCCCATTGCGAGCTCCCTGCCGATAGTCTTGAGCTGCTCCAGTTTTGCAGGTATTGGATTATTCAGGGTTTTGGATCACGGAATTGAGTAAGCAACGAGGACAGGGGAGTTAAATTTGGGGAAGATCATGTGGAAGAGGATGGTAAATCTGTAGAGACACGTGTAAGGCACGTGGCTTGGGGCTTGAAGTTTGTGTATTAGTTTTTTTCTTTTAACAAAGCAACTCCTACATTTTTGGTTTTTTTTTTCTTTCTTTACGGCTAAGTATTAACATTCGGCTACTCAAAACAACTTTAATGGCGAAAGGACAGAGGATCGAGTCATAGTCTCGGGTCTGTTGAGACCATCCTGAAAAAAAAACCCACCGCTAGAGGGTCCACTGTGATAATACCTGAGAGCTTTAGGGATCGAACTCTTAACCTCTAGATCAACAAATCTCTCCATTATCACCTCATACCAGAAGCCTAGTTGTTAACCCCTACATTTTTTAGTCACTACTTTCACTTGATTAGATTTTGAATCTCTAATTTTAACATTTTGATGTAACACATATCGTTTAACCATCAGAATGCCTCATTAAAAATATGTAATGATAGACTCTACGTTGTCTTCTTAGAAAAGTCAATCTATCATCACCAGTATGAACCAAGTGGCTCCCTTGGTTACATTGTTGTAGCTTCATGAGTCTTATATCATGTATTATCTTTACCTCATGATATTAGACCGTGGTAGTAGATCACATGGTCAAATAACGAGTGGTCAAGTGGTTGCTTGACTCATATGGAACACCATCACCCTCCACACCTCATGCTCACGTGAATGGTTTGCTTGCTCTGTTCCACACCACACCACGATCATTATTTACACAATAGCCACATGAAACTTTACATATTACCCTCTCCAACAGTCAATTTAAAAAAAAAAAACACATTTTCCAACCCTAATGGGTATATGATAGTTTTTTAATTACTAATTTTTTAATCCTATAAATACATTGTTCTATTTTGATGATGGCTTAAGCAAGTTATCATTCCATCGAGGTAAGAAGTTAAGTCACCTCACGACTTGTTGTGTTGTTAAAGATCATCCCAAGTGCTTGACAATATATACGGTATTTCAATTTTAGTTTATGTAAACGTTTTATTAATTTTTTTTCTAAATTGTGTATTTTTTTAGTTTAGAAATTAAATATTTATACTTAATCTTGAATAGTATAGTGATTCGTTACGTAGGTTGAGTAAAGTGGAATGTAGTGTAATATAACGAGTAACAATTGAGGCGACAACGAGATAATGATGTGTGGTAAGTATCAGTTTTGAGTTGTTAAAATATCACAAGTCACATTACCACTTTATCTTTTAAAAACCGGGAATCAACAAGTTAGACCTCGTAAAAACTTATGATTTTGATAGTTAAACATGTATTAAGGGATATCAATAACTAAGATGTTCTAAGTTGCAGTTCAAGTCTACCATAGTATGATGATTTTATTCTAGTAAATTTAAAAATTTAGATTGTGATGATTTTATTCTGGTAAATTTAAAAATTGTTGTTTAAAAAAGTAGTTAAACATTTCCAACTAATTGCTTGTTACTAATGAGTCAGATGTCCACTGTCCAGGCTACAACATGCTATGCTATGGGCCGGCCCCATATGTGCCAATAATCATTTTTCAACCCAACGAGGCACTGATGAATAATCTTTTAGTTTTTTTTTTTAACGGTAAATTTGGATTACTGACGGAGACATTCCCCTGGCCAACTTGTAAGTAGGGGTGTCGAAAATACCCGAACCCGACTAACCCGACCCTACCCGAACCCGAATAAGATAATTAGGGTCGGGTCTATTAGGGTCTAAAAGGCTTAATTGGGTTAATCGGGTTAACCAGACAAACCCGAATTGTAGTTAGGGTCGGGCTTCGGGTTATTTTTTATAAATATTTTGGGTTTCGGGTTAACCCGAATAACCCGAGTAGTAGAGAGTTTAGTTTGAATTTATATATAATCTATAGGGGTTGTGAAATGACTTGGATAATTTAGTAACTAAAATAATTATAATTTAATAATATGTTAAGGAAAATATAATGAAATACATAACAAGGTTTATGTCAAATAGCCGAGCGTTGATCTATATGTTTTTTGAATTTTAAGTCTTTATACTCTCTGATTTGAAAACAATGGATAGAATTTTTTGTTTTATTCCTTTTCTTTTTGTTGACTTCACAAATGTCATCCTCTATGTTCCTTTTAAAAACTTTATATATGAAGATTTTGATAAATCATAAATCTCAGTATTATTTGTGACCAGCCTTAAACTATTATTATATATACTTGTATTTAATATTTAATTTTAAAAAGTAAAAGATGCCAAGTTATATATATTTTTTTCTGTATTCTTCTTGTTAATCATCAACCTTAGGTACTTACAAACAATATTAACCCGAAACCCGACTAACCCGACCCTATTAACCCGAAACCCGACTAACCCGAACCCTACTAACCCGAATCTTGATAGGGTCGGGTTGCGGGTGAGATATTCTTTTTTAAAAACCCGACTAACCCGACCCTAATAACCCGAAACCCGATCGGGTTGACCCGATCGACAGCCCTACTTGTAAGCCCTATTTTTTATTATTTTTGTTATAAGTGGGACTTGAACCCAAAACCTTTAGATAAGAGGTTATACACTTTAGCCACTAGGCTAAGCTAGTGGGTGTGTGAATAATCTTTTAGTTGACATGCGATTTTGTGAACGAGATGAACTGGTAGTAGTTTTCCTACTAAAACATTCATTAGAAAATTGTCAAAAAAATAAGGGGCTTTTACATATATACCCTTCGTAAATCATTTTATTACATATATACCCAAGCCTAAACCTCAATTACATATATCCCCTTCCTAAACCATATATATTACATATTTACCCACTTCATTTAAAAAAAGTTATTAAATGACTATAATGCCCTTGAGGAGTATTTACATATGTTCCCTTCTAATATGATCAATTACATATTTATCTAAAAAAACAAAAAATGTCCCCTTTTCACCTTATATATATATATACTAGTTTTTGATACCCGTGCAACGCACGGGTGGGTTTTAAAAAATGAATCCGAAATTTAAAAAATTATAATAAATGTAATTCGATAATTGAAATCAAAGGAAAAAACAAACATTCGACAATATAAAAATGAGTCTTTGATACCCGTGCTATGCACTGACAGATTTTAAAAAAAAAACTATAGTTATAACAACATTGGAGAATGTAAAAAAATTACATTTGAAACAATACATACTAAATGATTTTAAACAGATTAAATTAAGTGTTTAACTTATAACTTAAAAAAGTTAGTAGCTATCCATACATACTAAATGGACGAACCCGGTATTTAGGAATCAAATCCTTCATGCTATGATTTATGAACCATTGCCTAAGAATACAAACATGTAAGGAATATGCAATTGATATAGCAATAATTAGTACACAGTTACAAACAGTATAACAACCATCTAAGATTAGCAGTTTACAAAAGGACCCTACAGATCTATTTAGCAGTTTTGTTTTACACAGGAAGAAGCATGCTATTCATATACTACTAAACTTAAAATAATTAGAAATGGCATAGCAACCGTATAATAGTAGCAACTTACAAAAACATTAGGTGGATTTCTTTTAGCGGTTCAAAAGATGACTTGTTGCTGTGGTGGTCTAAGAAAATGGAAATGATCCATCTTCAAACAAAAGCGGAGATTGTTCATCAGCCAATTCTTACAAAAGTATTCCTCCTAGTAACAAAATATCTACTTGCAGCTCTTTTAAATGTTCAAAATATGATGACTTTGTCCCTTCCCTAACCCATGTAAGAAAAATGGTGGCTTCGTCCCTTCCCTAACCCGCCTCCTTTTCAAACCGCTACTCTACAGCCTGCTTCTTCTTTGGGTCACTTTCTGCAGGGTCTGTACATGATTACATGTGTAAATCCGAACAAAAACCATAAATAGTTTCATCATCTATGAAATCAGGGTCCATTTATAATTTTATTCCAGGTTCATACTCATCATATAGGCTAATTACATTGTTCAGAAATATATCAAAGCCTATTTATTTTTATAGGGGTCAAACATTTGACTTCTCAATGGCACACTCAAATTCAGAGTTTCAATCCACATAAGTGGAATGCTTTTTAGACATTCTCAAATCAAAGAATTATAGTTCATAACACTCAAAATGTTACCCCTGTTGACCTTTTAAAGGTCAAACTTTTGAAATGTTGGAGTTGAAAAGAATTGGTTCTTAGTAGGGGAAATATATCAACTCTGAAAATAACATAGAAGTGTGGTTCATAAAACTTTAAATTTTACTCCCTGTTGACCTTTTTAGGTCAAACCGCTGAACTTTTAGTGCCACACTTAATCTGAAAATAATCAGGCTCCATTTAAAATTTCTGGGTTATTTCATCATCTATGAGATGAAATTCTAATTTTAAAACCTTTTGTTTTTTAAAATAAGTTATAGAAGTATAAAATTCTTCAAATGTAAGCCAAAAACATCTTAAACTAAACCATAATATGAGAAATCAAAATTTTAACTTTAACAACAAAGCAAGTTCAGAGATTTAACAACCCATATATTCCACTTATGGTTATAGAGTATAAGAATTAAGAGTGAAACCTGTTATTTCAAAGGTCCTTTTGGCTTCAAGGTCTGTTGATTCAGTACATGTCGACTTTGGCCTTGCCACAATTTAGCCTCATTAAAAGCAAGAGGGCACAAAACTCCTAATTTGGAATTGTGAACCTGTTGTCAGATCAAGGAATGAGCTTTCAGATCCTCCAAATGGTTACCGGATTCATACTCAGCATGCTCAAAGAATGTGATTTTATGTAATTAAGAGATAGTCCATGACACTTTGGACAACATTGAGAAATTGAAGACCAGATACTTACTTATATAGCACTTTATATATTGACAACTTTATCCTAATGAGTTTGCATAAAAATAAGTGATTTTAAAGAGTTAACTATTTATTATCATTAAATGAACCTTTTAAGAAATAAATATACATATGAACTTCAACTTCAAATAAATGTGTCCGGCTCATCTTTTTTTCTTTTTTTGTTTTGTTTTGTTATGCATACATTGATTGACACATGCAATTACAAAGAAGTTATGCATTACGGTGAGATGTATGTTCAATTATAACATTTGATCATAATGACTTAAAGGACCATAACTTAGCCTCCATCAATAGCATTTCTGTAAGCAGTTAACTGAAACCAAAGGTTGTAATATCTTGATAACTGGTAGATAACTAATATTAGCATAAAGAACTTTCAAGAATTATATAACTATCTTGGACTATTATGAATTTTGTTGAATGTTTTAACATAGTTTTATTTTCATAAGTCCGAATAAGTCACACAGATAAAAAATATTATCAAAAGTATAAGAATTATTATCAAAAGTAGTTATAAGAATTATTTTTGGGTTTTCATTCCTTGCACTACTTAAATACAACACACAAATAATCAGGTTTGCTCATCAACCGATTTAGAATATGCTTAACCCATTTATAAACCACTACCAATTATGACCCAAGTACAACTTCATTACAACTCGTTCGATGTGTTTAGATAAAGATGTTACACATAAACAACTTTAAGTAGATCTAAGTTAGAGTTAATTGCTTTGACTAACTATCAGAATGTGATTATTTAACTTCTAATTAATAAATAAGTAGATAACAACTACCTTCAGTATACCTAAACATCAAACAACAATTATATGCTAATATTGGCAAGTGATGCAAGATACATACCATTGAGCCTTGATGCAACGTGTCCATCCAGAAGCATTGTTGATAACCATGAAATAATTGAAGAAAATGAAAACAAATTAAGACCGAATCAAATATGCAAAACTTCTTCCCATCGTCCCACATCAGCACAAATGTTGTAAAAGCTACACAACCTCTATCTGAAGATGGCTCAAAATAAATAAGCTTTTGTTATGAAAATGGCAGTTCTAATTAACTATTTACCATTTTAACCTGAGAGGATCAATATCAATAGCACCATGTGTCATACCATAGTGGCACTTCATTTTTAAATTATTATTATTTTAATTTGTCAGGAGAAGCTAGTAGTTCTACCCTTATCCAGAGAGAAAATATTTGGATGTCTAAGCCTTTTCATTAAAGAAACCTTAATATTAATGCTATACCAAATCGCAGCAGTAGCTGCGTAGCTGCTGTAGCTTGACCTACGGTAAACAATTCTCTGGACTTGGTTATGGAAATAAACAAAGTGAACACAGTAAATTCATTCATAGTTTGGGGTTATAGAAAATAATAAAGCATGCATAGAAATGGGAAACGTAACTAAGAAAAATTACAATATATATAGACCATCCATTGTATAAATATGGTGTTAATTTTCATCAACAACCATCGATGGTCATGTCCACTTTGCACTCTGAAAACTTCAAAAGTTCAAATCTTGATAGTCTCTTACCAGATTTGCAATCCCCTAGCAAATAAAGAAACATAACTAAACTCAGAAGAACCATTTCAAACAATAAATTAAGTTCACCCAAATTGTTCTTATGAATATATATTTCAAGAAATTTATTTGTGGACAACCAACAAAGCAAGTTATGTGCTACATATGAAATAAAGTTGTGTTTGGAGAATTTAATAACAGCTGAAAGGAAATATCTTGTGTATTGGGACACTTTAAATGAATCATATTGTTGGTGATAAGAATTAGCAACGAATATGCTATTGGTAAAGTAAAACGGAATTCTAAATGCAAATTTAAAAGATGATGTGTTCAATTTTCTATTACCTGCAACAAACAGAAAACAGAGCACTGCCTCTCTTATCTTGTACCTAAGTATGTGATCCACTCCATTTCTTATCTTGTATCTAAGTTTGTGATCCACTCCATTATTGACCCTAACAAACATTTTTGGTGTTTAACCTTAGCGGGCAATTCAAGTAGGCATAATAAGAGATGTATTCACAAAGAAGATGAATAAATCATCGGACAAAATGCAATAGCACAAATCCAGTAAGCGTTAACATAACGAAGAAATCAAACTCGAGAAGAGATTAAGCAAGAGATGGTAATCGAAGATCCATGAAACCTAAGACGAAAGAACACAAAAGCAGTGCTTAGACTGAAGATAAAATAAAATTGAAAGGTTAGTCGAACCCTAAATTAGAGAGGGGAATGGAAACAGCGAACCTTTGGAGATCAATCGTGGAACAACATCGGAAATTAGAGAACGACGGATGAGAACTCTAGCGTGCTTCTTCTTCTCTTTTTTCCAAACCCTGTCCGATGAGTGAGATGAGGTTGTGATTCTTCTTCGATGATTCAGATGCACGAAGGAGAAGAAACGGAGGAGCCGAATCGCTAGGGAGATATTTTCGTTTGTGAATGAACGGAATGAGGAGGTTTAGGGTTTTTAGTTGATATGATATCGATCTACATTTGTAGGGAGTGATTTAGGCGGGAAATTGATGCTGGGGAAGGTTGTGGTGATGCCATGTGGCATCCAATCTTTTCATATATATATATATAGATAGATTATATATATTTACATTTTCACATTCTAATTTCATTAATTATATATTTGTCTAAGAAAAACATAAATTACATATTTCACCTTTTACATTACATAGTTACAAATCTCATTAAAATTAACTTATTAAATGACTTGGAAAACATTTCTAAAAAATAAAAAATAAAAATTCAAGATTTCATTTCAAAACAAGAATCTTCCATATCTTAATTTTATCTTATACTTGAACGATTGGTTTCCTCCTTTTATAATGAATCAACCTAACAATTATACTTGGACGATTGATTTTCTTCTTAATTTTATCTTATACTTGAACGATTGGTTTCCATTATGTTATTGTTCGAATAAATTCATTAATATGAACAAATAAATTTATTAGGAACAAATTTACTAACCACCGATGTAATAGTAAACCATTATGAAGAACAAGTTCATTAATTAATATGAAGAAACTGTAATAATACTAAACCATTATGTTGTTGTTCGATGCTAAGGTTTCATGTTTGATTGCAAATAACAAATTCATTAATAGGAACCATTCATTAAGGAGAAAGAACATAGGGTAAAATCTGACAAAATTGCCGCCGACCAGTAGCATAATATACATGGGGTAAAATAGAACGTGGAAACCTGAATAGAAGAAATAGGGTACCGTCGCCGCCATCAATAGTCTTAGTCGGAGAAGAGGTTTGCGTCGGCAGTCTTGGAAAATTGATTTACGTTGCAGAAAGCGGAGGTCGCTTGGAGAACGTCGCTAGTCTCGTCTGATGGAATTCACGTAAAGGGATTTTTTTTTCTTTTAAAAATTAGAAGGGTATATGGGTAATTTAATGAAAAATGGGTATATATGTAATTAAAGTTTAGCATTGGGTATATATGTAATAAAGGATCTTAGTAAGGGGATATATGTAAAAGTTCCAAAAAATAAGATTCATAATTATCATTAATGTTATTTTTTTATGAATAATTACAAAAAAGCATTTATAAAATCAAGTTTTGTTGCTATATATAGGATTTATTTGAAAATTGTGTTCTCGGTATTTTGTCGCAATCATATTTTTTTGGTATATTGTCGATAAACAATGTTTCCGACAAATTTTCTAAGAATCTGTTTGTCGAAAAGCGTTCACCTTTTTTGTAATACAATGATGAAGCTAGAGTGATGAGTGATCCTTACTTCCTTTTGGCTATTCAATAAGACTATAACTGTAACCGTATAAGGCCATCCGTAGTGTCGTAGTAGGGCTTCATGGGGGCTCCATGTTAAATATATATAACGCCTCTTATGGAGCCCCTTCCCAGCTCCCCTAGGGCGTCATCTTAGAACTTGGAATCACCGGTGCTATGTTAATAACGCATCCCCCCTCCTTCTTGATTGGCTGATTTTTTTTTAATTTTTTTTTATTGGATAGATTTAATTGAATGAGTTTTTTAAATAATAATTGGGTAATAATTAGAGGGGCGTTATAAATTGGTTACCATTACACCACTTTAGTCATGGAGCCCCTCTTGATGACGTGAACGCCACATGGCGCATAACGCCCACAAGGGCTACATCCACTACAGATAGCCTAACTCATTAACAAGAAACAAAACAAAAAAATATTATTTTTTAGACAAACCGGTCCGAATAACAACCGGTTCACCAACGTCCAACCCAACCCGTAGCCCCCAAAACCCATCGGCCAAAACACATACAACTGGACCGCTCCAGCCACCGGTCCCAGGTCCGGGAAAAACATATTGGTTCATACGTAAACACCCAAAGTATAAAAATATTAAAGGAAATAATATATCCGGGCCATGCAAGAGAGTAACTTTACGTAGGGCTTACGTACTTTAACTTTATCCCCTCACAATGGCATCTTTCCGCTACACACTTCCAAAACCATACCCATGCCACAACATAAACAATAAATAACCTCGTCCAATTCCCACCACTCTATGCGGACCCATTTGTTGTTTTGGTGTTCTTATTCCGATTCTGGGCCAACTAACAATAACAACCTCGTCCAATGCCACACAGATCTATGCTCGGGCCCCAATCCCGCACCAACCCTCTCATCTGGTGCTTCGCCTTCATCTGCGCCATCCTCGCCGCCATCATCATCATCGCTGGAATCATCGTCTTTGTCGGATACCTCGTGATCCGCCCCAAAATCCCGCTTCTTTACGTCCACTCAGCTCGCCTCGATAAGATTGCTTACAGCCAGGCCGGCGTTCTGGCCGTCCGGTTAACAATCATCATGCGAGCCGAAAACCATAACGTGAAAGCCCATGTGAGTTTCTACGAAACGAAACTCACACTCGGGTACCACGGGCTGAGCATAGCCCAGCTCGTGGCCGGCCCGTTTGACGTGCGGAAGAACACGTCGCGGGAGCTGAACTACGTGGTGGAATCGTCTCCGATTCCGCTGGAGCCGCAGGAACAGCTCCTGACGGAGGAGTCGTTGGCGAAAACGAAAGTGATGTGGTTCTTCCTGAAAGGGAATTCGAGGACGAGGTGGAGGGTTGGGTCGCGACTGGGATCGGTGAAGTTTTGGGTGCATGTGAACTGCCATATCGAGTTGCCGATCGATTCGACCATCGTGTATCCGCGCTGTAGCACAAGATCACATTAACTAGTTACTAGCAGAGATATGATATGATGATCACTATATATATGAGATACCTGGAGATCATGTTTTGGTTGTTTTTGAATAAACAGTTGTTGGCAAAATGAATATAGGTTAACTGTTCAGTGTAAAATGTGTAATGAATAAATAATTATGCACTGTTAATACAATATACTTTGGCTCAAGGTAGGGTTGATTTGCTAATCATTTTTAAATTAAAGGTAATTTAAATATTTTTGGTTTTAATTGTTGTCGGGTTAAAATGTATTTGGTAAGTTTTCTAATTTTATAATTCTTATGTGATATTATATTATTTAATCTTTAATTACTATTATCAACTTTAGAATTTTCTATCAAGCTATAATATTGCATCCAACTAAGGCTATGTGTAGTGGTAAAAATGAGTGGGGTGGGGTTATGTGACATGTGGCATTTAGGGGGTTATGAGATAAGAGGTGTAGTGGGGGTTATGAAGATGGGGGGTTATGTTAAGGTGAGAGCCAATAGAAAAAAAGCAAAAAAAAAGAAAAAATAAAACATGAAGGATGGGGCGTCATATATGTAACGCCCGGGACCAAATTAGCTAACATGGAGCCCCAGGGGGTGGGAGAGGGGCGCTATAGGGGCGTTATGGGGCTCCATGGCGCCCCCATGGAGCCCCATTACGAATGGCCTAAGTGGGATGATCAGCTAGCATGAGGTGCCCGCACCCCCATGAAAAGTTTTTATATACTAGGATATATACGATTCAATCTTTAACATGTCCTTATGAAATTTTCAGATCGACTTCATAAATTTTATTCAGACCAAACACAAAAAATAGTTAAAAATTTTAACATTTACAAATATAAACCGAATAAGAATTGAAATTGTTAATTAAGTCTGTTTTTTATTAATTTTTAAAAGTAATAAAAAACCCCAATTATTTAAATAGTCAATTACTATAATAATGTTTAACTTTAAATATATATTTATATATTTTGCCCTATTATTAAATTTATTAAACAAAACTCGGTTACTCAAATACTCCACTATTTAAATTTTAAGTTCACGTTTAGATTTTAGCCTTATCTTCAGTTTTTCAAACAAACTTATTTCATACAATTATATTAGTGAAATCCTAGTTGATATCGGCGTCGCCTCCCCTCTCTCATATTAGATTCTAAAGAGCCCCAACCCCCAAGTCTTTGTTTAGGTATTTTTTTTAATTTTAATTTATTATTTAATAATTTGACTAATTGCTAAATTTGGAGAATGTTAGATTATTGATTCTTTGCTAGAATAATGGATTGTTGGTTGAATATTCTATTAATTTTATTTTATCTTATAGGTTACTTACTTTGGGTATAAATCTATTAATATGATACTCGATCCGACCCAAATTGAACCGAGAAAAAATTAATTGTTAGTGATATAGAACTAACTATTAAAAGTTTTCAATCCCCATAAAAAAAACTATGGGTTCGCCACTAACTACTAGAGAGAATTTTAAAAGACCTACAAACAACTTAATATATTTATCGACGTTGAGTTCTAGTATATGTGTAAATATATGTATGTGTGTTGTTTATCAATCAAACAACGCCTAGAAAATGTTAGCACATTTTAATACGAACACAAATTGGAGTTATAGTAGGATCGGTTTTGCTATCTTAAATGGGGTTACGACGCATAACTTGTTGCATGTTTACCTGCTACTTTATTGTAATTTGATCATTCATATTAATGCAAAATCTTTTGTAACATCTCTGTTTTCCGGTTATCCGATTCGATCCGTTTTGTAACCCGAAACCCTTGATTGATAATCGAATGAGGAATTATGTTTAATCATGATGTTTTATACTTTATTTTATGGTGTTTGATTCATTATTATATTCATTTATCGATTTGATATTAAATTTGTCTCTATTTTGGATTTTACCGCCAATACACCGATAATTCTGTTTAACCGGGAATTCAAGCAATCCAATCATGTACGAGACTTGTATGTGATACTAGTTAAGCATACAAGTGAATACATGTGAGGACGTGCATGGACTTGAGGTTTTGAACGAAAACGGTGAACGTTCGGTAAATCCCGCGCGAATTCGATTTTAACCGGGAGATCACATTTTTGAGTTTCGTATATCAAATTTGTCATGTTTATGAGTCTTTAGGTCATTTATGATCACACATGATGTCTTGAGTCATCACCCACTTGATTGAGTCACAAATCGTAGGTGAATTGCTTATAAGTGATGCGTACGGCAAAACCGACCAAAATTGCATGTTTTGACCTAATTTGTGCATACAATAGTGTTACGTGACATATTTGTTATCATTTTTGATGGATTTAATGTAATGAACATGATGGGACCACTATTTGGGTGATTTGGGAGAAAACGGGACTCGAAAACATCGAAAAACGAAGAACCGAGCTCCAAAATCGTGAAAACGATAATCAGGAACCGGACTGCCATTTTAGGGCGTACCGCCCTGAAGTTATACATTCTGGGCGTACCGCCCCAGACTGATTTTGGCAGAAACCCTAATTAGGCCCTATATAAGCATCATTAGCCACCATGCTCTCCCCATTCAGCCCCAAATCACTCTCCAAAACCCTAAAACGGCTGTTAACATGAGAGGTGAAGTTCTTTGAAGATTCAAGGCCCAAGTTTCAAGCTTTATTGCTTAGGATCACCTAGAAATCATCCCTTTCGGTTAGTAATCTTCAAATCTTGTCTTGGCATCTTGAATCTTCCCTTCTACCCCCATCAAGATGCAAACTTTATGTGTTATTTAGCTTGTATTCATGTTATAGATGATAGATCTAGGGTTTGTATGATTAAAGTTTCCACCTTTTTGCATGATTTTGCTATCTAACTTGATTCCATGATGAAATCTCCTTAGATCTAGGTTTTCCATGAAATTTGATGTATGAATCTTCATGAAAGTTGTAAGCTTGTGTTTAGATCTGAGATTTAGTCATGATAAATCACTAACATGTTATAGATCTAGGGTTTCCTTGATCAAGATTGGATTTTTATGTGCCAACATGACTAGATCTATGAAATGCATGTCATCTAGGGCTAGATCTAGGGATTTACTCATCAAGATTCAATCTTTATGTTTCAAATGGACTTGATTTGCTTCATGAATGTTGTTTAGGACTAGATCCATGTATTATGATCATCAAGTTTGGATTTCTCCTTGATAAATGGCTAGATCTTAACATATGTGTCATCTAGGGTAGAAATGTGTGTCATAAAGCTTCAAGATGTCATTTTTGCCTCCTAACATGTGTAGATCTGTAATTTTCTTGGCATATGAAGTTAGATCAGTAGGTAAAGACATTAAATTATGAACCTTTATGTGTTTAAATGATAGATCCAACCATGCATGCTCAATAGGGTTTGTTTTGTGAACAAAAGCCGATTAATGGGCTAGTTTTGGCTAGATTCATGCTAAACTATGCTAGGTTCATGCTAGATCCAAGTAGATCTATAAAATCTATAAAAGATGATGTAGGTTCTGATCCTAAATGTTAACCATGTATATTTCCTTGAATTACTATCATGAGAATTGAATTTGTTGACTTTTGTTGACCTAGTTTGACTTTTATGCTAGTTTGCTAGTTTAGGACCCCTCCTCATTACTTAGAGTATTAACTTGAACCCAAACTAAGCTCGTACGCTATCACTTGAGTAAAACACCAATGAGTTGTGATTTGGTTAAGTCGTGTCGTGTCGTATCAAGTGTCGGTTTCTCACTTTACTCGTTTATCTATGTTGGTTCAATCTCGGTCAATCATAAAGGTGATCTCCGGACGTGATATTCGCGCATCGCTATCGCTTATCTTTTCTTCTCGATTCACCCGTGAGGTGAGTATTCATAGCCCCTTTTACCTTTTTAAACTTTGGGGTGCAACATGTGTTATACAAAATCTCTAAAGGCTATGTATTCAAACTATTATGCGATCTCATGTATTCTATGTGTGAATTCTATTATGTGAAACTTGGTTGGATTCTATGTGTGGATATTCGCTAGTCACTAATCACTAATCGCTAATCGCTTGTGTACCATTAACCATCGAGCCGTGGCAACAATGATAGATCTATTGGCTGACAACCCACCTGGCCTGCCTTGGCTTGGGCGCCGGGTGATTGCTCCCTTACTTGTCTAGGTTTGGTGCACATCACTTATGACCTTGTTTACATGATTGAATGAAACACTAGTATCATGAATCGCTTATCTTTATACTATGAAATGCTTACAAACCTATGTTTACTCACCAACTCTAGTAGTTGACTTTTATGTTAAACATGTTGCAGGTGCTGCTGTTTGATTCCTTTGTCTCCGCCATCATAGGATTGCATGGGACTTAGATGACCTTATTAAATAAAATATTAGACTTTATGACTTTCTATTTGAATATTATGTTGAATTGTAATCTCGAACTATGACTTGTTTATGTTTGATTCTATGTTATGGAAATGGGTTAAATTAAGAATATCGCAACTTGAATTAGTGTTGTGTGCATCTGGACAATCTTCGCGCCCCGACGTATTCCGCCGTCGGTTGGGGTGTGACATCTTTAGTGCCCCTTCATGATCCATTACATACACCTTCAGTGCCCCAAGAAGAAGGTCAAGAAGTAATTTTTCTTGAAGTATGTATCATATTAATGCACTAACTTTATCTTTTAAACATCATGAGACATGTGCTTGTGAAATATAGTTGTAACAAAACACGTAAACGTTAGAAGGATATAAAACACATATTCTGATATGTTTACGATGCATGATACTTATGTATCTTTTATCAAAAGAAATATGATAGGTCTCAACTCCTTGGGTATGTTTATCATAGGACATAAATCATTTTCATTTGAAGAATACTCAATCAAGTTACATGTTCACATAGAGCTTAATAAAACAAACCATGAAATCCACTTCAACAAAAATAGACAAGAGTTTGACTATAAAAATGTGAGATCGGAGAAGGAACATGATTCATTGAGAGATTATGTATTACTAAATCACTGCCTTCGACTAAACAGGTTACTATGCAATTATGCTTTCGTAAACAAAATAAGTCTCGTTCCACATTAAATTAAAACTCATTTGTTAATACAGTATATAAATAAATTAAATAATAAAAGCTAAACACCAAAGACGCTTTGGCCGAGTGGTTAAGGCGTGTGCCTGCTAAGTACATGGGGTTTCCCCGCGAGAGTTCGAATCTCTCAGGCGTCGTACGTTTTTTTAGTTAATTTTCTTCACAAAAATGCACATAATTTGTCAACTTGCAGCATTTTGTTGAGATTTACATCAACTAACTGATAATGAATGATAGTTAGACCTTAGAAGTCACGGTTTTAATTGATTCTTGTAACATTTTGGGCCTTTAGTTCTTAGGATCTCATATGATTTCTGAAAAAGACAAGGTAAAGTGAACCACCAACTTACTTTTGGCCACTTTCAAGTTTCAAGCAGCTAATTTGATGCATTTAGGTGTACATCTTTTAGCTATTTATTTTAATTTTCTTCAAGGAAAAAACACTACCCAAAATCAACCTGTTCTTAACTACATTTTCGAAAATCTGTATTTGAAAATCATAGAGTGTAAGAGGCTGCCAAATGAACTTCTGATATTGAAATCAGTCCTGATTCATGAAGGTATGATATTCTCCATCTAATATGAGTAAATAAACTTATTATATAATATATTATGGGTTCTATTTGGTTTAATTAAAGTATTTGATACCAACTCATATTAAATTAGATGAAAAGAGAGTTATATTCCGAGTATTTTATAAGATATGTGCGATGCGGGTGTGGAGTATTTGGGTCGTTTTATTGTGTTATGTCCAGCAGTGGGTTATATTTGGAATACAGTGGGAGCATGGTTGGATGTGATTACTCCCACACGACTGTCGGCTAGTCGGCTAATTTCAGTAATGGGGTGCTTTGATGATACTACATGGAAGAAAAAGAAGAAAGATTTAGTGGGGGGGGGGGGGGTGGCGATTCTTTTCGTAACCTTCTGGGCTATTTGGAGGCCAAGGAATGACACGATTCACTTAGAGAAACGACTAAAAACAATTCTTTGTTTGATGATGTCATTCACTTTTCGTTTTGTTGGTATAGTGTGAGGACATACGTAATATAAAATCTAAGGCTATGTGTAATCGGGCGTGATAGCACCCCAACCCCCACCATAACGCCCCTCATAGCGCCCCCGGGCACCCCCCGGGGCGCCATGTTGCTGTTTTCGGCCGAGAGGCGTGACAGGCATAACGCCTCTTCTCCTCTTGACTTTTACTTTTTCCTTTTTTTTCAGCTATAAAAAAAATAAATAAAAAATAAACTAATCATTAAAGGGGCTTTATGATTACACACCCATGCCCCATAACCCCCCTTTGCCATATCAGCGCCACATGTCACATAATGCCCCATGGTGGGGCATTATGACTACACACAGCCTAATAGAGTGGTTTTAAAACCCCCATTATGCACTTGGAATTTATCTTTAGCCAGTCTTTTTTCTTTTAAAAAAATCCTCCGTCCCAAGAAAAAAGTGTTTGATTAATTAAAAAAAACACTTAAATTCTAAATTATGAAAATATATTAATCAAAAGTTCAAAACCATGTACTATGTGGTAACAGTGGACACTAAATCCGTTAACCAATTTAGAACATCGAGGAGGTCATGCTTGTTTGTAAAACTAGATCCCGTGGGGCTCGAATCCAAATCGTTTTGTGATGGGAGTAGTGAATATAAGAAGATATTTTTATTAAAATCTTATTATTTTAGTAAAAACTTTAATTAGCAATTTTAATACATCATAAATCGAGTTTTTTTTTTCTCAAACTAGTGTTGATAGAGAAATTATTTATCAAAATGGGTGATTTGAAAAATATTTATCAAAATGGGTGTTTTCATTAAAAGCTTCATTTTCTTTACTTTAATCTTATTGAATAAAAATAATTATCTTTAAACAAAAAAAAATTATCAAAAAAACTAATGATATCATCGCCTCACAAAAATGGTTAGAAAAGAAGATGAACACCTCAGATCTGAGTTTCAAACTCAAATCAGCGTAACATACGAGGTTCAGATCGTATTCAAGAAATCAGAAAGCCAAGAGAACATGCAGTCCCCGGCGCCGCTGAGCAAACCCTAAAATGGGCTGAAAAAAATCTAGAGCAGAGGTGAAGGCGTGAAGCTCTGTGACGGCGGAAGCCACTAACCAGCCACCAAACGTGAAGCTCGGCGATGGCGTCCAAGATAAAGGAGTGGCTGCCAACGTCGGCTGAGAAAAAGTTAAGTGAGAGAGAGAGGCGGTGGAAAGAATGTGAAGAGGAATATGTCGGTAGAGATAATAATGTCCATTCAAAAAAGTAGTTTGTCACCCATATGAGATGGAAGCAGCCGGCCTATTGGCTAAAGAATTGATTTGTCAATCACTTACTGGTGGAAACATTGCACAGTAAACCTCCTCATAACCCATAATTTCAAATTGTTAATATATATAAATTATATTATAAATGGTTTTTTATATCTAACTTAATATGTCGCTTAATATGTACCTTTCTAGATGGAGATAGTTAATTTGTTTCTCAAAAATATATTTTTTAATTTCTGTAAAAATAAAATTTATAAATATTTTTGTTTTTAAGTTTTTTAGATGTAGAAAAACATGTATATTTTAAAACGTTACAATACTATTTACATGAACTATTAAAATAAATATTAATAGAACTTTAAAATCTAACAAAAAATCTTTTAGTTTTATTAGGCAACTTAGTCTTAACTTTTTATAAAACCATTTTTTAAATATTAACTTTTTTATCCAATAAGAATAAGAGGAAGAAAAAGAATGTTCTAAAAACACTCGTTTTTTTTTTTTTTTTGAACGGCAAATTTATTCAAAAAAGAAACAAGGAGGGAAACAAACCTTAGCAAAGAGCTAAGACAAGCCCCAAACAACACCAAAACACAATTACATCATGCAACACTTCTCCCAATCTATCCGACGCCTACTTCTACTATCACACCATAATTTACACCAAAACTCGATATCATTAATCACTTTAAAACTCGTCGGACACGCCCCCTTGAAAGTTGCCGTGTTTCTAGCCTTCCACGGGATCCAAATAGCCGTGAGAATCACCGCATGAATCACCATCTTCTTACTTTGGTCAATCCCCTCATCCAAATAACACTTCACCAAATCATCGAAAGAAAACGCAAAAATAGGCGATATACCACACCACCTCGTAACCCAACTCCAAACCAAGAAAGCAAGCCGGCAACCGGTGAAAATATGTAACACCGAATCGGATCCTTCCCCCCACCCGCCCATGCCCCCCTATCATCGCCCCACACCATCCACTGTTCCAGGCCCAATCCATTCTGATGAAGGCCCATATTAACCTTAATAATAGTTTTCCAAACCCCAGTAATCTGTATGTTGCATGGGAAAAAGTCAAATTTTAGGGTCTGTACTCATTTATTTTTGAAAAACCTGCAGTAGTTCAATAAATATTTTTCGAACTACTGCAGGTTTTTCAAAAATAAATGAGTACAGACCCTAAAATTTGAGGTTTGGTGTGACTGAAAAAAAAGAAAAAAAGTAATGATAATAGTATAAAAAATATATATTTTTTTTGAACGGCTAACACACACTCTCTAATCTACTCCTGAATTACACCAGAAACACCATTGTCAGGGATTGAACACATGACCTCCAGATAAGACTAAACATTACCACCTCCCCCTTGATCACTAGGACAAGAGCTCATTGACATAAAAAATATTATTTAATTGTGGTTATGAATGATAAATGTATGTATTATACGTAATTAAAAGTGTCACTTTTGTGAACAAACAAACACCATGTCACTATTTTACGAATCATGAAGTGAGGTGAGTCGCTTGGCAACTCCCCCTTTTCTTAATCTTTTGGAGTTAGAATACATGTTTTCCATTATTTTAAATTCGATATGTAGTATTATATGAGATGTTATTTTTTGTTGCAAATTTATCTATATCTTTTTCTTAAGACAATCATTAACTCGAGTGAAGAGATAGAAGAGTGTATGAGTAGTACTATTTGAGGAATCACCAAGTGGTTTCCGATTATGAGGAAACACCCACTATAATTTGGATAATTGTTGCGGCATATAATCACGCAATTTAACTTAATCTAAAACAGTAACAGGTTTATGTTCATTTGCCCTATAACAATAACGGCTATGGGTTATGGATCTTTGGGTTCGTGACAATAATGGACATGAATTTGTATATATTTTAAATGCTTGATGTTTGAATTAACTCATAATGTACAAAAAAATAGAGTTAGTTACGATTTGCGTCCCTAAGGTTTGGTGGTTTTAACTAGTTGAGTCCAAATGTTCAGAAATTATCATATCCAGGTCTGACGTGTGCAATCCTTAACCATTTGAGTCCTTTTATCTAACGAAGTTGAATTTTTCTGTTAACTCAAATGACATATCAGCCATTTTACATATAAGGGGCTAGTTATGTAAATTTACATGTTATTGAAAGTATAAGGACTATATATGCAATTATCCAAACTAATTAAAATTAAAAAAAACAATATAAAGCCCTAGCCCCCACCATCTTGATACATACAGTCGTCGGCCACCCTTTCGATTAAAGCCACCATCGCCTCTTTCATCTAGTCGCTGGTGACGACTGTCACCGCTCACGAAACCAACAGTCCACCTCCGGAGAACTCTTGTCACCATCACCGCTCACGAAACCAGACACAGTGGACGAACAAGGATGACGGTGAACGGTCAATGAGCGAGACCGACTGCTCCGACGAGTTCTCCGACACCATCATCTGGTCTCATCCATGAAAATCGTAAGGTGGATGTCAACCCTAAACAAATAAAACGGGTGAATGTCCGCCGATTTGAATGTGATGGTCGTTTAATCGGCGTTAATTGCGACCAACTAGAATTGTCTGATCAGGTTTTGAGATTCAATTTTAAATTTACATTTGCACCAAAACCTGAAAGCAGCGGGATGACAGTGGCGGAGCGAGATTTACGCAGAAAGAATAACCCCAAATAAGATTCAACTTTGAATTTACATTCCACCACGACTAAACGTGATTCTAGGTTTTGCGTGGCGACTTCCACCCCAAAGAAATTCAAAGCGGCGGAGCCGATAATATTCGCAACAAATCGACCTCCAATTTCAGTTGGAAAATCTAGAAGGATCCGACAAAAGGGGGATGAATTTGTTAATAGACCTTTGTATGTGAGTGATGGTAATGATTAAAAATAGTTAACCAAATTTAAACAATTAAGTGAATGATACCTCTATAAACACAACCACCACTCCATAATCTAATTGACTAGTACTACCATCACTGATCAAAATGGTTGGTTTGGACGCGGATAAATGTTTGTACCATTTGGACTCAACTAGTTAGTTAAAAGGGTTATTGGAATTTAATAATCCAAACTATCATAAATTGGCCATAAATAATCCCAACTCAGGAAATTCCACTCACCCATTCCAACTTTCTTATTATTTTCCAATAACCGTACCCGACTAACAGATCTTTAACGGGGTTAATTTTTTGATGACGTGGACTGTACACGTGGATTTTTTTTTATTTTTTTTAAATCTGGACCCTTTATACCCAATTCTCTCATATACGAGGTTGATTAAAAAAAACCCTAACTTCCCTCCCGGCGATTTTCCCTCCCGGCGATTGAAGATACGATAAGCTCCCCCACTGTCGATTGTCGAGGTTTTATAGATGGACGAGTTCGTCACCTTCAAGATTAATCATGGAGGTACATTCCACGATCATTATCCAGTTTCTCCAATTCTAAGGTATGTTGGAGGTGAAACAATTGAAGTAAAAATTGAAGTTGATAAGGTTTCATACTTTGAACTTGTTGATTATGTCATTGAAACCGGTTCTTACAACACCAAAGATTTTCACATTTACTTCTTTTCATCCGAGAACAATATTTGGAAAAGGTTGTTTGGTGACTCTGATCTTATGCAAGTGGCTAGGAAGCAAGATACGATTGAAGTATTTATACAAAATGGACCAATTTTACGTCCCCCTTGTACCCAAGTAAACACAGGTCAGCCCACTGACCCGATTATTGAAGCCTAGCCCAGTAGCCCGGTTGTTGAAGCACAGTCACCTGCTGCTGGTACTTCACAACCGGTTACCAAAGGTAGGACCAAATCTCAAGCAAGGAGACTACCAGTTGAGGTAATTACTAGATCTGAGGCTGATAAAATACATGTATCTGAATCTGAGAACTCAGATGATTCAGACTATTCAGATAGTGAAGATGGAGGATCTGAATCTTCAAGTGTTTGGTCTGATGATGTGATTAGTGCCAATTCAGATCATGATGATGAATAGAAAGATTCACAAGTAGCAAGGCAACAGGTGCATAAAGAGGCTGCTGAGTCAAAGAAGAAGCTACTTGATTCATGTCTGAAGCCACAACATGAGAATGAAGTTGTTGAGTATGGTGATGTTCAGGATAAATTTGAAGTAGAAGAGGCATATAGCAGTTATGAGGACTCAGATGGGGATGTCAACACTCCTGGAGATAGTGAAGATGACAACATTAGAGGTAATAAGTATAAACTTCAAGTTCCTGTTATAGATGAAGAAACAGAATGGAAGTCCTTTAATTGGGTAGTAGGGATTAGATTTCCAACTAGAGAAGCCTTTAAAGATGCTACTAGGAGGTATGTAGTGTCCACTGGAAGGAGTTTGGTGATTTCAGATAGCAATAAAAACAGATGTGGCAGGATAAGAGTCAGTTCTCAAGATGCTTCTTAAACACTTGGACTAACTCTGATGTGATTGTGAACAACATGGCAGAAACTTTCAATGGGTATATTGTCCAATCAAGGAATAGACATCTAATAGACATGCTAGAGGACATAAGGGTAGCTGTGATGTCCAGACTTGTGAAGATACATAGAGAAATTTTGTCCAAAGAGTTTGTGGTTTGTCCTAAGATCCAGGTGAAATTGGACAAAGAGAAGAACAGAACTCATGATTCTTTGATATTTTCATCTGATTTTGAAGTCTTTCAAGTGAGAGATATTGATGAGGTTGCAGTTGATTTGCTACAGAGAACCTGCACATGTAGGAAGTGGGATCTAACTGGCATTCCTTGCAAACATGCTTGTGGAGTGATTTCATTCATTCCAAGGGTAATAGAAGACTATGTTGATGCATGCTACACTAAGGATATTTACAAGAAGGCTTATGAGTTTAAAATCCCACCTTTGCCAAGTCAAAAGTTCTGGCCTGTTGTTGAATCTCCACTTGACCCCCCACCAATCAAATTACAACCAGGAAGGCCAAAGAAAAATAGGAAAAGGGACCCTCATGAGGATCCCAAAAAAGCTGGAAAACTGACAAAGCATGGTGTTATAATGACATGTAGTTGTTGCAAAGAGAGGGGGCATAATAAAAGTAGGTGTCCTAAGATTGATTCATTTGAACCAGTGGCTAAAAGGCCAAGGGGCAGGCCAATGAAGGTGGTCAATGCAGTTGAGACTGGTACTACTTCAAACAGTCAACCAAGTCAACCACCACAAGCACCATCATCAGCTACTAGAGGTAGAGGCAGAGGCAGGGGCAGGGGAGGTGCAGGTAGGGGCAAGGGTGCAGGCAGGGGAGCAGGCAGAGGTGTAGGTAGGGGCAGGGGTAATGTACCTACATCCAGTCAAGCAAGTGAAGTTGTGTGCAGTCAAGTTATAACACCAAGCCAACCATGAAGTTAATGATCATGTGTTTACCTTATTTTGTTTAGCCAGAACCTTTAGTTTGATGTGTTTGATGTGTTTATCTTATTTTGAATGTGTTTATCTTATTTTGAATGTATGTTTGGCAAAGACTAATAACCTGACTTTTGTTCCAAATTAATGATATGCAAGGTTGGCTTATTTTGATTTTTAGCATAAATTGTTTGTATTTAGTTGACTAAATTGGGTTGTGCCAGATTTGTGTTGGGTGATGTTTTGAGTTACATTTGGTTCAAATTGATCAAAACAACATGTACTTTGGGTTAAATTGGGTTGTGACAGACATCTACCATCCATATGCCTGATGTTTTTTGACCCATTTGTTTGAATAAATGGGTCAAAAACTTGGTTTGGTCATTCTACATTGATCAAAACAACATATACTTCTCCAATTCCAAATTTACATTACTAATAGTTTAAATCAACACAAAGTAACTGATTTCATTCCAACATTGATCAAAAGAACAAAGTTTGGTCATTCCAATAACAAGTTACATTACATAATGATTAGAAATGCCACAACAACAACACAAATGAAAACAACAACATTTCTGAAATTTTTGATCCGGGACAACTGTTTCTTCAACTTAGCGTTCTCATCCACCAAAATGTACTTCTCCAATTCCAAGTTTCTGATTTTAAGATTGTCCATTGCAGCAGCGTTTTCTTGACCAGTCATCACGCTACACATGTTGTCAACCTCAGCCTTCCAAACGAAAAACTCGCAATCCCCATTCTAGAATCAAAGAACAGAGAGTAAGGATTAATTAGGGTTATACGGGATGCAATTTTGATTTAATTAGACTTACCGGCCAGTAGGAACATCCATAAAATTCTTCCCCACAATGCTTTGCTTTTTTCCCAGCAGTCCTACGAACGGAGACCTCATTGTGGTAGCAGTAGATGTGCCCATCTAGATCAACTTTGAACTTTTCCCTCAATCTGCTTGTTGAAGACGACGACTTTTCCCTCAATCGGCTTGTTGAAGACGACGACATTTCGATCTGGTTTCTTGAATTAGGGTTTGGGTTTAAAAAGGGGTAAATGTGTTAAGGATTAGACCACGTCAGCTAGAAGAGTCCAAATTTAAAAAAAAAAATCCACGTGTACAGTCCACGTCATCAAAAAATTAATCCCGTTAAAGATCTGTTAGTCGGGTACGGTTATTGGAAAATAATAAGAAAGTTGGAACGGGTGAGAGGAATTTCCCGAGTTAGGATTATTTATGGCCAATTAATGATAGTTAAGATTATTAAATTCCAATAACCCAAGTTAAAACAATCAAAAAAAATTTATTAGTACATTTACTAATAAATTTAGTAAAATTAATAGTGGGCCACCGGAACCCGACTTTTTGAACGGGTCAGGCTCTTTTTCCTAGAAACAGCCCACCCACCACTTTTTCCACCGCTCCCCACGTGAGTTTCCTGTTCCACCCCCACTACTACAGTGATTCTCCTCAGCTGCCCCCAGTGGCATCCCCGTAATATCACTTCCAATCAAGCCTACTGTATCTGATTCCTCACACGTGGCGTCATATCATTCGTCTGTTTACTTTATAAACTAACCGACTTCTCCATCCTAACAAAAAGATCTCTCTCTAAAGCTGTCAAAGATAGGGTTCTGCTCTCTGTCTCTCTCTCTCTCTAAAAACCTCCAATTAACATGACATGCAGATCTATAGATTCGTGTAGATTGTGTAGCGGCACCTGTATCTACGGTGGATAAGCGGTTTTTGTCACGGTGGTTTTCTGATTCGCTTGGTACAGGTCGGGACCGGTTTCGCCGGCGATGGTGATTTGTTTATACTTTAAGCGTTACTAGAAGGTGAAACGACGTCGGAGATGATCGTTATTCTGTAAATACCGGTCCCGCCTTGGATCAACTGAATCAGAAACCGAAGTGAATGCTTTTTGGGAGCCGCAGGGGAATATTTGAGATTTTGAGTTGAATTCGGAAGATTGAAGGAACTCAGGAACGGATGAGGTTTTTTGAAAATCAACCGTGTTGATCTGGATCTGCGGTTTCAGGTTTTGTTTGGATTTTGATGAAATTTCATGCAATTTGCTTTTGTGTTGCTGTTTAATGGTATGGTGTGATGTAGATCTCTGTTTTTTGGATAATACTTTTGTGAATAGTGGATTGAATTGATAGTGGAAAGGTTGCGCCTCTTTTTTACTGGATGTTGAATGAATAAACGACTTTCCTTTTTGAGAATTAATTTGGAAGTAGCGTAGCTGTTATTTAGTATCCCAAATTTGGATGTTAAGGCTGCTTTTAACTTCAAAATGGATTGTTAGTACAGTTTTTATAATGAACACTAGTACAGTATATATAGTTAATATGGAAGTAGCTTAGCTGTTACTAAATATCCCTAAACGGATTGTTTTCTCCCACAAATCTATAAATTATATTAGTACAGCATATGGAAATGGAAGAGAGAACGGGACAAAGTTGCATTAAACAAGGGAAAGTTTTTTATTAAAGTGCTGTATATGTCTAGTTATATCTCAATTTGCTAATGAAAATTTGGAATTTTGATAACCATAAAATTGTTCTGTTTATGCTGTATATATTACATTTTATAACTGTAAGTTAAAATCATAAAGTTTTGAGAAGATTAGCAACTACTTAATCTGTCTGTATGTATATCATCTAGCCTTTTAGGGAACTTACTACTGGTTTAACCTTTTTATGGTTTGCATTCTGCAATGGAGTCGATAATCATTATGAACCATGTTTAGTTCATAAATTAACCCTTTTTCACTTGACGATATTCGAAAGTTTCAGAATTTTATCCAATTTATCTGTAGTCCTAGATGAGGGGCATTTTAGAATAGTAACTAACTATATGCTTGCCTTTGGTTTTTATTTTTTGGATTGTAATAGAGATATATGTTGTTTCTAAGCATGCCGTCTATCTGCTGTTATTGTGTCTTGACGTTAAGTTTGACAGTAGTAGTTATGGGGGATCCATCAGTTATTTAGGTCAGTAGTCTTGCGACTCATTGTGGTTAGGGGAATTGGATAAGTCAATCTTATGTGTTGTCATCGAACCTTGTTCCAAATTCAAGATTTATTAACATAATGAAAAATTAAAGCAATGTTTATGCTCTATCTGTCAACTATCAGTGGTAAACCTTTGAGCAACAGTAAAGTTGTTGGCCATGTGGCCTGGAGGTCACAGTTTCAAGTTGTGAAAATAGCATCTTGCAGAATTGCAGGGTAATGATACGTACATGTGGCCCAAGTGGCCCGACACCCTCTAGACCCTGTATGTGTGGGAGCCTCGTTCATGTGGTTTGCCCTATATGTTTTGCTTCTTAACTAGTGATTCCTCGTTTGGGTTGGTTTTTTGTTTATTTGCCTCAGTTTGTCAACAGGGGTTGCAATGCTTTATTCTGATATCAAGTTAGTAGTCAGAGCTACCTTTTGCTATTAAGTTACCATGCTGATTATTTGATCATTTCTTGGATTATCAGAATATATGTTTGCCAGTTATGGTGTTCAGAAGATATCTCATGGCTGCAGGGGTTGGCTGTCAAAGACTCAGAGCAACCTGGGTCTTAGAATAATATGTCGAAAAGGAAGTTAATGTAGCTCCATTATTGTCAAGGAGTCTTTATCCTCTATATGTTGCCGGAATTTATACTAGCAATCTAGGTCACCAAATTATCCCAAATAATTGCACATTGCATAGTTGATGACCATTAACTTTATACCCACTTTCCAAATTACCAACTTTTTCCAAATTTCTCCCAATCTTGGCTATGTGATATAATCTTTATGGCAAACTTTCTTTACCTTTTGGAATCCGGCCCAAGCGGTAGCTATTGGGCACACAAATTCTTCACTTGTGCTTTTTGGATGTTTTCATTTCACTAGAAATATACTTACTTTTCCGTAAGTTGCGGGTCTCTCTGGGAGCGGTCTCTCCATCTCATGTGATAGAGGTAATGTTTGCTTCCATCTCAGACTCCCCAAACCTTACTTTTTAGTGAGATTTTGTTGAATTTGTTTGTTTGTTTTCCCCAAGTATACAAACGTTACATTATTCTCATGAAATCCAGATCCTGGACTACGTAATTTCTTTTCTGTTATAGCATGTAGGCAGTTCAAACTTCAAATACTTGTATTAGTCGGTTTTCATGGTGGGCTCTGACTTGCATGATACAGCTTGAGAACAGCTCCATCCTTGATCTTGCAGGTGCAACACGGAAAGATTAACCTCCTACAAAAGGGTTTGAACTAATTACAGTTCAGAAACTGTTTCTGCAACATGTTCTATTATCTTCTGATAAGAAATTTTGCATGTTTTTTTGCTTATGGTGCATATATAATGGTACTCACATCTGTTTCTTTCACTTCTTGCAGAGTTCCAGGTCATCAACGAGTTTTGCTGGTTAAATCGTTGCATTCTTTCACTTAGTCCTTGATTCAATAATATCACATGTCACTCATCTGCGTGATATTATATTTGGAGGTATATTTTGTTATATAACATTATGATCAGTTAAATGGTCCGCAGATATTTTAGAAGACGGGAGCCAAACATCGCCTGTTGTCCATATTCATGTGAAATATGGATTTAATCAAACATTTGTTATCTTAGGTAGCAAATTTTAATTGCTTTGGTATGAACCACGATCTTTTTCCAGTACAAACCTAGAACTAAAATGATCTGTTTCGATAATCTTGGGAAACAACTGCTTGAGTTTCGTTCCCGTTCTTGACGTGTGATAGAATCTGGATCTGTGACTGGATGATCAGGATTCAATTGCTTGAGTGTTGTTTTGAAACAATCAAACAATATAACTTCCAAATTCCAATTGGTTTGTCAAACAGACATGGCTCTTAATTGATGGGCAATGGCCATTCTTGTCCCTTGATCATTACCAGACCATCAGAAACACGGGATCTGTCTAATAATCTGCGGCCTGTGCAAAAGGGACAACACTTCCACTAGCGAGCTATATGAAGAAAGCCCGATTTTGCATCAATTGCTAACCTGCAAGTCTGCAGCCATACTTCTTTAGGCTAGACCAATTTTGTAGTAGCATTTTATAAGCTTTATGAGATAATTAACATCACAACTTGCACCAATTTGGAACTCTGACCGCAGACAGCTTAAGCTAGAATAGGATAGTACTTGTGAGTTGCGAAACTTCAAGCCCGTGCCTTCATCTTCTATACATGCTTAAGAAGGGTAGGGTTATTGAAAGAAGTGGATTTCATGTGTAAGAAGTGTAAGAAAAATATGTTTAAAAATCAACTAATAACATCATGTCTCTTTTATACTTATGCGAGATTCATTTTTTATTTAAAATCAACTCAAGTTAACACTATTTAAATAATTAATCTTATCCGAGATTCATTTTTTATTGAGTAAACATCATTTTTGGTCCCAAAGGTTTGTATATTTTAACACTTTTAAATCAATTTATGAAATTATAACATTTCAGGGTTTGAGCTTTGATTATTTTCTTAATTTTGGTCACTTTTTACATTTACATCTAAATTAATGGTTGAAATCAGTCAAATATGATATTAATGAGGGGTATTTTTGTAATTTAACCATTCCCTTTTATTTGTTTGATACAAAACACGTTAATTGACTTCCCCCTAAAAAACACTATGTAACTCAACTTTTTTCAAATAAATAAAAGGGGAAGTCAATTAGTGTGTTATGTAACAAATAAATAAAAGAGGATGTTTAAATTATGAAAATACCCCTCACTAATATCCTATTTGATTGATTTTAACCGTTAATTTAGATGGAAATTTTAAAAGTGATCAAAATTGAAAAAACAATCAAACCTCAGACCCTGAAATGTTATAATTTTATAAATTGGATTAAAAGTGTTAAAATATACAAGACCTTAGTGATCAAAAGTGAAGTTTACTCTTTTTTATTTAAACTTAACTCAAGTGAACACTATTTGAATAATAAAACAAGAACCATCAAGTTCAAATAAGTTTTTTTTTCTTCTTGAAAAGTTTTATTGGAGTTTGAATTGATAAGTATTGTATTCCTGTATAAATTCCACCATTTTGTCCTCGATTTAGATACTTTTGTTTTGACATTAGGAACAAGACAAAAGTAGGAATTTTGGGGAGACAAAATGTGGTGGGTGCAAACTTTGTTTCTTGCAAAATTTCATGACAGAACCCTATTCGCCACAACTTATTAGAAATAGTATTTGTACTTCACGAAATAGCAAAGTGTTCAAAAACTAGGTCGTAGAGGCAAATGATATTTTTGACGATGTCAAAATGTTATCGCTTTTGTGGATCAAATCTATGTTGGAGAAAACAATCAATAACCGAGACGAACTAAACGAAAAAAACTCTTCTCGAAAGAATGTAAAACAATCAGAAAAAAAATAAAAATTTCTCAAAACTAAACTTGCTCTCAAATAGTCAAATATATTTTGTGGGATGTCTCTAAATTACAATGCAAACATTCATTAAACAGAAATCCTAATTAACCTACCGCTCCTTCAAAAGGAAACAAAATAATTCCTTTATTCCACGTAAACATAATATGTTAAAATTAATCTAACTACCTGCTAGACCCTTTAGGCTACCCGTAATGGGGCGTTATGGGGCAAAAAAAGAGCCCATAACGCCCCTGATAACGCCCCGTCCCACTACGCAGGGGCGTTATGGGGCGTTATGAAGCTAAAATTCGAGAGGGGCGTGAGGGAGATAACGCTGAAAGGGGGAGGTATGTGGGGCGTTATGGGGGCTTTATCCACTACACCATAAAGCCCCATAAAGCCCCTTGTCCAGTCATCGTCCACATGGCGGATAACGCCCCATTTGGGGCCTTATCCACTACACTTAGCCTTAACAAGATGACCCGTTGACTCGTGATCCATGTAACCCGTTAACAAACCGATTAATAGGTATTTTCTCATTTTCTTGTATTTTGGGGTATTTTCTCATTTTCTTGTATTTTGGGTCAAATCTACCCGCAATATGCAAAAGTTTTAATCTTGTATCTTTTGCCCTTTGATTGATTATCGGAGCTAGTGGTGTGTGCCTGTGGTGCACAAAATCGGTTGGTTAAATTAATCGGGTTTTAAAGTGTGTGCACAAAACCGGTTGGTTAAATTAATCGGAGCTCTACACCACCATATACGATACGAAAATAGCATTGAGACCTGGATTAAATATTTTATTCCACTTTTCTTTTGTTTATTTTAGTTTATGATAAAAAAAAGTGAGCTTTTTTATGGAAAGTAAATATATTAAAATAAAAGATTAAGCTAATAGACCCTAGTGTTTAATGACTGTTGACAATTAAATCCCTCACAAGAGAGAATAAAGCCTAACTAACTTTTTATAGTAACAACAATAAGATAGATTACATGTAACTGGAGGGTAGTACTAAAGTTCTGAATCATTCATATTAATACACACGTTATCATTTAAAACATAACATTGTATTTGTATATTGATGGCGATCTAGACGAACCCAACCCGAGCCCGTCCGAAAGTTAGAGACCCGTTCCCATCGGGTTGAAGATTTTAATATATCTTCGTTTTAAATAGTTCTATTTAATTATATAGTTTCCTTATTTTATATTTTCTTGTTGGTCAAGTTTCTTTATCTATTTAAAGACTTTTGTAATTCATAATTAGTGGTTAAGATTTTGATAATAAAGTATTTTCTTTGGGGGTTTATCCAAAGGGTTTTTCTAGAGCCGGTATTTGGCTTCTAGGGTTTCTAGCACCCGGGTTTTGGGGCTAGGTTTTCGTTCCTTGACATAGATCAAGGGTTATCTATCCATCACGCTATCAAGGGTTATCTATCCATCACGCTATCAAGTGGTAATCAGAGCCATGTCGGATCACCGTAGAAATCATCGTAGATTCGCCGCCGGAGGCAACGATGACTACTATCGTGACCCGAGGGATGTTAAAGAAGTCAAGAGTTTGCAACAACGAGTTCGTGAACTCGAGTTGCGTCCAAGCTATGAAAGCACACCCAAATATGATGACGATGGGATTAAGCCTGACATGGAAGAGTGTTTGCGTATTCAAGAGTTTCTTGGCTGGATTCCTTTTCCGTCAACCGTTTCCTCGCTGGGGCAACCCACGATGTCCCCGAAATCTGCTCCATCCGCGCGATTGGGGCACTCCATGCCACCTACTTTCCCACTGGCGCCACCCGCGTCATTCGCGGCAACCATTCCCCAACCTCAATTTTTTTATGTCTTGATATTCGCAAACCTTGCAAACAAAAAAATAGAAGAATTCCTTTTCAATAGGTTTGGTAGGTTTGCGCTCGAAATTTTGGGAATCTCCGTCGAATTTGGTTTTAGGGAGAGTTCGAATAAAATTCCGAATGCAATTTTCAAGGATTTTAGTTCTAAAGTTAGTTCCAAGTCACGTGATTTGAGGAGGTCAATTAGTACAAATTTGGTGGTTCAATTTGACGATGATATGTGAAATATTAACTCTTCAATAGGTGGATTAATTTGGTTGTTAAATTTGGAGTTTCAACATTCGATGATTTCGTCCAAATTTAACATGGGTCGCTTTGAAGTTTTTAAGACTAGAGGACGTGTCTTATTCAAAAAAGGGAAGAAGGAAAGGAATGCGAGAGGACCGGGTAACCCGATAGACCCGGGACCCGCCGGTCCGAATGATATGTGCTTAAAGTTTTCCGAGACAACCATTAACGTTCCTTTTGATCCCGGGGGGTCCGGATCCAACAATGAAACTCGAGGACGAGTTTTTCGAAGAGGGGGAGAATGATGGCGATCTAGACGAACCCAACCCGAGCCCGTCCGAAAGTTAGAGACCCGTTCCCATCGGGTTGAAGATTTTAATATATCTTCGTTTTAAATAGTTCTATTTAATTTATATAGTTTCCTTATTTTATATTTTCTTGTTGGTCAAGTTTCTTTATCTATTTAAAGACTTTTGTAATTCATAATTAGTGGTTAAGATTTTGATAATAAAGTATTTTCTTTGGGGGTTTATCCAAAGGGTTTTTCTAGAGCCGGTATTTGGCTTCTAGGGTTTCTAGCACCCGGGTTTTGGGGCTAGGTTTTCGTTCCTTGACATAGATCAAGGGTTATCTATCCATCACGCTATCATATATGCTATAAATAATTAATTATGACCGAGTTGTATTGGTGATGAAGATAATTCTTGGACTAAGAGGTCACGAGTTCGATACCCGAGCCAGTTAGGTTTTCTACCCGGCGGTCGCGGATATGGTTATTCATGGGAACGGACTCAACAGTGTAAATAATACTTAGTTGATCGTTTAAAAAACAATTTACAAATAATAAAAGAAATAAAGATGACTTGGTTGGTGTATAAGCTTCCTTTCAAAGACGTGCGAACCAATTTACTGTTGTCGTTTAAAAGAATAACTTTCTAATCCTTTGCATTTCTCTAACCTATTGGATATTTATGGTATCTAATCCTTTGCATTTCTCTATCCTATTGATTATTTATAGTTCTCTATCTCTTGAAGTTTAGGTTTTACCGAATATTAAATACTAGTTATATCAATCTGTGTATTGAACCATATATCTAGATAAATGATATAATAAATAATTTCGTATATAATTATTACTAGTTTTTTATCCCCGTGTGTTACACGGGTGACTTTAAAAAAAATCTATAAATACAATCATAATCTACGATGATTATGTATTTTTTATATCTTTAGTAATTAAATAATTGGTTATTAAATAATTTAGAAGGCAATAAATAAAAAATTGGATATATATATCCACAATTTTTTTTAATAGAAATACGAATCACTTCCATAATTAGGAGTGTGAATGTCTATTGACGGGAATTATTGTTGAGGATGAATATGGTGGTGCCACATGGCAAGTTGTGGTGCCAAAAACTTTTCTTTTATTATATATATATATAGATATAGATTATATTTTTATACATAAATTTAAACGTAAGCGTATAAGAAATAATAAAACTTTTTACGCATACACCCGTAAAATAAGAAATAATGAATATTTAAAATTATAAATAACAATAAGTGAAGATTTAAGAATTATAAAATTATATTTTGAGATAAGATATAATTGAATTTTTATTATAATTTATGAAAGTTTTTAAAAAAAAAATTAATAGAATAAGTAGATCTACGCCACTTAGGTTGTAGCCTATTTGTAATAGGCAATGTCCAATTTGGTAGAGACATAAGTTTAAAACTTAAGAGTAGTGAATAATTGTTTAGATGGGTGTGTATTAGCCGTTCAAAAAAAGAACAAGAAGATTTATATTTTTTAAATTTAATTACATAATAATTATTTAAAATCATTGATATTTTTTATTTATTATATAGTAGATGCGTATATATATATATACTAGGATAGAACCCGTATGTTATACGGGTTGAATCACTAAAAATATATATAATTGATAATTCATGCAAAAAAATTTATTGCCGGAATAACGTATTACATTACATTAAATAAAAAACTAAAGTTATAATTCACAATATGGTATTGGTGGTTTTACTCACTTTATCAAAAAAATATTATTTTGGGCATGTCTCTACTTGTATATTTGAAAAATGCAAGATAAACGTGATCATGTTTGAAAAGCAATCAAACCCTCAATAGCGACTAACATGAATTATGAATTGACAAACTTGAGATTTTAAGTCTGTATAGAAAGTTAGATTAGTATAAAGTTTTATCAAAATTATAATGAGCACATTCTAATTGTTGAGTATAAAATCTACATTATAATCAAAAGATTATAAAGTTATTAATAAAAAAATATTATGTTGATATACATTAGAAAACTTACAATTGTATTAGTTGCGATATCTAAAATTTTCAAATTGGATGAAAATGGCTCATTTGATATGGTAGGAACAATTATTTAATATTGGATATTATGAACATGATTTTTGTCGCTTATGAGTTTCTCTATAAATAGTATTACCCACAACGCAACGCTGATTGAATTTGTAAAATAATATTAGGTATTCATTAATTAAAATATTAAATATAATTTGCTCAATTATATTTGAAAACACACTAAATAAGTGTTTATTGGTATTTTATTAGTTTCTAAATATTTTTCAAAATAAAAATAATAATAGTTTAAAAATTATTTTTAAATAAAAATAAGATGTAAATTAATATATGATTGTTATAATTCCATAAATATAAATAGATAAAAATATATCATGATTATATAATAAAATATAATTTCCAATAAAAAAGAATTTATTAGTGAGTAGATTTGGGAGGGAAAACTTTTGTGAGAATGAATATAGTGTTGACATGTGTCAACAATTGTAATTGTTTATTAGAATAGGAAGATATGTAATTATATATATTATATATATATAAATATGTGTGTGTGGGTAGGGGGGGGGGGGGGGGGGGAGATTAGGAGGTGGGGTGCTGGGAAAATTGATGAGAAAACTCGCTTATTGAGAAAACTAAAGCTATTTATTATTTATTTATTTATTTTGTTAACTTTTTTAACCCTATAAATTTCTTTTATGTTTTGGAAAAGTTAAAATTTTAGTCTTAATATTTATACACACGTTAAAAATTCATATTAAAAATAATAAAATTTTAGAGTTAAGTACTCTTTTCATCCTTGATGTTCGATCATTTTTACCATTGCAATCTAAAACAAACTTTTAGCAAATCAAGGCCCGACATTGCAACTTGTAACCGTTCTAGTCTTTGACACTAACTCTGTTAGGATTTTCTTTTCTATTAAGTCTATGGAATAAGAAATCTTTAGAAATTGAAGTAATCACTCTTCTTATGTGATGGTCCATTCAATTCAAATATGCTAAAAAGAATCTAAAAAAAACACACCTTCCGTAAGGAATAAGAAATCTTTAGAAATTTAAGTATTCGCATTCCTTATGTAATGGTCCATTCAATTCCAATATAATAATAGACATATCATCTTTTTTAATCCGAGATAATGACTCATTCCATTTCGATTTCCATTCGTGCGTACCAACACCACCTAAGATTTACAATGACCAAATAAAGTATTTCATAATTAGTAGTAAGGTAGATTTGATTTTTAGAATAGAAATAAGAAGAATAAAGTTGTTTTTAATTCCTCGTCTCGCCAATGATCATTAGCTAAGTGGTTGAGGTGTGACACTAGAAACAATAAAATCCGTAGGTCTTTGGTTCAAATCTCATATATGATTAAAAAAAGAAGGTCCTAAGTTGAACCAGAGCATTTTCTCACCTATAGTTGGTTTCCCCCTGAAGACGGTTTTCAGGTCCTATGCTCACGAAATAAATATGATTAGATGAGTTAGTAATCAATTACGCTGTGTTTCCTAGTTTACTTAAGGAGGTAAAAGAAAGTAAAAGAGATGAAAAGAAGAAAAAGGAAAAGAAAAGAGAGGAAGAGAAGATGAGTGATTTATTTCCTTTAAAATCCTCCTAAAATCGGAAGGAAAGAAAAACAATACAAAATTGTTTAAATTTTCCTCCACTTCCCTCCTTTTCTCTCCTTAAGTGAAACTCGGGAACACAATTTTTTTTTATTTTTTTTCCTTACCTCCTTAAATGAAACCCAGTAACACAAATATTTTTATATTTTATTTTCTTTCCATTTATTTCCCTCCTTAAATGAATTGGGGAACACATCGTTAGTTAGTGATCAAAATTTAAATTAAAAAAAAATAAAAATCATCGGATGTATGGCCCGGTATTTAAGAATTGAAAGGGGGTATTTAAGAAGTGAAAAGACAAAGGATTTAGGAAAAGGAAAATAGGAGGCACCTCATCCCGTAATTTAAGGCTAAACGTAGTGGGGCGTTTTTGGGCTCCATAACGCCCCATAACGCCCCACATAACGCCCCGGCCCACTACGCTGGGGCGTTATGGGGCGTTATGAAGCCCAAATTCGCCCCGGGCGTCAAGGGTATAACGCCGGAGAAATGTTGAAATTTCGAGATATAGCCGTTGAACGGCTATATCAACGGTATAATTTTTTTTTTTTTTAATTTTCAATTTTTTTAAATACACTCTCAAACTATATATATATCTCCCAAATTTATAAACTTAACACTCTCAATCTCTCTCAATCTCTCTCAATTCACTCACTTTCATTTTTTTTTAAAAAATGGGCTCTCCCTCTTCCGCCACTCGACTCGGTTTATTCGACGATGAAGAATACGAGGTTGTCTCCGCCGCACTTCAATTTTTTGACATGCCGGTACCACGCCCGGTTATCAAGCGGAGACATCTTGAACGTGATCGTAATGCCGCCAACGATAATTTGATGAGAGACTATTTTGGCCCATCACCGCTCTACTCCGATGAGACGTTCAAAACACGATTTCGGATAACCAAACGGCTATTTTTGCGTATAGCTAAAGATTTGGAGGAGCATTCACCGTATTTTAGAAGACTACGACGACGTGCCATCCGATGATTAATTAGTTGTATTTTTTTTTTTAAGTAATTGTATGTTTTATTTTAATTAAGTTGTAATATTTTTTTTTTTAGTTTTAATATTTATGAAAGTAGTTTTTTTTTAAAAATAAAAAATAAAAAATAAATAAATATTAAGTAATGATGGTGGGGCTTTATGGGGCTTTATCCACTACACCATAAAGCCCCATAAAGCCCCTTGCCCAGTCAGCGTCCACATGGCGCATAATGCCCCTTGTGGGGCTTTATGGGGCTTTATCCACTACACATAGCCTAAGGGACATAAATGGCGCCGTTGGGAGAGGGGGCTGTCTAGGCTCTACGCAATTTACGTCCTATTAAAATCGTAGGCTTACGCACTAAAACACAACCACATATTCCATATTTTATTTTTTATAAACATAAAATTTGATATATATATGTATAGGTTTTCTAAAATCAATAATTCACAACCTTTATCATAAGTTTTTATTTTTCAACAACTTACAGGACCGATAGTGTGTTTGGATGGATACGTGGAACTCTAACAAATCTCTATTTATAATTTGTTCTTTCTTCGTTAGATTATGATCGTCTTTGTGGTTTTTTCACTGTCGTTGTTTGTCTTTTTCTTATGTGTTCAAGTCATTTTAATCTTCTTTCCCTTAGACATGAAATATACCTATGTGATTTTAGATTTGTGGTTTTATCACGTAGACGCTGACTGTACCACACATGATTACCACACACAGGGCCGGTCCTGAAAATTTAGGGGTCCTATTCAAGCTAAAAAATAGGCCCCATTCGAAAATAAATTTACAAATAGAAAATGTTCATAAAAATTTATGATTTTAAAATGACATTTTAAGTAGATACCGACAAATCTTGCAGATCTCTTAGCATATTTTACTAGCAAATTGATTGATTAAGTGTTCGTAGTTTATAATATATACCAAATTTTTTAAAAATATAGGCCCCCGAAAATGATGGACCCTGTTCGGTCGCACATCTCGCACATGCTCAGGGCCTCCATTAACCACACATAAGGGGTATATTTATATGGTTATTCCTGTATGGTTCTATTTTTTATTATTTTTTTTTTACTTTTTTTTTAAATTGAAATTCAAATATAATTTTTTTAAATTAGATAAAACTACAAAAAAAAAAAAAACCCCTTAAGGAAATTATAAATACTAGAAAAAAAGTAAAAATTAAAGAATACGTGTGGCCCCTAATTTCTTCTAATAACGACATTCTTTATTCGTTAGGGAGGGGGGAGTGGTAGAATTTTTAGGATTTTGAAGAATGGGTTGTAACCAATAGGAGGGTGCCACGCAGGAAAGAGAAAAAGAAAGAATTTTGAAGAATTTTGAAGGATTTTGAGAGGGAGTGGTGAGGATTATGAAGAATTGTATGTTAATTTATTTTTAATGTTTTTGAGTTATATATATATTGTAATTAATTTTAAAACACTATATTTATTTAAAAACACCACATTTATTTTTAAAAAAACATTACATAATAAAGAAAAAACATGACATTACTTAAAAAAAAACACACTAAAAAAAACATTACATAAGAAACTTAGATATTATTATTTGAAGTTGACGCCCTCTGGAGACGGTCCCTCATCAAGGTCCAAACCTCAACGTGTGAAAAACCCTTTCTGTCATGTATTTTTCGGTACTCGCACAACGCCTTAAACATCAAACCCGATTCAAGATCCGCCAAGGTAGCTTTTCGTTCAATTTCGAAGTACACGCTTTCGAAGTTGTTAATCTTCGAACTTATTTTTTGCCATCTCGAGTTCATTTGGTGTACGGTTTTATTCGTACCACCAAGTTCTTTGTTGAAATGGTCAAGCACTCTAGCCCAAAATTTATCCGCCGTTGAGTGATGAAGAACCTTCTCATCGGACACGTGGTAGAATGCGCGAGCCAAAGCGAGCTCCTCGTTGGTAGTCCAAGTCATTTTGAAGTGAGATGAAAGTTGAGAATTTTGAAGATGAAAGGAGATGAATTGGTAAATGAGAGAAATGTGAGAGTGAAATTAGTGGTGATATATGTATATATATATATTGTAAAAAGTAAAAGAATTTTTTTTTTTTTTTAATCCAAAGAGCCGTTCAACGGCTATAAATTTTTTTTGCCGTTCGGCGAGATGTCGATTTCAAAACTGGTTTTTGCCGTTGCCGATCGACCGGCGGCGGTGTTTGCCGCCTAGAATTTCGGCGCCGCGGCGCCCACGCCGCCCACTCCGTCCGGCCTTACAATACTGTGTCCTCGTGCATCCATCTTAACATCATATCTAACCCCTAACCTTCACCCTTTTGTTTTTTTTTTATGGCCAACAATTAGTTCTACATAAATGAACACTTTAAATAAAAAGTCATATTATTTTATATGATTAAAAATTGTACACATCAGTAATTTACACTATTAAAACATCATTTCAGCAAAGTGACTAGTTTAATGGGTAAGCATTTAGAGCCCGTTCTCATATCTACATCCTATAATTTAATTAAAATAGTTAGTTTCTAAATTTATGTATACTTTTTTAAAATTCCCTATCCCCATTCACCATATGTATCCCTCGGATTCAAGTAAATAATATTTTTTCATTTCATTTTTTATTACTTCAATATAAATAATAGAAATAATGGTGAATAGTAGATATCAAATATAGAGGATGTACCACCTATTTTTAGAGTTATATTTGTTTTTTTGGTTAAAATTTAGGGTGTAATGTAAATGAGATGTGAATACTCTAACAAATTCATCTTTTAACTTTTTAGAGGCATCTAATTTTAAACAAATTTAAAATATTAATATAATTGTATTCATAAGAGGATGCACTCAAACCGGTCTGATCAAGTATTCTTGAACCAACTTCATTAACCGGCAAACCGGATCGATGACTTGACTGAATCTTCAAATTTTATTAAGTTTTTTCTTCCAAGGTCTCATTTACTGTATCACACACATTTTGTTAACATTAGAAATTTTTAATAAAAAATAAAATCATTTCACATTTTCTTTTAAGTTAATCAAACGCATTTTATATTTAATTATATTTTAAAACGGCCGAACCGGGGTTATCGGTAAACAACAAATTCGATAAGGGGGGACGGAGTGGGCGGCATGGACGCCGCGGCGCCGGAAACTTCGGCGGCAAACACCGCCGCCGGTCTAGCGGCTTCGGCGAAAGCATGGAACGAAATCTACTTCTCGCCGCTGGTTGATTTGTGAGGGTTTCAAGAATTTCGACCGTTGAACGGTCGGGAACTTAAAAAAAAAAAAAAAAATTAATTTTTTTTTATATAATCAAACTCTTTCACTCTTCTCTTCTACACCATTTCACTCTTCTCTTCTACACTCTCTTCTACTCTCTCTTCTACACCATTTCTACCACTACCATAATCAAACTCTTTCACTCAAACAATGGATCGATCAAACCCGAGCTCTTCAAAGGGTCAAGCCAAGAAAAAAATACGACCTCGTTCGTTAAACCCGCAACAACAAAGAGACTCGATGCCACCACCATCTTCAAACCCGATGAACTACCCTTCCTACCCACCTTCTCCGGGTATGCCGATTCAAATCGAACCCGGACGATTCGTCTTACCCGAATCGAGCCAATACCAAAATTTCGTCCACCAACAACAATACCAAAGCCGACAATTTAGTGACCAATACCGTGACCCCCATCATGAAGACGACGACGACGACGACGAAGATGAAGATAATGTCCAACAATTTCGGGAGCATCAACATTTCGTCAACCAACAACAATACCAACAACCCCATCACGAAGCCGACGACGATGATGATGATGAAACCGTACCCGAAACTCAACAAAATGTTTCGGGTCGAGCGGCACGTGTCACCTGGACCCCTGCCGAAGAGGCATGTTTGGCAAAAGCTTGGCTCTTCGTTTCCGAAGACAAGATTATTGGAAACCAACAAAAGTCCGAACGTTTTTGGGCTCGAGTTCTCAAACACTTCAAGCAACAAAGAGGTGGTACGAACAGAAACGTCCACCAATTGAACTCAAAATGGAACAAGATGTTAACGAAGGTTAACAATTTTAACGGTCTCTACCAACAAATGGTAAATATATAGTTTTATAGTTTTTATTTTTTTACTTTTATAGTTTTTATTTTTTTACTTTTATAGTTTGTTGACGTTATATACTTATATAAATGCAGGTTCTTGCTCGGGCAAGCGGGTCGTCGGATGCCGATGTTATCAATAAAGCTCAATCCCAATACAAGGTGCTTTACGAGAGGAAAGGTTTCACCAACATGGAAGCGTGGAACGAAATGAAGGACCACTTGAAGTGGGCGCCCGTTGAAAGGGTTTGCGGTCAGATTGACGAGTCGTCCTCCAAACGGAGGAAGAATACCGAGACGGGCCAATACTCGACTTCAAACGACTCTCCTAGGCATGACATGCCCGACTTAAATGAAAACTCCAATCCAACACCCCCAACTAGAAAGGGGAAGAAGTCAGTCGATTCCGCGTCGAGCACCACAAGTTTGGTTGACGAGGTTAGGAATTTCAACCTCCTCAAACAAACGGATTTGGAAAAAAAAGCAGTTGCACGCGAGGCTAAAGTTGAACGAGAGAGGTCGTTTAAGTTGGCAATGGACCGACACGTGGAGATGCTAGAGGCGCAAAAGGCAATGCTCGAACAAGAAGCATTCGACCGCGACGTGGAGACTTTTACAACTCCACACGACCACTTGAGGGGATCCTCTTTGCAAGTCAAACTCGCCCAAAAACGAAAGATAGCGGAGAGATATGGGTGGGAGTGTGACTTTTAGTGTGTTTTTTTTTTAAATAAAAGTAATGTAGTGTGTGTTTTTTTTTTAATTAATGTAATTTTTTTTTAAGTAATGTAATGTTTTTATATTAATGTAATGTTTTTTTTTTAAATAAATGTAGTGTTTTTATAAAATAAATATAGTGTTTTAAAACTAATTACAAAATATATATAACTTAAAAACATTAAAATAAATTAACATACAATTCTTCATAATCCTCACCACTCCCTCCCAAAATCCTTCAAAATTCTTCAAAATTCTTTCTTTTTCTCTTTCCTGCGTGGCACCCTCCTATTGGTTACAACCCATTCTTCAAAATCCTAAAAATCCTACCACTCCCCCCTCCCTAATGGGTCCATGAATCCATGATAAAACCCAATAACCCATTATTCCACCGGATCCAAACTCGCACTATTAATCTATTATTTAACCAAATCCCTTCCCATACCCACGTACTATTCACACAGTAATAACAGCATGATTTAACACAAAAATGGGTTGAAATTCAACTCCATCGCCTGCCTCTTGCTACCTACTCATTTTGACTTCAATTTCTCCACTTTCACACACACATTATCCATCAATGGCGCTGCAGATTCCACCTATCGACGCTTTCTCACCGTTTCAACCGGCAACCGAGTGACCGCGAAGGTGAAATTAAACGAGAAATCAGTTCCGAAATCATTCATACATTCAGTGATTCAGGTCCGATTTCTTCTGTTCTATTTGAAATTTTGTTTGTGTTGGAGTGATTTCGTTGGAAATCGGTTCAATCGGTCGTAATTTGGGGGAATTTAGTGTTGTTCTCGATCTGGTTACTGAAATCGTTATCTGTGTATGCAATGCCGTTCGATACTTCGATGAACATATACTTATTAAATCTGTTCAGTAGAAATTTACGTGTTCTTCTCTCATACGCGCTTGCAATTTCCGATCATTTTTTAGGTTTTCATGACGAGACTTGTTTCGAATGTCTACAATTTGCATCAATGAATTCATGTTCATGAATCATGAGTTCATCGATTTCTACATTACGAAGTTATAATATTAATTATGTAATAAAAGACGATGATGATAATGATAGCCATTAATTAGAATGTAACTCGGTTTTCACGCCTTAAATGATCAAATTAGCACAATTATAGTAAATACATACAAATAAAGTAATTTGATACAATTTATTTATTTATTACTGTGTGTTCTGAGTATCAGTAGAGATGTACCATTGATTTTGGCTTTAACAATCAACATAACATAACTATTGAAATTGATCTCCATTTTAACTAAAAGGGGGTACAGGTTTCATTAATCATTGAAGATGGTGTTATTAAGGAGGAGGTTGAATTGCTGTACATGGAACAGGGGAATCAGCAACAGCATGGACTTTGATCAACAACAGGACCGTAAGCTCTCTACTTTCCTTCTATCTCAATGAATTATAAAAAATCATTTCAGTAGCTTTTAAATCAACTAAGAAATTGGTATGATCTAGCATGATTATATAAAAAGTATAGTATAATTCATTCATAACAAAACTAGTTTTTTATGAGAGCCTATATATAAAAATAAAAAAGTAACAAAATAGAGTAGACTTTTTTTTTTTTATCTATTTTCAAGAAAATGTTGGATTTGAAAAGGACGTAGGAAAATACTTTTCACGGGATAGGCCTTTCTTAAAATAAAATTTACAAATTTAAAACAAGGCTCCCAGAAAATATTATTTAAAGTTCCCTTTTTAGAATGTCTAACTCAAAACACTTTTTAATTTTACTTTTAAGTTTATGCCTTTTATCTACTATACTATTTTAAATTTATGACCAAATAAGTGGCCTTTGGTTAAAAAAAAGATAAATTCCTAAAAAAAGAATCGCTTACCCTCACAAAGGAAAAAAAATCAATATTTAAAGTGATAGTGATATGTCGTAACTTCCCATGGCTGAATACACGGAAGATTGCAGGAGTATTGTTTTATGAATTTATATTTGACTGAGAGAAATGTGGCCCTTAATTGCCTTACGGTATATTGTGTGACATGGTAGTACCAGAAGTCCCAACTAATCTCATAAATGAGAGTGGGGTCACATAAGTTATTTTTAGCTTGTAGGAGGGAATATTATATAACTTTTCTATTAAATGTTACGCAGGGCTAATTGTTATAAACAGAAAGTTGTAGAATATATAGAAAGTGTAATTATTATTTTAAATACAAAGTCATCATGATGTTTGATGGGTGAACCTATCATAAATCCGTATTGATATGTAACACTAAAATCATTTAATCATTTAGTAAGTACCTTATTTGTAACCAGGTTATCGACCATCCACCGAGGGGTGTCTATGCGTCTAGCTTAGTCAGATTTAATGAAAATTATACACCGAATGGTTAACTATGGTTTCAAGAATTGACAAAAACAAATAGGCCGGTTGGGAGGGGGGATCGGCTGTAATGACTTGGTTTGGCGGTTTAAACTGGGTTTTTTTATTTTTTATTTTTTTATTTTATTTAATCCTTTGTTTAGTTTGTACTAAACCATTTAAAATGATAAAGATGGTTATAATATATATAGATAACTAAATATTGAAAAAAAGAAAAGAAATAAAAGATAACAAAGATCAAACTACTGGAGTGGTGTCTCAACGGGAATAGCCTCTTTGTTCTCGAGGATAGAGGAAATGTTTACCTTTTATGCTCTCCGGACTCCGTATATCTTTGTTATTAGTGAAATATTACTATGTACATTTGTTTTGTTTTTGTAAAGACCAAACTGTCCCTCCGTATAGCTTTGTTATTAGTTAGATATTACTATGTACATTTGTTTTGTTTTTGTAAAGACCAAACTGTTGGTTCGGTTTACAAGGCCAATTCCAAGTTTCAAATCATACCAAACCATTAAACTGCCAAAAGCTGAACTGGAAGACTGTTTGGATTTCAAACATGCTGATTTACTTTGGTTTGCATAGTTTTGTTGAATTCAACAGCTTTTGAACGCCTCAATCTATCATTGGTAAATATTTAGTCCAATATATAAATTTAGAGAATACAACTATCAAATGTTTTTGTTCTAGAACAACTCACACCAAAGGTTTTGAAGGTTGGTATTAAATGGGGGAATATGGCGATGTCATTTAAACAGCCAAATTGTCAGAAACAAATAATTGTTCATCCTCTTCCTCATCAGTAATGCAGATCCAAGAGAATAACAGACATAATGCATTAAAAACCAAATAAAATAAATATATATTCACATAGATCTCCAACCACTCCAGATCCAACAGCTTAATAAGAGACTTGATATAAAATCAATTCAATTATCTCCAAATAGATAAATAACATGTAGAAATTTATACATTAAACCATAGTTCCATCATTAAAATGCTCAATTCAAGAATCGGATTTACTATATCTGTAGCATATTGTATAAATCATCATATAAATTAAAATAGTTCTTGAAATGCACATGGTTGCAAGAAGTTTTTATCCAAAAAAAAAATGGTGGGATCACTTGAAATGAAACCAAAAATTCATATTAAACGTTAAAAGAATTGCAATCCAGCTAATGAATCAAACATATGTACATGTTTACATCGTGGGGTCGATCAAATTACTTACACTCACCAAATCTAGGGAACAAATTGGTCAATGGACAAATTGGAGGAAATGTTTAGTCATACATGGACATTTTGGGAATTTTCCCATTAAAACGTTTAGCACTTAATTTTCAGGAATTATGACATACAACGGGCTTGAGAGCTGCATTCGAAATGCCACCTCTTATGAGGATGAAAGTGTTGCAAGTAAAGGAGATGGATGTCGAACTGATTCACCCTCCAGCTGCTCTTCTAGTAACAATCCATCCGGATCATTTTTTTCCCAGTGGAGTATGATGAAAAGGGATGAACATGGTCTGGATGAATGGGACTACTCTGAGGGTCCTCAACAATTTATGGCCAAAGATAATTCATCAGATACATTTAAATACTCAGATGTTGATGTAATGAAGGAAAAATTTGCAAAGCTTTTGTTGGGTGAAGATGCTACAGGAGGACGCAATGGAGTCTCCCCTGCTTTGGCTTTGTCCAATGCCATAACAAACCTAGCCGGTATATCATAGCATTATTGCATTTTTAAGTCGTAATGTTACTTTAAATAACATAAAAACCAACATGCTTTTTATTTATTTTTTTAAGGAAAAAATGTCCTGCAATCCAGTTTGGTATATTAAAAATGCTTGAAAAAGTCTCTCAACTCAATTAGGTCTATTAGAAATCCGTGAACTTAAAAAAAAAACTGGTTGCTAAAATATCTACTTATTACCCATAAATAATGAGTGACATTTGATATTTAAAAAAAGTATACCGTCTTATTTGGACCAATTTAATAAAGGTAACAGATTAGTTTTCTACTTTTTTTACCAGTACGTACATTTTAGACATGTGCACATTCTTTAATATTCCAAAATTAGCCTGAAGGATTCTTTTTTTGTATCTCTGATAAGTTTAAGGACTTTGAAGTATTTTGGGTTTTTATACTATGTACCTTTAATGTTTGGTATTACTAAATTTTGTTGCTGATAATAGTTTTTAGATAACTAGTTTTTATCAGCTGCAACAAAATTTAAGCGGCACAATTACATGTTATCCCTTCTTTTAACCTATATTAAAAGATTTTTGCTCATCTTTCAGAAAACATTTATTATTATTTCCCACTGAAACTGTCACATTTGGTCAATACATCTGTTAATTCCTCTGATCAGAATTTACCAAACACCCATCTGATTAACTATTCAATATAGTTTTAAATGATTTTACACAACCTGTTACATTATAATCATCTGATTTTGATTATTTAATATCACATAATCACTTTTAAAACACATGCAAACTCATAAAAGTTTTTATAAAAATGTGTAATGGATAGGAACCGTTTTCGGAGAGTTATGGAAACTTGAGCCTCTGCCAGAGGAGAAAAAGAGCAAGTGGAGAAAAGAGATGGACTGGTTCCTTTCTCCGACAAACTACATGGTTCAGTTGATCCCAGCTAAGCAATGTGGGCCCGATGGCCGGACTTTAGAGGCATTGTTTCCATCCCCTTCATTCAAAGTTCCCATACTTTGATTACATAAAACTTATAAAATTTTATTCTATCATTTCACAGATAATGACACCGAAAGCTCGTGTAGATGTTCATTTGAATCTGCCAGCACTACAAAAGTTAGATTCCATGCTTCTTGTAGGTGATCTGTTCACTCTCATTAAAGTTAACTGAACAAAATGCCGAAGTTTGTCTAAAGTTGTTAAGTATGCATAAACACACTGACAGGAAACACTTGATTCAATGACTAAGACCGAATTTTGGTACGACGAAGGTGGTAGCCGAGCGGAAGGAAGAGGCGGGAACCTAAAGCAAAGTAAAAGATGGTGGCTTCCAACCCCACAAGTGCCCATAGGTGGTCTTTCAGATGGTGAAAGGAAGAAATTGCTTAATCATGCCAAATTGGTTCTTCAAATTTTCAAGGCTGCTCAATCAATTAATGAGGCTATCTTGCTTGAAATGCCAATACCCAAGATCATCAGTGATACACTGCCCAAGGTAAGCCATCATTTTTCTTCTTTAACTTAATGTTTTGTTGAATGTATTGCTATTTGCTAAAGTCAAACATAAAGTCAACTGGAATTCAGGTTGGTACCGATGTGACCTAACAAAGCGGTCTGTAGGAACTAATACTGATAAGGGTTTCTGCCGATGGGGAGTCGGCCCAACAGGGACTATATTAATCCAAGTCTAATAAGTTTAGGGTGTGTTGATTTTTGCCATTCAAAAATAAATAAATAAATAAAAATATAAAAATAAGTTTAGGTGCCTATGTTGTCAATTCTCTTGTATCTTTAGATTTCTGTTAGAAGCTGTTTATAACAGTTTTTAGGCGGTATAGTTTTGTCAGACTTTGGGGGGTGGGGGGAATGTCAGTGACAACACTTGAACTTGATTTTCATATTGCAACTCCTCATAATCGTTGATTCAGTCATTCAGTAAGAAATCTTTGGTGTTTAGAATGTTGAATCAGGTTGATATTATATATTTATATCGTTTAGGAAGTTGTATGAGATGTAAATTCACTTTTGAAGATGTTCGACTCGCTCTTATTCAAGTTTAGTTTTATAAATTTGACCTGTTTGAGATGAAATATAATCCATATCTACCCATTCATAAGTGATGGGTCGAATAATATCCCGCAGGCTGCAGAGTTTCTTCAGGTTTATGCTAATGACTTGTTTTCACTTCTACAGTCTGGAAAGGCAAGCCTTGGTGATGATCTTTATAGGATACTAAACAGAGTCTCCTCGGCTTCAAGTATGCTCGACTCACTGAGTCTAAAATCTGAAAACAGCGCCCTGGATGCCATCAACAGATTGGAAGCAGCAATACATGCATGGAAAGACAAGATTGAAGAACAGGGCCGCTGTAAATCACCAGCAAGAACATCATGGTCATTCAGAGATCATGTCTCTGAACTTGACAAGATCGAGTTGCTAATAAACCGAGCCGAAAATCTTTCCCGGGAAATCAAGATCAGATATCCAAACCTCCCTCAAAAGTTTCTTGATGTCATGAAAATCCAATATGGCAAGGTGAGTAAGCCTTAAATAAATCACTCTTTCTTCCTAATTTTATATAAGCTCATATGAACTGAATCACAACTCATCTTCATTATAGAAACTTGTTGGCATTTAGGTTTCTAAATTATGGATTAAATAAACCAAAAGTGACAACTGAGAATACACATTTAACTGTCATTTTTGTTTGGCACTGCTCAAATACATTTCTGTTTGTTCATACTTTCACATATTACATAAGACACAAAATCAGCTAAGTGACCTTTGATTATTTCAGGATGTCGCGTATTCAATCATAGAAGCTTATTCACGTGTTCTTAGAAACTTGGCATTCAGCATACTAACAAGAATTGGAGACATCTCTCAAGAAGACATTTTAAGCGACCCCGATTCACCAATGGCGAAAAAGTGCCTTCTTGGAGTGAATATTACCGGCATCCCAGATATAGCAGTTCCATATATAAAGACAAGGGACACACCAACTGACCAAATGGATAGCATAGAGGGGAAGATAAGTTTATTAACCACAGAAGAAGCTCCTGATACAGCATTTTTAAGTGATGAACCAAACAGAAGATCGGTAACAGCAACACCTAGTACAAGCTCGGGATGCTGTCTTGGCACAGAGACTCTTTTTTCGTCTCCTATGGACACGCCTTGATCATTATAACATCTAAGTAAATCAGTTGTAAATGATGTTATACGGTTTAGTGAAATATGAAATATGGATGGGTTTGGTTAAGTACAGGTTGATGAGAAATCTGAATGCATATAGATGTGACAATTTTGACCCATAGGTCAGTTTCCGGTATGTTTTCTCTAACACAGTTTCAACCCGCACGTAAAATTCAAAAAATGACTCGTTTTGACATGTTTTCTCTAACACAGTTTCAACCCGCACGTAAAATTCAAAAATGACTCGTTTTGACGCCGTAAACTCTTGTATCGGACTCTTAGGAATGTTATCTGGGTTTAATGGCGAAACTAGAATCTCTTAGCTGGAGGGTCTGCATTATTTTGAGGGTTCAACACCCGTTTTTCTTTTAAAAGAACCGTCACTTTTTTACATAATAAACTCCATGGCAACCTGGGTTGATGGACTCTTCGGACTCAGGTCGTCTTGGTTCATAAGTAGGAAAACTTGAAATCCTGTATTACTTGAAATCCGGATCGCTATGAATTTCGAAGTACAGTTGGTGCACTACAATACCTTGTCTTAACTCATCCACAAATTGCCTATGCAGTCAATAAAGCGTCACAATTTCTTCAAAGTCCCATTGATCAACATTGGATTTGCCGTCAAAAGGATTCTTGGCTATCTAAAGGGCACCATCACTCACGGACTAAGCATTCGCCGCTCTCGCGACCTCACTATAAACACATATGTTTATGCTGACGGGGCCGGGTATCCTGATGATCGCCTCTCAACTACTGGCTATTGTGTTTTTCTAGGCCAGATCTCGTTAGTTGGAGCTCCAAAAACAACACACGGTAGCAAGGTAGCACTGAATCTGAGTATCGTGCGCTAGCTAATACTCCTACCTTCCCCGCCTACCTTATGGTGTGATAACATCGGGGCTGCCTATCTGGCGGCCAATCCCATCCTACATCAACGCACCAAACACCTAGAAATAGATCTACATTATTCGAGATATGGTTCACTGTCGTACGATATCAGTAAAATACGTGTCTACAAATGCTCAGCTCGCAAATGTCCTCACCAAGGGGTTAATGGCCAACCGCTTCAATGACCTGAAATTCAAGCTCAACGTCCTTCCTGCCGCTTTGCTTGAGGGGGCATGTTAATGTGGACTCTTGGTCTCCATCTCAACTTTCTCTACAAGTCTACAATGAATGTCCTTAATTACTAGTCTTTACTACAACCTTTGGTGTCCTTTGTGTCTCTTATGTTACCCATACCCTAAGTATAAATATGTATGAAAATCTATGTATGAATAAGTGAAAAAAAATACTCAATAAAACAAAACACCACACGTCAATTTCTTCAGTTATCTTCTTTAGTTTTCGTCTAGCAGAATCTACTCGAGCTCCGTACTGGTTCGAGGGGTTGTAAGATGAGGTTACCAATGGGCCCTCATGACTATTAATAAAGGTGTCATTCAAATGGACATGATGGTTCAAATGATAGTTGTGATTATTCACAAATCACAGATAACCTATTAATAAAACCAAAATCCTAGAAAACACATGAACTCTCTCCCATTCTCTAACATAAGCCCTTTCGTGATAGAAACAAAATAGTCATTGATTAGTCAGTGTTATCAATAGCCCAGTCATACATGCCTAAAAGCAAAGATCCATCAGCCATGTATAAGATGATAAAGGTGAAACATCAAACATATGAGGTCATTGAGAAAATTGTTAAGAGTATTGGCTTCTTCTTCTCTCATCTCAGATTCTAGTCTAATTCCCCATCCCCTTTCCTGTAATTCTTATGTAAGCTTCTTCTTCTTTTATGTGATCATGATTCTGCTAGATTTCTAGTTCATCATATTGTAAACCTATCGGTATATCCATCGATATCTACCCCTTTTATTACATAATTCGATTCACACTTGGTTTTGTTAATATCAATTCATTACAGTCAGTCATCTACCTCAATCAGAATCTTCGACTGACAAACAGAATATCACTAAACAGTTATGTTGGTAAAACAACCGGTCTCTGTGAACGTAACCCATCTTTTAGCTATATGTTTAGTGACAGTGTCTCTGTGAACGTAACCCATCTTTTAGCTATATGTTTAGTTGTTATGTATCCAATTTAGTTGAAAACCCTTTTTCTCTAGTATACCGGTTACCGGATTACTAAAAAATTGTGTTAAAATCTGAACACTATTCTTTAGTAACTTGAAATCCTTAAAAACTTGGTAAATTTCAATTGGCTTATCACCACTTGTGTAGTGTTGATAAGTTATAGTACCCGTTGCTTCGTTGTATCTTGAGCAGTGATTTGGCACAAACCTAAACCACATTGTTCTATTGAATTAAGGATATAGATGACTCGCCTCAAAGCCATAAGTTGTAGTGTTGACTGTAATTACCGCTTTACTTATAGCCATTATTTAGAACCATATAACCAACAAATCCATCATCAGCACAGTAGCCAATTACCACCGGACCGCTTGCATATTTACCCTAATAATTCTAATCTTAGGTCCAGCAAGCACAGTCAAATAAAATGAAGTACATATATGTGTTCCGAGTTAATATACACACGGTAGCTGTTTCTGTATTGGTATAGTATATACAGGGTAATACCACTAACCGAAGATCTACAAATTTGGATGAATCTAGTTTGGTATAAACTTTCTGAAAATTGGCACTTACAGTTATTAATTGATGCTGTCAAACCAGTCTGCAATGGTTCTGGCTAGGATTTTGGTCTCGTTTAGTGAAAGTGATTTGAGTCCTTGTGCGATTGCATCTGCTGGAGTGTATACATCCCCTACTTGTAGTTTTGGTTCCTGATCATATGCAGAAGATAACAAACAATTGGTGCATTGTAACAACTGTAACTCACAAGTGTGTGTGCGTGTGTGTACTCACACATATATGAATGGGTCTAGTTGGGTGTGTTTTTATCTCTAACAGGTCGAACTAGTAAGCTTCAGAAAATTTGCACGCAAGGAAATTGGTCAAAGGGTCCAACTGGATGGAAAGCTACCCAAAGTCCCAAAGAGTATTTTTAGCACATAAAGAATACTAAATCATTTCAATTATGAAACTACATTATTATTGAAGTAATATAAATGTTTGTAATCGTATTTGACACTATTTTTGTTTTCAAATAGAATAAAATTTTGGATAAAAAATGTATGGGATCAAGTAGACCCGACATGTTTTGAGTATTGACCCATTACACAAGCCCGCTCATTTTGCCACCCCCACAACTTAGCTAGCCAAAAAAGCAATGTTTTTATAACCAGCGGAACCAGCTATAGAACTGGTTCGGTTGAGTGTATCTGAACCGGACAGTTAACAGCCAGGCCTGATTTCGGTATTTTTTTCAATTTTTTATTGTTTCCATTAAAATCTCTTTTCAGGATTCATTTACTACTTTAGGCTCCAGATTTTATTTATTTAAGGCTTACTTCATTAAAATTGCAAATTCACGCCAAAAGATAAAGGAGTTTCGTATTTTGTTTGAAAATTAGTTATATATATAGTTTTAATTTTTAAATTATTTATGACATCCTCTGGTTTCCTAAAAAGTTGATATGCCAAGCAGCAACAATATCATGCAAATTGCAAATACACCTACCTGAATGCATGGTGTGATATGGGTACCACTCAATGAAACTTTGTCCAGTGTTCCACCTATAGCTTCCACACGAGGCCTCAAAGTTTCCTCAAGAAGATCGGTCTCATCAATAGCATCAACATTGAACTTCACCTGAAACAAATCAAATATCAATTAAACAATATAAGCACTCAAAGAATGTTCTTTTTACTTGTAGCTCATGAGAAGCACAAAAGTACCAGAAGTGTCTTCTGGACATTATATGAGTTCTTGCAACATTCACGGTTCTCAGTTGGTGTTGGCTTGAATTCTGATATTCCTTGAGCAACCTGACAGGAATGAAATCCGTTAGCGCTTCAAAAGTTAATACACTGTCTTAAAGAATACTAGAAATTGGATAAAACAGCGACCTTATTGTTAATTTATGTAGAGCTGTTGTAATATTAATTTGCAAAAGTTAGTAGGCAACAATTAGCAATCAGGAAGTTGGCAAATTTTGGGTGAAGCGCTTTTAGATGTCTTTTATAGAAGTAAATTAGGGAGAAGAATACCTGATTAAAAACTGATGGCAACTGATCAACGAATTTGTTTAATGAAATTCTAGCTTCAGGATCATAATTAGGTGTCATTGATTCAGCTGTATCAAGCAGTGTTTTCCAGGCATCTTCATTAAATTAAAAAAAAATACAAAATGAGATGAAAGATGATGATGATAGCAAACACCCACGTGTGATCACCAAAACAGTATTAAATATATTTCGGCTGAGAGCCAACTAAATATTTCAATCAAACCTCAAGAAATAAAAAAAGCAACTCGTTACAGATTTATAGAAAACAAATTCTCACTCATGTGATGTGAGGTAAAAACATATCAAAAGCAGATTTCCAAGTTGAGAATAAATGATTACTACTAAACAAAGAAGAGAGAGGAGGGGGGTTAAAATGAAGAAAAAACATTAAACATTCTAAAGTGCCTACCTGCAGCACCCTTAGCCATGGAAGATACAGGAGATGCTTCCACAACAGGCATCAACTGACTAACTAGAGGACCCAACTGCACAAGTGAAAACATATCACAATAAGATTTAAAAATTGCGGCAGTATGTTCATTAAAGACTTTGTCTATACTTGAAACCAGTCATATTACCTGCTCAAAGTAGGGCACAGCCTCTGTTGCAGGCCTGTTGTTGTATGATACAATGGCATTAGCCTTCCACAATAAAGGAAAAATTACATCAATTTCCAAGAATATATTATATATTTTGAAACAAAGGGCCTTAAAGTGTCCAGCGGTTTCTACAACTGACCTTGTTGGCTCTCGATCTTCACAGTTATACAATATATCTTGTAATGAACAAAGAAGACATTAAACAAACCTTTGGTAACTTCTCTGAGAAATAGCTTCCAGTGAGTACTTGGAGTAGGGCACCATTACTGCATATTTTTCATAAGTGTAGAATACTAGTAAGAGAATGTGATATGCATTTTCTAGTGACAAAACTTTCACCTACAAAATTCCGGTCCAGCTGATTGGAAAGTTATAATCAATCAAATATCTAGTAAACATGCAAGTATTAATAAGAAACAAAAACACGCAATCCTTTATCTATTTCCCATTTACGTTTTCACCCAAAAAACACTTGATAAAGTTGGTGCCATTTAACATATGATGCATAATGTAAGATACGGAGCAGTAAACATACAAATTAACAAGTCTTGTAACTGTGAAATTTGATATAGAAACCAAATACAGAGCATCTAGATCCTTCTAAAGATAACCACTAAATAAACACAAAAATAATAGAATAAAATCCGCATACCTATGACCAACAGAATAGAGAGGAAGATTAACAAGATCAGTTGCAAGCAGGTCATCATTGGGCAATCCTGATGTTAATATTGAATTCAAACAGGAATGAAACCTCTCGTAGACTTCTCTAGTAGCTTGTGAGTGATCAAAAGTTACGTTATATGGCACCGAAATTATAAGATAGCCTTCATTTGCCAATAGCCCCAAAAGATAGCTGCATACAGATTACGGATATTAGGTTTGACATGATGAAAGCAAATACTAGATCCTCTAAAAGATATAAAATAAGGAAAAACTTTCATTTCTCTTTAAAATAAACTTTCATTTCTCTTTAAAACGCATGGCAGGTCAGTCTTTGCAAGAACATGGCAATGTAAGTTGTAAAAAGTAAAAACTCATAAAATTTTCATCCAATGTATCTTTTTGTGGTCATACAGATTAGGGATATTAGGTTTGACATGATGAAAGCAAGTAATTGATCCTCTGAAAGATATGAAATAAGCAAAAACTTTCCATTTCTCTTTATAATGCATGACAGGTCAGTCTTTGCAAGAATATGGCAATGTAAGTTGTAAGAACTCATAATATTTGCATACAATGTATATTTTTGTGGTCATTATAATAACACTAAATGGACTTCCCTTCTCATGCAAGTAATAAAACTTTCATTGGTTATATTAAAAAACTGATAATGAGTTTACAATGTTGACCCACAAGTTAAAATAAAGAATATTAACAACAGAATATAGAATGAACAACAGCAACTCACCTATAGGTAACTTCAGGAACTGCACCAATAAAAGCACCACCAAGGAATTTAATGATCGCTTTTGGCTTCTTGCCATTAGATGGAGGAATAACCAAACAAGATTCAAGCCTTCTATGTATCTTGTCATCATTAACCTTCTTCATTCTGTAAGTGCCTCTCCCAGTATAGCCATTTGAAATCATCATCCGACCTGAACCATAACTATGAAATCTGTCACACGAATATCCAAACCCCCGCGGCCGGTGCTGCATCCACCCCGAGCACGGACTCTTGAGATTGAAGCAGTCATGTTGTCTATTTCGTGGACTGAATAATGACGGAGCTAGTTCCATTGAACCACAAGTACTGGTTCCGGTAGATATTATATTCATTTTCACTGTGGTGGAAAATAGGTATTATTAATTTATTATCATTAACAGATTCAGTTTGACAAAGGAACATGAATATAATTCCTACTGTTCCCATTCTCTTCAAATATTACATGGTAATTTACTAATTTTCTTCTCAAAAGTAGATAGAAATGTCAGTGGTTTGGGGCTAATTCTCATTCGAATTACGGAGAAAATACATAAGCATAAGCAATAAGAAACTGTATATCATCATATCACATATGATCCTAAAGGCCACAAGATGGACCTCAAAACTGAAATTGCGCTAATTCGATTGCAATTTAACTGGAAATAACTCTAACCTGATGAAACAATAGTCATTAATGGCAAGATTAGGGTGCAAATTTATCCTAACACATTCACGTATCTGTAATTATCCTTAACTAGCAGTAAAATGGCGCATCCATATCAATAAACAGTTAATGTGCGAAAAATAGACAACGGATTCAGCTACTCGATTCAAGTATGAATTAATTGGGGATTTGTTTCATGTTGAGATGAATAATCGCAATTAGTCAATTAGGGAAACAGAGGGGAGAGTGTTACCTGAAGAGTTGATTTCGAAGGGTGAAGTGTGTGTGTGTGGAAGTGAGGCACCAGAGAGAGGAGAGAGGTTGAATAGCTGAAGCAGACACGGAGGCAATGTTGTTTTAGCGGTTTAAACGAGCCACGTTAGTTTCTTGGCTATTTGGAATCGGCTATTTGTATACAACGAACCCGAACTCTCAACTTTTTTATCACGCGTTTTTAGTATCTTTCTCATCTCAACCACTTGATTATCGGAATAATTTTCAAATGTAGTCAAACTTGAATGAGCTCGATTAATAAATGAGTTTACGTTACTTATTAAGCTCAACTGGGCTACCAAAAATATATCTAAATAATTAAGCAATTAGTATATGATAAACGAGTCATGCCCGAGCTGAGCTCAAACTTTAGAATTAGAGTTTGAAATGAGTCGAATCTCGAGCTGATATACTCTTTACACCCCCAATGTTTTTGTGCTCGATTATTATAATTTAGATTTAACCGAAATGCCATATCTAAAAGTTTATAATGATATCAAGTGGATTTTATAAAATTTGTTTGTAGTGACGCGAAGTGTGAAATGTAAAAAACGTCCTCATCAAAGTCACAATGTGTAAAAAATACCACCACTCATCAGTATTTGAGAATGCCGATTCGCTTTTGGTAGCACAAGTTTATCTTTACCCAAGTGGATTGGATTTAAGTCACAAAAACCGAGCATTAGGTACTTAGGTGGATTTTAGGGCTGAGCTGATTACCCTTGAATTTTTTAAGGATAATTGCGTATATACATATGGTTGGAATGGTGAAAGGACGCGCAATCCTTTCTAAAGGAACAACTCTAGACTAACAATACTAATCACATACTGACCCTAATACCTTACTTTACTAACTACACAATAACATAGATCAGGATTGATGGTAACACATAATCTTTCATTTAATTACAGAATTACAGGTACTGTTATGATACACCATTTCTTCACTAGAACTTAAATATGAATTTTAGTATCCCAGATTCAATGGATCCATGTAACATATACAAGAAGTTCCCTCTCTTTTTTATTTTTCTTTTAGGAGGCTTTTGGTCTATAGATATGATATTAGATGCTTATTCTCTTCAATGTGATGTCAATTGAAGTCACAAGATATTCGTGTGTATTTCGGTGAGCAAACGAAAAAGAGATTAGAGGCGCTGGTGGCTGGTGTTGGTTAACTGTAGCTATTGGTGGTGGTCGTCGATGGCAGTAATGGAATGACAATAACCATTATGATTGATTTTAAAAAGCGCATGTAAAGAACTCGAAACGCCTTAGGGCCTTGAGGTTTCGCCTCATATACATTTGGATCAAAACTAAGAAAAGTAATGTATAAAAACAACCAAAAGAATAGAGAGATCATGAATGATATATAAACGATCTACTTGATAAAAAGACGGATGCGACCTTTGGTTATACGTAAATCTTACTTCCTTTGATCATACGTAAATCTTACTTGGTTGTAAGATAGAGCCACACTTCGCCCTTTTGTACACCAGCCCATCAAGTCAAAACTAAAGATTTAGGGAATGGTTCCAATACAACATATACATATGAACCAATAGTCAGTTGAAGTTACGAAAACTTAAGGTACATAAAACAGAGAAATGTAAATCCTTAGCACCCTGCATATTCGAGTATGAGACATAAGAAACCATAATAAACTTAACCAACAGAAAGAAAAAAAAAACGACTATAACATGTATCAACAGACTCACCTTGATGTTTCGCCGTTTCGGAAAGCTTGCCTTTTGAAACATAATTCTATAGCGTGCGATGACTGTGAGAGCGATGTTCTGAAATCACCATGACAATGGCATAAAGACAGGATATAGGTTTTCCCATGTGCAAGCATATCTAACACCTCATTTCACAAGAAGATTTCCAAGGCAGCATAACTTCAGAAATATTACCACAGTTATACGAAGTCCTGCTATAGCAAGATCCAAACTTTTTCTTGACTCCTAGAATTTAATAGTTGTACACAAAAGACAATCTTCATTACTTACAGGATTTGACGGGAATCTCACTAGAGCGCTATGATGGTCAAAAGCCAATTTGTACGCACCTAGGCGTGTGCCTGACACGCCTTTGACAACTATGCTATCAACACACTCTATTATCACTTATAACCAAAGTTCATTGCAGGATCTCAGCAGAAAACAGTAAAGACTTTCATACAAAACAACTATTCAAGATTTCAAGTATGGAGTGTGATCATCACATATGCTATAAAACTTAGAAACCAATCAAATACAATGGATCAACAAAGAAGTAAACTGAAGCACCACTAAAGTATTCTAATCAACATACAACAAAGATCTAACTGTAATTGAACCTAAATGTAGAAATGAAATTAAATGAAAGCTCTGAATCATTCATGAGCAACATCCAACAGGACAATGAGCTAATGGTTGTTGGATCAATTCGAAAATGGACGGTAAAATAAATACAACACATAGTCAAACGAATTCATCTTACACCATTGGAGAACAATAGATATGTTCGAATTCAAACTTACCAGACCTTTTTTCTCAGTCTGATTCAATCAATCATCAATTTAAGCTGTAATTGGTTCGTGGAGAAGAATCGCTACCAACAACCGAAAGCAAACCTCCTTCAGCCGCCTCCTGTTCATCGAGAAACAGGTCATCAGGGCTCCTAAAAGCAGCGTGTAACGCCACAACTGCCACCACGATAATCAACGACACCAACACATTCATCCCGACGTTCGTAAAAGCCAACGCAAATACCGTTAACAAACTCAGACCGATTAGCACCACGCGATCGTCAATAACGCGGTTGAAAACCATAATCGGACTACGAGGATCTCGGAAAAAGTAAAGGAAAAACCACAAAACGAACACGGCGAGAAAAACAATCATCGAAAACGGGTGGTAAATTAGGCCGAGGAAGATTATTAGTAGCATCACCATCGCGTAATTGACTCTGAAATAGTTCAGATTCTGTCTGATTCTGGCCATGGCGTCTTCGTAGCTTATCGGTCTAGATACGGCGGAGTAATCGAAGAAGTGCCGCCATGGGCGGCGCTTGGCGACGAAGTTCTCCGTGTGCAATCTGGCGCGGGCGAAAAGTGTGGAGGGAGATGTGGGTGGGGGGATGGAGGTGGTGGTGGTTGTGTGGCTGCTGGGGACTCCGGCGTAACCGGAGTTTGAGATCTTGGACATTGTTAAACGTCGGTGACGGAGGAATCGGGAAGGAAGTGGTGGATTGAGAGTTGAAACCCTAGATTTTGGGATCGGATTGTTGGTGGCGATCGGGATCTGAAAAGGTGGAGGTGGTTACGCCTCTTGTGGAAAGAAAAAGAGTGCCGACATAACGCTGTCACAATTAGTTTTTTTTTTTTTTCTTCAGAAACTAACTATCAAAGCAGCTCCTTTACATCTTAACTTTTTTTTTTTAACAGCAAGATTTATTGGCAGGCACTAGTGAGAACCTAGTGCAGATAACACAATTACATAGGGCCGTAAACGAACTGAAATTTTAGCGAAATGTTCATGAACTGTTCTGGTGGGAGTTTGTTTGTGTTTGTTCGTTTACTAAATGGACGAACACAAAAAAAGAATTGTTCGTTTAGCTTAACAAACGAAAACGAAAAGAGTCCTCGTTTGTTTAATTATTGCGTTCGTGAACGTTCGGTTACATTATATACGGCTCCAGTCATCCAATCTCCTTTTAGATATTCTCTAATTTCTTTTTAGTTTTAAAAATATTTATGACCATCGCATATTTTTAATTTCCTTTTAGTAAATTAGGGTTCAATTCAACTTGCATATATGTGTTTGTTTGTGTAGTTCATTTATGTTCGTTGGTTCGTTTGGTTTGTTCGGTCGTTTGTGATTGTGTTTGGTTTGGTTCGTTTGGTTCGTTAGGTTCATTTGACTAGAAATGTAAAAAACTAACAAACAACACACGAACAAAGCTCTTTGGTTAACAAACAGACACAAACAAAAAATCTTGTTCGGTTATTTGTTCGTGTTCATTCGATTTTCCGGTAACATGCTAACAAACAAACACAAACATGTCTCGTTCGTGTTCGTTGGTTTGTTCGATTCGTTACAACCATACAGTTACATGCCTATGACTAATTGAGATACATTGCATACTCATTTAATTTTGACCATTCTATGTTTTTTAGCTTAGCTTTCTCAGATAACCAGAGAAGCTTTCTAATTTTATATCTTCCACAACTTTGGGCGGGTGCGTGTTTTTGTTTTTGAATTCCATAGGTTGTCGTTATTTGTCCTGTTTAAGCTTTTCTATTTTTATATTTTTGAAACCCTTGTCGTGTGATCGTACGGGTTTAAAAAAACTAGTACAATATATAATAAAATAAAATATGTTAACTTTATATAAATATTTTATATTAATTACACCTTGCAAAGTAGTTATGACGTTCACATCAGTATCTAACTTTACAGCCACTCCAACAAAAAAAAATTATCTAACTTTACATATTTGGTAAATTATTATTTAAAAAATAGTTGTGAGGTCCACTTAGTATCTAACCTTACGTATTTGGTAATTTCCTTACATGACATATTTGGTAATTCCTTACATATTTGGTAATTGTTATTTAAAATCAGCGTGTCACAGTCGTTGAACGTTCCAATATATATATAGAAAATTCATGATCTATTTAAAAGATAGTTATGACTTCCACATTAGTATAATACGGTAGTAACGATCATGTTGACTAATTTTTAGTAAAGAATCATTTTGACGTGTTTTTTTTGGGTTTAATATACGGTTGTCTTTGATTGTTTTGTGGTCGTCGATGCTTCTATTTGAATGCCTGTTTTGTGGATATCAAAAGTCATATAGTTATTTTGAAATTTTTTTTTTTTCAAAATGACTACTTTGAGAATTATTTCGATAAGTCTGATAGCGTTTTAAAAGTTTAGATTTGATCATTACGAACAATAACATGTTTGATCTTTAGAACCAAGAAATGTTAAAAATCTAACAAATTCATGGGAAAAACAAAACGCACAAGCTACGACGTTACGCCTTGCTTTTGCTTTGTGGTGCTAATGTCTCCGAAACATGCATGTGTAACCGTAAACACACTCCATGAGAGACCTTGGATTCGAATCATGCTTCCACCCGTTTCTTATTTTAACCTGAAGATCAACTGTCCAGGATAAGTTGCGATTTAAGTAATCTTATTTGTTAGCAGGATATTAATAAGATCTCATAAGTTTTCTGCAGATATAATTTCTCAAAGTTATGATAAAAGAATAATAATGATAGTGGTTAATTGTAAATGATTTACAAGTTAAAACGTAATAACACATGTGTCTATCACTTATTACAAAAGTTGAATCAACAAAACAACCAAATATTGGCTTCTATAGGCATGTGCTTTGTTGGATCCAGAACGGAACGTCAGTCTTTCTACTGTCATGGAACTACTATATATCTCGTATCCAAGATCAAGATTGTTTGCGTAGATGACAATAGTATAACGAATAGTGAATTTTAAAAAAAATGATAGTAATAAAAACCAATCAAAAAGTTGTGATAACCACCACCATCGCTAAAAACAACCATAACTAGATGTTATCATTAAGGATCTTGGCTTCGATATGACCATAAGGTTTTTTTTTTATGACAAAGATAAAATTTTATTAAAAGCTAGCAAGAAACTAAACCTCTAAAAGAAACAACGAAGCACAAACAAAAACAACACGCCACACATCAAACACAAAAAAAAAAACAAGTCAAACAACACAAACTTGCACAACTGAACCCAGTCAACACTCTTCTTGTGCATCCGATTAGCAATCCAGAAAACCAAGAGACTTAACATTTTCCAAAATGCTTTTAGCCGAAGCTCTGTCGCCCTTAAAATAAATGTCATTCATACTATACCATATGCACCACAACGTAACATGAATAATATCATGGACCATCTTGCACCTAACCTTATTAGTGAGGTTTGGACCTTAAGAAGGTCCAAAAAGGTGAAAGCAAAGATAGCCGGAATCCTGCACCAAGTAGACATCTGATCCCAAATATCGTTCGTGACACTGAAACCCGACGTCTGATGATCAGTCGACTTGCTGTGTTCACCACACCGTTTGCGAAGAGGGTTGTCAACGACAATGTTCCCACTGTTAAGAGCATCTAGCGTGGGGATACGTCGCATTTCTGTCCTCCAACAAAAATATTCACCTTGTTACGAACCCAATTATTCCACTGATAACAATAAAAAGGCACCTGCTTGCTCATCAAATTCAATAGCTTACATATATTGGAATTCGATAGCGCGAATCTTAATATGTTATCGAGCTTCCATTTCTGTAATAGTCATCTTGTTTACGGAACAGTCCTTTGAATTTCTTTCATATGATGCATGTCTGCCAAAGAAGAATGCTGCCCGTTTTGGGGCAGGTAACGGCTTAGTGTGATTGACGAACATAGTGATCACGTCCGACATTATTGGTCTATCAACCGCATGTTCTTGTACACATAGTAGTGCTATATGAATGGTCCTCAATACTTGGTCAATGACACAACTATCTGCTAATGTTGGATCCTGCAATTGTAGTGGATCTCCCTGTTGCCATAGCTCCCATGCCTAAACCCATATGGAAATCTTTAACTATGCATGTTACTTGTTTGACTTATGAAGTCAAACAACATCAATCGTGTAAAAGTAAGAATTTGATTGGACTTACAAATCTGATTAGATTGGTCGTTTCGTCAAGATGAGAGAAGGAAGAGTTTCTCCTTCCGCTCACGATTTCAAGGATCAAGACTCCTAAGCTGAAGATATCAGACTTCACTGAGAAAGTCCCTTCCATTGCATACTCGGGAGACATGTAACCACTACATAACGTAACTAAATTAGATTTCGTAATATTTAACTAGAAGTAACCTGACCTGAATGGTAAATTTCAAAGTGTGACTGAGTGAGTGTTCTTACTATGTACCAACTACCCTCTTGGTCACTGCTTCAGTCTCATTTTGTTTGAAAATTCTCGCCATACCGAAATCAGATATCTTGGCGTTCATACTTTCATCTAGCAAAATATTACTAGCTTTAAGATCTCTATGGATAACACGCATTCTCGAGTATTTATGTAGGTAAAGCAATCCTTGAGCAATTCCTTTGATGATGTACCGTCGTTTTGGCCAGTCTAGTAGTGTCTTCCTGGTTTCATCTATTCAATGATCATAACAACTTAGATAAAGCAAACTGGTCTCAAATTCAAAGTTTCAAACTACCATAGACGTATAAAATGATATTATGATATATTTCTTACCAAAGAGAAAGAAATCTAAACTCTTGTTGGGCATGTACTCGTAAATCAACATCTTTTCGTCTTCATGAATACAACAACCTAGAACTCTGACAAGATTTGTATGTTGAAGTTTGGCAATAAGTATGAGTTCATTCTTGAACTCCACAAGTCCTTGTCCTGACGTTCTTGAAAGCCTTTTAATCGCAATTTCTCGCCCGTCACTAAGTTTCCCCTTTTGTCACAGCCACAATATATATCGTTAGCGTCAACAAAACTACTACTAAGTATTAACACATCTAAAAAGAAATAGAAAAAACCTTGTAAACGGGTCCAAAACCACCTTGTCCAAGCTTATTTTCGTACGAGAAATCATTCGTAGCCGTTACTACAGCAGAAAAGCTGAACATCATCATTTCACCCCCTTCTCCGCCATCCCTTTCGATAGCTCCTGAATTCCTTAAGCTTCCAGGATCCATCAGCTCAAGAAAACGTCTCCTGTCTCTTTTTTGTCTCTCTTCTACAATAAAAAACAATGCCTTAGATAGTGAAATAAACACAAACTTTTATAACGTCGATATCAACTGCAAAAAAACAATACCTTCACATTTATCCTTTCGCTTCTTAAAATACCACAATAGACCAAAGCAAAAGAGAAGTAGACAAATGCCCCCAACAACAGGCCCCCAAATCAAGATTATTCTAGCTTTTCCTGTTTACAATTACATAACAGTTAACCAACAAATAACTGAATCAATCAAGAATTCAAGATTGTTTTACTTTACCTTTGCCTGGATTTGTAGAAACAAGCACAAACTTTGTTACAGAATTTCCTCGCGAATCAACCGAAAAGTTCCCAACTGATTTGCTTCCTGTCCATAACATACAACCAGTCCCATTCCCACCAGTTATGAACCCCAAACACCCACAATCATTCCAGCATCTCACCCGGCAATCACCGATGCTTAGGCTCGAGTTATCATCAACTGTTCTGGTCGTCTTTTCGCTTGCGAAATCCCCATTCATCGGACTAAACTTATCACGTTCACTCCTGCAAAGAGGCGTGTTTCCGCTTGCCACACACCCGCTACCCGAATCAAACCCGTAACATAGATCGAGGGACGAGATAACTCGATCATTACCGTCGATAATCCGACCGTGTGGCCGCAAAATCCACATGGGAAAACGGTAATTTATGCTGCTAAAACTGAAGTACCTCTCATAATCATTGTACACATAACTGAGAGTGTACCTTGAAAGAAGCAAGCTGTTGACATTCATGAACTCAAAGTTTTGATCTCTTAAATCACCACTAGTCCAGTAGGGTTGACCGCGTTGACGGACCAAAAATCTCTGAGAGTCTTCTCCTTTCGGTTCCCAGCTCATGGTAAAAGCGCCAGAATTGGGGATTTCATCACTCAACCAAGAAGTCAAGTTCCAAATCTTACCCGTTCTAAGATCCGACCCGATTTTCATGCCCGGTAACAGTACGTTAGTTGGATGATCAAAGCTCTGCCAGAGAATCCGATCATCTGTTCCGCTTTTTAGCTGAAAGTTGCCATCGTCCCCAAGAGTTGCGGTCAAATTACGGCCGGGGTCGAATTCATTATCGGAGATGTTCATGATCATGTTCATGTTCATGTTCATGTTCACAACGGTTGATCCTCCACCGGAGACGATGATCAGTTTGCCGGTGGTGGGATCGATCGTGAGAACATGAGAGGTCGATTCGATGATCGGAGTTGACGGATTCGCCACCCATACTTTTCGGAATTGTTCGTCGAAAGTGTACCAGATTCCTAAGTAAATGTAGTTTGTGGCGGGAATGGTGAAGAACCCTAATGTGAAGTTGTTACCGTGGGAAACAAGGTGGGAAGTTTGGTTGAGTTGATCGCCGACGTTGATGGTGGAAACTCCGGTGGCCGGAAAATAATTGAGGGTTAGAGTTGTGAAGATGATGAGAGTAATCATGTCTCAATAATTGAAGGGGATTGGTGTTTAAGTTTGAATCTGAGTGATGGATGATTTTTATAGAGATTTGTCTAAGGTAATCTAGATCAATTATTAAGATTTATGGTTGAATTTGAATGTGTGGGAAAGACGTTAATCAATGCAGCAGCCTCCTATAAAGTCGCATGTTTAAAACATAAAGCTGGAAGTAAAAACAGGACTATATTCTGAGATTTTATAACTAATCTAGAGACATATATCATAATCATGCACGTGAAGGTAGGTATCGTCCACTCATGTTTCAACCAATCACATTAATTAATTGTTTTAAATATATGTATAATTAAATCATTAACTTTAGAGCTAATTACATTGTTGGTCTTTATGTTT
>JBCNJP010000014.1:7662645-7856285 GCA_039602395.1 Deinandra increscens subsp. villosa
AGAGATGCTCCCATCGATCCAAATTACTCCATTACAGAACCCTAAATTCATCAACAACCCATCAAACACTTGATTCTACCATAGCCTACATCAATTTCGTCTCCTCAAACCCCTTATTTTCTCTCTTGGATTCATGCAGAAGTCTATCCTCACTCAAGGAATTGCATTCGCTGCTCATAGTAGACGGCCACTCGATTCATCGCAATCTGCAAACCAAACTCGTAAGTTCATACGGTTCACTTGGGGACATTGAAAGCGCACGCCAGGTGTTTGATCAAATGCCTAACCCAGATATGTTTTCATGTAAAGTGATGATTAGATGGTATTTTATAAACGATCTCCACTCTGAAACTATTGGGTTCTACAACTGTTTGATGAAATGCCTCAATGAGTATGACAATGTTGTGTTTTCGATTGTTGTTAAGGCGTGTACAGAGCTCCGGGATGTTTATGAAGGAAGGAAGGTGCATTGTCTAATTGTGAAAGTGGGACGTCCCGACGCTTTTGTTCAAACTGGACTTGTAGATATGTATGCGAAATGTGGTGACATCAAATGTTCACGAAGAGTTTTCGATAACATTGTGGACAGAGATGTTGTTTCTTGGACTTCGATGATAGTTGCTTATGTACAAAATGGTTGTGCCGAGGAAGCATTGGTGTTGTTTGATAGGATGAGAAGTGGATTAGTTGAAGGAAATCAGCATACAGTTGGGAGCATTGTTTCTGCATGTGCAAAGTTAAGAGCTTTACATCAAGGAAAATGGGTTCATGGATATGCCATCAAGAACGGGGTTGATTTCAGTTCCCATTTGGTAAGTTCTCTTGTGGATATGTACATGAAGTGTGGGGCTGTTCTTGATGCTCGATATGTGTTTGATGATCTTTCGAGTATTGATCTTGTTTGTTGGACAACCATGATTGTTGGGTACACTCAAAATGGCTACCCAAATGAAGCAATTGCATTGTTTACAAACAAGAAATATATGGACAACTTACCTAAGTCGGTTGCCATTTCGAGTGTTTTATCCGCGTGTGTACAATTGGGTCATTCACAGTTAGGTAGAGCGATACACTGTCACGAGGTTAAACTAGGGCTAGAAGATGGTCATGTGATAAATGCACTGGTTGACATGTATGCAAAATGTCAAATGATCAAGGATGCTCATTACCTTTTTGACAGTTTGACAAACAAAGATTTGATTACATGGAACTCAATTATCAATGGGTACGCCCAAATTGGCTGTACTTATGAAGTTACAAGATTATTTCATCAAATGAGATTCGAAGGTTTTCGCCCAGATGAAACTACAGTAGTGACCCTCCTTTCATGTTTTGCTTCCTTTGGTGATCTTCAAGTTGGTTCTTCTCTTCATGCTTATTCCATTAAAGAATCACTGTCATGTGATAATGTATATATCAACACAGCACTTCTGCATTTTTATGCCAAATGCGGTGAGTTAAGGACTGCTCGTCGTGTTTTTGATTTTATGGGTGAAAAGAACATAGTTTCATGGAACGCTTTGATTAATGCGTATGGAATGCAAGGGGATTGTAACGGTTCAATTGAAGTTTTTAATAATATGGCGAAGGAAAACATCCATCCTAGTGATGCTACATTTATAGCAATTCTATCTGCTTGTAGTCACACAGGAACACTTGAAGGATGGAAATTCTTTGACTTGATGTGTAAAGACTTTGACTTTATTCCAAAAATGGATCACAACGGGTGTTTGGTTGACTTGTTAGCTCGGTCTGGTAGACTTGAAGAAGCATTCAATCTCATCAAGAAAATGCACGTTCAGCCTGACGTGAGCTTGTTAGGATCATTTCTCCATGGGTGCAGTATGCACTCGAGGTTTGACCTTGGTGAAACTGCGGTGAAATGGATGTTTGACCAACATCCAGTTGATGTTTCTTATTATGTGCTTGTATCGAATCTGTATGCTTCAGACGGAAGATGGAGTCAGGTTTCTCAAATAAGGGAGTTGATGAAACTGAAAGATTTGAGTAAGTTACCAGGATGTACTGTACAACTCCATAATGCATCATCTTGTATGAACCATGGTACATTGGTACACCTCTGAACTTTTTTCAAACTAGTAGTTTTCATCATTGATTTCACATTCTTGAATTGTTTTCAATCTTCTCCTTCAGTAGAAATATTTGACAACAAAGTGTAGTATCCAGCAGGACTGTCATGCAAGCAGATAAGATGTTCATGAAGGTAATTTCATTCGGTTTCATCTTTGATTCTATGATTTTATTTAATACTGAAATTGACATATCAATTAAACCATGCATCACATAAGCATCAATCATGGCACTCCATGACACCACACTCTTATATGCCATGAGGTAAAAAAACGCGTTGAGCCATCCATAATTCACCACATTTGGCTATACATATGCATCATTCATCACACCATTTGTAATGAACTTATAATGAATCATTTTCCCTTTTTATATGTATTATGTAACATGTAACGTTACGAGATTTTTAAACGACGGCCCTTGTGGTTTTTTACATGTTGCATTTACATGTTTTTTGAAAGAAAAAAAAGCAAAGAGGGGAAAATTGAATGTCGAATCTGATTTAATGCTAAAATAATTATTTTTAAAATGTTTTTGAACGAGTTGTTATCTTTTGATAAAAAATACCTAAATCGCCACTTGGTGTGACCTAGCTGATCTTAACAAACTACAAAATCTCAAAGAAATTAGGAAATTTAACATGGAATTGGTTGGCCCACGGCCCACCACGCACTAACCGGTGTTTGCCTTTTATTAAAGCCAGGTGGCCCATGGGCCATGGCTGTTAAAATTATTGACAATCGATGACTTTGTCTTCTTTTTCCAACACATCAGTAGCACTTTCAAGCTCCATTCAAGCTAATAGCTTTTGATTTCTTCCATCTTTGTTATAGTAATTTCTTTGATTCTTTCTATGGATTTCATGAAAAACTTTGATTACCTTAAAATTCAAATGAAAGATATAATATCTGCCACCAACAACTTCGATCCCACCAGGGTGATCGGCGGTGGTGGATTCGGGAAAGTGTATAAAGGAGAACTCTCTTCCCCAGTGGGACAAATCACGGTCGCTTTTAAGCAGTTAGATCGTAGATTTGGGCAAGGGAACATTGAGTTTTGGAAGGAGGTCATGATGCTTTCCAAATACAAACATGAAAATCTGATCTCCCTTATGCACTTTTGCATTGAAGGTGATGAGATGATCCTTGTGTATGAGTATGCTTCTCGTGGGAGCCTTGATCGATATCTAAGTGACGCTAGTACTCTTAGTTGGATCCAACGCTTGAAGATATGTCTTGGCACTGCACGTGGGCTGCGTTTCTTACATGATCCTAAGGGTACACAACAAAGAGTACTTCATCGAGATATCAAAAGCTCAAATATTCTTTTGGATGAGAACTGGACTGCTAAAGTTTCCGATTTTGGACTGTCAAAAATTGGCCCTGCTAACCAGATGCACACGTATCTTGTCTCCCATGGTGTTGGCACACCAGGGTATTGTGATCCGTTGTATATGGAATTTGGTTTCCTATCAAAGGAGTCTGACGTGTATTCTTTTGGAGTGGTGTTGTTTGAAATTCTGTGTGGAAAATTATGCTACAAGTATCGTAATTGTCAGCTGACTAAGATTTTAGTGCCTAAGTGGAGACGATGTTATGACGAGGGGAGGTTGGATGAGATCATCCTTCCTGGTCTAAGAGAACAAATGGGTCCAAGCTCTTTGACATCATTTTCGGCCATTGCCTATAGATGTGTAAAGAAAGTTCGTGAAGAGCGTCCAATGATGGCTCAGATCGTGGAAGAACTTGAGTTTTCGCTTGAACAACAGGTAGTTTTTTGTTTTTTTTTTCTGTTGTTTTTGAAAGCTTCCAATGGAGTATTGGAGCTGACATATAACATATTAACAGGAGATTTTTGAAGACAAACCTGAAAGTAGCCGTAGAGAAATGACTAGGTTGGATGATGAATCTCAAACTTATCTTTAGTTTCTGATTTCCATTATTATTTCAGTTTGTTATTTTAGTAATCAGAACACATAGCATGTTTATAAATGTAGCAGGGTGAATAACAGATTTCAAGACCGCGTTGATGATGATTACTCTCAACCACCGCCCGTTAGTGAAGGGGGTGATTCATCTGATTTAGAAGGTAATAAAGAAGAATTAAGGGCCTCCAAGTATTAACAGTTGACCTATTTCCATGGTTTTACTTGTTATAAATGCTAACATGTAATATTTTCAACTAGAAGATGGCCCAGGAATAGAAGGCTTCGAGATAATAGGGGATGCAAAACCAGGAAGTAAACTTCTCGGTTGTGGATTTCCCCTGCGTGGGACCTCACTATGCATGTTTCAGGTATAGCAAATTGGCAGCTAAAGGGCATATTGATGAGTTAAATCATGAAACTATTGATATATCATTTATTTGTTTGCTATTATCTCAGTGGGTTCGTCACTTCGAAAACGGCTCTTGTGAGTACATCGAGGGTAAGTCTTTCAAGACTCGGCCATGTCATAAACTCATCGAATACTAAATGTGTTTACACCGCAACCAACTGTCTTACAGTTTGAAATGTTGAAAATGTAAATATATGTCTTCTTGATTTGGAAGTTTCTATATGGCATAGGGGCCACAAATCCAGAATATGTAGTTACAGCTGATGATGTTGATAAACTTATTGCTGTTGAGTGCATACCGATGGATGATCGAGGTCGACAGGTACTATGTAAACATTTTCTGTTTTGTTACAAATAATTAATATTTCTACACACAGTTTATGTTCATCAGGGTGACTGGGTGCAACATTTTTATCCTATGGGATAGAGGTAACATTTTTCCTTCATCCAATCCTCCCTAGACCCTACTTTGTAAGTGGGATTTTACAAAAATGATATGAAAGTACAAAAATGATATGAAGGTACATGATATGGTCAACACCTTTGTTTCCTCAATGTGTACTAACCATATTTCCATAGTCATTAATGGTATACAAGTATACAACCTTCCCCAAAAACTACTGATGCTAAAACTAACTGATTTCCAGGGCGAAATAGTGCGAGTTTTTGCCAATGAAAAGACAAAAATAACATGTGGTAATTATGTTCAAATTCGTTAATAATTTGTTGAAATGCAAACTTTCATGTCTTCTCATATCCTACTTTCTTGAAAATGACATGATGCAGATCCAGAAATGCAACAGGACATAGACAACTATATGTCAGCAGGTCAAGCATCATTTAGCGCTTTGCTGCTGGTATGTATATGTAAACTAATAACATGAAACTGGTACTAAAACGTTTTCTTGTCGCCAGTTTTGAACAAGATTCTTTTGGTTTAGCTACTTTTAACACTGGATGCTGTTACTTTTGTAGATGGATTCCCCTGAAAGATGGGAGCATATAAATTTTTCTTTGAGACGATCCAAATTCCAGATAGAAATCAATCATTCAGAAGATATCTTCATCCACGAGAAATATTCAAGTGATTTGTCGGTACATAAAATAACTTTTCATGGCTTTATATAGCAGTGGTGATAATTTTGACCCATTTAAATGATTGGTTAAAAGTCGTCCTGAGATTAGTTTTAATGCAAGCAACCTCCTAAACAGTTAGATCAAATAATCCATAAAATTGAAATTTTATCACATTTTATAGCTTCTGTAATCCATATTAATCACACGTATTATTTTGGACAAAAGGTGGTTTGGGTCTAACCACCCCGACTCGATCTAACCAACTGGTCATTTTGTCAATCTCTTGTAATGATATTGCAGATCATCATCCAACCGGGGCTTAATGTGCGGATACGTCATAATTATTCTTTGCACACTTTTAGTTTCCATGATCTTAGGTAACACGATGACTTCACCCAATGACCTTTGCGTGTTGACTTTCTTGTTTTAAACAAAGAGGCAGACTTTGACTATTCAGGTCAAATGAACTATTCAAATTCAAATTCTTTAAAGTGTTTCAGTTTTCATTAGAAGTTTGATATCTACAACCTGCTACAAGAAACACATGGTTAATGAAAGTTTGAAAGTAGTCAATTAATTTGACCTAAGTAGTCAAATTTTACCTCCATATCACTTCAACTATGAGATTGATCTTCTGTATTCAACAAGAAATCATAGTAACTAACTTTCTGTCTTTTTTTATGTAGAATGCGTGACACTTTCGTGCTCACCATGAGAAGGTTCAAAAGCAAGGTAATCTCTCAAGTTCTTAACACACTCAACTTTTAGCACTTCTTTAAAAGTTTTATACAGATTGGTAAGTTATTAATGTGTCCCATCCTTTTATAATAGGCATTGGATGCAAGAAGCTAGGAAGGCAAAAGCCTGAAACTTTGCTTACTTCATTACATATATAATTTGTATACACTCTTTGTTTGTGGAAATGAATTCAAGAACAATAAATCTAGTTTAACCCCTTAAGTGTTAAGATTTCTACACTTTACTAATATTGATGTATCAGATACCCATATACATACTACTTGGAAAATTTGTAGAGTTAGATTCAAGGACATGATTATTGTCGAGTATAAGCATTCTTTTGCTTTGGTAGAATGGATTTGATTTCTACTTCTTTATATAGAAACTCATATTGTATACAATAGTTGCAAATAAATCAAAATTGTATGATCAACCTAGTGGTTAAACACATGCATCTTTAAGTACTAGCCTCTACTCTACGTTATATTGTAACTAAAAAAACAAACACATCAATAAAACCCGTTCAAAATAGTAGTGTTGAGGATATGATGAAAGCAAACTTTATCTCCATCCCATGAACAGAGGTTGCTGCTAAAAAGACACACAGCTCAAGAAAACATCTTTTTTGTTTAAACGGGAAACATGTATAGAAAACTTCATTTTAAGGGCAATTTCACTATCATAATCATCATATATATTTATACTTGATTTAAGCTTTATTTCCGTTTGATTGTGCTTTTATATTCCCTATTTTGTTTAGACTCATCATATTAACTGAAAATAAATGTAAATGTATAATGGTTATGATAGTGAAATTGTACTTATAACAACAAAAATGAATGTTAGAAGTGTTATTGCGCAATTAATACTACAAATTATTATCGGCCAATAGGTTTAGATTAATAAAATCCAATGTACCAAAACTTCAAAAGCATATATAAAGTAACATGCATGCATAGAATTTTTGAGGCTAAAGTAGCTAGGAGTAAAGACACATTTAACACACACCCCTAGTAAATAACAAATTCCTACACCTACAAATAGAGTAAATAAGACGGACCGTCTAAAACTAAAACAAATCTAAAAAATAGCTAACAACTTTGAAAAGGCTTTCGATTCTCTTAGTTGGAGCTTTCTTGACGACATCTTGGGGCAAATGAATTTCCCCGACCGTTGGCGTTTTTGGATCAAGGGATGTCTTAAAGCTTCTAGAGCCTCGGTCCTCATCAACGGGGCCCCTCCTTTGAGTTTCAATGTTTTAGAGGGGTTCGCCAAGGAGATCCGCTTTCTCCTTTCCTCTTTATAATTGCGATGGAGGCCTTTCATAGGCTTTTTCAAAAGGCCCTAAGTTTGGGTGTTTTTCATGGTTTTCATGTCCCTAGATCGGAGACGGTTATTTCTCACCTTTTGTACGCCGACGACGTTGGTCGATGCCCAACGTGGTCAACCTCCTCCGTATTCTACGCGGTTTTTTTTCTTGCTTCCGGGTTAAAAGTCAACCTCAAGAAATGCGGGATGTATGGTCTTAATGTTCCTATCGATGAGGTCTGGGTGTTTGCCAATAGATGTGGGTGCGATGGTAGTGAAACTTCTTTTAAATATTTGGGGTTAATCGTTGGGGATAACATGAATAGAATCAACGCTTGGAAACCGGTTGTGGATATTTTTCAAGCTCGGCTCTCTCGTTGGAAGGCTAAACACCTATCAATGGGGGGTAGACTTGTGCTTCTCAAGTCGGTCCTTGATAGTTTGCCCCTATATTTTTTCTCCCTTTACAAGGCTCCAAAAAAAGTGCTCCAAACTCTCGAGAGTATCCGCTTCAACTTCCTTTGGGGTGGCGAAAATAATGCTAGGAAAATTCATTGGGTGAGTAGAGAAGTTATTTGTAAACCAAAAGAAAACGGGGGTCTCGGGCTGCACACTCTTGAAAATATTAACCTTGCTTTTTTAACGAAATGGATTTGGAGATTATTCGTCGAGTCGGAGCGGCTTTGGAGAAAGGTGATTGTTGGTCTGCATGGCTCCTCCATTTGGTCCGATTGGGTCCCTTGTAACAGGGGTATTACAGGGGTTTGGAAAAACATTTGCAATGTGGAAGTGATTTTGGCCAAGCAAGGTGTGAGGCTTAAGGACTTGATAGTCTTCAATGGTGGTCAATGGCGATGGATGGATGGTTCTGCTGGATGCTTCTCAATCAGTTCCATGAGGAGTATTCTTTCTAATGCCCCTGGTCCTAGTGAGCCCAATCAAATTCTGTGGCCCAAAGTTATGCCCATGAAGGTAAATCTCTTGATGTGGAGGGCTGCCATTGGTAGGATTCCAACGTTTGATGGGCTGTCCAAGCGCAATATCAACATTAGCTCGAGATCCTGTCCGTTATGTCAGGAAGTGGATGAGTCCGCGGACCACCTTTTCACTGGTTGCAGGTTGTCGACTGAGATTTGGGCTTTAATTTCGTCTTGGTGTTCGCTTCCTCAGATTTTTTGCTTCTCGGTGGTCGATCTTGCTCGGTTCGCTTCTCATCTTCCTTGGTCGGAAGACAAAGCCATGATGGTTCAAGGTATCATTCATGCGGCGTGTTGGTGCATATGGAGGGCTAGGAATGACTCGGTTTTCAATCGGAGAAGGACTAACGCTCAAAGTCTCCTTCTTGAAATCAAGTCTACAAGCTTCTTATGGGTTTCTAATAGAATTAAAAATTGTTCTATTACTTGGAGTGATTGGTGTGCTTTTAACTTACACATGTAATGCCCTCTTGTTGTTTTTGGCCCTCCTCTAGCGTCTTGCTAGTGGTTGGGCGTTTTTTATGAATTCGCCGTTCAAAAAAAAAAGCTAACAACTTCACCTATAGGCTACAACTTAAATGGAGTAAAACCAATCTACACTCATTCATACATGATAATGTAACTATAAGCAATATTATATGTCTTGTATGTAATATACAAGTTAATTCCATCAAAATTTCTATCTCTATCGTTCAACAAAGACAAAGGATGTGATGGCTAGGCACAAACTAAAACTAAATAAAGATAATCAATTATGTAAAAGAAAATAAGAATGAGATTGGGAATATAAGAATCAACGTGTGGAGAGGTAGCGTTACAGGATTTTATTAACTCACTATACTAAAGATAATAGATTAATTTGGTGGTACGATTGGTACTATTGAATTTTATCTATACATGTAGTAAGGGACCGGATCAAGTAAAAAATTGTTTTGCCTAAAAACGCTAACAAATCTATTTTGTTGATTTTTTTTTTACTGGTTTCATATTTTTTGACACTCGAACAGTACAAAAAATACAAATATAGTAAAAAAATACATATAGTCTGAAATATATGTTTTTTTGTGTCTTTAGACAAAACATTATTTTTAAAACCCCATACATTAGATTCTAAAGTAGTGTAAGAAATTTTGTTAGATAAGGTTTTCATAAAGATCTTCCTTACCAAGACTACTAGCCTAACCTAAGAAATGCATATTTATATCACAATAATTAATCTTTCATTCTATGTAATTTCCGGATAGACTTGTATGTTTTCTTTATCCGCTACTACAGTACTAATACATGTGTGTGTACCGTGGATATATGTACCATAGTAGTTGTATTCATTACAATATCCGAATCAACTCTATTTTATATGTTCACTCACTTTTCGCTCAGTTGTATTGTTTCTTCGTACTAGTATTAAAGAATATCTCGGATACTAAGAAGAGTTGCGCTATGTTTCCAGAGTTTAATAACTAGGAGAAAATAAGAGAAAACATAAATTAAGAAGACAAAAGGAAGAGAGAAAGTGAAAAATATGGAATTGTCATCGATCTTCACTATACACAATCTAGTATATACAAAATGTCTAACTACCAAGCCTAACAATAAGGAACTGTCTATGGAAGGAGATAAACCCATAATTACAAAATATAAATACAGAAATATATTATACGTTAATACACCCCCTCAGTTTGAGACAGGAGGATGACGAATACCCAAACTAGATTCATAAAACGTTGGAAAAGTATGAGAGGTAGTCATTTTGTGAAGATGTACGCATATTGGTAATCGTATGGAATGTGGAGAACACTGACATGACCAATACGCACATTTTCCCTGACAAAGTGAATGTCAAGTTCTACGTGTTTCATTCGTTGATGATGGACTGGATTACCAGATAGATACACAACGGAGATGTTATCACGGTTATTGACCGTGGCTTTACGAGTGGGGACCGAAAGTTCTAAAAAGCCAACTTGTTTCAGAAACGACATCAGCGCTGGATTGTGAGATAGTCGGTTGTTGTTTTGAGGACCAAGAGATGAGATTATTCCCATCAAAACGCAATAACTAGAAGTAGACATGCGGGAATTCCCCCCCCCCCCCCCCAGCATCAGAGTAAGTCATCAGGTGTTGTGACTTGGAGGGGGAAATGGAAAGGTCGAAGGATAGAGTGCCTTTGAGATACCATAAAACCCATTTCATAAACTAAAAGTGTGTATCTCTAGGGGGCGTGCATGAATAGACAGATTTGTTGGACTCCATATGTGAGATCAGCTCTCGTAAACATTTGGTATTAAAGAGCATCGGTAATAGTTGACCATTTGTGGAGCTCAGTTTTGAGGCACTGTCGACAGGGGTGGTGGATGGCTTGTAATCGGACATGTTAGCACGAGACAGAAGGACATACGTGCTTTGAGATAAAAATAAGCCCCTATTTTGAGGGGTGATAGAGATGCCCAGAAAGTGATGAAGTATCCCCAAGTCCGTCATAGCAAACTCTTTTGATAGCATGAAAATGATTCGATGAAGAAGCTGACCGCCCGATGCGATGAGGATGATATCATCCACATATAGTAATAAGTATGGGTGTTGTGGGCCTTTGTTGAACACAAAAAGTGAGGTATCACTTCTAGTGCTATGAAAACCGTAACAGGTAATGTAAGTAACAAATCGATCGTACCATGCCCGTGGTGCCTGTTTAAACCCATAGAGATATTTATTTAGCCTGCAAACATAGTTAGGGTGAGTATCATCTGTGAAACATAGGGGTTGGAACATGTAGACATTTTCTTGCAAGTTGCCATGAAGAAAAACGTTTTTAACGTCAAGCTGATGCATAGGCCAACCCGTGAGACTACGAGACTGAGAGCAATACGAATTGTGGTCAGTTTGACCACAGGGCTGACGGTCTCATCACAACCAGTCCCGGTTTGTTGGCTTTTCCTATTCACTACCAATCGTGCTTTGTACCGCTGTAAAGAGTCCTGAGAATTAAACTTGTGACGAAATAACCACATGCGGCATACTATATTAGCATCATTTGGCCGCGGTACAAGTTTTCAAGTATTGTTATCCATTAAGGCATGATACTCTTTAGTCATGGCGATGCACTAGTTTGGATAGGAAAAGGGCGGTAAGGTGTGAGGTGGGTAAGAGTGATATGGGAGATGGCTTTGTGAATGAGGACGTTCAAAGGAATTTCAGGACGAACCGACCATCCTTCGTTCGATATGATGGGTGGGTTGAGGTGGTGGTGGGAGTTGGTTAGGGGAGTGGGGACAGATGTGGATGGTGGGGTGGGGGTTCGAAAGAGGAGGTGGAAGCGGGGTTAGTTGGAGGTGAGATATGTGGTGTTGAGGTGGGTGGGGGATGTTGGGTGGCTACGGAGGGAGAGACTGAGGGTGAGGATGGTGGGTAAAAAGCGAAGAAAAAAGAAGGGATTGTTCTGATTCTAAGAAAGAGTATGTGTAGGGGACATGTTGCGGGTTGGATTTAAATGGGAAGTGCGACTCGTCGAACATGACATGACGAGAGAGCATAACCTTGCGGTGGAAAAAAAATTGTTTGCTTAGCTTAACAAACTAACACGAACGGAGCCCTCGTTCGTTCATTTGTGAATTTAAATGTTCGGTAAGAGTGTTCGTGAATGTTCGTTTTGTCACATTCGTTTGTTTGTGATAACTATTTAGGTTGATCTACAAGGTAAATAATATATTTTAGTCAGATAAACTAGTCTTTTGATTATTTAAGGGCATAACATATATGTTATATGAACTAATCCATCGTGGACATTTTGATTGAGTAAATCCATGAACTAATCCATGGTGGACATTATGATTGTTGTTTGCGGATAAGAATTGTTCCTTAACAAATCTACACATTGAACTTTTTTATAACTAGTGCATGCAACATGATGCTTAAAATGTGTATTGCATATTGCTAAGCAACATTTTTAGTTTACTTTTCTTTTTAAAAAAATATTTCTCTTTTTTTTTTGATAATTTAAGGATGGGAGTTGAAGTTCTTGTGAAGAAGTTATGCACCTTAGAGTTTTGAGAAACGTCTTGGGATAATTATGGTTACGGTTATCATGTATTTTCATATAATTATTTCTATGTACTTTAGATTTAGATTGTGGTTTAGTTATGTCCGTATGGTTATGGATCGTGATTTGGATTTAGATTATTTTATATTTTTTTGGGTTATTTTGTGTTTGTGTTTGTTCATGTTTGTTTGTTTTGGCTTAATTATGTTCGTTTAGGTCATTGTTCGGTTCATTTGTTTGTTTGTCGGGAAAAATAAAACTTTGCCAAACAAACACAAATAAAGTAATTTTGTTAACAAACGAACACAAACATGAAGTCTTGTTCAGTTTAATTGTTCGATAAAAAGTTAACAAACGAACACGAACATGTCTCGTTCCCTCAGTTAAGTATGGAACACAATCACACATCAAAATTTTGAGAGCAAATTGTCAAAAACATTCGTTAAAGGACTGAATTGCTCACAAGTCATAGTATAGGGGCCAAAAATAAAAATTCACTATTGGATTACAAGCAATCAAGCATAAAACTCAATATGTTCACGCAAGCTACTCGATTTTAGGCCTTTTACAGCCCAAACCTGTTAACCCTAAAACCCCACATCCATTTCCCCCTCTCCAATCTGCGCCTCTCCATCTCCATCAATCTTGTGGATTATCGATCATTACTACAAAATCTTGTAGATTATCGATCGTTCCTTTTCAAATCTCGATCTCCTTCTTCATCTGTTATAACTTAATTAACAGATTCGATCGCTCTCTTCTCCGCCGTCTATCTTTTAACTGCATCAATCCATCCATTCATTAGGTAATCAAAACACGGAGGAGAGCTGATATTTTCTAGTTGTAGTAATGCCATGCTTAGCAAAAGAGCTACCATGTGTTAATTGCTCGATTACTTTGGTTTCATTCGAATTGCATATATGAAATCTTCTGAATCGGTTTATTGTAAATGATTTTTGTTTGTAGAGCTTGTATTTGCTATTTAGCCATTTGATCGATGTTCACATGAAATTCTTAAGCTATGTGACCTTGCATCTATACAGAGTTATCTTTTTTTTTTCTTCATATTTTACTGCTTATGTTAACTGAGATCTATTTTTGTGGTGACAGATATTGATAATGGTGATTGAATCACTTTTTTCTCACTGTTTGATGCTTATTTGTTGCATATGTACCTAAGATGAAATCCATGCCTTGGAGATCTTTGTTTGTAGTTCAAGTTAAAAAGAATTTGCCTTCCTGTAATGAATGTGGTGAAATGATAATGGAATATGATCTAGGGATAAAATGAGAAGGATGCCTGTACCATAATATTCATGTTGAATGTGGGGAAACTTTTTGAATTTGGATTGTTGCAAGGAATGTTACTAAGTGATATGATAAATCCTGCATATTTTTCTTACACATTAATAGAATTTTATTTTGTTTTGAAAATAGTGATCAAGGTTAGTGTATTGGTATGATGTTCTCTTTATTTGGATCAACTTACTTTTAGCCTTTTTATCTAATGTTAGCTTAAACCTGTGGATGCATAAGTTGCGATAAGTACTACAACCTTTGCAACCATCTAGCTTATTACTTAATTAATCAAGCTTGTAAACAGAGAAATAATTTATGTCTCCATGAGCTTGAATAGTCTTATTTTTATATTTTGTAATGATTTGGTTAGCAAGTTAGCATCCTGGTTTGGTGTTACCATGTTCTTTATTTGGTTTAGGTTTTAGGATCTCCATGTGCTTGAATAGTATTTTAATCTTTATATTTTGTGATGGTCATGGTTAGTACATTGGTATCATCTTCTCTGTCTGGCTCGACTGACTTTTTATCTTTTTACTTTAATGTTAGCTTAAAGCTGTGGATGCTGGAATTGCAATAAATATGACTTCACGTGCAACTGTTCGTCTTATTACTTATTCAAACGAGCTTGTAAATGGAGAAGCAATTTATGTCTCCTCAAATTGTCTTCCAATAAAGGCTTCACATTATGAACCTGCTGGCCACTCTTTTCACGATGTTGCACTTAAGCTCTGTGGCTATTTCGAGGAAGAGATCGTAGCTGATGATGATGAGCATTTGCCTAAAGACAAAGAAAGTGAGTATATGCAATCATCAGATTCATATAGCAGCAAAGGTAAAAAGAAATCTGGTGACAAGGCGACCCAACAAGATCATTATGCTTTATTGGGTTTGGGTCATTTAAGGTATCTTGCAACTGAGGAGCAAATTAGAAAAAGTTACCGGGAAACCGCGTTAAAACATCATCCCGACAAACAGGCGGCTCTTCTTCTTGGGGAAGAAACCGAAGCTGCTAAACAAGCCAAAAAAGATGAAATCGAAAACCGTTTTAAAGCCATTCAAGAAGCGTATGAACTTTTAATGGACCCTACGAGGAGAAGAATTTATGACTCGACAGATGAGTTTGACGATGAGATTCCCACTGATTGCTCCCCGCAAGACTTTTTTAAGGTGTTTGGACCAGCTTTTATGAGAAATGGGCGGTGGTCAGTTAGTCAACCAATCCCGTCACTTGGAGATGACAATACCCCACTAAAAGAAGTTGACGCGTTTTATGATTTTTGGTTTGGTTTCAAAAGTTGGAGAGAGTTTCCACATGAAGATGATTATGATCTTGAACAAGCTGAATCACGTGATCATAAAAGATGGATGGAAAGACAAAATGCAAAGCTTTCAGAGAAGGCGAGAAAAGAAGAACATGTGAGAATACGTTCTCTTGTAGACAACGCTTATAAGCGGGACCCGAGAGTTTTAAGGAGAAAGGAAACCTTAAAAGCAGAGAAACAGAAGAAAAAAGAAGCCAAATATATGGTAAAGAAACAACAAGAGGAAGAAGCTGCAAGAATTGCTGAAGAAAATAGGCGTAAGAAAGAAGAGGAGGATAAACAGGCTGCTGAAGCAGCTTCAAATCAAAAGAAACAAAAAGAAAAAGAAAAGAAATTACTGCGAAAAGAAAGAACACGTCTTCGAACTATTTCGACCCCTGTTGTGTCCAATAAAGTGCTTAATCTTAGCCAAGATGATGTGGAAAACCTATGCATGTCACTTGATATGTTACAGTTAAGAAACTTATGTGACAATATGGAGGGAAAAGAAGGAGACAGTCAGTGCCAAGCTGAGCTACTAAAGCAGGCAATTAGCTCGGATCATACTGAAAAAGACCATGCGATGAAAAACAGTCCACAAAATGTATCTGTGAAAGTCAATGGAAGTGTTTCTAGAAGCAGTTTTGAGAAAAAAGAGAAACCTTGGGGGAAAGAAGAGATTGAGCTTTTGAGGAAAGGAATTGTGAAGTATCCTAAAGGAACGTCTAGAAGATGGGAGGTGATATCTGAGTACATAGGAACAGGGCGATCAGTCGAAGAGATTTTAAAGGCAACAAAAACTGTTCTTTTACAAAAACCTGATTCAGCTAAAGCTTTTGATTCGTTTCTTGAAAAAAGAAAACCAACTGTTACGATCGATTCTCCACTTACCACCAGGGAGGAAGTTGTGGGGGTTTCTTCTACACCTGCACCTACTCCTACACCTACACCCACCCCCACCCAACCCAATGTGGTTCCACCCAAACCGAGCCAAGATGCAGATAAAGTGGAGCTGGGTGGATCAAGCTCAGACCAGGATGTATGGTCTGCTGTGCAGGAAACGGCTTTGGTTCAAGCTTTAAAGACATTCCCAAAAGAAACCAACCAGCGTTGGGAGCGTGTTGCTGCTGCTGTCCCTGGGAAAACAGTTAATCAATGCAAGAAGCAATTCACATTGCTTAAAGAAAAATTCAGAAACAAGAAAAAGTAAACAAGCCTGGTAATATTATGTGAGTTTTTGAAAATTATTAATTGGTATCATTTTTGTCACGAGGCAAGTTCTGAAGCATCATCTCTTGAACTTGGGTGCGACCGCAATGCAGACGTGATGAGATTTGGCTGTGGGCACATTGCTGACTTATTACTGGAGGTATGAACTTCACTTGTTCTTGGGGATAGAGTAGTAATGTGTTTTTGTTATTGGTTGACCATTATATCAAGTCAACCCTAAGATTTGATTTTATGAAAATGGGTAGAATCTATACTGTCTGAGTTGTATTTTTATGTTTAAACATGCCTTGAGTATGCTGCTATCTTTATTTACTAATCTTCTGCACCTATAAAATGATATGGAAACATGTTAAGACCATGTCCTGGTAAAGTTCTTCAGATTCTGTGTTGCTTAATGTTATTTACATCTATATTAATAATCTGCATACAAGTCCCATGGGTATATTGATTAATGATCAATACCGTGGTCATCTATTTGTTCATTTTCTTCCCTAAGTTTGTTAGTTTGGACTCTTAACTTTTTCAAAGTGTCTATTTTACCTCTCTTTTAGAAAACATATGAAGAATGCATAGCAAACTATTCACATGCATCAATTATCTTCCAATAATTATTTAGATCTAATGAGCTCAATCTCTCAACCCTCTGTCAACATTGATCTCTGCTTGCACCACTGTCTAGATACCTAATTATCTGGAGTCCTAGAGCACCGAGATACCTGTTTTTCGATGTCTTTGTAACCTGTAGCCTCTGACTAGTTTTTGATTCGTGAAAATAAGAAAAATCAAACTGTTCAACCAACCATAGTGAAAACAATTTTGGGTCACCAATTCTTTGTATTTGTTGCTAGACAGTTGCCATTTTTTTTTTGCCTAAGGCGACTCTTTTGCGTGGGTCGTTTCGCTCCAGGGGCCTAGGGTGCACTTTGAAATGGACACCCCACACCTGGCTCGTTGTTTCGTAGATGTTTTAATAGTACATATACCTAAATCAGTTAAATTAACAAAACACCTTAAACAAAGATTTACATTGGATTATAACTTGTATAGGGAAACAAATAATAACACGACATTTTTAGGTGCTTATTGAGAGCGAATAGCCTATGATATGCCAAATAGTAAAATTGTGTACTATACAGGTAACATGTTTATAGTTTGCCATCATCTCTTGGGTTTGTTTGATTCCAATTGAATGTGTAAAAATTACGCACTTGTCCTTCCAATCTAGAACAAAAATAGCAACCAGGATGAACATGGTGAAGATGAAGAAAAGAATCGTTGCTCAGATCATAATCGAACAAAACAGATCATGAATGATGAATCGATCCACAAAACAATCGTTTATAACCGAACAAAATCAGAACCTTTACCATAATTAACCAAGAATCGGCAATATACTTGTATACAAAACGATTGTTGTTGTGTTCATAATTGAACAAAAACCAGAGCATTGAAACAAAGTATTTCGTGAATCGATCCACAAAAAACAGACCACTATTTATAACTAAATCGAGTGGTGAAACCCAGGTCGAGGAGAGATGATGAACTCAAATTTTTGAATAATGAAGGGAAAATGTGTAGGGGCAAGATTGTCTTTTTATTCCTTTTAACCTTTTTCAATTCAATTTAAACTTCAATTTCAATTCATTTAGAGTATGTTTAGGAGTGCTTATTTGAGTGCAAAAACATTTTTATATAAAAGTGCTTATTAACTTATGACTTTTTAAAATAAAGTTTTTTAAAAAATGTTTGGATAAGCTTTTAAGGTGAGATTATTTATTATATATGTAAAATGACCAAAAAAGGGTTATGTGGTTATAATGTTAGGTGGGTATAAGGTTAATAAAGGTATATTAGTCGTTTTCCTTTCAAAAAGCCAAAAGAAGATTGAAAAGCCATGATTTCTTGGCTTTTAGAAAATAGCTTTTTTCTTCCTACTAAAAAGTCAAAATCAAAAGTGCTTTTAGTTTATCCAAACATTATTTTTAACTTATTAGCTTTTCAAAAAATCAATAAGTCAATAAACACTTTTCAAATGGAATCCCAAACATACTCTTAGGTTTTATGGAGACGTATTCCCTCTGCGATGCACCCTTCACCCCCAAAACACAACCCCTACACGTTTTGGGGTGGTTGGATGGTCTTCCGTGACTAACAACCGGTGTTGTTAACTTATTTTTTCTTCTTTACCTCTCAAATAATTACTTATATTTATTTTTTTTCTAAATAAAAACCCACATCCGCGTAACAATCATTCACACTATCAATAATTTACAATACATATTTTTCACTACCAATTGGAGAATGTCTAAATGAATGAAAACTAGTGGCACAAGAAAGAATATTACCCCTCTAATCTCCTTTATCTCTTCCTCATTTCTGAAATCTGCAAATCACACCTACTAAAAAAAAACCTAAAATCCAATGGAGCTAACACTCGATCAGCTGAAGCAGTACGACGGCACCGATCCCTCAAACCCTATATACATCGCGGTCAAGGGGCGTATCTTCGACGTCACCACCGGTAAATCCTTCTACGGTCCCGGCGGCTCCTACGCCATGTTCGCCGGCAAAGACGCAAGCAGAGCTCTAGCTAAGATGAGTAAGAACGATGAAGATGTGATCGGATCTCTCGATGGACTCACTGAGAAGGAGATCGGCGTTCTCGATGACTGGGAGAAGAAATTCGAAGCTAAGTATCCGATTATCGGTTCCCTTACTGCTTAAACAGATTTATATAATATATATGAATAATCGATTTATCTGAATCGAGGATAGAAAGATGCTTGAAATTGTGTATTTGTGTGTGATTTTTGTTGCTGATTTGAATAGTATGGCGAAAATCAGTTACTTATGTGTGTGATTGGTGACTGTGTTCTTCGATTTTAGTTTGAATAAACTTGAAATGTTGATCACTCAACCAGACACTTTAGGCTTGGCGCTAGGCGCTATGGTTCTCCAAAAGGATCCTTAGGGTTTTTTTTTATCCAAATGAAAGAAAAAGTGTGTGAGATGAAAACTATATTTAAGGTAGTTTTGAAGAGGGTATGGTACCCTTAGGGTAATTTTTGGGTAGTTGCACTAAAGACAAAAAGGAAGGCTTCAAAGTTCAAATCACTCGGCTAGTCTCGGTTACTACCACCCGATCGGTTTCAAATTGGAACCGAAAGTCAACTACCCGACGCAAAGGGTGTGGTACCCAATTAGTAGCCGGAAATCACAAATAGCCGATCCTCACTACCCGATGACCATACCGGGCATCCTTATAGATATCTAGAATACCGTTGAGTCGAAGATAATTATGTCAACTGTATTTGGCGGTTCTTAAACATATTCAGGTAATTAAGTTGAACTTGGGAATCGTGTAGATGAATTGGTCGTGTTAACATAGGATTTGCTATCGCTAGGCTTCACTCACCCGCGTGTCCAATACTTGATGGGGTGACTCTAGCCTAGGTCGGATTTATTGACGAGTCATGATCCGTGATATAGGATCAAAATCGACTTTCATTTCACTTAACTCATCAAAGCAAGGAGTTGTTGAGTGACTATTAGATAGACAGTTAGTTTTGAGATTAAGAGATCGCGCTATTGTCCGGTATAAGTTGAAGTCAACAAAGAACGAAAGCCTTCCCTCCAATCTGTTAGTATTTTAGTGTAATTGGGTTAACTATGGATCGATTTGTCCTCTAGCTTATATTGATCGGGTTCGGTGGTGCGGGGTAGTGCACACTCGTATCGATGGAGTTAGCGGGGGTTCGGGGGCGGCAGCCCCCGATAGCGGGGTCCAAGGGGCGGCAGCCCCTGGCGGGGTCCAAGGGGCGGCAGCCCCTGGCGGGGTCCAAGGGGCAGAGCCCCTGGCTGGGGCCGGGCTGCCAGGTCAGCGCGTCCGAAAATTATTTACACTAAAAGTCCTTTAGTAAAAATGTGTCAAAAATTATTTTCGGCCGAAAAATCTCTTTATTAAAACTTGAGGGACTGGTAGTGTAAATTGGGTATATGCAGTTATCGAAAAACTGTATATACGCTCCTGTTGTTGAAAACTGATCGATCACTTCATCTTCTACATTTTTTCTCTGGTTCGATTTCTCATTCAAAAATTCGAAATATTCATGGGTCGTTTCCAGATCGTATCCGATTGATATTTACGAGTGAACCCTCGAAATATTCAATCCGAAAGTGATAACACGCTTTCTGGAATATCCAAGCAATCGAAGATACTAACACAATCTAACAATTTTAGATTAAAAGAAGATAGATGAGGGAAAGTAACGGAAAGAGACGACAAATACAAAGAGGTTACACCTGAGAACTAGGTGATGCATTTGCTTTAACGAGTGCAAGAGCAGAAACGGAGATAGAGTTACACTTGAGATATTAGAAAGATTAGCTACATGCCACTTAACCTAAAGAGAGGTCGAATTAGTGACACTTTTAACACCCTAAAAACTTGAGATAATGAAGGCCACGATAAATGTAGAGCAAATCATTATCATACTCTTCATCGATGTGTTCAGTTTATTAACCACTCAATCTATCACCATTTTAAACGGCTACCACGTTCTTTATTATGTGATCAATGACTCACTCTTCACACTTATAACGAGGGTTGGACCTGAGAATCTAAAATAATTTTAGGGTCTTGGTTTAAAACACTTATAAAATTATTTTGGTTTAAAACACTTATATATTCTTATGTATTTAGTTATTAATGAAAATAAGTTTTGCTCGTATATTTATTATTTTATATAAAATTATTTTAAAAATATTATATAAAATTATAAAATATATTTTAAATTTTTTATATAAAATGTACATATTCAAATGAAAGTTAGTAAATTGTTATCGTTAAGATAAAAAAAGTATAAATTGTAGAAAAACTTATGTTATATCTTTTAGAGTAAATTATTATTTGCACCTCTTAGGTTTGGCCAATTTTGCCACCTAAGTATGATTTTCAAATTATTAACAAATATCACCCGAGGTTTGTGTTTTGTTGCCATATGAATCATTCTGACTAACGGGTTTGATTTTTCTGTTAAGTGGAAAGGTATTTCAGTAAAGGGTTATTGGATTTAAATAATCTCAACTATCAGCAATTGGCCGATAATAATCCGAGCTGAATAAATGTTTTTTGACGAGCCTAACTTTCACACTATTTTCCTCTAGCAATCCCAAACTAACGGAACCCTAACTCCGTTAAATTTTTAATGACGTGGCAGTCCAACTCACCCAACATGATTACGTGGCAGTCCAACTCATCCAACATCATCCTATGTGTCATTGCCGACCACCACCACCACCTACGTCAACCACTGCCGCCACTACTTCCACCTCCGACACCTCCGGAAAAGCAGAAAGGAAAAGAAGAAGGGGGCGGTGACTCTCCACCAATCGAACATTCGGCAACCACTGGTGACCTGCAACTCCGGCGACCTGGTTCCACATCTGACGAACCTCACTCGACCCTCATCGCCGCTCTGACATGTAACTCCGACGACCTGGTTGCACATCTGACGAACCTCACGTGACCCTCACTGCCGCTCTGACCTGCAACTCCGGCGACCTAGTTCCACATTTGACTTCCAACGAGGGGTGGTGATGTTCGGCGGTGGTGAAGTCTCCGGTGGGGACAGGGGTGGCCATGGTGGGACCCATTTTCGACAGAGGTGGTGGCAGCCATGTTGGGTGGTGGTGGCAGTGACTATGTTGGGTGGAGCGGTGGTGGTGGTGTAGGAATTGTGGTGGTGGTGCCACATAGTATAAAAGAATTAAAGAAAAATAATTTTTTAACACATCAACATGCCATGTCAAAAAAATGCCACATCAACATGCCACGTCATCAAAATTTAACACCGTTAACATTCTGTTAGTTTGGGATTGCCAGAGGAAAATAGTATGAAAGTTAGGCTCGTTAAAAAAAATTTACTCAGTTGGGATTATTATCGGCCAGTTGATGATAGTTGGGATTATTTAAATCCAATAACCCTTTCAGTAAATTTACAAATCAGGGACTAGTTATGTAAAATTAATAAATATAAAGAAAGACAAGGACTATTTGTGTAAATCATCTAAACTAATTAAACGGCAAACAAAACAGAGGGATTCACATGGCAACAAAACATTAGAGTTAACAGAAAATTTTAACAGAAATTAGTCAGAGCGATTCACATGGTAACAAAACACAAACCTCAGGTGGTATTTGTTAATAATATAGAAATCATACTCAGGTGACAAAATTGGCCAAACCTCAAGAATGCAAATAGTAATTTACTCTATCTTTTATGTTTCAAATAATAAAAATTAAATAAAGTGAAAAAAAAAATACTAGTACTTAAACTAGATATAAAGATTTAAAAAGAAGAACAACTTCATAGATGAGTTGATTAAGTTTCCTTGTAAACTTATCAAAGGTTTCCGATTTGAAACTTTTCAAAGTCATGTTTAAGCCTAAGTTGATTTTTATCATAGGTCTCCGATTACAAGTATATCGAAGGTCTCCGATTTCGTAACTTTCTCTTTCTCTAACGTTATTATCATATACTTGTAGGAGAGTTTTAATTTTTAAAATAAATAATTTAAAAAAAAATTCCGGGCCCTCGGCGGTCGTCTACCTTGCCCATGCCCAGGACCACCTATGCTTATAATCCATTCTATAGATACAAGAAATATAGAAAGAGAGATACAATAAGCTATGAAAATAGAGGGTTCATTGACCTTGATGATCGACGAAAGACTATATATTATGATGAAACATGGTGTAAATCCAACTTACATCTCCCCTAGGTTTGGGGTGTGACCGCTTAATTTCTTGAGTAGAAAGAATCATTCCACAAGACACGAAAAGGGCCTAAAAAGACAGCTTGACGACTTGAAAGAAGTACATTTAAGACTCTAGAGTAGAGGTTAGACTGTAGTCTGAAGATGGAAAATAGTAAATTAATGGGAGCGAGCCTCCATTCCCAATTGAAAAACGGGTCGTGGACTCATGAGTCATAAGAGGCCTAAATAAAAATTCTTGACGGACTAGAGAGAAGCCCATTCTAGAGTCTTAATGGGTTTGAACCATGCACAAATGAAAGTTTTGACGGTTTAACCAATTATCGAGTACAAAGTTCATCATCACATGAGGTTTCACAAAAATAGACGCACCCCTCTTACATTATCCCTTCCTTCTCTACATGTATGGGCCATAGATGTTCAAGGCTTCAAGCCACACAGAGTTATGTCGAAAATAACAGATCAGAACAGCTAACTACGATTTCACAAAAATAGTCGAACCATCAACATTGACGGTTTAACTTCTCGGTTTTGATAATTTCACAGGTTTTAAAAAAGAAATAATAATAACAATAAGGATGTTTATGACTATGACTATATTAAATATATACATAACTTTATGTTTCTAAAATGTAAACAATATATAAATAATATAGATACTAATGATCGATTAGCTTTACACGGTCGGTTGTAAATTTCAAGTGTCAATGTAGGACTTCCCAGTTAGTAGAGGTTATTGTCAAGAATTGGAGGTCTAAGATGAAACATTGGCATTCAGAATGAAAAGCTTCAAAATCAATCGAAATAAATTACATAAGGGCTACCTTTACTTGGTAGAGGTTATTGTCAAGTTCTATTTTTCTAATTTTTTTTACCTTTTTTTAATAATTGATTCATTTTTTTTTTTTGAACAACAAATTTTATTCACCAAGAACACCAACCCGGGGGCAGCAAGAAGCTACACAACCGAGAGCCAAAAAACACCACACTTACATCAAACACATGTTCGCCCAATCTATACATTTGCTACTTCTACTATCACACCAAAGTCTAGACAAACTTTTAATATTACACCCGACTCTATCAATCGACACCGGTTTCGATTGAAACCTCACCATATTTCGCTCTTTCCAAATGCTCCAAATGGCCACATATGTCACCGCTTGCAACAACGATCTCCTTCCCCCATCCACCGCTAACGCATCAATGTTGGAACAAGTCTCCTTAATCGAATCTCCCTTGAAACACGGCACCTTGAACCACGAGCCAATCCAGCTCCAAATCGACGAGACGACCGGACATTCAAAAAACAGGTGTTTAGCGGTTTCATCTCTCCCCAAACAGAGGCTGCACGTCGAGGGAGAAACCAACAGCCCTCTTTTACTCAGCGCGTCGCAAGTTCCAACCCTATCCCGAATGGCTCTCCAAATAAACGTATTAACTTTTAACGGCGTTAGTTTACTCCACCTGAAAGTACCCTCCTGCTCCCTCCTCTCGTCACCCATCAGCAGCCTTCTTACATCTTTGGCCTGAAAAACGGGACTGCCATCACTGTCCCTCCATCTCCAACTCCCGTCATACCAATATATGAGGTTCTCGAGGTCCACCCCTTTGTTTCTCATCACCCGTATCGACGCAATGATATTTTTCCACACCCCCGGAATCGAAGCTTTGCATAGGAACTTATCCGGTCTACCTTCCACCACATGAACAACCCTAATAACCGAGGCCCAAAGACTGCTCTCCTCCAGCTTTAGTCTCCAAAGCCACTTACTTATAAGGCTAAGGTTATAGTCTTCAAGTCTAATCAAACCCAGCCCTCCTTCCGACTTCGGTCTACACACCTCATCTTTCTTAATCCAATGTATCTTTTTGGCCTCCTCATTCCCACCCCATAGGAAACGAAAACGAACTTTATCAATCTCCGCAATAACCGCTTTAGGAGCCTTGAATAGAGAAAACATATAAGAAGGGAGACTATCCAACACGCTCTTGACCAAAGTTAGCCGGCCACCAAACGAAAGAGATCTAGCTTTCCATCGAGAAAGCCTCCTTCTAATCACCTCCAAGACCTCATTCCAATAAACCACCCGATTCATGTTCGCCCCCACCTTCATACCCAAATACATAAATGGAATGCTCTCACCGGAACACATAAGGATGTCCGCCAATCGGTTCCTTTCTCCCACCGACACATTGACCCCCATAAGAGAACACTTCTCGAAATTTACCTTAAGCCCCGAAACCATATAGAAACATCTCAAGAGCCGGACCATGTTTCTAGCGTTGTCATCACTCCATTCTCCAAGAATCATAGCATCGTCCGCATAGAAAAGGTGAGATAGAACCGGACCTTCCCTTGGAAGATGCACCCCTTTGAAAATACCCAACGCTCTAGCTTTGCATATCATCCAATCCATAGCCTCCATGACAATCACAAAAAGATAAGGGGAGAGCGGATCCCCTTGCCACCCAACACTGAACAACAAATACGGATATGAAACACTTTAAAATCAATCGAAAAAAATTAAATAGATTAGAGCTAGAAGGAAAAACGACATTTCTAGCCTTTAAGCTATAGGATTGAACACTTGAATAAATTACTAAATTAGAAGCCTTAACATTTAGATATGGATTTAACTTCTGAAATTTAAGTTTTGCGATGCTACTAGTTTTCTAAATAGGCTTTTTTTTTTGAACGGCCAATAAACATTGAATTGCCTAGGTACTTCGTACGGGGTGATCCAATAGCAAAATGTCACCGCCAGCTGGCCTAACCCAGCCGCACGGAGCCCTTAAGCGCACCAAGTTATCTCCAGTTTCAGGAAAAACCCATCACCCGAAGACCCACTGGTGGTAAAACCCGAACGCCCTCAGGATCGAACTAGACAAAAAATGAAATACTAATTTTCTAAATGTGCTCCATTCCTCCATAACTCCATTAAATAGAGAAAAGAAATACAATGGATGATAAAACTAAAGTAAAAGTGAGGTGCTTGGTTTTGAACCCGCTTCAAACGAAATCGTAGAGCTTTTACCACTACATAACCTTTTTTTAATAAGGCCCTAAAAATTTGGTGTCCCAAGCAAGCAAGAGCTTGGTTAGCAACACAGAAGAACAAGCCCTGTTTAGTAGTGTAATTCGTCATTAAAAAAGGTTCTAAATTTAAAACTATAAACAAAACCTTAATTCGTCAAACCATCATAACCGTACTGTAAAATGTCAAACCTTCAAAATCGAACTTATGCATTTCAATTTAATTAAACCCGCTGAGTTGCTCCGGTTTCATGGTTTGGTCGGTTTCAACAATTATGAACATCTATAACAAATATTAGGTAAAATTTAATAGTAGATTATAGAGAATGTGTATGTTTATCATTTAAAAAAAATAAAATATTTTTATTACAATTATAAATTGTATAGTACAAAGTTTCCTAATACGACGTTATAAGCTTCAAACTATATTTCAACAACAGTTTTATTAACAAACATATCTATTAAAATCCAACTTAAAGAATACTCGGCTTTATAAGGTGTAACACACTAAATGTGTTTGTCATATTCACATATTTATTGCTAGAACATTTTAATGTGTTAAAAGATACTTAGTATGAAATACGATATAAACTCTTGGAGAATATTGACATGGACGTCTATAAAATGCGACGACATAAAATACGGATAATAGGAACTGCACCTTTAATGGTGCACCGTCCAAAGAAGCGTGTTTTAAATTGATAATCCAAAGTTAGGTTACAAAATTGATAAAATGGAGCAAATTTGTTGACCAACACGTTTGTTATGATTAAAGTTCCATTCATAGTATCACACTTTTGAGGATATTAATTTGTCACGTGCTTGTACGTTGACCCACGTGTTGAGCTTCCACTCGTGGGTATACGTGAATCAGGGGCGGAACTAGAACTTTTTTTAGGGGGTCTACAATTTTTTTTACGGAGTCACTAGTTTTAGATGTATTAGTTTCATATAAACGTACATAAAGAATTTTGGTCTATTACTTACTAAATAGTTTTTAATGTAGGCGCGCGTAGCGGCACGACATTGCGAGTAAAGAAAAATAACTGACTAAAAAAACTCTACATGATTTGATAAAAAATTATATACCGTAACATTGATAGCGATATAATAGTAAAAAAAAAAATAGTAAATGGATAAAAATGAAGAGAAAAAAAATAATATGACAAAATGTTTGCCTATTAAAAAAGTCTATATTTTTATATATTGTAATATTTCATTATAAAAAGGGTCTAAGATTAATATATTTGAAAAGAATGGGTTTATAATGAAAGTAAATAAAAAGAAGGTAAAGCTGAGAAAAATAAAAAGAATGTTAAGCACAAGATTTGAACTTGCATCCCTTCAAAATCAAGCAAGGGATCTTACCACTAGGCTAGTTGTTTACTTTGTTTTATTTTCACAAACTAAGTATTTATTAACTCTTTTCACAAATTTTTTTTTTTAAAAACGTTCACATAATTCCACTTTGCGTACGAGGTTGAAGGGGTCCACGGGGACCCCCTGGGCCTAATATAAATCCCCGCCCCTGACGTGAATACCTTTCGGTTCATAATTGTTCCAACTTTATTTAGAAGATTCATCGGTCCATAGTGATTAACTGGACTGTGTTCTTTTTACGACGAAACTAAAAAATGAAGTTAAAGGTAAAAGTATGAAACTTGAACAAAAAGAAAAAAAAGGATTAAAAAGTACATAAAAAAACAATTAAAAACATAAAAATCATATACTTTAATAAACAAATTTCTCAACGCTGACGTGGCATCACCACAGCCCCCCACTGGAGTCATTTTCCCGCCTAAATAAAGATCCACGATTGACTAATTAGCTTTAATTACTCCATTAATTAAGCAATTTCTAAATCAAAACAACTGATTTTGCATTTAATCACTTTTAACCTTCCTTAAATGTAGATATCAAATAAATATCACATCTTTATTCAAATTTTATATCCAAATTTTAACTTTAATTATATATGCATCTTAACAAGAAAACTGTTATCACTTTGCTAATTTCGGTTATTAAAAGAGTGGTCATTAAATTTCGTGATTTTATATGTAGTCTGAAACAAAACAGTGACGTAGCAAACTTATTAAAGCAGACAGTGGCTCAAACTTCTTATATTGGACGAGGATAGAAAAGTCACTGAAGAAACTATAAACGTAATGTATAAATATTTTTTTTCAAATTTGTAACTTTTTTGTATTTTGTACCTTTTAATCATGATTTTGTTTCGCTTTAAGTATAATTATCTTTCATGATTTTACTTTCACATATAAAATTAAAGATGGTTGATATATTTTGTTATCTGTTTATTTTTAAAATACAACCGTGCATCGCACGGGTCCAAAAGACTAGTAAATAAATAAAGGTTATCACGTGGCATCTAAGATCCAATCATTAAAGTCACATGGCTCAATCACACGGTAAAACTATTTAATTCAAGTTTGAATTTATATATAGTAGTATAACGTTTGAATATTTTTCTAATAACACGTTTATATTCATCGAGGGTGGGTTGACCTTTTTTTCTCATTTCATTTTATGTCAAATTATTTAGTTTTCTAAAGATGGTCAGAGGGGTTTTGTTGCTGATAGTGTGGCCGGTTGAAAATGAAACTTGCCTTGATATTATTTGAAGCATTCTTTCCAATTTGTTTGTAAGAACAACAACAATTCCTTTTTGAACAGGTCAAACCTATTTAGGATTAATTTATAAAATAAATAGTCTAAAATCTGACCGTTAATTAAACATACAAGTTTTTCTGCCGTGATTAAACAACAATAACTTGAGTTATTATGTAGTTGTTACATTTAATCTATGTTGCATGACGTTACATATGTTATATACTTATTTGTATAGATGGGTAAAGTTAGGGTCGTTTAAGAATCATTTTATTTTGAGAACCAATCTCAGTCACTACTTTTTTGGGTGGAGATTTTCTCGAAATCAGTGGCTGAGATTGATTCTCCAAACCTTTCAAAATAAAATGGTTCTCAAATGAAAAGTTATATATATTGACTTATTGAGATGTAAATCAAGTGATTTAAAGTTTTAATTATGAACTCACTAGCGTAAGCTAGCCTGTTTTATTATGTGTTTTCAGGGTGAATTAGGTGATTGGTGACTTAGTATCGCGGCATTTTTTTTTTGAACGACGGTATATATATATAATAAAAAGCCCCAAAACGGAGCAAGAGAAATTACAAAGAAAACGCAGGATTAAAGATCCAAGCGTCCCAACGCATCACAACCTTATGATTCCTAGAAGTGAACCATGAAAAAGAGTATAAAACAATTAAATCAAAGAGATCGCCGTTCCGAATTTTACTTGGTTGAAAAATAAAGCGATTCCGGGTCTTTTAAACGAGTCACCATGCAGTGTACATGATAGTAAGCAAAACGTCTTTCTTGATCCGTGAGGCCCTATAGTTTTCAATGGCATTACAGAGAGAATGAGGATCCGAAGGCTTCAAGCAATCCACCTGTAACCACGCCTTAAGCCGATCCAACACTTTGATGAAAAGGTCACATTCCCCAAACAAATGAGCCGCAGATTCAACACGAGCATTACAAATAGGACATAAAATCGAATGCACTTCAATCCCACATTTAGAAAGGTTAAGACGGGTTGGTAAGCGATCCAAAAACAATCTCCATATAATAATGTTAACTTTTTTCGGGACATACCTTAACCATCTCGTAGCAAAATGACCCACTGGAAGATAAAATCGATCAATTCGATTGCTAACCTCCTTTATCGAAAATTCCAAGTCCCCATCTAAAGACCAAATCCATTTATCATTATCGACCCCCAAGTTGACTTCGCTAAGCAAATCCGAAAATGAAGAGAATTGTTCTTCTTCAATGGTTCTAAACGAAAGTCTTCGACTGTGTATGCGATGTGTAAATCTAAGAAAAGCGATTCGCCCAAAAAAGGGTTGTTACACATTTTTTTATATCTTTATTTTTACTTTAAATTAATAATCATGTCATCTAGTTCAATAATCAAACTAATTTTAAATCATTAGTGTTATATTAAGAAACACGCATTAGATTGTGTATATAACTAGAATTTAACCCTCCGCACGTTGCGCGGAGGTGTTCGAGAATGACATCATAAAATTATCAAAATTGCAACGTTGTTGTGTTAGTTCTATTAGCTTAGCTTGTTGTTTGTTTTACATAGAGTGAACTTCACAAAAGATCATGACTTCGTTCATCTCAACGCGGTCTCATTTGGTTCTTGTTGTTTTAATCGTTCGGATAACACGGGGAGAAAAAATAGATAAACTGTTACACCACCAACAACATAAATTATTGGTGATCAATTGAGGGTTAACGTGGGGATAACACAAAAACACAAAACCATTTATGGATACCTGGAGGAAAACGAAAAAAAAGAAAACATTGAGAAACCAAAATCACTTATAAAATATGACCAAATCATATTTACCATTTAAAAGTTTACGTATTACACAACCAAAACAAAAATATAAAAAGTAAAAAAAATTATAAAATTAAATAATCTAAATGGAGGTTACCGTTGGGATAATGCGAACACACAAAACTATTGCAATGGAGGTTACCGCTCTGACAACGTGAATATTGCATTTGTAATATGCAAGCATAATATAAATTATTGGTAATCAATTGAGGTTACCGTTGGGATAACGCGAACACACAAAATTAATGGTCAGGTTACCGCTAAGATAACGCGAACACACAAAACCATTGGACTGATCATAATATCATTTAATAAAAATAATTAAAAATATTTAATTTGTTTGATTAATTAAATATATAAAAATCATTTAATTAATTAAATATATATAAAACTCTAGATTATTTTAATATATATCATTAAAATAATATAAAAAATATTAAAATATTTTAACCAAATAAAATAATATATGTTGTGAATTGTAATATATAGTAATAACACTAACTATCTATATTATATGAAAAGTCTATTTTTGATAACATGTGTAGTGGTGGAATTTAGAAACTTTGCTCGGTTAGAAGGCAAAAAAGTTAATAAAAAAAATTCAAAGAACAATACCTAAAGCAAATTAATACAAGAATTATCCAAATCAACGAAGCTAGACTCGGAAGATGATGCTTATGGCTTTTAATTTTTTTTTCTTAGTAAGTTATTCAATCAAAATTAAGCCTTATAATCAACTTTTCAATATCCATAGCTTAAGAGTCAAGACTTAATGTCTGTTTCATTCAAGAATTAACCTCTTAAGAACCTCTTGATGAATTCTTGATTCAACAAAACCTTAGATTGTTGTAATATGGCAAGCAACATGTGAAATCTGAATTTAACATTATAAAAAGTATATATGAAACTTAGGGTTCATTGTAAGTATTAAGCAATAGCCAACATTTATAATCAAGAATAAACTTTATAATCAACTAATCATTAATCAAGATTAAGGAAGCAAACCTCAGAAGTTAGAACCTATTGAACCATTTATCAAAATGAAATCGAACTTGAAACTCTAGAGTTAGGTCTTAGAACTTGTCGATTCTCAGACCAAAATCAAAATTGAATCTGAACCTTAAAATCGATCATCATGAGAAATATTAAAACCTATCGAAGCATGGATGTTCTACCCTATCATTTGAAATTCGTATGCCTATACTATAGACGACGAACGCAACGGGGGTTGCTTGTGTACGCTACATACAACTTTGTCTTGGCCTCTTAGATTGTGGGTTTGTGTTTGGGCATTGGGTGCCTTGTAAAAAAGTTTTGGGAGCTTACTCGATTAACCCAACTAAATATGAATTATTATGAAGCCCAATTTTAAGTCGAGTGGCTATATTGGACCCCATTACTCCTTAGTCAATCTCTCCTCATATGTTATGTTTTGTGACGAACCAATAATACCAATTACACAAACCGTTTTACCTATTAGTTTTGTCATCTCGACTAAATAAGACACACATGGTTTTGTATCGTGGATTCAATAATCAAACATATACCTCTTATAGTTAATTTAAAAGAATAATAATATGATGGTAGTGTCGTTTGAATGTCTTAGTGTTAAGAGAAATGGAGCATACCCTCGACATAAACCAAAAATCACGATCTATTGTAAAATTGTGTTGTAAATGTGTATGACATTTACATGTGTTGCAAGTAATTTTCACATAGTGATCTCACTAGTTCAAATAGAACTCCAATATAAAATCATGAATTAATTACATAGATAGCCCATATATTTTTGACAAAAATAACAGGTTTAAATGCTAATTTTTTAGCAACATGCTAGAGTCATTTATGTAATTATTAGAATAATAATTATTTTAAGCTGCTAACATGAAATTACCTCGAAATATGATTTCTCCAAAGTAAACATCAATCCTTATAATGTACAAAGGTTTGAATGTGGTTTTCACTCGGTTAGACTTTGTTATTCAGAAAGGGCTGGCGGCGCAGCTTGTTGCCCGCCTCCCTTGTACTTCATGTTGAGTTGTAACCGTTCTTGTTTAATGAAATATAACAATATTTTGATTGTACAAAGGTTTGAATCGAAATTTTTTTATACATCATAAGGTTTGAATCCTCACCATTTGAAAAGACAAAGTCTTATCCATCACTAAAATACCATTAGGCCATTTACCACAACACACACAATTAGGTCTGCAAATGGAACAAATCGAACTGAAAGAAAGCTTGTTCATATTCATTTGTTAAGCATTAAATGTGTTCACGAACACATAACGAGCGAAAATTATTGTTCGTGTTTGTTTTAAGGAATTAAACTTATACACGAACGTGGACGAACAATGCTATTAAAAAAAATTAGGAAAATTGGACATATATAATCCTACCTATTCACGATTGGCGGATAATAATCCCAAGTAATTTTTTGGCCAAAAATGGTCTTTCCTTTACACCCTGTTATTTCTAATAATCCTTTCCGTTAAAAAACTAACACCGTTAGTAAATGCTGACATGGAATCCTAATATTTAAAAGTTTAAACCTGGGGGTTTATTTTGTCATTTTTGTAAACTTCTAATTCTAATATGTGAATCTCAAAACCCTAAGGACTCATTTTAAAAACTCAATCGGGCACCTCCACCACCAACACCTAATGGGCCGGTCACCACCACCAAACGTCGGAAACCTGGTCCTTCGTTGTAGACAATGAATATCACGACCACTGGAACAACTAAAGGCTATTGGTTTCGATGTAATTATCAATTTATTTATAGAATTATAAGAATTCATCATCTTCCTCACTAAGCCCTAAAACTGCAGCCCCATCCCAAAGACAGAACGATTCACAGAGGCTTTGTAGTCATGACTCGGGTTTAGATAAATCGAAGAAATTCTCCCATGTTATTACCATTTCGTTTATTTCGGAGTTGCGTGCTGAACCAGAACCCAAAACAGAAACTGGGGCGTCGGCGGTTGTATGCAGTCATCGCGCGGCGGTGCTTACGGTGACGGCGATGGGCGGCTGTGGTGCGGTGGTTAACTTCGGGCCAATCCCAGAAACGGTGGAGTTTGGGTGACAATGAAGCAGCGATGGCCACTGATCGGTCACAGAGAGGAGGATTTGCAGTGTTACGTTTCGAGAACATCGGTTATATAGTAGGTGTAGAAATCGAGTGTGAGGTTGGGCTATCGAGTGGCTGACTGGCACAATAATGGTTAAAAATGGTGGACTCGCGATTCAGGGGTCGCCGGAGTCGCCGTGATTCAGGGGTCGCCGGGTTCGCCGGAGATAACGCCGGAGCACACCAGCTCTCCTTTCTTTCCTTCGGTGGATGACCAGAGAATTAGAGGGGGTGTTTGGCATATTTGTTGCAAAATACTAAAATGATAAAATCAACCCTTATGTTTAATAGTTTACAGTTTAGCCCCTCAATCTGGTGACTAGGACTCCACGTCAGATGCCATGTCAGCATTTACTAACGGTGTTAGTTTTTTAACGGAAATGATTATTAGAAATAACAGGGTGTAAAGGAAAGACCATTTTTGGCCAAAAAATTACTTGGGATTATTATCCGCCAATCGTGAATAGCTAGGATTATATATGTCCAATTTTCCAAAAAAATACATTCTTAATTCTAAACAACAGACATTAACACCTTACATAAAATTATAAACATAATTATTCAAAATAAAACACAAGTTAGAAATAATAATTATAAACATAATTATCACATAATGATATCACAAAGATATAAAATTTAAATGGTAAAATTTTAACGAACACCTTACTGAATATTCACGAACACAAATAAACGAACATGACATTTGTTCATGTTCCTTTTTTAAATAAACGAACAAAATTTCATGTTTATATACATTTATTTATTATACGAACAAACATAAATAAACTTTTCGAAAAAAAAATTCACAAAGTTGTAGACTATGTTCGGATTATTTATAATGACAATCAAAATCAACATCAATGTCTACTCTTTCTGCGTACATTCCAACACCCCTCTTCAAAAGGGTATTTAACTTCTAAAATCCCTGGAATATTACCGCCGTTTCTAAATCCTAATACCCTTCTATGTGGCTGCAAACACATCTTATTTCCTCACAAAACACACCAACTTTCTCAATTTCATCTCTCAATTCATTCTATATTTCCACCCCAATTGGGATATTCTCAATTTCATCTCCCAAATTCGTTTTCTTTTTAGAAAAAGAACAAAACCCATCACAATCTCCGGCTATATGAGGTGATTACTGGTAAGAATTAGAAGAATTGGGCGAAAATAGCGATGCAGTCATCATCTTCGTCTTCATCGTCATCTGTAGGTCTAGAAACCAATAATGCCTTTCATATTTTGTCCAAATTTCGCAACTTTACATTCGATTCCAACGCCAGTCGACTGAATTCAGATGGGTATCCTTCGATTCTTTCTAGTTTTGTTCAATTTGATAGAAAATTTGGGGGTTTTGGGGCTGGTGGGAGAAGGAAGTCATCAAAGATTGTGGGTTCTTTAAGATCAGGAAGTAGAGGTGGTTCTGGTAGTATCAATAAGTTCTTTAATGAGTTTAACAGGTTTATTAGGTTTCATTGTGAGAAGATTCCACTTGGGATCGATTCGGTTAAGGTTAATTCAGGAACTGGTAGTGGGTTAGGAGCAGAAAACGGTGACGTTTTGGGGGATGAGACACTGCCATTGAGTGATGTGGTCTCTAATGGTAAGAAAAAGGTGCTGATTTTGATGAGTGACACTGGTGGTGGTCATAGAGCTTCTGCCGAAGCAATAAAATGGGCATTCAATGAAAAGTTTGGTGATGAATATGAGGTTGGTTTCTTGAATTTGTCTTATTTAAATGAGTATAATCAGATAGAAATTTGAACTTTGATTGAATGTGTGTTGGCAGGTTTTTGTGACTGATCTATGGACAGATCATACTCCGTGGCCGTTTAATCAGTTGCCGAGAAGTTATAACTTTCTGGTTAAGCATGGTTCCTTATGGAGGATGACATACTATGCTTCTGCTCCTCGTGTAGTTCACCAATCGAATTTTGCTGCAACCTCCACATTTATAGCCCGGTAAAGATTCTAAAATTGTTTACTGTTTGTTGTTTTATGTCTACATGATTTCATATCATGTTATTCCCTAGATGGTTTGTATCTCCATGGTTCGAAAATTATCAGCATAACCTTTGTCTATCATTATGTGTATGGTGACAGAGAGGTCGCCAAAGGTATAATGAAGTACAAGCCCGATATTATCATCAGTGTACATCCTCTAATGCAACATGTACCGCTTCGTGTCTTGAGGTCAAAGGGTCTTTTAGACAAGATTGTGTTTACTACCGTTGTTACAGATTTAAGCACTTGCCATCCTACATGGTTTGTTTAGCACCACCCCAAAGTTTTTACTTTACCTTTAACACTTTGTTTTGAGTGTCAAGATTGTGCTGATTTTTCTCGTGTATGTGATAGGTTTCATAAGCTTGTAACAAGATGCTATTGCCCTACGGAAGAGGTGGCAAAACGGGCCTCAAAAGCTGGTCTCCAATCTTCTCAGATAAAAGTTTATGGTCTCCCTGTTCGACCGTCCTTTGTTAAGCCCGTTCGTCCCAAGGTTGGTATCTATGTTGGAAACAGTAGGAATTAGAAGTGACAAAGTGGACGGGTAAGGGTGGGTCCGTGGGTTGGGTAGTAGGGTTTTGAGTCAAGAAATGTAAATTTTTGGTACGGGATGGATCGACACAAATCACTTTGTTCTACATTTAAACTTTTAATACATAATTAGTATCAAACCTGATTTCAAAAATAATATTACTTCACTGATAATCTATTTTTTTGAGTAAAATGGTTTAGGATGTTTTATGCTAAATATTAAATAACTCACTTTGGGTGACTTTCAACATTTTTGACCCATTTGACTCATTTTCTTTTTTGATTTATTTTCTTCATTTGATCCATTTGACTCGTTAGAGATAAAACATTACGCAAGTTGATCACTATAGCATTTAGGATGGGTTGGGTATGACTTTAAAGGGGTTTCAATCAAAATGAGTAATTGTTTTATATATGTTGGGCTGACCCAAAACACTTTTGTCCTAAACTTTAATCATTTTAAATATAATTAGTGTCAAGCATGATTACAAAATTTGTCATTACTGCAATAATTATCTATTTTTTGAATAAAGTGATTTTGAATGCTTTATGCAGAAAATGCACTTTGGTTGACTTTGGACATGCTTGACCCATTTGACTCGTTTCCTTTTTAGATATATATTTTTTTTTTAATTTTTACCCTTTCTTGATAATTGCATATGGCATTATGGCTAGCCTATATGTAAATGCAGTGTTTTAAAAACCGGATTGAACCGGCCGGTTCAACCGGTTGAACCGGTAACCGGTGGGTGCCCCGATTCGATTGAGGGCGGTTTTTAGTAGTTCCGGGCGAAAAATAAACAGCGGGTTTTCCGATTCAACCGCCGGGTTTTCCGGTTGAACCGGTCGGTTTTCCGGACCCGGAACCGGATGAATTGTTTTTTCTTATTTATTTGATAAATATAATTTGTTTAAAACATATATTCATATTATTTGGATAATTGTAACTTGTTTTAGACTTTATTGAAGTTTCTTATTGACATTTGTCATGGTTAATAGTTTATAAAATGTATATCGTAAATTTATAGGTTTGAATAGTCAATCCGGTTCGACCGTCCGGGTTAACCCGGGTCAACCGGTTGAACCGTTTTTTTACACAAAACCGGTCCGATTTAAAAATCCGGTTTTAAAACATTGTGTAAATGAAAATTTTAGAAGACATTAAATTTTGTTTGGAACAAATTTATATGTTTCAAATTCTGTCGATCCCAATAATTGGTTTCTCTTTTGCTTGTTTGAAACATAACATCAATAGTTTTGGGTGATTGAGATGACTATTTAACTTTCTTTTTATTGTTATGGGATCAAGTATCAATAAAAATCAAAAGTTTCTTTGTTTTACATACAGAGTTAACAACTAACCAAACAAAACAGTAACTGAAATCTAAGGTTAATCAAAATGAGGTTAGGAATATCTATCTAAACTGCATTTGAGGTTCTACAAATTTCGAGGTTAACCGAACCACAAACATCCTCATAGTAGGACATGCTTTGACTTTTTAGGTTAAGCTAGTGATCATTTGCATTTGCATAGGTTGAATTGAGGAAGGAGCTTGGTATGGATGAGGATCTTCCTGCTGTGTTACTAATGGGCGGTGGGGAAGGGATGGGACCCATTGAGGCTACAGCTAAGGCACTTGAGGATGCATTATATGATGAAAATCTTGGCGAGCCAATTGGTCAGGTACTTGTAATATGTGGACGCAACAAAAAACTTGCCAATAAATTGCTTTCAGCCGAGTGGAAGATTCCTGTTCAGGTGAATATCTCTATCATCATTATCATGATCACCATTCATCATCATTGCTCATTATAATTATTATTTAGCATGTACCTGTTATTTGAATCCTTTGGATTGAACCAAACTGATTCAATTTTGTTTGTATGCATTTATTGGTTTAATCATTTATTATATTTTTTTTATAATTAAGATGGGTTGTTGAGCATATAAATCATTCTAGAATATAAAGGAAGTTTTAGCCAAAACCCTTAAAATATTTTTGTGGAGAGAAATTGATTATTTGTTATTGTTAAAGCTGGATTTTTTTTTGTCATAATAAATTTGATTTGTATTAGTAGATAATTGATTATAGTACAAAATTATATAATTTCAGGTGAAGGGGTTTGTCACTAAGATGGAAGAATGCATGGGCGCTTGTGATTGTATTATTACAAAGGTAATTCCTAAAGAAGCGTCCACTTTTGATTCCAGCAAGATTTAAGCTTAATAATTCCAGGATTCTAATTTGATGTCAATTTTTTAGTATTTTTTAATCTCTAAAATGGTCAATTGAAATTCCGTCTCTCTGATAATAATCTTTTGATCTTTTTGGAGTGTCCCATTATAGATGCAATGTTTAGAATGAACATACCCTTTTCCAAGTATTCTATCATTATGGTTTGACTTATTCTCAAACTGGTTTGCTGAACTTTCTGTCGAATGAAACATTGCATTTATTCTAGGATGGAGGGAGTAATTTTTTGTAGTTAAATGCACTTGTCAATTCGTTGTACACAAAGTTGAAATGTAGCTTATTTGACTCTTACATCAGATACTTATTTAGTTACCTTTTTATGTCTGGTAGGCTGGTCCCGGAACAATTGCAGAAGCTATGATCCGAGGACTCCCTATAATTCTAAATGGTTACATTGCGGGGCAGGTAATTTCCATATCAAAGTTGATTTTTTTTTTGCTAGTGTTTGTATCTTTAATTATCGCGTATAAACAATAGGGGAACAAGAAACAACCTTTATCCGCAGATGTGACAATATCAACCCATTTACCTGCAAATAGGTCAATTTGGGTTATTTTATACCTCAAACGGGTCAAAAGAGTTAAGTTAAAAAAGGGTAAATAGGCCAAACATTTTGAATCATTCGAAATGTATTGTGTTATGTAGAACCTCCTAAATAGTTTTATAAAAGACGAAGTAGATTATTATCATAACGAATATAATTTTGTAAATGTCTGCGAATTAATAATTTTTATCATTGAAATTGAACAAAAAGTGTTATACTATTGTGCAGGAAGTTGGGAATGTGCCATATGTGGTGGAAAATGGGTGTGGAAAATTTTCAAAGTCACCAAAAGAGATTGCAAACTTTGTTGGTCAATGGTTTGGTCCAAAAGCACATGAGCTCAAAGCTATGTCACAAAATGCGTTGCGGCTGGCAAGACCAGATTCGGTTTTCAAAATCGTTCAAGATCTTCACGAGCTTGTTAAACAAAGAAGTTTAATGATGCAGTATTCGGGTTCAACTTAGGCGAGATAGATTTGAAGCTACTTGTGTAACCAAAACAATTTTGACTTTTGTTAGTAGCAAGTTATGCTTTTAAGGGATTTTCCCACAAGCAGGAAACATATAGAAATTTGTAAACATGTTTTAAATCATATTGTTCGATCATATGATTAGAAATACATGTTTTAAATCATATTGTTGGGTTATATGATTTAGAATGTGGATGACAATTGCTAGAAATCTGTAAACACTGTTGGTGATTTATAACATCTATTGTTTGAATAATTTGTAGTTTTGTACCTTGTTTTGGTGAAATGAGTGCCTATTAGGCAAGTTTGATAGTGGAATTTGTGATAAGCAAATCTTATATCATTCTATAGGAGAGATACTGAAATATAAAGAATGTACAACTTCAAATTCTGTCAACATGTTTTGGAGTGATGCTAGGAACTTTTTTGGAGAATTCCTATATCTTTTAGACTAAATATTGGATTCGAGGTCTCAATTTTTATCACTTAGTTATGACGATGTCTGCTTAAGGTAAGCTCTGTTGAAGGCGGAATCAGGTAAAGTCTACGAGAAAACTTATTCAGAGAATCAACATGTGTTTATCTCGTTTGCGTTTGATACATTTGAGTCCCTAGCCCCCGATCCAATAGTTTAGCGGGTCGTGCACATCAACTCCTCGTAGGGCTGATTATCGGTTCCAAACCGGACCGAAACCGAAAATCTATTAATCTTGGAACCGGAACCGGAACCGAACCGAAATTTGAGAACAGATCCCAGTTCAGTTCGGTTATTTGCGGGTGGGGTATCGGTTCTTTGGCTTTAGACCGAAAGTCTAATGGGATTATGTAATATTGTTGGGTATGAACCGTGAATAATGTTTTTATACCTATACTCAGGGGCGGCCCGGGGCATAGGCAAGGTGGGCGACCACCTAGGGTCCGGGATTTCGGAGGGCCTGAAATTTTCTAAAAATAGTTATATATAATATATATGTGTATTTTTAGTGGTTTTAAGAAACATTATGCAAAATATCATCAGTTGGTTACAAGTCCAGGCGGTTCGGAAGCGAAGTTGAAATAAAGAATTCGCAGGTTCGAGTTCTGCCAGTCTGCTTTCTTTTACATTTTTGAGCAGTCTAATTTTATAATGTTGTGTTTTTTTTTTCTTTGTTGAGCAGTCCATTTTTACAATATTTTAAAGTTGAGGGACCCTTTTCTTAAACTTAAAAAAAAAAAAAAATCCACCCAAATCCAAACAGACGGTTTTTATTTTTATTGTTATTTTTATTTTTTGAAGCAATCCAATTTTGTAATGTTTTAGAGTTGATTGACCTTTTTTTGTAACTTTGAATTTTTTTTTTAACCCAAATTCATACATAGCAAATCTTCAACACAAAACTATACAGCGACCAAAAATTCAACAAACATTTTGCCATGTTTTTCACTCATCCTTCCGTTTATATATGTGTTTTCTACTTTATATTATAAGGGTCCATTTTTTTAATCTCGCCTAGAGTCCAAAAGTGTTTTTAAGTTCTCGGAGCCGCCTCTGCCTATACTATATGGACTGAAGTACATACTTGACAAAATTTGAGGTGATTTTCACATTCAAAATGTCATCCTTATCTGTCTTATCTGATGTTCATCCTTATGTCATGTTCACAAGCATAAAAAATTAAATTTAACATTCAAGATTACACTACATAAGAATAATATGAATTCACGTATGAATCCTTGTCATACAGATTTATATTTTAACACAAAGACAGAAAAAAACATATATTTACATACATCTTTTTATATGAAACATAGATAATCACATACATATATTTACATGCATCTTTTATATAGTTAAAGTGATATAAAATCTTTGATTTGGTTTGAAGAAGGGGATTCATTTCCAGAATGACGGACTGACGATTTTTCAAAGGTTTTTTAGCTTAGGAATATGAACAAGTTTTTCACCTTTCACATTTTGGTTATATTGACATCCCATAAATAAAAAGTCAAATTCTAAAAAAAAAAGAAAAATCGGTTTCATGGTTCCTTACGGGCCGTGGTAACCGGACCGGAACCGAAAATTAGAAAATGGTAGAACCAAGAACCGACCCTAATAAACGGTTTCGCGGTTCGGTAGTGTCCGGTCCGGTTCAGTTCGGTTCCTTCGTTTTCACGGGTCGAACCGGATTTTGCTCACCCCTAAGGCTGCCCGTAATGGGGCTCCATGGGGGCGCCATGGAGCCCTATAGCGCCCCTATAGCGCCCGCACCCACCCCCCGGGGCGCCATCTTAGCCGAATTCGTGATAGGCGCCATGTTAATGGCGCCGGTGTTGGTGAGGGGATTAAAAAATTCGACCGTTGTTGAACGGTCAATTCCTTTTTTTTTTTTTAACCTAATTTAAACACTATAAATTAAACCTCTCCATCCAATTTTTATACACACTCCTCCACCCATCTCTCACTTTTTATAAAATTCTCTCTACCTACAATCAAAATGTTTCCCCGTGGTGGACCTTCGTCAAACCCACGCTTCCAAGCCCCGCGACGAGCAAACGATCCCGAGCAACAACCGCGTGACGATGGTTTGTTCGCGTATGTTGCGAACATGCCGCCCCCGCCACAATCCTTCCCATCTTTCCCTTACCAAAACTTCGGCTTCAACTCGTACTCGCAACAAAACTACGCACCATTTCAAACGGGCCAAGGTTATCCACCGTTTCAAAATTTTCCATCTCCATCTCCTTCTCCTACCCCATCTTCCCGCCCGTCTTCACAAGAACCCATTCCGGTTTCCCCGGAAGAACCCGAGGCGGTTCCGGAGACGCAAGAGGAGGCGGCGCCGGTTGGACCGAGAAAACGGCGATCGCACAAGAAAAAAGACGCCGGGGAACCGAGACAACGAAAAGTTGTTCAACATTGGACTGAGGCCGAGGAAATCGCACTAGCTCGAGCGTGGCTTGACACGTCGGAGGATCCTATTCACGGTAAATATTACTTCTTTAATTTTTTTATAAATATGTTTTATTTATATTTTATAATAATACTTAAGAGAGAACAAATCAATGTCGTTAAAGCTCGGAAAAAAGAAAAAGCGTTGGAGAGGCTCATGCAACCGCTACCCGACGAAGAACCCGCTCGTAGCCTCGCGTTGCAAATTCGAGCGGATATCATGAAAGAATATGGCCTTTAGATGTTTGTTTTTTTTAATTGTCATGTTTTCTTTTTTAAGAATGTAGGTTTGTTTTTTTTAATTTCCATGTTTGTTTTTTTTTTTAGAATGTTGTTTGTTTTTTTAAAAAAAATCTTCTAGTTTTATGTCTTGTTTTTTTTTAATTTTAGTTTTTAATATGTTTAATACTAAATTATATAAAAAATGATTAAATAAATAATTAGGTAATGATTGGTGGGGGTTATACATGGAGCCCCACTACACCACTTTTGCCATGGAGCCCCTCATGCTGACGTGGACGCCACATGACGCATAACGCCCACAAGAGGCTCCATCCACTACACTTAGCCTAACTCCTTGATCTCTAAAAATAAGTCCATACTCAGTGATTTTCGGAGCATTTGGTAGCCGTCACAAGAAATGCATGTGGGAACAAGTGGAAGTTGGGTGTCTTAAGCCACAAGAAACCGCTACCGGCATACTCTACGACCTGCAAACAATTCTCTCTATACATACGAATCACTAATCAATACTATTATTTCCCGCTAAATCAACCCTGAATCGATGATTTCAAGTACTTCCACCAGCTGTTCTTGTAACCCGTTGTTGATTTCAACAAAATCAACAGTTACGGGAAGGAATTATCATCGCCGTCACGGCGGCGTAACTCTAATCAAGAAAACGGTTAACGGCGGCAGACCTTTTTTCGTGAGAGCTTCAATGGTGGAGTCCTCCCCCGAGAATTCCTCCGATTTCCTCAAGCGTACGGAACAGGCCTGGTTAATCTCTCAGGTATTGATAAATTCGAATCATAAATTAGGGTTTCTGTTGTCTATTCATACTTTGTTCAATCGTCATCGGTGAAATAAAAAAATTTCAATTTAAGCATGTATAAATTGTGTATTAGGGTTTTTAAATTCAATTTCATGCCCAATTTTTATTAAATCAAGATATGAGCAAGGGGTTAGTTAATCTGTGACTGAATTGCAGTATTTTGTTGATTTTTTATGTTTGCAGCAACCAAGGCCTGTTGCTTGTTCTTCTTGTGAATCCAATGGGCATGTGGAGTGTAAATGGTGTGGTGGCACAGGGTTTTTCATTCTTGGTGATAATATGCTCTGTCAAGTACCTTCTAGAAACACAAGCTGTGTCATTTGTGCTGGAAAGGTGATTCTTTTTTTTTTAATCAGGCATTTCCACTACCTTTATAGACCATGTTATAAATATGTTGTTATTTGAACTTTAGCATTTTCCTCCACCACAGAGGTCAAAAAGTTGGTGGGTTGGGTCATGGGTCAGAATGGGCTAGGTCGGTAAACGTCTAGAAATGGTTTGGAACTGGCTTAAAACATGTCTAAGACCCCTAAAAAAGTCTGTTTATGCACACTCTCCCTTTGCTCCTTGAGTGCCACATAGCGATATATACTACCTGGATAACAATTTGATAAATTATTTAGGAGGTTCCAATGTACTAAACATACATTTTGGTTGAGTTTAGTCCCCTATGACTTTCTTTTTTTTCCAGCTTACTCTTCATTTGAAGAGGCATTTGTACATTTTGTTCAAGTTGGTTTAAAAAATCAACTAAAAATGTGTCTATTGTGAGAGCAGCCTCTCCACCCCTTGGGAAGAGGTAAGGCTCACCTTCATCAAAGCCTCCTTAGACCCTAAAAATAGCTCTGCTATGCGTGAGATTTTACCTGGACAGTTGTTACCAACTAAGAAATGCTGGTCATAACGACATTTTTTGTTGATTAAAAAGAAACTCTGTGTTTGTGCAATAGATTTTACTATGTATACTAGTTAATAAAATGATAAATCATTGTATGAACACGTAACATTGATTTAGTTATGTATGTGATACAAGTTTTGATGCTGTTATTAGGGGTGAGCATGGTTCGGTTCGGTTCGGTTTTTGGCTCTAACCGAACCGAAACCGAAGTTTTCGGTTCCTAAGAAAAAAAAACCATTCGGTTTCGGTTTTTTTCGGTTCGGTTTTTTTCGGGTTTTTTCGGTTCGGTTTTGGTTCGGTTTCGGTTTTTTTATTTTTATTTATTTTTTTTGTAATATGTTGTTAATATAATTTTAAATTTTAAATATATAATCTTAAAAGATAAATAAATAATAGTAAAAAACAAATACCGTCACAACTATTGAATTAGAAAAAGAAAAAAATAAAAGTAGTTACGTGAAGCGTATGACCATACAAAATACGAAGTGACGTTATATTTAAAAGTTTTTAACAGTAAGTATGTTGACGTAAACTATTAAATGTTAACTTAATATATAAATTAATTAATTAAGGGAACAAGGGTTACTAAAAATCTTAAAGTTAAGTGTTAACTTAAAATATAAATTAAGGTTTAAAAATTTATAATGTACCTCCTAAAATGTTAATTCACTTATTTTCCCCTCGGTTCGGTTCGGTTTTTCTAACGGTTCGGTTTTTCGGTTCGGTTCGGTTCTTAATAGACATGAAACCGAAACCGAACCATTATCTTCGGTTCGGTTTTTTTCGGTTCGGTTTTTTTCGGTTTTTCTTGCGGTTCGGTTTTTTTCGGTTCGGTTTCATCGGTTTTTTCGGTTCCGGTTCGGTTTTTTCGGTTTTTTGCACACCCCTAGCTGTTATGAAAGATTCGGGTCAATTCTCTTATGATGGATGTAATTATGATATTAATTTTTTTTTCCTTTAATTACAAAGAATTAGTATGATTGGCTTTGTTGGTCCTTTTAGGGCTGCATATTTGAATTTTCATTTTCCATAATCAGAGTAGATCAAGATAATGAATATTTGGACTGGAACACATATTTAGTTTCCTTTTCACAGACATTATCTGCTTGAACAATCTGGATAAATTCCGAAATTGATATTCGAGTAGTGAATTATACCAAATAATCTTATATATGTTGCATTCAGTCAAGTTTCAAAGTTGGATATTATATAAAACCCTAGGCAAATCCTGTATCGGCCATGGATATATCATATATTGGTTGATGTGAGAGACTGTATATTGCATGTTAGGTTTGCAATTCAGTTTGGAATTGGGATCTTCAACACATTTAATTCCGTTAGCCTATGCTTCCAGTTTTCATGGAATAGAATGACATAACTAGCTCACTTTAGAATGAGTTCGAGTCAAAATGAGCACTCTTTTAGTGTTGGTTGAGATAGCCCGAGTTGAGTTGACTTGCTAACGCCTTTTTGTCTATTTCTCTTGAATCTTATAAATAAGTATATTAACATGACTACAAATGTTATATCATCAATACAATAATCTTTTTTTTTTCTACTTCTTTCAGGGATCAACTAGTTGCAGCGATTGTAAGGGAACTGGATTTCGTGCAAAATGGTTAGAACAGCCCCCCGTCCAGTAGTAAGGTAGTCGTCTAGTGTAACACCACAAACTAGACGTTGATTTGTTTTCTTTCGTAAGTTATTCGCATTTTAGGTCTCTTGTTTATTTCATTATAGCTTGTGTATATTTCCACCTTAGTATTTGGGTGATTGATTGAATATAGATTATTGTTTTCATTTCATGTATGGCTACCCTCTCTCTGTCTACAAAATATATATTCTTTTTAGCAATGAAAATGAGCCGAGCATAGCTGCATATGGATTACTTGTTTATTATATATTACACGAGATTAACTTGTTGAAAGCTTAAAGCAAGTCTAGCTTAAACGAGTTTAAGCCTTAACTCGGGCTAAGTTTGAGTTCTTTTAAACAAGTAAACTATGCTCACAAAGTCACAAGACTAAATAACTTATTATTTTAATAAATGTGGTATGTCCTGTTTGATATAATATATAATCACTTCTATACTATATAATAAACACAAGTTCAACCTAAGATTAGCTTATGTGTCATTTTTATAGATTTTTGAATTAAAAAAATAAATGGTGTTTACAAAAATGAAAAATCTTATAATTAAAAATAAAAAAATTAAATTATTTTCATACAAAATTATCCATATTTGTTTTACAGTACCATAACTTTGATTCATCATATCTTTTTCATTTCTCAATAAAATTTGATCCGTAAATTGCTTTGGATTCGTGAAAGAAAACCTAACAAAACTAGATCCATATTGCTTAGGTTTCGATCAACGAATGATGGTGAACGATCAAAAAACAAAGTCGCGACTTTCTAAACCCACAATTGATGAACTTAAACTCCAACTCGATCGTTCGTTTAATAATTAGAAAAAAACTTTCATCTTTTAATTCGTTTAATTTTTTTTATATCATAGTCTCGGATATTTACGCGGAACACTAACTAGTTAAAAATATAATAATTATAAAATAAATAATCATGTTGTGTATAACTACAATTACAGGTGGAATCAATAATGAAACAATTATAAACATATAAAATAAACGAGCAGAGCTCCTTATGCGTTGCACCTGCGTTTTAGAGAGTTGGTATGCCTGAATCTATTAAAGAATTACCTTATTATTGGTATAATAATTAAAAAATTAACATATATTAAACAATTACCTTATTTTAATAAATAAATTTACATGAGTATACCTAAATGGCTAAATGCCAATGCATGTTACAGTTACGTGTGGGACTGTGGTACTCGTCTACATTAGATATTATTTTTATTTTTATTTTTTTTCTAAAATAAATTTATCAAAAGTCCAATGTGTTAATTAATCATTTGCCTATAAATACTTACCCTTGATACAATGATAGACACACCAATCTAATTAGGCTCTTAAATCTATATCAGAGTCTCTTACATGACCATAATCTTTAACTTCATAGTCATAGATAAACACCAGATACTATTAAACTATAAACATAACTTTAATTTATTAATATAAAAAATAACTATTACGGCAAACTAAATATCTCAATTACACGTACATTCAAGAGATTGTTACATCTGATAATGGTTTGAAAGCTTTTTTTTGGGTCATCTAGATTCATTATGTATACCTTTTTTTTCAGCTGTTAAATTAGACACTCTAAATGTACCCCTAAAACTAATGATTTAATCTTTATGTGACATCTGACTTGAAGAATTCGTAATCTTTAAAAGGACAGTATGATTATCGGTTATCAACTTTGTTTTAAGTTATAAATTTATTAAATCATATTTATATTTTATGCTTTGTTACATATTAAATAAAATCTTTTAACGTATTGCTACACGTCAAATCTTATCTTATAATGATAATAAAAGAGTAGCTGCAATCGTTCCTTTTTAACACTTCAAAATGATTTTATGTCAAAAATATATATGATATTATGACATTTTGTCGGATAAATATGATATATTAGAATAAACAAGAAAAACAGATTTTTAAAATCTAACCGACCCCAACTGTCGAAACACATGCATTCGACGTCGGCCACCTTTGTCCTTAGCTTCTCCATAAAAACTAAATTCTTTTTATGTTCCATCTAGAAACCATTAGTATTTAAGGTGCCAATATATATATCCAAAACTATTTTGTTTTCTTGTGTAAATCCAAATTCTTAGAGATATGGTTAGTTAACTTACTTTGTTGTTAAATGAAACATACATACTTAAAAAAAGTCATCAAAATATTTTGTTTTCTTCTGTAAATCAACAATTACCAACATATCATGTTTTACAAAGAGGGTTTATATTCCCACATTATCCACCCTCACTATTCTAAGGTCATATAGCAATTAAAGCGGTACGTTGTATGATCTTTTCAAATTTGATTTTGAATTCTTTTCAATTTTTCAAACGAGTAAAGTAAACAAAAGCTTCTTTATGTTTTATCTAAATTTCAGATTATATTCTTTAACTAAAGTAGTTACACGAGACATCCATAATGTTTTATTCTTATTTTAGAGAAAAACATTTGTCAGTAACGGGATTTAAATTATCCGTTAAGTTAGGGGTATTTTTGTCATTTTACAATATTATGTTTTGATTTTTTTAACTGTGATTTTTCTAAAAGACTTATTCTTTATTTTTAAGATTTTATTAAAAGATGTTACAAAATGACGAAAGTACCCTAAACTTAACGGGTAACTTTAACTCCATTAGTATTAAAGAAGCTTCTCTTAAACAAATATAACCTAATCTGAATTTAAGTAAAACTAAATAATCTTTTGTTTAATTTACTCTTTTCAAAGTTAAAAAGCCGGACAGTTGTTGAAAAAATTTAAACAATCGTCCGTAAATTTTTAAAATCACAATGCAAAAAAGTTGTGTGGACTTTATGAAATTAGAAAAGTTACGATATGACGACACTTCTTTACAAATTAACGTCACAGTCACCATCACCGGCCCCGGCCATGCTAGACGTGCAGTCGTCTCCCTGCCACGTCCAAACGATATCCTTCAACGCCGGTCTCACGTCTTCCTTACAGAACTTCTCGTACTCCAGCGTGTCACCGGAATCCTTCGTAAACTCAACCACCGTCATCTCCGTCGCCATCTCAAACACCTCCGCCGTCACCGCCAACGCTCCTTTCCGTCCTTCCTCCGCCCCTTCCATCCTCACCTTGAAATCATCCTCTTTCTCCACCCTAAACCTCAGCCCCTTAGCCGCCGCTTCTATCCGTTCGACGATCGCCGGAGCCGAAAACCTCGACGTAAATACCGACGCTACCTTCTTCTTCTCCTTGCTTTCAAACAGAGTCGACAGATCAAATCCAGAAGACATAGTTGAAATCAGCTCAAACGCGTTAAAAAACGCCGGTGACGATGGCGACTTTTTTAGCGATCCAGGCGTCGGATGACTCGGATCTGGAGATAAAACTCGTTCTCTCTTCAATCGAAACGAGTTTGGGCGGGAAACGCCTCGTCGGTACCACGGCACACGCATGATTCCTTCGATCGAGATCCGACGCTGCGGATCCGCCATCAGAATCTTCGAGATGAGCTTCCGGCTCTCCGGCGAGAACCACGGCGGAAACTCGTACTCCGCCTTGAAGATTTTCCGATACAGATTCATCAGATTCTCGTCGTGAAACGGCAGAAATCCAGCTAGCAACACGTACAAAACGACGCCGCATGACCAGATATCGGCCTTCGCACCGTCGTATCCTTTCTTCCTCAACACCTCCGGTGCCACGTAAGCAGGAGTCCCGCATAGCGTGTGGAGAAGTCCATCGTAACACTTCTGTTCCGCCAGAGCAGAGAATCCGAAATCCGTGATTTTCAGATCGTCGTTTCCGTCGAGAAGGAGATTTTCCGGTTTGATATCGCGGTGGGAGACGCCGCGGCTGTGGCAAAAATCAACGGCGCTGATCAGCTGCTGAAAGTACTTACGAGCGACGTCTTCCTTGAGACGTCCGCCGCCGGCGACCTTAGCGAAGAGTTCGCCACCGGAGACGTACTCCATGACGTAATAGATCTTAGATTTGGTAGCGAAAACTTCTCGAAGCTCAACGATGTTCGGATGACGAACGAGGCGAGCGGCGGAGATCTCTCGTTGGATCTGCTCGACCATGCCTTGATCTGTGACTTGATCCTTGTTTATGACTTTAATGGCGACGATTTCGCCGGTGGACAGCTCACGGCCATGGTAGACCTTGGCGAATGTGCCTTTTCCGATGAGCCTTCCTTTCTCGTACTTGCCGCCCAATAGCAGTTGCGTTTGCTCCTCCATTGATGAATTTCAGAGTCCCGTCATAACTGGATTGGATTCATGATGGAGCTGTTGAATCGGTGATGGAAGAGGTTAGGGTTTATTATTGGATTAAAAGTTGAAAGTGGAGATATCGTGTTTTTGTGTCAAGAAGGTTGAAGAGGAGATTGGGCGGCACGAACTTAAATTGATTCCGGGCTTTGAACAATCCACGTTTCTTTGATTCCCTGCAAGATATTTTTTGTTTTAGGATTAAATATGTAAGAGTAAGTTACTCGAAGTTACTCGTTTAGTACTTCTGGTTTCTTTGTTTTAACAATTTCAGTCCAAAAGTTTAAAGGCGTAGATGGCGAGTGCTTAATCGAATTGATTAGGTCATGTAAGAACATGGTACATGTCTACAGACTACAGGTCTGTTAGCGTGTCTCAACTGTATATTGGCCCAGAGCATTTTATTAACCTCTTCTTACCCTGAAAAAAGCAGGGTCACCTTACGTCCTTGAACCGATAACAATATTTAAGCTAACCTAGCCTCCTTCATCTCTTGGCACAACGAACGGTAATACATGAATATGCAGTTGTTTTCCATTGACTACGCCCTTCGGCCTAGTCTTAGGCCCTAACTCACCCTTCACGGTCGAACATTGTGTAGGAACCCTTAGGTTTTCGGGGTATTGAAATCTCATCAATGTTTGTGTTACTCTAGCTAACATTCTCACTTTCGCTGCATCCACTACCGCTCATGCGGGTGCTTCACTCTAAGGCGGAATATCCCTCTACCAATGTATTATACATCCCACAACTTCGATAGATCGCTTAGCCCCATTCATCTTTTGCGCAAGAGCACTCTATCAATGAGCTATTAAGCTCTTTTTTTAAAGGTGGTTGCCCGCTCATTAATGACTACGATTGTTTTCGTTCGCTTCCATTTGCATGCCCCTCATGGACAGTGGCGTACCCACCCTTTAGGGATGGGGCGACCGCACCCCATGAATTTTTTTTTACAGTGAGATATGTATGATTTAATCCCGACCGACCCCAAAGAATTTTTAACACCGAAATTTTGATCAGACTGTAACAAAGTAAAATTAATTTAAAACTTTAAAGTTTACACAAACATACTGAGTAAGTATTCAAATAATTAAGTCGGTTAGTTTATTAATTCTTTAATGTTATAAACAAAACGCAACTGCCCAAATAATCAATAACTATAATGATATTTTATGTCCATATCTATATTTTTAGCCCAATTATTAAATTTATTAAACAAAACCCACTTACTCAATACCAAATAGTTTTTTTTTTATTTTAAGCTCACATTTAAATTTTAGCCTAATCATGTTTATTGAAAAATCTACTTCACACTATTATATTAGCGGCAATTTAAAAAAAAAATACGCATAAATTAAAAAAATTCCCGACTTTCACCGTTAATGTTTTGTCTCGTCTTTAAAATCAAGCATGCACTCATCTCCCCTATCCCACTGACGCTCACCATCGAGATCATTATCGCTACTGGAGCAAATTGATTTGGGTTTAAATTTGTTAATGTGACCCGACCCGCCCCGGACTGAATTGTACCGAGAAAAAAAATACTATTTAGTATAGTTATATAATTGACACTCAAAATTTTCCGAACCCCATAAAATAAATTCCTAGGTCCGCCACTGCTTATGGAAGGGGTAATTTTTTTTAACTCTATGATTTACTCTTGTTAAATGGGATGCTTGGCATACGAGGTTACTTTTTTATATCCTCAAAAGAACAACGAAGATGATGAGTCAACCCGTTCAACACCAACGAAACAATGAAAGAGTGATTTGTATTTCTGGTTATCATGATCTATACCTATTCACACATCATGGACTACTTCAAACCATGTTGAAAACTTTAAAATTGCTGTAGAAAATACCTGAACCGAACTCGCTACACACTTACAATCTCAACGATAATCAAGATCTAGCTAAAAAAATAATCCTATAATGATAATATAATGCCTCCATCACCTTGATAACCTATGAGTTTTGTATCATATCATCCATTGAAAACTTTGTCTGCATTAAGTTCTTGATTTTTTATTCGAAGTGTAATAATGAATTATGATTTCTATGTAGGTAAATCGTAAATGTGAGAGTTAAAAAGACAAATACCCCTTAAGTGAGGAGTAGTTGATGGAAACAAACGGCAAAAATGATCGATCAAATGAAAGCCGTCAATAAGCGGGGTCCAACTGAAACGGATATAAAAGTTTAGGGACTGAAAAAGATAAAGTAACAAACTATACGGATTAAAATAATAATTTACTTTATATTCTCCTGAAATGACCAATTTATGGATTATTCGAATCAGCTACCAAAATGTCAGATTTGAGCGAAACCAAAATCAAATTACGTTGAATTAGATTCGAATTCCAAATAAACCAAAAGCTCCGTTGATGAATTTATTTGACATGATTCATTTAGTTTGTATTTTACATGGGCTACCGGAAAAAGATAAAGTAATTAAGGAAGTATAGTAAATTAACTAAAAAATAGAAGTATATAACGTTGTGGTTAAAAGATAAATAATATTTATAATATTTTTTTTTAACAACAATCTATCGTACTAAATTGGACCCAAATTTTTACACTACATATAATACGTTTGGCGGCCATTAATTATTCTTTAAGTTGCCTCATTTATTTTAAAATTTCTCACAATCTTGTAATAGATTTAAGGTTGTTTATAATTGTTGCCGCACATCGTAAGGTTTATGTGGTGTATTGTTGCCATTCGCTGGTAGTACACCACGAAGGAAGATAGAGCCGCACAAAATTGGTTTCTTATAGTGGTGAGGGCCATACAACATCTTTATATTTCTCTTTTATCTATCTCCTTCTTTTCGCTTCTCTCTCTTACTTTTTTATTTTATATAATTAAAAAAAAGTGAAAATCACCAAAATGACCATCTTTTACCCTGAAAAAAGAGAAATGACCAATCAAATTTATTCTTACTCAAATGACCCAATGCCTTTCCACCAATAGATCATTTACACGTGTACAATTTATCCTACTATGTGGCACTCTTCATCCAATAAGAAACCTACATCTATTATCCCCCTGACAACCTGGCTAAAGACATGGCCCACTAACCAATCATTCCACATATCTCCTAGTCAGTTAGCATAAATCACGTGTATTTTGGTTCAGAAATTAGGCTAAGAATCATGTTGGTTACCGGACCTCTACACTCCTGTCACATGGACAACAAAGAGCCGTCTTTTGAATATATATCCGGCTTGAGAGCTAAGGCTTGAGCTACATGAATGGCTTATGTCGGCTCCCTTTACAAGTCCGACCCCATATAAAGTTAGGCTTATGTCGGGAACAACAGCAGCAGTAGAAATCATGATGGTGGTGGTGGGTTGTTGGTTGCTCACCGAAAGAAGAGAAGAAAAAGAGATGGGGGTGGTGGTTGGTTGTTGTTTACGTGAAAGAAGAAAGAAAAGGTAGAGGGAGAGTAGAGGGAAGGTAGAGGGGGGGGGGGTAGACGGAAGGTAGAGGGGAGGTAGAGGGAAGCCATTCATGTAGCTCAAGCCTTAGCTCTCAAGCCGGATATCCGGATATATATTCAAAAGACGGCTCCTTGTTGTCCACGTGGCAGGATTGTAGAGGTCCGGTAACCAACCTAATTCTTAGCCTAATTTCTGAACCAAAATACACGTGTTTTATGCTAACTAGCTAGGAGATATGTGGAATGATTAGTTAGTGGGCCCTATCTTTAGCCAGGTTATAAGGAGGATAATAGATGTGGGTTTCTTATTGGATAAAGGGTGCCACATAGTAGGATAAATTGTACATGTGTAAATGATCTATTGGTGGAAAGACATTGGGTCATTTGAGTAAGGATAAATTTGATTGGTCATTTTTGTTTTTTCAGGGTCAAAGATGGTCATTTTGGTGATTTTCCCTAAAAAATATATAATGGATGCATGGTGTGGGTATTACGGGATAAAATATAAAAGTGAAAGACAGTGATAAGGTGATGAGTTGGAAAAGAAAGTGTGTGGTCGGGTTGAAAAAGTGTTTTGGTGGTATTACAAGTAGCCTTAGACCGTGACGGGTCAATCATTTTAGGAGTTCAAGATCGAAATAAAAATTTATATTCTTTTAAAGCTAGCACTCGTCCGAGCCTGGCTTAGCTCACAATGTAACAGCCCAGACCCGTCGCACCAAGATATTGTCCGCTTTGGCAGCCGGCATGCCCTCAGGCATCCGCCCCTCACGGTTTTAAAACGCGTCTTGGTGGGGGAGGTATCCACACCCTTATAAAGGCATGCTTAGTTCCCCTCCCCACCAATGTGGGATGTTACACACAATATTTAACCGAGCTGAAAGCTTAATTTAAGCGCGAACTCAATTCTCAACCTGATTTGACTTGATTTCTCCGTTAAAATTAGAGACTTGAATTTTTAAGTTTAACGTGGTTATAAAAATAATATTTATAATAATTATAGAAAGACTAGCATAAGTGACTTTTTAAGTCTTTAGTATCCGTGTTAAAATCATATAAACAAAATATATAATATACAACGACAACCGTAACTACTAGAATCCCACTAAAAGCATAAAGGGTGGGCGGTATGCACTCGGCATACCTCCATCGGCAAACAACGTTTTTTGGCAAAAAAATCTACAATCATACCCTCCATTTATACAAACAAAATTCGGCAAACTCAACACATGTTTTCGGTATATTTTTGCCGAATGATACCGAAGATTGTGTGTGTTTGTGTGGTCCCCACCTTACAAAACAATCAAATTTTACCTACAAACTCTGTACAAACCATACTCTCCATTTATACAACTATTTCTACAAACATTTTTCTCTCTCCTCCCATTAGTTGAAAAGTTTATAGAATTTTTTTTCTACAACAATAACCCGACCCTAAAAACTAATAATAAGGTCTAGGGGTAGAATGTAGACAGTCTTACCCCAATCACAAAGGATAGAGAGACTAATTCCAAATAAATCCTCGGCTTCGAACAAAATATATACTATATTGGAAGTATATACCGGTCCCGTAGCTGTATAAAAAAAGAAGTTGATGAATAGATTTGATTTGAACATAAGACTGCAACTCATCTAACCATATGAATCCTAGCCAATATTGACACCCTTTGCCGCTGTCAAAGCCCATCATCCCGCACGAATAATCATAACCGTAACCATGATCGGCTGACCTATCATTAACTATCATTGTTTACATTTACATTATGATATAATAAGATATAGCACTTTAGACAAAATGATAACTATTTTTTAGTTAAAAATGGAGGCTCCATACTTTTTTCTTTTAAAAACTAGAGTTCTAGAAATTTAGCGTGAGCTGGCCCTTTGATATTTGCATTTATTTTTGTCTCAATAAAAATATATATATTTGGATCACCTACATATACATAGGGATGTTTAGTTCAATCTGTTTTATTAGATGCTAGATGAATACGTGTCTGGATGAATAAGACATTTTTAAGACAAATTCCTTAGCGATTCAGACATTTTTTTTTATTAAGAGGTTTCAAACAAACATTCTCATTCTATTCGATTCAAACAATTTACCATTTAAACATCATTAAGAGGTAAACTAAGCAGCCCCTTAATTATAAAATTAAGGGTGCTTATAAATATATCTAAATTACTAATATCACATACTTTTTATCAAATCAGACTCGACAATATATCAGAAGGTCGTTCGATGAGTAGTGAACAACATGTGAAAAATAAGAGAGATACTTCTAACAAACCTGTTTATAGACGGCCTTCACGTATGGTAGAATATAGAAGGTTGTATAGCAAACCGCTTGTATAAATATATATAATATTTAGGAAAATTAGATTTTAATAATACTAGTTTTATGTCATTGGCGGATAATAATATGAGTTTCAAAAGTTGTTATGAATAATACCAATTAATGAGGTAGGTGTTTATAATGAAATGCCGTTAGTTGAACCCTAACGGTGTTAGTCATTTGCTGACGTGACATATGTTGAGGGATTATTTTGTAATTTTTAAAAATGGAGGGGCTTATTTGTAATTTCTATAAAATAATTTAAAAAAAAAAGGAAAAAAAAAACACAACAGCCCCGTTCCCCTTCCCCGACCAAACTCCAGCGACCCCTTCCTCCCTGATTTTCATGCCGGCGACCCCTTCATCCTCCGATTTTCCTGTCGGTAACCCCTTCTCCGATTTTCCTGCCGGCGACGGCGACTCCCACTCCCAGTGTCGTTGCTGGTTCAGATCTACGCGAGCGAGGGTTGCGGCGCCAGACTGGCCTGATGTTGTTAGCGAGAGATCATCGTCACTAGACGGAATCAATCTGGATCGATTAGGGTTGGCGCAAACCCGTCAAGGGTTCCGCCGTGGTTCTTGTTGGCGACACAGATCGAAAAGATCGAAGAGTGGATGGTGAAAGACGACAGTGAGATGGGGTGGACGCCGGAGGAAATGATGGTGGAAGTCGGTGGTCGGAGGAGATGAAATGCGCACTGTTGCCGGAGAGCCGGCCGAAAATGGGTCGCCGGAGAGCCTACAACTCTCTCTTCTTTCTTTTTTGCCCATGATTAGGGTTTTTGCCATTTTCCTTCTTTTAACCCATGTTATAGTAATTACAAAATCAACCCTCACACTTTAATAACTTTGTTAAAAAAAGCATAGTTTGTCACGTAAGCAAAGAACTAACACCGTTAGTAAAAAACTAATGGTGTATCATTATAATCCAATATTTATAAAATTAGTATTATTGTGATAAAAATTTAAAACTCCTATTATTATCCGCCAACTGTGTAAAACTAGTATTATTAAAATCCAATTTTCCAAATATTTATCTGACTAAAGTTTTGTAATCGTTTTGCATGACATGACAGGAAAGTGTGGTTGTATTCAAAAATGAAAATTAATGTAATAATACAACGAAAGATGTCAAAAGTCAAACGCTATCAACTAATTTTTTTCAAAGAATATAATAACTTTATTCTTTTTTTATATTAAAGGAAGAAGGATTAAAGGAAAGTATAATATCATACATTAATGCTAGTAATAATCATCATTATATATAATATAAAAAAAATTATTATTACATTAATATTTCTAAATAAAGTGAACCATGTGGTACGTTTTTTAGTTTTCTTGTCTAATAAGAGAGACCCTCTAATACAAATTTTAGATTTGTTTTTTATCTAAAACTTGAATATTCATACAACCTTAGATATCTAATTTGTTAAAACTAGCTAAACTTTATTACTTAAAAGTTGTCCTCGACTGTTTTGCATTTTCAAATTTCACAAGTCAGATGTAATATACTTTTACTTTTTCCACAACTTAATAACTCAATGTTATTTTTAAATTTTAAATTTCAAATACATCTTTACGTTATTTTATTTTATTTTTGATTTGGCACATTCCTCTATGCGAGTTTGTATTTACTAGTATACGCACCAAAGCAATAAATTATTAATTAAATAAAAAGAAGAAGCAGATTTAATAAGGAAAATTGGTCTGTAATAATACAAGTTTTCACTCTTTGGCCAATAATAATATGAGTTTTTGAGTTGGTCTGTAATAATACCAGTTTTTGAACTATTGGACTGTAATAGTATGCCGTTAGTTTTTACTTAACGGGGTTAAATCCCTGCCTACGTGGCTGTCCACGTGGCTTCATTAATCATACGTGGCATTTTTAAGTGGGGGTTTTAAAAAGGAAAATTGGCCTGTAATAATACAAGTTTTCACTCTTTGGCCAATAATAATATAAGTTTTTGAGTTGGTCTGTAATAATACCAGTTTTCGAACTATTGGACTGTAATAGTATGCCGTTAGTTCTTACTTAACGGGGTTAAATCCCTGCCTATGTGGCTGCCCACGTGGCTTCAATGTATTTCTTTTAACAAAAGACTATAGTATAAGGACTAGTTTTGTAATATTTCTAAACTTCATTTTTGTTTTTTATTAAGATATAAAGAAAAAAAAGGAAAAGGAAAACAGGAAGAACAAACAGCCGCAACCACCCTCCGTCGCCATCGCACCTGCCGCCACCCACCCGTCCGCCGCCATCGCCACCGGCCGTCATCGGCAGAGCTAATGTAACAGCCCCCGCAAAGAGGGAGAAAAGGGAAAAAGTTCAGATCTAGGTTTGAAGAAGAAATCAGAATCCACATAGGCAGAACTAATGTAACAGCCCCCACTATAGTCTTTTGTTAAAAGAAATACATTGAAGCCACGTGGGCAGCCACATAGGCAGGGATTTAACCCCGTTATTTTATTACTCAATGTTATTTTTAAATTTTAAATTTCAAATACATCTTTACGTTATTTTATTTTATTTTTGATTTGGCACATTCCTCTATGCGAGTTTGTATTTACTAGTATACGCACCAAAGCAATAAATTATTAATTAAATAAAAAGAAGAAGCAGATTTAATAATAAAAATATAAGATTTATTGGAGTAGCGAATATGTGTTAATTGGACATGATCGTGCTCCACACGTTCTACTTTCGAGAAATATATGCCATGTCCCGCCAATTATTCTTGACCTAATTACAACGATCATGTATAATTAATAAATAATATTATAAAACATATAAAAGGAATATAATAGAAAGAGTTTTGATAGAAAGTATGATAAAGTAGTTTTAGTGTTGATCGTATGATCGTAGGACTATTCGTAACAGGTGTGAAGAGATAATGTTAGTGCTTCACAGCGTCCTCAGGGGTGTTATTGGGGAAAATTTGGTCCGAGGTGTTTTGTGTATAGCGTCATATTGTCCTCTCTTTGATTAGTTGATTTTTTTTATTGCCCAATATATTTTAAAGGATTTCATAATATAATTGTGTAATAATTGAAGGGACGTTATGGAGTTTTATGACTACACTATTTTCAGTCATGGAGCTCCTTGCTAACTAAGATGACACGTGTCGCGATTTACCCAAGAGATAGCTTTATGAGGGTATGTGCAATGGATTTCCCGCAGGGCTCGGTGGATGCTGACGTGGGTTCGGGGGCTCAGGGTCACCGCGGTGGCTGGCTCGATGAAGGGCGCAAGGGAGCCCCTTCGGGCACCGCTCGCTGTCTCCTCTTTCTTGCGGTGATGGTAGTATAGGTGGGCCACCCAGTCTCTTTCTCCCAATCACAGTTTTTTTTTTATTAATAGTTTAAAATGAATAAAATAGTATTAAAATAAAAGTAAGGGGTTAGAAAGTGATAGAAAGATAATGAGGGTAAAAGTAAGGGAAGTGTGGGTGATGATATGATACTGAGTTAGTAAGAAAAAGATGAAAAGGATAATAAGAAACAAGAGATGATAACGAAGTTATAATTACCCTTACAGCGGATAGCCTAGTACTTAAACTATTAAAACTGAGATGATAATGAAGTCATAATTAGTATGCAAGTTAAAAATGGTTTTAGAAGACAAGAAAAGTAAGAGTTTATTGTAAATCTAATTTTATAAATTTTTACAAAATAAATAACTTTTATATTATTAATCTTTTAATTTATATTATAAAGTTAGGTCTTTTTTTTTTAAAACTTGACCTTAAATAGAGTAGGGTTTAACAGAGAACTCTCATATTTTGTGAGAACCGTGAAAACTCCATCTAGAAGAACTTCGATCGATCCAACGACATTAGAACCAGTTCGTGCCCTAAAAAATAAACTGTAAAAGAATTATATTTATTTTAATATAAACTCAATATTTTTAGTCATGGCAGTTAAAACTAAAATTTCATTACAAATCTTGCATACTACATTTAAATTTGTTTCTTTCATTTCTTTTTCTCTTATTTCTTTTATTTTATAGACTTTTTATTTTTTTCTGTTTTCTTATTTCTTTCTTTCTTCTAGTTTTTATCTAGAATTCATTAACTCTAGTTTAATATATTTTAGTTTATAATAACATATTTAAATAATATTTTTAATAATAATATAAGATTTGGTTTATATTTTAGGTGCCTTTTTATACTCGCCTAGACCCATAATTTGTAAGTATACTAAAATTATAAAAAAGATTATCTAAGATCTCAATTTCACAAGATTGATTGAATGATTTAGCTACTTTATTAATTGAAAAAGATTTGTTTGAAAAAAATTGACTTTGAATGTTTTATTAAACAATTTCATCGAATAAAGCAAGAAAAATAAATTTATTCTAGTTATATTTATCCATACATACAATAAGGAATAAAAAAGATTAACTCTACTAATTAAGAAACAATATATTTTATTATTGTCGGTCTCAAACCAAATAAAATAAAAATATTTAAAACAAAACTTTTAAAAATACTAAGGGCCTCAAAATGTTAGTTCGTCCACGCCTCCTTAATTAAATCTCATCTTCTTCTTTGCAATTATTTATTCGAATATTATTATTATACGAAACGTTTATTCTACCATTCTACCGTATTCTAGGAGTACCACGTAACTCTCTTCTATTTTTTTTCTTTTATCTTATTCCATCAAATCTTATTACGAATTATATTATAACGCGCTACACTTCAACACTTGACACTAATATTTTATTTGTTTTTGCTCTTTTTTATTTTAACGGCAAATTTGAATCACTGACGGGGAAATTTGTTATGTTAATACTAAAATAAACCTAACCATATTTTGATCTTCTCTATATGAATTTAAAATTATTACGCTTTATAATATTTCGCATTATTGTCCCTTGTTCACAGTCGGTATTCACTATTCAATTAGTATAGGACTACAGGGCAGGTACTAAAATTATATATTAAATTTAATAATATTTTAAACTAAAAGTATTATGGTTAAATACCTCAGCCGACAACTTTGTTAGTTTTTGTCAATTTTCAATATAAATTATATTAAGATGTTAAATCAAACGAAGAATAATACTAGGCGTCAGCAAATAAAATTAATTGAAAATTAGACCCTAGAAGTGCATGCGCTGCAAACATTTTTAAACAAGTTTATATTAATCTATTAACTTATTAGAATTTTTTTTTGTATAAAATAGCTTTTGCTGATATAATATGTTGGTTTAAAGTAAGTCAACCAAGATGTAAAAATATTATCCATCAATGCATTTCAATCCATCCATATTCCATAATCAACATTAAACGCTACTATTAAGTCCTTTAAACCAAACAAAACAGGCATTAACTAACAATGTGATGATAACCTGCCGCAAACCGGCATGTTTAAAGGTCTTGCACACTCAAACCTGCATCGTGATTCGAGAGAAAATAAACATTAAATAAAGTTCAAAACTTGACAAGTAGTTCTAAGTTTGTTATGATTGATTCAGGTAACATTTGACTTCGAGTGCGCGCCTGAAGTAATTTAATTAATGAAAATAAGAGAAGCATACAAACCTGGAGGAAGAGATTGCTTCAACTTGTCGGCCTTGTCTTTGTCAAAGACGCATAGGGTGTAGAGATACTTGGAACACCGAACCTTGAACTTGACAGCATCCTTGCTCCGTTTGATCTTCACAGATCGTGCATCCTTCCTTCTTGCGGTAAGAAGAAAATCCTTAATCTCGTGAATTTGCTTCGGCTGTGTTAATAAAACAAGAGAAAGTAATAGGTAAAACATCAAATCTTATAACCATTTAGCAAAGGCAAACCAATAATAGCTATAAAAAAGTTATGGATAACAGATAGAATCCTAGTGTGGGTATATGTTTTTCTAGAACGGCCAACTTAAACACCCTAAAATACTACTACTAAATCAACACATTTGTTTCACCAGGTTAAACAGATCAAACATGACAGATAAACTTGTGAACCTAACAGATAGACCTGAACTCTGACCTTTATCCAAATGTGTTTGCTGTTTCGAACAAAAACTGACAGATGGAATCAGCAAGCAATTAATACATAATCATTTGGCATATAACTTTAGAAGTTCGGCACAACTACAATGGCTGCACCAGGAAAACATCTAAGCTATAGTGCCTCGGAAGTACCTGCTATATCTCATCATCTTCCATTCTGTCAGATTAAAATTCATGCTGATTCAAGCAGATTTGAACAAAAAAGTGGTTTGGTCATGGCAATGTCCTATGCTTGGTTATCTTAATCTTTACGGAGAGGTGGAGTGACAAACACCTGATTCCCTCGTTGGTTAACAGAGTATTAACAGCCTTCCATGAGTTTTGAATCAATGGTTCTCATGCTTACCAAAAACAAACTCTTATTTTGCTTTGATGGGGTAATTTTGCAAAAAATCATGATTTAATAGGTAAAAATTTAGCTATGAAAAAAGTAAAACAGTTCTTGAATGTTAGAATAGTTGTAGAAAATAAACAAATCAGACCACTCAGGTGAGTAAGGAATTATCATCAAGTCTAGCCACCATATGAATCAATACCGCCTACAGCAGAACGCCGGACAATAATAATTTAGGCACCGAATCAGTGAAAACTTTCATCATTGTGGTCTCTTTAAAATATACACACACCGTGATCAAGATCAAATCTGATGTGAATGCTGAGCAAATTATATATACCTAATTTAATATTAGCTGCAAACTGCATCCTAGGTTTGAAATCATGAACAAAAGTGCATATTACTGGTTCAACCAACCGGTCGAACCATATTTAAAAATCATATGATGTAATGAATATTTTAATAATTCAAAAATAAAAACTACAAAATAATTTAAAACCTAATAATAATGCTACTAGTTTAAAAACTATGTAATAAGTACAGAAATGTATAACATAGGTGGATACTAAAATCTTAAAAATACGCAAAATCAAGTATTCGAATCCCTCTGTTTTCTAACCGTCTCTCTAGTCTCTTCAACTCTCTCTACCCTCAACTCTCTTGAACGACACAACTTATTAACACTAGGATACATTCTTTTAGCAAGTGTGGGTGAAGATATAGGCATGGATATACCAGCATACTGTTTAGCGCCAGTAAGCTAATGACACTACTTCCAACTAGTAAGTAAGAAAAAAATATATTATCATGCCTTTTATCCTCTAAGCTGCAAGCTAAATAGCTAATACTACATATGTTTAAAAAAAACAGCAACAGTTTAATATTTGAATAGCATAAAAAGTACATCATTTCTAATCTGGGGTAGCTTTGTCAGATTGTATACATTTGATTGATATCATTACAGTTCATGAAAAAGGATTCAGATTCAATGTCATAAAACCCGGATGTGTATCCTTCTAGAACATGCTAAATTCAAGTGTCATGAGTGTGCATTCAGCTGGCCGTGTATAGCAATAAAGAAACCGGAATAAGTTACACTTAGAATAGTTTGTTCAAGATTTTCAGCCCAAAATACAAGAGAATAATCGTTCACTTAAAACAGTTTGTGCAGGATTTACAGCTCAAAATAAATGTTTTAAGCAGTGTAGAGAATAGGTAACACTTGAAACAGTTTTTGCAAGATTTACAGCTCAAAATACAAGAGAAAAAATCGTTAACTTTAAACAGTTTGTGCAAGATTTACAGCTCATAATCTATGTTTTTAAGCAATTCAACCCAGAATACCAAGGAATAACAGTGTCATCATAACTATATTAACAAAAGTTGCATAAAAATTGTTTAATCTTAGTTTCCAAACGAGCATAAATCGCCTGATCGGCGTTAACAGACTCTAAATTGAAAGCAGACTTATAAGAGAAAATCACCCCTAATACAACTAAAATTTAACGAGGAACAGAAGTTTGATGTTTATTGCTGTGATTGTGATTATGGTGCATTTTGACAGCGATGATTAACGATAAAACTGTATGAATTACGAGATCTCATACCAAAATAATCATTAAAAAGGGGCAAAGATAATGCAGTCGGAGAGGAATTCATGCTGAAATTAAGAAGATTGAAATCAAATACGAGAGTGATTGAGAGCAAATACCATTTTCGAACAATCGAAGGCGGAGCACTTACGGCAGCTTTGATGTTACGAAAAACCCTAGACGTGAAATGATAACTTATAAGTCGTTGCAGAACATGGGCCTGTCAAAAATGGACTGGGCTTTTAAAATTACCTTTAATGGGCTCTCTTTGATGAATAAGACTATAAGTGTTTTTTTTTTTAAAGAGGTTAAAAAAATTTAGGATAAAATATTACAAACTGTATTTTTAAGGAATTAAACCTATATTTCTTTTAGTTAAATTTGAGAATCTATAAGACTATATGTAGTGGGGACTAAGTTGTTTAAAATTATCTATATAACAATTTAAGAATGGGTTATAATTGGTGTTATAGGGCTATCAAGATCAAGTGATATTATCTCTACTTTTAAGAAATATAACGGATTGGTCATAATGTTTTAATGGAAGGAAATATCTTGTTACATAAAGTTTTTAGAAGACTTATTATCATTTCTTGTTTAAGAGTCTGGTTGTCTTTATATATATACTTTTAAGGAATATACGACGGACTGGTCATAATGTTTTAATGGAATGCATTATGCATTATCTTTTACGTAAAGTATTTAGAAGACTTGTTATTATTTCTTGTTTAAGAGTCCGGTTGTCTTTATGTCTAAGTCGAGGTTGATTGTGTAACTACTTAGGATTACATAATTATGAATACGCACGACTAATCATCTTATCAGCTTATTTGACAACATCTTCTCTCGTCTTCTTCCAAGCAGTTCTACGCTATCAAGGGTATCATAGCCAGGTTGGATGCTATAGAATGACACCATGTCTTTATGAAAACAAGAAAGGCTACAGTGGTGGAGTTACGTTTAAGGTATCCTACATCAATAATCTCATACCGCTACCCAATATTTGTGAGCAAATTTTGGAAGGAATTTATGGCACTGCAAAGAATAATAGTGAACTTGTTCATAGTGTTCCATCCTAAACAGATGAACAGATGGGGGTGATCAATCGGTGTTTAGAGGGGTACCTCAGATGCATGGCAAAGGAAATGCCTCACACATGGGTCCGTTGGGTTCCTTTAGCCGAATGGTAGTATAATACCACCTTCCACTCAACGATGGTTGTACTCCATTTGAGGCATTAGACGAGTTTCACCACCCATTTACATTCCCTATGTACCAAAGGTTGCTTCTATACTAGCGGTGGATGATTTGATGAAGGATAAGGAAAGTACTCCCATACTTATGAGGGAGTCACTGAAGAAGGCCCATAACCGAATGAAACAACAAGTGCATAAACACCGAATCGAGCATGAATTAGGGTCAAACGGGTCATTTTACAATACATATACTTAGATGCATACAAGTTTCAGGTCAAACGGGTTGAACTACCGACATTTAACAAATACTAACATCAAAAATACTTAATAACTTTACATATCTACTAACATTTTACCAATTCTACTAACATTTACTAAATAGATATACAAACATACAAATTCGGGTCAAACAAGTCATTTTACATACATATATCTAAATGGATACAAGTTTCAGGTCAAACATACAAATTTCAGGTCAAACAAGTCATTTTACATAAATATATCTAGATGCATATAAGTTTCGGGTCAACGGGTCAAAAGGGTCGAACTACCAACATTTAACAAATACTAACATCAAAATACTTACTAACTTTTCACATTTACTAACATTTACCAATTCTACTAACATTTATCAAATACATATACAAACATACAAGTTTTCGTGTCAAACGAGTCATTTTACATACATATATCTAGATGCATACAAGTTTCGGTTCAAACGGGTAAAACTACCAACATTTAACAAATACTAACATCAAAATACTTACTAAGTTTACATATCTATTAACATTTACCAATTCTACTAATATTTACCAAATACATATACAAACATATATGTTTCGGGTCAAATGGGTCATTTTACATACATATATCTAGATGCATATAAGTTTCGGGTCAAAACAGGTTAAAGGGGTCGAACTATCAACATTTAACAAATATTAACATCAAAATACTTACTAACAATACGTATCTACTAACATTTACCATTTATACTAGCATTTATCAAATACATATACAAACATACAAGTTTCAGGTCAAAAGGGTCATAGAATAAATAAATTAAGTTATAGTTATTTGTGTGAACTATCACCATTTGTGCTTCATACATCCAAACATCATCCACTCCATCATCAATCAACAAATTAGACTTGTTCATATACATATTAATTATACATGCGAACATCATACATACTCTTATAAATTAAAGATACAAGCATACATACTAATCATAAAACATATTCACAACAATATTAGACATAATCCGTGCTTTTAACCAACGTTTAGACGTGCTCACAAACATTTAAACCTAATCCCAAAATTATATTACAAATATAAATCTTATACTTTGCACCGGAAACTGGTAGTTTACCAAGATAGAATCTCGTGAACATCATTTTGTAAATGTTGGATGATATTACGTTATGACAAATAAGTCAACATGTATGTAGGAACTATATGAACATATCACATACAATATAGTCCATCAAAACAAACCAGGCCGATAATTGAATAAAAAGAAAAGAGCATGATTACCTGATCAGAAGTGAATGCAAGAAAGCAGTAGTGAAAGGTAGAGGCTGGCGGATGAGCTGCAATCCACGTATAGTTGGTGGTGGAGCTGCGAGGAAAGGTAACCGTACTAACCGGTGGTCAATTCAATCCAAAAAACAACTAAGCAACCTATATATAACACAAGCATAAGAACCAATTCATCTACACAATTCTAAACATGAGTTCAAAATCACAGAACACACACCAACTAAATTTTCAAAGCGGAGAAAGAAGGTTAATTTGTACCTAAGAGTGGCTGTTTCTAGTTCGAAATGGAGGTCAAGAAGAATCCATCAGACCAAATCAAAAAGCAAGTCGTTGTTCTAAACAAGATCAAACAAACAAAAAGCTAACTTAAAGCAAATGAATGAATGATTATACAAGAGCATATTGTTAGTAAATTACAGCTCACACAAATCAAAAACAAAATCTGATCAATTGATTATTTGAACAAATTTTCAAACTTACTTCTACTTGACAAGCTAATCCAACAATATGAGCTGAGTAATGCAAAACTATGGAAAAACTTAAATTATATACACCCCTACATCTCATTACTCAAATCCAAAACCAAAATTCAAAGAGAACTAGCATAAGCATTTATCAATTCCTAGTAGCATTCTTAAACAAAATATAACACCAATGGAATAATTAATTCCATGTATTATGTTCTTATGAACACCCCTACACCTCATAATTGAAATCTAAAACCAACATTCAAACAAAACTAACATAAGCATTATTGCATTAATCATTGTTAGTAACATTCTTAAACAAAATTTAACACCAATGGAATAACCAAATCCATGTTAATGAACACCCCTACATCTCATAATTGAAATCTAAAACCAACATTTAAACAAAACTAACATAACCATTAATCGATTCTTAATTAGTAGCATTCTTAAAGAAAATTTAACACCAACGGAATAACCCAAAGCCATGTATTATGTTCTTATGAAGACCCCTACATCTCATAGTTGAAATCAAAAACCAAATCCATGAATCATTAGTAATAGAACCAGAAAGAAGAAGATAAACGTGAAGCGCAACTAAATTAACACAAAACTATACCGGAATCGAGGCTGCGAGGCTGCAATCGGAGTTGTGAGCTTGGAATCGTAGGTCAGAAGCAGAAAGGGGCTATGCTATTGCTTATTAAGTCCCTAGCTAGCCCTTAGATCCACACGTCGGATTTAGTTGAAAAAATTGCATATCAATAGTGGCTACATGTCGCCGCTAATAGTGTTTCCGCTATTATTAGTTGTCGTCACTATTAATGTCGCCACTAATAAACATTTACTTTTTTATTGTCATATAATCAAGTTATACCAAGAGATGAGAAAAAAACGAATTTTAAGCATCGAAAAAAATAAAAAATAAAAAAACAAATTCCATACGTTACTAATTCTATATATATACAATAGAAGAGTTGTACTTATGGAATCGTGCCATTCGGGTTCGGATCTGGATGCGGGTATACCCATGCTCCACCGAGATTTTTTTTATACATGTTAACGCTCATATTTTGCACCTGCAGCTCTTCTCTCTCTCTCTCTCTCTAAAAACACTGACATCAACCCTCTCTCTGTAAATCCTCAAGCTATCGGGACTATGCTCCGGTGACCAGATCTGACCCCCTCTCTAAAAATCCGGTGACGTCAAACCTCTCAGGTCGATGCTCCGGTGACGTTGAGCAACGACTTCTCTCTACATCACCGGAGAAGTGGGTTAGGTCTCCGGCCGGCAATATTGACGTCGTAGCGGCTGCCGGAAGGCGTTGCTCCGTTCATAGTTACCGGCGAGTGGTGAGTCGATGGCGGTGGGTTTTGTAAAGAGAATCTACTTCTTCGATGGCAAGTTGTATATATATACAATCGAAGAGTTGTACTTATGGAATCGTGCCTTCGGATACGAATCCGGATCTGTATACTGATTTCCGTTGGTTCGATTGTGCCACCGATGGTGGCAGTGGTGGTGGGGTTTTGAGGCTACTAACTTTTAGGGGTTTTCATGGATATGGTGGTGATGACGCGTGGTTTTCGCTGGCTACCGTTGTTTTACGGTTCCTCTTTGCTATGTGTTCTATCCTGCTGACACTGAGGTTAAAGTTAGGGTTTCCAGTGGTCGCAGATGGTTGCCGGATTGATTTTTGCTGCTGCCGCCGGCGTGGTATCTTTGGTGCTCTCCGATGTAAGGTTTTTTTTTGTCGATGGTCATTGTTTGCTTTTGAGATCTGATTTGTATTTTTGCGTTTGTTTTCAAACAAATTTCTATGTTTACCTCTGATTCTTTAAACCTTTGAACTGGTTCGGATATGCTCTAATGTTGCTGTTACAAGTCTGGTTTGATTTTGGCTATCATGACGATTCAAATTGATCTGAGTCTATGCCGGTGTTTTCTCATGTTGCTATGATGTTAACTGTTTCGAATGTGGTTGGATATTTATGTTGGTTTTAATGAAAAATCAGATTTATCTGAGGCTAGCATATGATCGGAGCCGTTACGGCGATGACGATCTCGGCTTTAGTCGGTTTAGATCTGTAATTTGGACGGGGATGGTTAATCGGACGTCAGTCCTATTTGATGTAAATGGTGGACTATGCCTTACTGATTTAAGATATGTCCAACTGATTTGAATATAAATGGTTTGACATTTACATGTCATAGTAAGGCTATGATGAGTTTTTCCTTTACGGTTTTAGACTTAGTGGTTTTGGCAACGACACTATCTTCGGATTGTTGTCGTTACCTCACTTGAGTCCCGTATACGATCTGAGCGGTTACCGAAATGATGATTGACATATAAACTGAGCCTTATTTTAATTTGTAATTTCTTCTTGAAAGTGGTTGGATATTTATGTTGGTTATGATGAAAATTCAGATTGATCTGAGGCTAGCATCAGATCGGAGCCGTGAAGGCGATGACGATCTTGGCTTTAGCCGGTTTAGATATTTGATGTAAATGGTGACAAACCTGTTGTATCTAAGGCAGACGGAGCTTTTACACCTGTGATGGTGTTGTATGTTCAGTTTTCTGATGTGGGTGGATTGCCATGATTTTTCCAGTGACAAAATAGAATTTGTGATAGGCTTTCATTTCATTAACTTTATGCTTAAAAGTATTATGATATTAAATCTCTGAAGTGGGTTCTGGCTATAATGGTTAATCTGTAAAGTGGGTCGGACAGATTCTATATCTTGGCGAGGCAATAGTTTGGCAGCCAGTAAGGATTTGTATGACATGAATTAATCCACACAGATCTGAGCCAGGAAGCATTTGGTTTATTATAATTTTTTTTGCTTCTGGATATTTTTTTTTTGTTTGTTTTTTGGTTTTAGATTTCTCTTGGAGCTCTTGAGGAGGAAGGTAGAAGAATGAGAACGGAGATAGAACAATGACGAGGTTGCTGTGTTTATCTTTGATAGGCCTTTATGTTTTTGTTAACTAGCCTTAAAATTTCACATAGACTAATCACATGAAATTAATGGTTTAATTATCCTCTGTGTTGTAGTCTCACTGTTTTTGTTTTGCTACAGGCTGATCAGAAGCTTCATTTGGATTGCTTCTTATTGGGAGTTGTTTTAGGTCTATTGAGATCTGATTGAAGGTAAAGCGGTAGTAGTTGATTTTTCTTTCGAAAAACATGTTTTCAAATAAAAAGGAGATAAGGATTAAACTATAGAGGCACTGATTAATATAATCTCTTCCATATCTGATTGATTACACATTTGATTTTCTTATTCCACTAATCAGCACCGATGTATCTTTTGTGTTCTAGATTGATTACTCATTTGATTTTCAAACTTCAGTTATAAAGATTGAAGTGTATTGTCAAGTTTGATATATTATGTGTGTAAGCAAATCTGATAGTTGGATGCTACCGATTTGAGCAGATCTGATAGATGATGTATCCATGTATTCGCTTGAAGAGCAACCTTCCATTCCTCCCGGGTATGTATATCAACTTCTTAGCACATTCATCATATCAGAATCAACACGAAAAATGCTAAAACTTGGAAATTTTGTCTTAAGTTTTGTTGTATTTAGTATTGACCTAATTTCACCGATTTCAATTTGTTTTTGTTTAATGGGACATTTTTAGTTATTATAGATTGAAATCTTAAGTTGATTTGACAATGTTTTTGCAACTGGTTATCATAGATTGAAACACTTGCAATTAAAACTTAAATGTTCTTGTTGATAGGTATGAGCTCCGCCAGACCGGTATTATGGGAGCCAACCAAATGTGCAGCGACCGGTATGTTTTTATTTTATTTTATTAGTAATAAACTTTCCCAATGCTTAATTGATTTATATACTATTTACTAAAGTTAAACTTAATGGAACCACGTTTTAATCTTAAAGTTAATTGACATAATAACTAAAAAAGATTTGATATTTATCACTTTGACCAATCTTAAAACAATAGAATACCAATTAACTACTAACCGGGTCATATTCACTCAAGCAAACATGCTGCTGTAAATTGCTCTTTTGTAAGTAACAAACTGCTTACCGATGTATTTGTTAAAACGGATAACTTGAGGTTGGATATTTTTTAGTTTTAATAAGAATCCAATTGCACAGGTCGAGTGGATGAGTTGGGTTATGACCAAACATGTTAAAAAGTAATTTATGTTTTTTTAGCCTCTGATCAATTTGTTGTTGATGTATTGGTTTTGTTTGTGTTGATACAAGCTTTACAATGGTTTTTTTAAATCTGCAGCATTTTGGTCATGATATTATGGATATATAATCATTAAATGGTGCCAGATTTGTTATATGGTTGCGCCGCTAAACTCATTGCTAGTGTTTGGTTGTTAGGCTTGCATGTAGTTTGCTGTTTTTTAAGTTGTGTCATGGATTTTTTTCTTATGTCGTTTTACTGGTTTGTTTTAAATCATGAATTTAAATGTGGTAGTGTTTTATATTGTTTTTTGTTGGTAATCTGTACGACCGTAGCAACGCACGATCGATCTCTATTATATTTTAATATACAAAACTCATAAAATTAAAATTATAGTTAACCTCAAATACCGCAGCAACGCGCGGTCGATCTCTAGTTCGTAACAAGTTGCTATACATTCCCTACAATCCAATACTATTTTTAATTAATTTGTTTCTCGAAGTTAAAGGTGTCATGTTTTTGCCTTTTTGGATCCATGGATAACTTTGCTATATTTGAAAACTTTTTATTTCATAAATACTATTAGTTATAGTATTTTGAATTAATTATAATACATATATTAATATTGAACATAATAATAATAATAATAATAATAATAATAATACAAATTTAATTGCATAATATAAACCATATACATAATTATAGTATTTATTATTAGTAATAACTATATATTTATAAAAGTTCCTTCCCTTTTGTACGTATAGTGTAAAAGTTCTACATTTATGACAACATTAATTCACTATATAGCTTCAAGAGCCACATATAGGAGCACCATATATTATGCGGTCCCCCACCCCCTTAGGCTTCTTCCAAGAGCCATCGTTGAGAAGTGGCTACATGCACTTGCTGCTAGTTGCTAGAAGATAATTGGGCAAATCCTGGATTCTTATAAGACATATAATCTAAGGTTAAGGTTGTAAAAACCGTTTGACGGGATTTTTACAACGTACCATACATATAATGTATACAACACTAGAAAGTAGGTCTACTAGAAAGCAATAACTTAATTTGTAATAGCAAATAAATATATCTGTGTAAAAAAACAAATAAAGATTAGATGCATACCACCAAGAAGCAAGAAACAAGTTTACTATATAGTGACTCATGGATGCAATGTTTACTAAAGATATGTATTTTTAATCTTCCTTAGTTATTTTTATGTTCTAAATAGATTTACAAAAATTGATATATCTCTTCTTTTTTTTTCATAGATTATTGCTTTGATTTAATAATTTTATTTTATTCCGATTGTATCTACATACCCTTTTTCGATCTATTTATGTTGCACATTTAGATCAAGCGAGGGATTCGTCCATACCATCGATAAAGTTTGAAAGACCAAGACTGATCCTGAAAGGGAATGAACGGAAAAAATAACATGTCGTATCAATTAAAAGTTCTGAGAATATTTTATTCTTTCCGGCTAGATACAAAGCCTTCATTTTATCATTTAAATGATTAAATTTAAATTTTTAAAAGGGAGCAAATCGAAGTAAATTTCAAGTTGGGTCGATTTAATAAATGGATAGGGCCCCATGGCTTCAATTACTTTCATTTTGATTATAGGGAAAGAAAGAGCAACAAGCTTACTTCTTAATTTGAATAATTACCTGATCTAATTAGACGTTAGAAAAATATTAGTGCCCAATACTGCAAGGAAAAGGAGAATACATAAAACACATACCCAAAAAAACACTCTCAAATATTAATTAACTTTGAATTTACTCTCCAACCAAAATGTTGAAGTTGAATGAGAAGGAGCAAGAGTACGTCGTCAAACTTTGTTAACATGTTAGTAGACCAAATTAAGAAGTGTTACTTGGAATATTCTAACATGGATCTCAAAAGTACAAATCAAGATAGAGGGAAAGAATAAATTGTTCATCATGTCTAAAAGAGAGAGAGATAATAAGATTTATTTGGTTTCACTTAATTATATAACAATCTTGATTTATGAATTATTGCTAATGTAAATAGAGGTATATATGATGATTGTTTTGTTTTGTGTTTTTTTTTTGGCAAAGACTTTAGGGGTCAAAGAGTACGCAAACTATAACATTTTTAAAGTCGAAACAAGATAAATAGAAGTCGGAACAAGATTAAAAAAAATGGTGAAAGGAGAAATAAATGAGAAATTAAGACATCTTAGGGTATTAGTAATACATCTCCCGAGCTAGCTTGGGAGAGTGCTTGGGATCGCGGGATGCTCGTGAACACCATGACGGGGTGCTCGGGAGAGGTGCTTGGGAGAGGTGCTCGGGAGTGGGGCACCGAGCAAATGAGCTTGGGAGAGGTGTAATTTTGTGGGCCACCCCCACTTTTGAAGGGTTTGGGGTCTTGGGAGCCAATCTTGAGGTATTACAATGCAAAAAGTGTTCTCGCGCTTTCCCGCGATCCCGAGCTCGGGATAGCCTCCCAATCTTGAGGTATTACTTTTACCCTTACTCCATGACACACACTAGAAAACAATCACTCAAAGTGATGCGATGTGGAGATAAAATCTCATCAAAACACAAAAAGTTGAAATATATATATAGTCAACACTATCATTAAGCTAGGTCGGCTCAAATCAAAGGAACATACCTTGTTTTTGGTGATTTTCTCTCTATCAAAATCAAATCAAATCTTGACAAGATTTGAACTTTCATACTTTCATATATAATCTGAAAAACAAATTTAAGTAATGAGGTGTAGAGATGAAATCTCTTCCGAACACAAATATTAAGATACAGTCTTTTAAGGGCTAACTCACTTTTTATCAACTATATGAGATGAGATTTAAACCGTTATCTTTTTAAAAAGAAACACATTTTTTTATATATCGATCTTGCAAGATCAAAACCCATTTGGAAACAGACTCATTTAAGTTGGTTATACAATCAAAGAAACTTACACTGGAGTCTGGAGCATATTCAAATCTTGACAAGGACTGGGAGTTCATAATCTGCAAAAAAAAAAAAAAAAAAAATGGAACGAATCTAAAGGAGTTGCAAATTTAGATAAAAGCTGCAAAACAAATATCTTTATTGTGAGGATTAATAGACTCAAATCACGGATAAAAACCCAATAAAGACCCGAGATTTCTGTATGCAGATATCTCATGCGCAAAGAGGGGGAGGACCATTATCATAAATAACGGCATAATATTGTCAGTTTTCCGTTGATCTAGAACAGTAAATTAACCATAAAAAGCCTCGTTCTCATCAAACGAACAAAACCCTACTGCATATAACAATTGTATGATTAATTTAATATATATCGATATATATTATTCAAGTACAGTCTTCATTATTAATTAATTTGTTAAAATGCCAAATTAAGAAATGTGTTTCTTCAACGACAACCCTGAATTAATCTTGCATCTTGCCAACTTGCCAAGAAACATGTTTTGATTTTGACAAACAAACGGATCGGATGACACCAAAAAGAAGAAACTAAAGAATGATGAAAGATATATGACAGATAGATCAGTGAGCACCCAAAACAATCATACAAATCTGTTGGCCGGGTAGTACAATTAGACTTTGTGTGCTCACTCTCTTCTGTCATTTCGATCTATCATTCTCAGATCTCTCCCAAATTAATAGGGAAATGTTTTAAACCAAAGTATATATGAAATATCGAAAGCAAAAGATTTGAAAGCTGTCAGATCTGAGAACACAAGGCAAGAAATACCCATTTATGGAAAGGTAACACTTTGCATATATCTAGGGTTTGGGTGGGAAAACTCCCAGAAAACCAAAAGAGGAAACAAACATGAGAGTACTCTAATTACTCTCTCTGAGTGGAGGTGTATGATTAAAGGGGGTAGAGTACTTGGTGTACTTTGGTCAACAACAGGTGTCGAAGAGAGCTGGTTGGGGGACATATGAAACAGTACAGGTGGGCACGACATAATATAGGGGAGTCTGGGGAGAGAGAAAGTGAGGGGGTGGGGGGTGGGGTTAGCTAGTTAGAACCAGGTTAAGGGTTGGTGTTCCTCTCCTTGCCGTCTAAGGGTTTGAGTTCCGTTAAAGACGAATTGATGTAAACTTTAACCGTTTAAAAAAAAAAAACTAGTTAGAGTCGAGAATTGAATGAGGATGAGAAGATTCAACACTACTTATAGCGCGTTTGTTTTCTTTTTAGAATGGTAAAAAATACATCTATCTTATCTTAATTTTATATCTATTGATTCATTAGGTATTACTCCCTTAATCAGGAGTTTTTGGATTCTATGTTTCTTCAAATGAACTTCCCTTGTACATGGCGAAAATGGGTCAAAGGTTGTCTTGTGGCATCTCGAGCGTCGGCCCTTGTTAATGGATCCCCTACCTTGGAGTTCCAATGTTACCGGGGGCTTCGTCAGGGGGATCCTTTATCCCCATTCCTTTTCCTTGTAGCAATGGAAGCGTTCTCTTGAATGATGGATAAGGCAATGAACGCTAGTATTTTTCATGGTATTCGATTCCTAACGGGGAGGTCCGGTGTTATCCAATCTCCTCTTTGCGTATGATGCTATTGTTATGGGTTCTTGGTCGGAAATGAATGTCAACAATAATATTCGGCTCCTAAGGAGTTTTTTCCTTGTGTCGGGTCTCAAAGTCAACCTTAGCAAGTGTTGTGTTTATGGTTTGAATGTGGATATCAGTGAAGTGGATTCCAAAGCTTGTATCTTCGGTTGTAAAGGAAGCTCCCTTCCTTTTAAATACTTGGGTTTGGTTGTAGGTGATAATTTATAGAGTGGGGAGTTGGAAGCCGATTATTAAATTGTTTGAGCAAAGATTGTCGAGTTGGAAGTATTTGTCTTTGTCTTTGGCCGATAGACTAGTGTTTGTTAAGGCGGTTTTTTAGAAGCCTTAGCTCTTTATCTTTTTCGATTTATAAAGCTCCCCTAAAGGTCATCCAAAAGCTGGAACAGATTCGCTTTGATTTTTTGTGGGGAAAAGTGGGGGATAGGAGAAAAATCCATTGGGTGAGCTGGAATGATGTTTGTCGGCCCAAGGAGGAAGGGGACTTGGGTTTGGTTTCGTTGTATTGTTCCTGGCAAAGGAGTGCTCCTTGTTTATGGCATAACATTCATAAAATAGAAGTATGGCTGCTCAAAAATAAGGAATTTTGTTTGAATAATTTCATGGTTCAGGAAGGGTGAAATTGGATATGGAAAGGGGATGAGAGTGGCTACTTTTTAGCGGGCTCTATGAAAAGTTTATTGTCGAAGGCTAGTCGTAATGCTAGTTCTCCAATTTCGAAATGGAACTCTCTCGTCTTAGCTAAAGTTAATGTGTCGGTTTGGAGGGCTCTCCTCGGACGGCTTGCTACTAAGGATGGGCTGATCCGTAGGAATATCCAGGTTGGATCTCCTACTTGTCCGGTATGTGATGAAGATGACGGATCGGTGTTTCATCTTTTCAATGGGTGTCGTCAAGCGGCGATACTATGGAGCATGGTTTCTAACTGGTGTCGTGTACCTCCCTTATTTCAATTAACATGGATTTGACTGGTTTAGGCATTGGGGTTAAGGACACTAGTCAACAAGGTTTGATTTACACAGTTTACTTTGCTCATTTACATGTTTTGGTCATATTCTATGAACATAATACTTAGACAAGTAAATCACATGTTTTACAGTACTACTACACTATGTACTAAAGTTATGTTTACTCACCAACTATTCGTAGTTGATCTTTTATCTTATACATGATGTAGGGTTGCTAGTTGATGATCAGTATGCTTTCACATAGGACGTTGGACCTAGTCTTTATTCTTAATAAGATTACATGTTGTATTTGTTTATTCTACGTACTTAAATTCTTTCATCAATGGAATATGATTTGATTAAGTATTATAACTTTAATAGTTGTCATTGTTATTGAACAAACATCATGCCTTAAGATCTTCCGTCATCAGTTGTGATATGACACATTAACACGTGAATCTCATTAATCTGTAAAACCTTGGGTTTCTAATTTCCTATAACATTGTCGCTTATCCATGTAGATCGACACAGAAAGGTAGAAAGACCAAAATAACCTCATATACAATATGCATGACTAGACTTAGCGGAAAAAAAAATAACTTTCGTTAGAGAAAATAATGTAAAATAGTTACAAAGTAAGAAAATAAAAGACTGCTTGTTATTACCTTAGTTTAATTAAGGACAATACTTGAAAAATTATGTAAACTTATAGGACGTAACTCTTTGGGATGTCGTGCACTATATTTTAATTTAAAAACACATATCAGATAAAGTCAGTGGAAGCAGTGCACAATCGATCCAAACCCGATCTCCAGAGCGTCCAACAAGAGTCCAGTTACAAAACAATTAACATAAAAACATAAAGCACACAACCATAGAGTGTTTAGTGATGAACCTTTAATACAAAGGGTGATACACCAACGAGCAATAATCTTTGTCGCTAGATCTAAAACAAACACGAGATGATTCAAGCCGAAACCCTAAAAATCAAATACCGGTCGATTTTTTTACATACAATCAACCAAAAGCAAATAATATACTAACCTACAAAACCCTAATCGCAATATTGACTTCTGAAACTCAAACCTGATCAAAACCAATTAATGATTTAATCGATTCGTGATTAGCTGAACAAATTAAACTAAACCAGCACTTCGATTGTGGTCGGTGGACGTGAACCCGATAACTTATCCATGATCGATGGTGGTACGAAAGTAGCAATGTTAAGCCCAAATCCAACATGTTTCAATCATAATCTTATATTAGTTTGTGCTAAAAGTAAAAATAAACATAAAAAAGTAAACGAGCCGGCTCGAGATTTTGATGAGCCGAGCCTGAGGTCAACTTTTCGGCTCATTAAAATAAACGATCCGAGCTGGCTCGGCTCGATTTTCAAATTTTTTTTTTTTTAACACAAACAGAATTCATTAACAACTAAAATAAAGGTTACAACTCAGTCCGACATACGGGGCAAGCGGGCAACAAGCTGCGCCGCAAGCCCTTTTTGAATAGCAAAACCTAAGCGGATGAAAACAAGTTTCTTAGCTCTAGGAGTCACTATATGTCCATGCATAACCTTCTGGATCCGCCCGAGCGTGTCCGCAGCCTCTGACGCGAGGTGCCCGAACGTGTCAAAAGCAAAGGGGACAAACACATGCTGATTCTCGAGGCATGCCTTCTCGTGCTTGTCCACCTTACCCGCAGCCGCCTTAGCAGCAGCCTGGCCCGCCGTGAAAACTCCAGATCCAAAGCCCACAAGGGGAGAGACCCCAGTCAGATCGATGCAAGCGTGCTTCCCCCTTGACCACCCAAACACCAGGATGTCCGCCGGTCTAAGGGTCGAACGCCCCTCTTTTGGGTCAGTTAAGAAGTTGACGGGGGGCTTCCTTCTTGGCTGAAATCCCAGCCTTTCTGAAAATGTCAAATAGCACATCCCGGACCCAGTCATGACGGTACTTGAACCCCGGGAGATCTTTACAGTGAACCGCGTGCTCCCCAAACGAGTCCAAACACGCCTTGCGGCAAACAGAGCACTTCTCGTCCGCGGGGAAGAGGGGTATCATAAGCCGGTACTTGAGGATAGATCGGTATTCGACCGACGACATGCGCTGCCCGAGCCCGTCAATGGGGAGAGCATGGAGGAAATCTTGGGCATGTGGTTGACGAAGACAGCTCCACACCGCTTTTTGCCTGGCATTCATATTAAACCGGGTTTCCATATCCAACACGATTTTGCTGGAAAGGGCATTCGCCAAAACATGTTGGGGTTTTGGGGGGGCGGTGTCCTTGTCAGAGAAACCGCTAAGATCAAAACCCGGTACGATGTCACGCAGGGCCGCCAGAGCGAAAGTATAATCCGAGTCCATGCCACAGACCCCGCTCTCACGCAAGATGTGGTCCTGCAGCCCCCAGGATTGGGCCCTGGACGCTACAAACGCATAAGATGAGGCCTCCAAAGCCGAAGAAACCCCGAGCCCTCCGTGCCGGATAGGCAGGGAAGCGAGCCGCCACTGAAGGTCCCCAAAATAAGCCCCTCCACAGACCACAATGTTTTCAACTGTCTCACGCAGGGTCTGATCAAAGCAGGAGGCCGCCCCTTGCATGTGGGCGGGGGGACAGGTCCGCAGGCCGAAAAAGAGCTTGGCAACACCCATACAAGAGCGAAGCAGGAGGAGTTCGCATTGTGGGTCCCGAATCTTGGGAAGGAGGTGCATTAGAGCGGCAGCGTTAGAAACCCTCTTGGACGCCAACCCCTCAATGAACCCACCATCCCTACTGACTGCCCCCCCCCCCCCCCCCGAGGAGCTTCACCCCTAGGGTCGGCCTACTGATGCCCGAGGGGAAGAGGCACGTCCGATTCTTCCTCCCATCGCAAGACGGCCAGAACAGCTCCGTCTTCTTTATATTGAGTTGCAAGCCCAAGGAGGGGCCGGTCTCCGAAATAATCTGCAAAGCTTTGGCCACTTCCTCGGAATCCCCAATGAGAGTGCCATCGTCAAGGTACCACGCGTGGAGGAGGAGGCGACAATTTTCTCGAATCTGGTGCGCGAGGGGGTGAAGAACAAGGGCAAACAGGAGAGGGCCCAAAGGGTCCCCCTGTTGCACCCCAGTAGTGGCCCAAATATGATCTCCCCCTAAGTAAAGCCGCGCAGACTGACCGTAGAGAAAGTCGACCCATGGAGATATAGACGGGCACCTTAATCGCACTTCCCGGAGTAAGGCCGATCTATCCACTACGTTAAACGCGTTGGAGAAATCAACCGTAAGCATAGCCAGCGAACTGTCATCATGTTTCCCCGCAACCAACCGGTTAACCGCATGCAAGATAGCCTCAGCTCCCCCAAGCACCCCGACCCCAAACTGAAAGTCCCCGAGATATTTAGCCATTTCCTTCCCGACTCCTTTCATAGCGATTTTAGAAACCAGTCGCCGCCAGATGGTGCCGACAGCGATGGGCCGGATCCCGTTATCAGGTTTTAGCAGAGGTGTGAGAGGGGCCGACGCCACAAACTCGGCCAGGCCGAGGGGGCACCTCCCCCCCAACCACAAATTGACTACCAAGGTAATAGCACCGAGGAGGTCGTTAGCAACGGCAGACCCTTCCCCGCAGAGGCTGTCCAGAAGGTGCTGGGCCCGCAACCCGTCCCTCCCGCACGAAGTCCCCTTGGGAAACGATTTAATGCAAGCCAAAACCACTTCGGTGGTAGCCATAAGTGGGGGCTCGGTATGGGGCTCAGACGGCAAGGAGGGGGGTGGTAGCACAGGATGCTTCTCCTCCAAAACCCGAGTGGTGGCAGGTCCAAAAGGCGCAACCCCAGACGAAGAGAGAACTTTAACGGCGGCAGTAAAGTGACCGTCCGCAATCTTCCGGATGCATCGGTTTATGTTGGACCCCTCCGCAGTCGACTTGCCAGAAGCAGTATCAGGAGGCCCCCCTGGCCCACAAACGGGGGTTTCAAGGATGTTATCAACCAGCTGGTTAATACCCTCCTCTCCCCCCCCCAAGTAGATAGGGAAGCCATGATGGAATGACATTGCAGGGCCTTGCGGTTCCCAGAGCGAGCCTCTTGGCGCGTTTTAGGGCTAAAAACCCTCAGCCTAAGCCTACCCTAGCTCAACTCGGCTTGGCTCGTTTACAGCCCTAATCTAAGGTGTGTTTGTATAAAGATTTATCTAAAACTTACCGACTAAAAGGGTTGTCTACTTTTCTCGAATCCGTTGGTAATTCTTTTACCTTGGTACTTCGCTAGTAGTTAGCAGAATAACGGGTATGAAGGGGATTGGTCTATCAAATCCCAATTAATATAGCTCTAGACAAATATTATTGTTTTAGAAACATCTCTTAAAAACTGATTACCTAATGTCTAGCCATAACTCGATATGTATATATATACTAACCCTAATGTGGTTAGCAAGAAATTACCATAACAATTATAATCTAATTAGGAAACTAAACCCAAAGTTGACCAGCTTGTCAACTTAGGTCCCCTAACTTCACCGGATTGTGAATCAGGTTAGAAATTACCACCAACCACATAAAACCCCCCTAATTTCTGAACCTTCTTAGGGAAGTCTTCAACACCAAGTAACTCACGCATCTCATGAACGTGTTCGCTTAGTTTTCATCTGAGATTTATTTAGGGCTGGCAAATCATGTCAGACACGACCTGTTAAGACATGACACGATTCGTCTCAAACACGAAAACTTTTCGTGTCTAGTTTTCAAAACACGAACACCACCTGTATTTTAACGGGTCGACACGATAAAACATGTTTAGACACGAAATTTTAACTAATCAACGCTCGACACAATAAAACGTGTTTCACTCAACCTGTTTGGACACGAACACGACCTGTAATTAATCGGGTTTAAGAATTGAGAGATGTATGAGTGTATGTTACGACAGAAATTGAATGGAATTTTGAGAGACGTTGTAGATTTAGAAGTAGGATTAGACAACTATCAAAGGGTTTGTAGACTAATTGCATCCATGATGTATTTAGCGATATCTTACTCACTTTGAGATTGAAACTTCAAGTCCCGTGCTAAGCATTGGCATAAATTTAAAAGTATGATTAGATGTGCGTGTTTGTAAACAATTATGTTTTCCATACTAAAAAATTAGAACACGTTTTTTAATATATTTTGTGCAAATATCAATACTTATGATTCCTTTCAGAGCAACCAAATTCAATCCTGTCTTTTTAAAGTGGTTGCCGGATGGAATCAAAGCTGACAACTAATAACCTTCCACTAATTACTAAACTAATCCAGCCTTTTTACTTTAATCTCTCCCATCAACACCAAAAACAGAATCTTGTGTACTTGTGTTTAATCAAATAGTAAAAAGCTTAGAGCCTTTTTCAACAAGTACAAACCACACACCTTAAAAACGATGTCTTGATGCTTGTCACATGGAACATGAATGTTTTAGGTACCACCTTATCATGTAAACCTTAAAACATTCAAATTAAAAATTATAATACTATTTTTTTTGTTAAATTGTTATTATCATCCTCAACCCATCTAACTATTATGAACCAAAGATCAAGATCCGACTAAAAATAAAAGTTCCACTGGTTTTCAATCTTTATTCCCTTAAAAACCAACTGCCTGGCACGAGTTGCGGTTTACTCAATCATGTTGGTTAGTAGAATAAAGATGGACCCATGAGTTCTCACAATTAAAAAGAATCACATACAAACACACAATTTGCAAGATCAGAGCTTTTGAAATTCCAGCACCCAAACACCATTAACAAGGTTTTCAAACAGAAGAGTAGAACAAATGTCACCAAGAATTAATGCCAATTCTCAACAGGGAAAAATCTAACACATTATCTAACTCCTTTATAACAAAACCTAACTACCAATCATAATCATAATTATAACAATATCCTACCCTACCATAGCCAATACTTCTACCAAACAATACCATAAAATTGACTAATCTTTAACCCTACCTACCAACTGGCAACTGCATATATCTGACAACGGCAGAGCAAAAGACCATTTGAGCCCCCTAGTTCCTCTTCTTTCGTTTCTTTCCACTCTTTGACCCGCCCTTTGCAGTCTCTGCTGACTTACCCTTTCCACTTTCTGGCGTTTTCACATCATCAGATTCTTTCACATTAGACGAACCAGATTTCGCCTTCGTGGGACCATTTGTATTGGATTTGCTCCCGCTTGGAGGGGTTTTACCCTTCGACTTGTTGCCTAGCTTGGTCTTGGTACCTACTTTTGGTGTCTCTTCGTCTTCCTTAGACTTTCCAGCTTCTTTGAAGGTGTCGGCTGCATCACTAGACTTGCCACTAATTTTCTGAGTGGGTTTTGCACCTGAAATTTCCTTTTTGGACTTGCCTGACGAGGAGGCCCCGCCAACTCTGTTTTTTTTAATTTATTTACATTAATTGAATTTGCTAATGTGGGTTATACATATATGATGAATATAGAGATGAAGAGATACCTCTTGGCTGAATCTTTGACTTTTTCTTGTGACCCGGATGGTGCAGGATCTGTTTTTGATTTTTTCTTCTTGTTTCTGGAGTATAACATCCATATATGAGAGCATAACAATCAAAAACTTGTCTCAAGGAAAATAAATATTTCGTAACGATACAACAAAAATGAGTGTCTACAGCAAAAACTAAAATATGTTATAGTGCTAATACACTCATACATCTCCTTTTTAGCCCAACTTATAAATATCCAACCACCGTTCTCATTGTTAAACATTTTAGCAACACATAAGAAAATCATTTTGTGTGTTTCATCCATCGATTAATGGCTAAAACAAACAAACATCCCCAATATAATCCCAGTCATGGCTGAGCTATTTGTATGGTCTGGGGAGGATGTGATGGGGAACGAGCCTTACCTCTATCCCAAGGGATAGAGAGGCTACTCCCGTTGAGACCCCCAACAAATAATTAATAATCTCAATTTTCATTATTACAATTTCAGAAGCACTTTGAGACGCAATCTCGACTCTATGATTCTGATTATTCAATATCACTATCAGACTATAAAATCCAGGTAGTGAAACAAATTTAGTTAATCCAAATTATATTTCTCGCAGCATACATGTAAACATATTATGTATGTCACACTGGTGTACTCTTAATTTTCTAAAACAAGATCTTTTCTGGGTTGACTGATATACTTGTATGATATATGTGCAACAAGTCAGATTCAATAAAAACTATAATTACCGGTTCAATGCTTAGATTAAAAAATTAATAAAGTAAAGTACAAAAAAGTAACACATACGTTCCAGGAGAAGCATCTTCACTGTGAGCCTCAGTGGTTTGCTCCTGTCAACTAAACCACATCAGCACAAACAAACAAACAAAAAGAACACTAAAGTGACAACACTACATGCCAATCAGCATGTTCTAACCTTATTATCCTGCTTAGAAAATTCTTGCAAAATTTCCCATTTTTGTGTTTTCAGAAGCAAAGTCTCTTCATCTCCATCCAAATATGAGACCTGCACAACTCTAAAACATGTTAAAAAGATTAAAAAGCAACAGAAAACTTGGTTACTACTGGGTGAAGTTTGCCCTTTAATATAGGGTTATTGGCTTAAAACATTTCCAACTATTAGTTTTTGGCCGAGAACACTCCCAACTAACGAATTAGCCACCACCACTCCCAACTTTCAACCTATTTTCTCACACCACTCCCTCCGTTAAAATCTATTAACCCCGTTAATAATTAGTCTACGTGACAAGCTGATGTGGCTTATTTCCCCTAAAATCCTAAATAAAAGACAAAAAAAAGAAAAAAACAAAAAAAAACCCAACAATCTGACCAAACAATCCCCCACCATCATCGGCCCCTTCCCCTCCTCGCCTCCATCCTCCTCATCACGATTTTGCTAATTCTTTAGTTATTCAAACGATTTTGCCTGATTGCCGGAGGAATTTTATGCGAATTCGTCGAATTTGAGTTGTACGGATCTCTTATGCATCAAGCAAAGTGACTTCTCCACAGAAACGGAGGCCACCATACGATGTAAATCGAACAGAAAAATATGCCTAAATCGCACCCTTACCTCGTGATCGAGCGGCGGCGGCTGTACGGTGTAACCCTAACCGCTGTTAGCGGCTACCGCCTGCCCACCATATGGTGTAACCCTAGTCGGTTGACCGCCGTCCGGTGTAACCCTAGCGTTGCCGCCGTTGTGGCTTCGCCGGAACACAAGCGGTCGCCGGTGACGGCCGGCTTCCCCCTCTTCTTCCTGGTTCTCCTCTTTCTCTCTCTAACCATGTATTTCTCTCTCTCTAACATATTCGTGGGTGTGTGTGGCTGCAAGAGATTTTAATTTTTTTAATGTCACGTAGGCAGTTCATCGGGATTAATTAGCCACATCAGCTTGCCACGTAGACTATTATTAACGGGGTTAATAGATTTTAACGGAGGGAGTGGTGTGAGAAAATAGGTTGAAAGTTGGGAGTGGTGGTGGCTAATTCGTTAGTTGGGAGTGTTCCCGGCCAAAAACTAATAGTTGGGAGTGTTTTAAGCCAATAACCCTTTAATATATAACAAACAATGTAATGACCTTATGCTTCTTTTTAGCAGGTAGATACTCTGCAACCACACCTTCATAATACCTACAAGCAACATAACATAAATGTCGGTAAATATGATCAGTATGTTTATCTACACGTTTATAAGTTTCTGATCAAGGATTAAATCTTGAAATTAAGTTGTACTAACAGAAGCTAAATTGTAAAATTTTATCTTCAGGGCACTTACATTTTATCTTCAGGCCACCAAACTTTGACTTTTGTACCAATCAGGCTTTCATCATATTTTATAGTATCAGATATCTGATAGATTTTCATATTCCAACAGTTAGAAGTTGATCCAAACAGTATTTTAGGCTAAAATTTATGGATATTTACATTATCTTTGCCAGTTGAACGCTTCCGTTTTCCACTAGTCACAGGAGTTTCTTTTGAATTTCCCTCCCCTTTTGCTGATTTTTTGACAGACTTTGGAGAAGAATCCATCTCCTTCAAAATAAAAAAAGACAACATAATATTACATATTCAAAAAGAAACCAAAAGAAAAAGATTTTGAATCGCTTACGTCATCTGCAGACAGTGATTTTGCTTGATCTTTTTCTGCAACATTTTTACCATTACCACGTTTTTTTCCGGTATCTTTCTTCTTTGGACTAGTTTTTTTAGCAGACAGTTTAAGTGGTTTGTTCTCTGAATCACTTTCCTCCTCTTCCTCAACAGTAATCTTGCTTTTATCCCCTTTCTTCACAGGCGTTTTCAGTGGTTTAGCATCTGAATCACTGTCTTCCCCTTTTAAATCAAGTTTCTTACCAGTCTGTTTGGACTTCTTTGCATCTGATTCCCCAACATCCATTTTCTTACCAGACTGCTTTGACTTCTTGCCTGATTGTTTTTTTGACTTAGATTTTGACTTTGCCTGCGACTTTCTCAGAGGTTTTGCATCTGAATCACTGGTAGCTTCACCATGCTCCGACTCATTTACAGTATCAGGAAGTTTACTCTCTTTTGCAATGACCGTTTTCTTTACTGCCTTCTGTTCTTCAGGCGTATCCACTCGAGTCAAACCCTTGTTTTTGGTCCGGCCCACATTCTTCACAAGGGTTTCATCAGGAGGAAATCCACCATTGGATGGGGATGTCGTTTCGTCTTCTTGCGGGACCTGTTTCTTTTTAGACCGAACAGGCCTCTCATCTGGAAGACTGTTGCTTTGAGATGGAGAAGGAACATTTGCAATTGCTGCAGGCTTACTTTCTATTGCTTTTGGTGAAGAAACTTGAGCAGCATCTTCTTTTTCAGTTTCGGATGGAATAACTGCTTCATTTTCAGACTCTTTAACGTCATTATCTTTTTCATTTTCGGACTCTTTAACATCATCGTCTTTTTCATTTTCTGACTCTTTAACATCATCATCTTTTTCATTTTCTGACTCTTTAACATCATCATCTTTTTCATTTTCCGACTCCTTAACATCATTATCTTTTTCATTTTCCTTTTCACCTTCAACATGAGAAGAATCAGAGGGCTCTGCCGAATTTATAATTGTATCAGCTTTCTTTCCCCCTTTTTTGGAAGTCTGTTCTGTTTGTGATTTCGCTTTTACCAACTTGTCAGCATCCGAATCATCAGTGTCTTCCTTATTAAAAGGTTGTTCACTTGTGTCTTCCTCTGGTTTCTTCGACTCCTGGTCAACTGAAGCTTCTTCATTACCAGCCTCATTTACTCCATTACTCATAACAGATTTTGGAGATCTGTCCACAGTAGGGTCTACCTCTTCTTCAGGACAAGCCTCTCTTTTTACCACCTATTTAACAATTGTTTTTCAATTTGTCAATAGCAGATATTATAACAACAGCTTAAAATTGATTGTATGCTATGATTTAACTCTGGTATGATTACATGACTTATTGCTTGTGCTATATCCTTTTATCTTGTGACTCATGTTTTTATGTATTTCTTAAGGAAAAACAAATTATGGGGTTTTTCAAGCCGGGTTTCTCTCTGGGACTGGGATCAGCCTCTTTATTCTTTGGGGTAGAGGTAAGGTACTGAGGTATGCCCTCATCACCCTCACCAAACCCTACTCCTTTGAGTGTGATTTTGCTGTGTACGTTTGTTTGTTTCTTATAAAAAATTAAAAATTGTTTGAAATGCTAGATAATATACCTGGTCCGAGTGTTCTGATGTTGCTGTTGTAAGCTTACTCTCATCAGCCTGTAACATTTGATAAGTTAGAACAATTTGATATGTTAGAAATATATAAATAGAGTAGAAAAAAAAAGTAAACTAATACGAAAATACAAAAGAAAAGGAGATAGTATGCCTGATGTGTCTCATCTACAGATCCCTTCTCCAATTTGCACTCATTGGCCTGAACAGAATGGGATAGAAGAAACCAAAACAATCAGTTAAACATACCCACATACATAAATAAAACGATTACAACAATTTGTTAGACCATGTAGAAGTCATACCGGTTGTAGCCCAGAAGTATTTTCATCATTATTTTCAAAAGTAGAAGTTGTGCCTTCACACACTGAAGTCACAACTTTAGTGTACATATCTAAAGATTCACCAAGAGATTTGAGAGCTGGCATAAGGTAAGGCTTTAGCTTATCTGCAGATTTCAGAAATACTCCTTCACCTAATTTTCGAGCTACTGGCAGGACTCCCTGAATAAAAATAAATATTTGGTCAAAAAATTTCATATGAAACAACAAAAATTTTAATTCGGTTAACGAAGATGTCATAATCCTCGTACCGCGTGATCCTTTTTAACGCTAGCGAGTAGTGGTTTGAGCATCTGAGCTGGAATTTCTTCACTTTCTTCCAAAACCAACACCATTATGGTTTCCATTGATGAAAATATGGAGTCAAGATGATAGTCCCTGAAATAAAGAAATTAAAGATAATTACGAATGTTAATGAAAAATGAAGCACAACTTAAATCAAATGCATAACACACTTTAAGAACTAAAGCCATAGCACACCTTACTGATTTTAGAAAATGCTCAAACATTTCCACAATTAGCTCATCACATTCAAGATCAAGCATGATGACACACGATCTGACTTTGGAAACAGTCTCAAGAATTGAAGCTCTTTTGTTGTAAGATCTGCTGGACTGGTCAGCTAAACCCTCAAAGGAAGAAACGATTAACTGAAAGACATCCTGTGCATAGAAAAGAATGTTAGAGTATATGTGTGTGTGTGTGTGTGTGCAGAGACTAGAGAGAGAGGTGTTCATTTTAGAACCAATAGTATGTTGAGAACTGTGATCATCGCATAATGCATTTGTATCTATTGCTTTCAATGTGATCTTGGTTTTAAAAAGCACAAGACGAGCCAATGCATTTTGATCCCAAAACCTGAGTGTGATGCACGATGAGTGACGTATGCAACCGCCTCTGTTTCTCCCTCCCAATTATTATGATCATTTGTATACACTATGTAGTATGTACAACTGTACAAGTTGATTATGCGGTTCTCGTGATTCTCAACATATGTATGTGTGTATACGTATATGCATACATATATACGATATGCATACGTATATATGAGTGTATGCATATATTTGTATGTGTGTGTATATTTGTGTATGTACATATATCTGTATGTATATGTATGTATGTGTATCTGATATGGAATTCTATCAGGTGTTGTGTATCATGTTATGGTGTACCCTCATTTGGTTATCATCATATGGTGCATCAGGGGCTGTAATTCTGGTTATTTCACTTATGCAAGCAGCAACTGCAACTTTCACGTCGACATCTGAATGTTTCGAAAGGCTATCTTGTATCAGCGCCTTCATCGACGGTTTGAGCGCATCAAGCATTGACTTTTTGGGGGACTGGTCAACCTTCGATAGAAGTTTCTCTACTTCCTGAGATGCACATACAAAAGAAACAATTAGATGGACCAAAAGCAAGTATCAAACGTCTACAGTCAATCAGTAATCACATTACATATTTCAGTTTGCACTCAGCTAGTTGCCATTAACAGACTATAAACAAATTAGTAGTAGTTTAACATTAACATTTAACAGACTAATTTCGAGTCTAACTGATTCAAATTTCAAAAACTATGAAGAGCTGTTTTGCTTGTATATCAATCCTGAAGTCAAATTTTAGATTTAGAAACACGAATTAGCAGATTTCAAGGAACGAATTGGACTTGATTTCCTGAACGAGATAAGAAAAATGAAATTGAGGGCTTACATCAAGAACAGGGAGGAGTTCATTGACGGAATCGGGAGGATGTGATAGCCGTTTGCCTGCTTCCTTAAGCTGTTTCTCTAACTCAACATCTGTAGACGCCATCTTCAATTCCCCTCTCAGGCCTTTTCAAACCAGAAAATCAGTCAATTGGACATCATCAGTCTCCTCGCACCATTCGAAACCCTAACAAAACTTACCGTGAAACAACACAACAGAACACAAAACCGAAACGAAACGAAAGGAAATCTGACAGCGAATATATACACAGTGCGTAAAAAAGGCTCTAGATTTGAATAAATCTTATCAGGAAACCGAATAAATCTAAGACAATATTACAAAGAACAGAGTGTTTGTTCTCGAAGAGAGAGAGAGAGAGAGAGGATACCAAGAGAGAGGTGAGATGTGTAGAATAATAGATACAGATAGATAGATACAGAAGGTTTGAAGGGGGAAATAGGGCTTGTTTGTGTGAAATTTGAAGAGCGATTTGAGAAAATTGGGGAAATCTAAAGGGAACAAGTATGCAGATTTGAGCTTTTTTCTAGGCATTTATTTTTTTAATTATATATATACACACACGACACACGTAGCGGTTATATTAAATAGGATGAAATTTGTGACAATCCTTTAGCCTTTAGCCTTGTCAAGTGTGGACGGAAAGTTAGAAGTGTAAAAAAAGTAGCCTTGTCAAACTGATAATCTTTTCAGGTTTCAAAGTGGATAATCGGTTAAAAAAACTAGTTTTAGTTAACGAATATATATAATTTTTTTGAATACCAATCATTAGATCGGTTATCCGTTATATCGGTTTTGGTTTCATGGTTTCACAAACCACATTTTAACCGAATCTATTTTTTCAGAACCGTTTTTTTCTTTTTCTTTTATGTTAGACCAATAACCAACGATTCTAATTTTTAAAAATTGATTATATAATATAACAATTTCGAAACTCGACGTGCACATTGTTTTGTTACTGTTTATACCATATGTGCTTATATTAGTGGGTAAGGGTGGGGGGTATGTCTCGGAATACCCCTCGGCGTCCCTCGGCGACCACATCCCCCCCCCCCCTCGGCATCCCTCTTCTCGGCGTCATCCTCATCCCTTTTCGGTATATTTATGCCGAGAAACGTTGGGGCATTCAACGGTTTTTTCAACCGTTCAACGGTCAGATTTTTTACCGTTTATTATTATTATTTTTTAATCAATTCAAATACTATATATAAAACCCTATTATATCTCATAATTTTTATACATATTCTTCTTCAATACAATCACACAAAAAAAACCTCTATATTTTTCTCTCAAATATGGATCGTCGTCGCCCAAAGTATATAATCCCAACCGAACTTGTGACTTCATCTAGTAGTTCGAGTGGTTCGGACGAGGATGCGATGGAGTTCATGAGGAGTTGTTATCGCGTTGTCTTAGACGAAGAAGCTCGAGAGACGAATACAAGGACGATTATTTATCGAAATCGTAAGGCAAGTCATGATCGCTTGATTGAGCTATATTTCGCCGACGAGCCACGTTTTCACGAAGGTATTTTTAAAGAAAGATTTCGAATGTCTAAGAATTTGTTAAATCGTATTTTGAATGGTGTTGAAATAAACTTCGAGTGGTTTACTTTTCGTTTTGACGCGAGTGGGCGTCCAAGTTTCACGTCTTTACATAAATGTACGGTAGTTATTCGTCAATTGGCAATCGTTAACGTGCCTGACGAATGAATTTTTGGAAATGTCTGAAAGAACATCACGTGAATGTTTACACTACTTTTGTGATGCTATAATTAAGCTTTATAAAGATTAATCTTTGCGTTCACCAACTAGTCATGATCTTGCTCTTTTATATGATGCCCATTTAGAATGACATGGCCTCCCTAGCATTATTGGTAGCATCGATTGTATGCACTGGGAATGGAGAAACTGCCCAACAAAATATAGAGAACGGTATCATCGTGGTGATCATCCAAAACCAACGATAATACTCAAGGCAGTTGCGTCACAAGAAATATGGTTTTGGCATGCTTTCTTTGGTGTCGCAGGTTCAAACAATGACATAAACGTGCTAAATCAGTCAGCATTGTTCACGAACGAGTTGAAAGGTATTGCTCTGAAAGCTCCTTTTACGGGTAATGGTCGGGATTACAAACGGGGCTACTACCTTGCCGATGGTATATATCTCACTTGGTCTACTTTTGTAAAAGCGTATACACATCTATATGCAATCAAGGAGAAGAAAATGAAGAAGTTGCAAGAGGGTGCAGGAAAAGACGTCGAAAGAGCGTTTCGTAGGTTAAAAGCTAAGTGGGCCATAATCAACCGAAAAGCACGGCCAGCAGACACAAATTTGATGGAGAATATCATGTACGCTTGCATGATACTTCACAACATGACACTGAAAGACGGTGGGGCGACTATATCACTGGTACACATTCGTGATCCTCCAGTCCAGTCGGGCGACAATGAGGATGTTTATATGGAGATACGGGATAGCGAGACACACTTTCAGCTACGATTCGACATTACGGAGCACATCGCCGCAAACTTGGAAGTCGAGCTAACGGAAGAAGAGCTAAACGCAAATCCTCCAACCTAGATTTGTATGTTTTTTTTAATTTGAAGAATAAATGGTGGTTGTTTATTTTTTTCTTTTTAGGAATTTTGTAATTTTTTATTTTATTTTAGGACTTTGTACTTTCTTTTTTAAATTAATGAATTTATGTTTTTATTTTATTTTATGTAATTGTTTTTGTTTAAAAAAATAAAAAAAAGGTATGCCTAAAACATGATTTAGGCAACCATACCCACCACCAAAACATCAATTCTTCATACTTTTTCTCTCTCCTGTTGGCAATACATAATTGGACAGTTTTGTGATTCAAAAATATGCATAAGGCAACCATACCCACCACCCTAAGATTTGATGTGTGTTTTCTTATTGGTTTAAAGGGACGGTGGCAACGTGTCTGTTTCCTATCTGTTCACTTTAAAGGTTCCTCTCTCTCTCTCTCTCTCTAAACCGAGTTCCTATAGTTCCACATAAACCCACAATTGGTGTTTCTTCTTCTTTCTAATTTTTTTTCTTTTAGAGAGACTACCATGACTAAAGCTTCCTCCTGCTAGTCTCTCTTTACGTTTTAAGTGTCGTCGTTCTCCGATGACGTTGAAGTGACGACGTCATTGCTCCATTCACGTAGACGCAAAGCCGTTTTTCTTGGTCTTCTGTTGGATATCTTAAATTTGGTTTGCTTTTGGGTTCTGAAGAAACTTCGGTGACATTGAAGCGACGATGTCATTGCTCCGGTCACGTTGAAGGTACCAAGTTTTCCTTGTTGTTTTGTTGGATTGATTTTGGGTTTGATTTTGGGTTCTTAGTAGCGTGGATCTGAAACGTTTTTGGGTTTTCAACTAGTAAAGTTGTGATTTGGTTGCGTTAACTGTCAGATATATGTTTTGTTTTCGATTTCATTCGTTTTTAAATAGTTGTGAAGGGTTTTGAGTCGGTTACAAATTTCTGATCTCATTTTTGGTTTTATACAAAGGTTGTGATGGGAATACTACCTAAGCCATTTTTCTATATTCAAGGACTTCTCATTTGATTTTTTTCATGTTATATAATATAACAACTTTGAAAGTCGACGTGTACACTGTTTTGTTACTGTTTATAACACATGTGATGATATTAGTGGTTGAGATTTGATGTGTGCTTTTTTATTGGTTTAAAGGGACGGTTGCTACGTGGCTTTGTAGGAGCTTTGTTGTCACACCCTCAAAATCCACCTGCGGAGTATCACCGCATTAGAGGCGTGACAAACCAAGATTTCAGTCATCAGACACACATAACTGTCTATATGCATAATTAAACCATTCAAATTTAGAATTTAAAAGTCCATAAGTTTAACAAACAGTTTTCAAAGTTGCGGAAGCGTAAAACCATCAAAAGTAAGTTTCAAATGTTATGCGCCCATGGCGTCCAAAAGTTTAAAATGTATAAACAGATAATGTAGAGTTATTGAAATGAACCATGAACTCCTAACGTGCTCCTTAGCGTACCTCCTAAGGACCTGAGAAGAAATTGCTAAAGTATCAACACAGGGTTGTTGAGTTCACAGAGTTAAAGTAAAATCAAATCAATAAACATTTATTAAAACGGTAAGTAAATCGTCTAGTCTCAACAAGACCTAACAAAAGCATGATCCCATCATGTAAGTTGATTTATATACCCATGGATGTCCATAATTTATTGTAACACCATAGGGTTTGTGTCACCAATACTGACAGTTAAGATTTGCCCTCTGTCATGTCGTTGCCGAGCATGGTAAGCCTAGAGACAATATAATCCCCGTTTCACTTCCTCCCAGGCAAGTGGGGCTAGAGCGACTAGCTCGGGCACGACTTGTCAGACCTAGTAGATCTACCTCATAATTCTCCATTATCAAGTTTTCATGGTAAACTAGTAGAAGGACTTTCATAGCAAACTGATTCATGTATGGTTTACAAAGTGTGGTATATAACATCAAGTTTGAGTTTATATAAATAAATGTTACCGTGTGTCTTCTCACCCAAAAGTAAATCAAGTTAAAGTAGGGGTTGTAAACTCACCTCAGGTGCGTAAGAGAAGCCAAATAAACAAAAGCCGACAAGAGACGGTGAATCCTCTAGACTTCAACTAAGACACATAACAGTGTAAGTGTTTGACCGTGTTGACCGACCCTCTCGAGAAAAAAAACTGGCACATACAGGGAAAAGTGGATAAAACAAAAAAAAAAAACTTTTACATTATACAAAACAAGTCTCTACTTTAAAAAGTTTGCAAAATGGGATTGATTCTATGAAAAAAAAGTAAAAAATAAAAACTGATGCATACAGGTGTCGAACATATGACCTTTCAATTATTAGTCACGCGAGAAACTAACTGATATAGCAAACCATATATTCTTATGGATCAAAATGTATTCAACTTGTTGAACACGGAGGATGACATAAGATATATGCTAGCCCCTAGGTCTGCAGTTGCGGACTCTGTAGTCACCGACCAATGTGACCCCGACCCTCACATGCTCACATCTTCGATATTTTGTCTTATTTTGGCTTCATGCATTGATGTGGCTCCAACGACTTTAGATCTAAATGGTGTTAAGTTTTTTTGAACTGTGATTTTTTTTGCCACGACATGGTTGTATCACCGCCGTAGGCCGGATTTGAGCCATTTACTTGGACGGAGCCTTGAAGGCGATGATGATTCTAACCTAAAATGAGCCTCGAAGGCGATGATGATGTGTTTTTTTGGTTGCTGTATATTATTGGCATTATGACATGCAGTACTATGGTCGTTGTTGTTTCATTAGGGTTTGGTGACAATTGTTTTTAGATTCGGTTGATAGCTTGGATGTTACTGATGGATATGTGATGTTCGTAGAAAGTGAAAGGGTGATTTTGATGAGCCTTGAAGGGGATGATGATATGTTGCTGGGATTCATACCTTACCTTCTTTGGGTATTCGTCTGACTGATGTATTTCATTTTGGGTTTTCTGATAACGTGATGGCGTTATCACAACCGGATATCATATCTGAGCTGTATGAGTTTGATATATATAGCAAAATCAATTTTTTAGTTGTGTGTGGTATTACTGTGCTTCGTTTAGTCCAATTAGAATTACAAAAATGGATTACGGTTTTATGTAGGCTACAATGATTTTTGTCTTCACGGTTTAAGATCCAGTGGTTTTGGCAGAACACTTTGTTCAACTTGTAGTCGTTACCCACTTCAGTCCTGCATACGATCTGACCGTTACGGCTATGATGATTGACATATAATCCGAGCCTTATTTTACTTTATATTTTCTTTACAGTGTTGGTTCATTACTGTTAACAAGTTTGTAAAATAAAAGGAAAATGGTTTTTTTGACTCTTGAATGAAGAATCATCAATGAAAATTAGTTAGCTCTTAGATAAATACTAAGAGGTTTAGAAGTTCATTTATGAGTTTACTGATAATGTTTAGAGGTTACAAGTATGTACAGTATTAACAGAAAACAAAAAACTTATAAGAAACAACAATAGATTGAATTAATTTAAAACACAAGTTGTGTATTCATAAGAACACCTTCTACATATGAAAACGGAAGTTAGATCACGGTGACCCACCATGAAACGCTGGCGAGTACCAACTTGTTATAATACATTTGAGAATGATAATCTTGTCATTTACTTAAAATATAAAGATGTAATTATGTTACAATATTTAACTAAATTTTGAAAATCATTTTATTTTATATAAATATAAACTTTCATTAACTCTTTAAGTCTTTAAATCTATATGAATCTATGATACTTCACCAACTAATTGTTGAAATGCTTACCACTGTGTGTGTGTGTGTGTTAGGGTGTTGTGTTCCCCGCCGCATCGCACGGGCACCTTACTAGTTTCTAAATATAATTAAAAGCATCTAAAACTATTTTAGAATATAATTCTCTGTCCCTGAGCTTTGCCTGAAATTGACACTTTAGTCCAAAACTTCAAAAATTGCCTGAGCTACTATGTGGTTTCTAATTTTTATCATTTCAGTCCAACCGACTAACATCGTTAAGATTTTCTTTGTGAACTTGTATTCAGTTGATCAAAATACCCCTAATACCTAAAAAAATTAAAATTACCAGGCTACTCTTTATTTCTATTGCTTGTCTCTCTCTCTCTCTCAAATATCTCTCTATATGTTCTCTTTACTTCTAGCCTTCGGTCACCACCATCAAACAACTACCACATCACCACTAATTCTAGTCCTCCCTGCCAGTCCACCACACCACCACCAATTCCAGGTTGGTGGTTGCCGGAACCCGGATCAACCTTGGTGAATGGGGTGGACACCATTTTCTTATGATATGGAGGCAAAGTAAAGACATGAAAATCCACCTTGGTCGGTAGAGGTTTTTTCCTGTCCAAGGCTCACCTTGTTCGATGGAGCTTTATTTGTAACTCTTTATTAAAAGTGTGGTGTGTTATTTATTTATTTATTTGTGTTTTTTTAATTAACAAGGGTGCTTTTAGTCAATTTGTATCAACTTACCTGAAATATCTTAACAGTGTTTATGATTTTTTTTTTTTTTGGAACGGCATCGATCAGGCGACTTTTGGTCTCACGTGTAAACCTATCCTTGCGGGGCTATGTCCAAGGTCGATTACTCGGACCTCCGTGAGAACCAAGACACCCCCCTCTTGAAGCTTTCTTCTGGCAGAAACCCCCTCCTGAGACCACATGGATAAAACTGCATCCCCTTGGAATAGAACTTGGGTCGCATAGTGGTCAAAGCCCTAAGAGCCAAGAAGGTAACCACTAGGACAAGTCCTAGTAACAGTGTTTATGAGTTGAACTAAATTAATAAAAATTAGAAACCACAAAATAGCTTTTGCAATTTTTTAAACTTTTAAACTAAAGTGCAATTTATGACAAACCTTGATTCTTTAGAATATGATTATTTATATTATTTTATTTTCTCGTCATCCGGCCCAAAAGACATTCAATATCATAGAGTACCGGCCCACTTTTGTATTATTCATAAACCACATCATCTGGCACACCAAAAATGGGTTAACAAAGAGAAGCCCAAACTTGGAGATGGTAACCAAAGTTTAGACTCCAAAAATGGTACAATAGTAGGGGATAGGCCACGCCTTTCTTTTTTTTTCTTTTAATAATTAACAAGCTAGATTTAATTACTTTTTTTTTGGAACGGCGTTTGGAACTACTTCCCAAATCTCCAATACCCGAGTGAGCCTTTCTAAGACGGGATTGCAACCGTCCATACTGATTTTGACGCTCCAGGCTTGGCTATATGTTCATGATAAAAACCGGCTTATTAAAAATCTACATTTATAATAAGATATTAGCCGAAGTTGTCTATATGTTCATGATAAAAACCAGCTTATTAAAAATCTACATTTATAATACATGTTCAATTTTACATACTTAAACATTTCACTAAGTCTGCGAGGAGCCACTTAGGTCTAAAACACATACTTGTTGTCAGTCATGCGTTTAGAGTTTCAAGTCAGACCTAAAATTTTGGTTGGGCTACGTAGAGCCGTAGAGGCTTGAGGATGAGATGGCCATGATTGCGGTGGTTGCAAATGATGTCCGTATGAAGACGATAAATAGTAGTGAGGATCCAACCACGGTTATGTCTAGGAGTATCTTGCTATAAATATTGTTTTGGCATTCGGTTAGAGTATTTAAAACATTTGTGAAGCTTAAGAACATGGTTCTCCACTAAAATCAGGAGATCAACGTATCTTAATCCTAATCTTAGTCCTAATCTTATCTTAATCCTAATAAAGCAATAAAAATTTTGCCACATGTCTTAATTTTAGAAGGTCCACATCATCACTGCCATATGTGAAACTCACAATACATTACAAATTTAGTAAATCACCAATTAAGACTAATTGCTAATTTTGTCCAGACTAATTTTTTTTTCCAAAAACAAATGAAAAAATTAATGTAGAATTTACTCAATAATTTGAGTTTTTTTTTTAATTAATCAACAATTTGTCAATTATAATAATTTTTTAATTTATTAAATTATCATTTGTTGTTTTATAAGGATTTTATGTCAATCATAATTATCAAATCTCTCAATCGTTTTCTTCTTTTTTTGTATTTATTCAATATTATGAACCTAAATTCGGTCCGTGTAGTACACGGGTTACTAACGTAGTTGAACTATAATATAATAAGCTTTTAAGGTACTGTTTTTTATGTTATATTATATTTAAAGGTTATTATATAAAAATATAAACTAAGAAAATAAAGTATGTTTTAGCATAATTAATTGTTAAAAAGGTTACGTTTACAAAATAAGAAAAGTTATTTTAAGACAAAATTTTAATCTAAAAGGGTTATTGGATTTTAATAATATGAATTAAGCTCTATTGGCGGATAATAATACGAATTCAGGAATTTCCTTACAATAATACGAATTCGTCACTTAGGTGTAAAAAATGATACACCGTTAGTTTTTCACTAACGGTGTTAATTTTTGCCGACTGGACTGATGACGTGTCATGCCACGTGGCATGTTTAACCAATTTTTTAAAGGGTTATTGGATTTTAATAATATGAATTAAGCTCTATTGGCGGATAATAATACGAATTCAGGAATTTCTCTAAAATAATACGAATTCGTCACTTAGGTGTCAAAAATGATACACCGTTAGTTTTTCACTAACGGTGTTAAGTTTTGCTGACGTGGACTGATGACGTGGCATGTTTAACTAGGTTTTTAAAATGAGGGACTATTTCTGTAATACCTTAAAAAATGTGGGGTTAATATAAAAAAAAGAATAAAAAACCTAAAAATCTAATCATCGTCTTCCTCATCCTTGCCACCAATCTAGAGTCCTCTGGCCACCACCGACAAACAGGTTATGGTGGTGGCCAGAGGACGAGTTTGTTGGAGCCGGAGAATGGGGCGGTGGTGGCGGATTCCGGTGGTCACCAACAAACAGGTTATGGTGGTGCCGACGAACAGGTTATGGTGGTGGCAAGGATGAGGAAGACGATGATTAGATTTTTAGGTTTTTTTTTCTTTTTTATATATTAACCCCACATTTTTTAAGGTATTACAGAAATAGTCCCTCATTTTAAAAACCTAGTTAAACATGCCACGTCATCAGTCCACGTCAGCAAAACTTAACACCGTTAGTGAAAAACTAACGGTGTATCATTTTTGACACCTAAGTGACGAATTCGTATTATTGTAGAGAAAATCCTGAATTCGTATTATTATCCGCCAATAGAGCTTAATTCATATTATTAAAATCCAATAACCCTTTAAAAAATTGGTTAAACATGCCACGTGGCATGACACGTCATCAGTCCAGTCAGCAAAAATTAACACCGTTAGTGAAAAACTAACGGTGTATCATTTTTTACACCTAAGTGACGAATTCGTATTATTGTAAGGAAATTCCTGAATTCGTATTATTATCCGCCAATAGAGCTTAATTCATATTATTAAAATCCAATAACCCAATCTAAAAAGGCAAGAAGGAATTGACTTGATTAGATTTGTTACCAATGTCTAATTAATTGTTAAGATTTAGCTGGTCGAGAAAAAAAAATGATAGAGGGACATTTTAGTTTTGGTCACTTTTGTTAACTTTTTATTAAGTTCTTCATTTTTTTAACGTTCGTAACTTTTATATATGATATTATTATTTTTTAAATCACACCAAAAAATGAGCATTTCTATCTTTAAAACAAGCACAGTGTTTAATATGTAAAATAAAAAAAATTATGTTTTCCAGTTGTTTGTGTTTTCTAGTGTGTCTTTTTGTCTTTTTGTGCGTCATTGTGTATTTCTATTAGTTATTGTGTTTTTCAAAAATTATGAGTTATGAACAACATAACTCTGAAATAAAATCATTGTGTACTTCTTTTATGACAATGATAAAATAATAACAAAACTTTGTTATACATAAAAATCCCGTCTCCTTCAGCAAATCTTGTAGGCCTGGAAATAGCTGTTAAGTTTTTTTTCTTCAGATAAGCACCCAGGTCAATTGGTTCATGTTTAAGACCCCTTTCATGCAGTTAGATTTGTAAGTTAGCGGGCATTTACCTATGTGCATCCTATTCTAAAGAGTGGACTGAAGTTTATTAGGAGAGGATGTTATATGTGTATCTGAGAGAACAATTATTTCTATTGAGTTGCATTCTCTTATCCACTAAGAGATTAATAGGCTATGAAAGCTTCTTCACATCGATGTAGCATTCTCGGTGAAGCAACTACTCTTCTATTATTTGTACAAAATAACATGAAACTAGTTAAAATATAAAACACAAAGATGAATACATATTACTCAATGACTTGAAACATAAGATATAATGATTTGAACAGAAAAAACAATGATCTGAACGTAAGACATAGTGACTAAAATACCCCCTTTAAAAATAATAAAAATATATGTGTCATGCATATAATTCTTCTTAAACTTCTTAGTTGAAAATAGCTCAGTAATATGAGCTAAGAAAAAAATATGTGTGCTAGGATTCTGTTGAGACTACTGAAATCTCACTAAAGGTGTGAGAAAACCCTAGAAATCAGCCAATTTTGTGCTCATGAATTGAGAAAACCCTAGAAATCAGCTTCTTCAAGTGTCGTCGTCAACCATTTTCGTGCTTAGTTGTGAAAAAACCCTAGAAATCGAAAACCCCCAAATTGTGGTATATGCGATGCGACGGTGGTGGTCGTATGAGGTCTTCAGTTGGCGAAGATCTGGTGGTAGCAAGGGTGAACTTGGGTGGTGGTGGTCAATTCGGGTGGTGGTGATGTTCTTGAGTGAAGATAGAGAGAGGGAGATCACAAATACATCTCTGGGTGGGAGATCTGGATCCACTTTGTGCCTGAACATGGTTAAATATGAGCATATCAATTTCATAAATAGGTCCAAGTTTAATGAATGCAAAGTTTCATTTGTCTAGATTGTCGGTATGGATGTACGAGACTACAATAAAAATAGAACATGTATTTAAGAAAATAGTATTTTTATCTTTTAAAAAAATAATAAGCAGTAACTTTAAAGGCGCTAAGAAATGACTGAAATTAAAAATGTCAGACACCAAAGTCAGACTTTTTAAAAAGTTTAGGCTGAAACGGTTAATTGGACCAAATCTCGGGGACAAAAATAAAAATTTACCCTAGTTTTTTTTCTTTTCTCTTTAAGTAATTTTTTTTTGTCTTTTTCTGAAATAGTGAAACAATAGATTCCTCCTTTTTTCTTTTCATTCTTGTTCTTTATCTAATTTAAATGTAGTTATGTAGTTCTTTTATTTTATTTTGAGTAAATTACGGCTTTCGTCCCTGTGGTTTGCACGTTTTACGTCTATGGTCCTTAGACTTCATTTTTTACGGCTTTAGTCCCCAAACTTTATCGACTCGTTACGGTTTTGGTCCCTAGGACTAACAGACGTTAAAGAAATCTGTTAAGTATGTGTGAAAAGACCATAATACCCCCTCTCTAAAAAACAAATATAAATATAAACTAAAAAAAACACAGGGACGAAAAAAGAATGGCTGCGCGGACAACTGCTCCCCTCCGACCAACGCCGGAAACTGCACCCCTCCAACGACCGCTACGCCGGCAACTCCTCCCTCCAACGACCTCTACGCGGTAACTCCTTCCCTCCGACGACCTCTACGCCGGTTACAGATCCGATTTGAAAGTCGACACCCCATTATTCCCAATTTCTGTACCCCCTCTCCGACGAACCCATTCTATCCAATTTCCGTCACCCCCTCTGTTCGACGACCACTCCGACGAAACCCCCTCCCCCCCCCCAACACACGGTGACGATTAAGGAGCGGACCTTTCTTCTTCGATTAAGGCAACGACGGTAGCCTCGAGCTCACCTCAGATCCGTCGCCGACTAGGGAGCAGACCTTTCTTCTGCATATACCATTTCACCGGATCTGTAACCGGCGTAGAGGTGCCGGAGACGATGATTGAGATGCGGTGTCGGAGACGATGACTGAGATGCAATCGGTGCCGGAGACAATGATTGAGTTTGAGAATGTTGCCGGAGACGATGACTCGTGAACCACCCATCTCCACCGTCGCTGCTTAACCATCGCCCGCAACCATTCCACCATCTTTGGCCACATCCACAGTCCATCTCTGACCAACCCCTATATTTCCATTTTTGTGGGTTTAGTTTTTATTTGGAAACCACATTTGATCTAATTTCCGTCACCATCGGTGGTGAATCTGAAAGTGGGAGTAAAGGAGGGGAATCTGGGAAAAAGAAGAAGAAATAGTGGGAGTAAAGGAGGGGGATCTGGGAAGAAGATGAAATAGGGGTAGAATAGTAATTTTATATGTCATTTTTGTTATTCTTATTTTTTATACAGGGGTATTATTGTCATTTCAAAAAAGTTAACTGATTTTTTTAACGTTTGTTAGCCCCAGGGACCAAAACCGCAACGAGTCGATAAAGTTTGGGGACTAAAGCCGTAAAAAATGAAGCCTAAGGACCATAGACGTAAAACGTGCAAATCACAGGGACGAAAGCCGTAATTTACTCTTTTATTTTCGTTTGACTTACAATTATTTATTTTTTTAATCAAAACTCACCAAATTTAGTAGAGGAGTTGATAGTATAATGACTAGTAGAACATGTATCATAACTTTAAGTTACATGCTTAATATTTTTAACGTTTGACTTCTAATTTGAGTTTTTTTTTTTTTTTTTTTTTTTCCGAACAGCAAATTCATTAACAGCCTAGCAAACAGGCACAACAAACCGAACTAGCAAGGAACTAGCCCGGCAAACACCAACACCTTACAACATACACATATTGACCCAATCAATCTCCTTCCTACTCCTATTTTTACACCAAAGTAAGACCCAACTTTTTAAATTACACAACACACTACCCACCAAAGGATTTTTGCCCCGAAAAACCACCTCGTTCCGCTCTCTCCAAAGGCACCAACACGCCGTGTACATCACCGCCTGAACAAGTAATTTTCTCTCCTTTGACACACCACAATTTTCATGAAAAGTCACCACATCCTTTATCTCAAAGGCCCAAAAACACGGGAGCTTCAACCATTCCATGACCCGTTGCCACACAATACAAGCAAAAAAACAACCGGTAAAGAGATGTAATACCGACTCATTCCCCTCCTTGCAAAGGCAGCACCGATCATTGTTGATACTTGTTATGTAATTTTTTTATATCTTTCTTTTTCATTACATTACGTTATAACAATACTGTTTTTTTATACCTGCATTATCCTCATATCAATACGGATTACCAATATAGTTTTATAATAAAACTAAAACTCTCAACATTTGATATTACATTTACTACGCATTTACTCATTTAACTCTCAGTCGTTTGAGAAAAATATCACATTTACTACGCATTTACTCATTTACTGCAAGTCTGCAACCCATTAAAAAACTGGGTCGTGAGAATGATGTTTCAAGCCCAAAGCAAAAGAACAAGTAGATATAGACATTTCCACGTGCCCAAGATGTTCTTAAATCCACTAACGACCGCCCTTTTTTAATTGTTGTAGGGTCCTTCAATTATTTTTTGGGATACAATAAATATATAGGACCGATTATTGTATAAAAGGATTTTATAAGAGCACGATACAAACTCACTAGAATACGTTACGTGGCGTTAAGGAGTCCCCTAAGTTTATTATGTTTGACTAGTTGAGTATTAACTTTTTTTTTAACCATCTATGATATGACCTTATTTCTTTTAATTATTTGGGTCTTTTTTTTTTGTCATGCGGATTTTATGTTAGCTAGAAAGGTATTTTAGTCATTTCACACATGAATAATATAACTTTTCTAAAAAAAAAAATTACTATATGAGTCCCTAACGTTTGTTATGTTTAACGAGTCAAGTACCAACTTTCATTTAACCATCTACGCCGAGACGTTTAACGTTTACTTATTCTAACCAAAATTATCACACTTCATCTCATCTTTTTAAATAAAACCCCACATTCACTAAACTATGATGCACACCATCACTATATTGGAATTCCGTGCATATTTTATAACATATCAAATATATAGCAGCGGAAGAAAAGAACGGATCGACCCGAACCAAAACTTTGGATCTTTTACCAGAGTCCAGATACAAGCAATTAATAGAACACGCACACGTAGGGTTTAGAATTGTACCTCACGTGTTGACGGCCGATCTTCAGCAGAACGGCTAACTGAAGGTAAGACACCTTGAGCAATAGTCCTAATCGCTAGAGTTGGAAAAAACACGAACAAACCGAAACCCTAACCCTAGAAATCGACATCATTTTACTTTTTTTCCCTTCACGCACAACTTCATAACAAGAATCAAAATCTTGCAAAACTTAATCGCATGTTGACTCATTAAAGTTAAACGGTATCAGATCCGGTTAACGGATGGAATCAGTTAGTGATCGAGAAGACGGATTGAATTGCACCGACACTTTGTTTCTGGTTGGCAAACACAAACCCGGTTGATGACAACACGTTACGGTTCACGACGAGCGATGCTCAGCCGGAGAGGTGGCGGTGGCCGAGTTCGGTGGATCATTTAGTGACGCCCCGGATCTAATCAAGCGGTGAAGTGCAACAGCGACGTGGCATCAGATGGCGCAACTCGACGGGTTCAGCGGTTCACAACGGCAATCGGCGGAACCCAACGAACCAAAACGGCAAAAGTCTGATTTAGGTCGGTCATCGATAAAAGGTCGAGATGGTTCGAGAAAATAATGATTCAAATGGTGTTAGAAGATTAAGTTGTGATTGTTAGAGTAATCTTGTAAGAGCATTCATAACCCGTTTTCCATCTTTTCACTCACATCCACAATTAAACAATATTTTTTTATACATTTATTATTATCTTTTTTCTCATTTTCATCCACAAGCAAACCTCAAATTTTAAAGAATCATCAGATTTTTCCTTAAATATAAGGATGAATAATAACTTTTTCTTTCTCTTTCACTTACAACCACTCAAAACTACATCACAAATTTTTTGGACTATACTCACAAATTTTTAATGAATGAACTATGAATGCTCTGATTATTTTTTAGTTAGACTTGATTAGTAGAGTTTTAGTAATTATTTAGGTTTGGTTTGAGATTTAACTTATTTAGTTATCTAAATTATATTATATATATACATTAATAATTGGTTGTCATAGAGTATAAATTCACTATTCATATACCATCTATAGGAACATGACACGTGTCATGTTGCACCACTAATATCATGACACGTGTCATGTTCAACACATAAGTCATTATTCAGTTTTAGACTACTAATTTTATAACACGTGGCCTGACACGCGGCCACGTGTTAGGCCATGTGGTGACACGTAGACACGTGTTAGGCCACGTGTCATATGTAGACTAATGCTTTTACGACACATGGTTATGTGTTAGACCACGTATGGTGACATGCGGCCACGTGTTAGGCCACGTGTCATATGTAGGTTAATGTTTTTGCGACACGTGGTCACATGTTAGGCCAAGTGTTTTGCGACACGTGGTCACATGTTAGTACATGTGATATTTTTTTTCAGACTCAAGCGCAAGTGGTCAACTTTTAGACCACTTTTAGAGTTTTTGACTTTGGTCGCGGCGTTTTGAAAAATGGGTGTTAGGCCACGTGTCATGTACATGTGGTATTTTTTTCAGGCTTAAGCGCAGGTGATCGACTTTGGTCACGATGTTTCGGAAATGGATGGCCCGCCGCGAAGCGCGGGCGGGTCACCATCTTGTTATAATTTACTTGTTGTTTAATGGTTTATTATATATATTTACAAAAATAATTGGTGGTCCAAGACACAATGTCAACTATTTATATGTTGACCAATAAGGGTATGACACGTGTCATGCCTAACCAGTAATAGCATGACACGTGTCATTTCTAACTAATACATTTTTCCACCCAATAAATTAAATGACACGTGTCATGTTGTTTTTTTAAATTTTACGTTTTATAGCACTTAACTTCTTTTATTTTCGTTTTTAGTTTTTTTACTTTCTTTTTTAGTTTTTTTAGTTTCGTTTTTAGTATACTTTTAGAGTTTTCGACTTACGTCATCCTTTATAGTCGTTAAAAGGTGACCCGTCGCAATGCACGGTGGTCAACTTTCAGACCACTTTTAGAGTTTTTGACTTTGCTCACAGCGTTTTGAAAAATGGGTGTTAGGCCGCGTGTCATGTACATGTGGTAATTTTTTCAGACTTAAGCGCAAGTGGTCAACTTTTAAATCACTTTCAGAGTTTTCGACTTTGGCCATGGCGTTTTTTCGTTTTTAGTTTTTTACTTTCGTTTTTAGTATACTTTTAGAGTTTTCGACTTACGTCATCCTTTATAGTCGTTAAAAAGTGACCCGTCGCAATGCACGGTGGTCAACTTTCAGACCACTTTTAGAGTTTTTAACTTTGCTCACAGCGTTTTGAAAAATAGGTGTTAGGCCGCGTGTCATGTACATGTGGTAATTTTTTCAGACTTAAGCGCAAGTGATCAACTTTTAAATCACTTTCAGAGTTTTCGACTTGGACCACGGCGTTTTGGAAAATGGGTGGCCCACCGCAAAGCGCGGGCGGGTCACCATCTTGTTTATTACAAATATGGGTAAAAAGTTAGTGTAATTGTGTAAATTATATCGGTTTTATTAAATATAAGTTTTTTACTTTTCATTCATGTTTATTGCTTGATATACATCAATCTTTTGAGCTTCTTGGATCTAATCACATCAGCTGGAGATCTAACAAACAATATACTATTTCAGAATCGAGTACATAGGTGAAGTATTATGCACTCACTTTGTATTGTGACAACATTAAAGCTATTTGTTTAACAGTTAATTATTTGTTTCATCAATGCACGAAGATATTAAGATTAACTTGTATTTCATACGAGAGACACGGTTATAAGTCAGAGTCTCATCGGTTGCCATGTGCCTACTTGAGTTTAGTTGGTTGGTTTATTGCTTAAACGGGTTTGCTCTAGTGGTCACTAAACGATAAGGGGAGACCTAGGACTTTAAGGTCTGAAGTTCGATCCCTAAGCTTAGATTTTATTATCTGCTGTTCGCGGATATGAGTTTGCCCTGAAATGAGCTCAACTGCTACCGGCTTGAGCTTCCGTAGAGAGCTTCTTTTGGCGAATGGATTCCGTATGTAAGTCAGAATATTTTTTATTGGTCGTTAAAAAAAACTTAAACGATTAGACACTTTCCTATTTGCTACTTTAACAATAAAGCTAATTAACTTATATTAATACAGTATTAATGTCTCTATAAATTTCTAAATTTAACTCGTACCAATGACAAGATGGGAATTAGAATGTCCCCTAATAAAGGTTTTCTTTTTTCCTTTTTGGTCTAAATCTTGTTAGAACGTTTCAATCATGAGTGACAAAATCGAATCTAGTAGTTTGTTGTCTATGATTATGAACAACAAGACAAATGGTTTCAATTAAGACAAAAATATTAAAAAAAATAAAATTGATGGGATAATATGTTTACACAAATCATGTGATAATGAAACAATATAACGGAAAGGAGGAAGATATGTAATGTCTCAAATCTCGATCATCAATTAGAATATGTTTCGACAATCAAAAACTAGTTTCATTATCTATATTTATGTAATGATTACTTTTAGAATATATGTTTTTTTATAAATAGTTTTATACTTTATGAGTATTTGTGAATAGACTTAAGCTTAAACTAAATGATACTCTAGCAGTATCCTACCATTCTTATCCCTACATTTCTACATTTAATACCCTTTGTAATTTTTTTTATAACGGCATGATCAGACGATCATGGTCTCACATGTAAACTTATTTTTGCGGAGCTATGTCTAAGGTCGATTACTCGGAACTCCGTGAGAACTAAGACACCTCCTCCTGAAGCTTTCTCCTGACAGAAACCCCCTCCTGGGACCACATAGGGTAAAAGTGTAAAACTGTCTTCCCTTGAATTAAACCCGGATCACATAATGACTAGAGCCCAAAAAACCAAGGGGGTAACCATTAGCACAAGTCATATTATTTGTCTCCAAACTCACGTAGGAGGATGGCCATCTGTTTTAGCCATTTTAGGATATTGGTTAAAGTCTTAAAACCTTTCTGTTTAAAAAGGCAGCCATGAAGGTTTAGCTTCTAAACAACCACATTCGCACTAGAAATAGAAATTCATAACTCTTTGATTAGAAATTTTCCTTTACTGTCAAGCTATCAATTAAAACGCTTCTCTCTTCATATACAAATTACCATTTATAAAATTATAAATATTTTTTTTGAACGGTGTTTGCGTTTGGAACTACCCCTAACTCTCTAATATCCGAGTGAGCCTTCCTGAGACGGGATTATAACCATTAATACTATATTTGACACTCTAACGCTTGACTCACCCAAACACCATAACATAAAAACCTACACTCTAGCCATCATCTCCATACTATTATGACAAATGTCATTTAATAAATTATAAATATTGAATTGCGTTTTCTGTTCCTTTGGCATGATGGTTATTCATTACTTTATTTGTTTTTATTTTATCTTTTCATATTGTTATTGTACCCTTTAAAAGACAAAAGTTAGGTGCGATCAACCCAAGTTGAATGGATACAATGATTTTTTAATGCTAAACATTATCCTATGAACGGTTACCGAGATCTAAACATGTTCAAATTATTACAAATATCTGAAAACAATAATCATATATTCGTTGGAAAGAATTTTAACATGTTACTTACCCAGTTACCCTCAATCCAAAAGTGAATTTGGATTTACATTAAAACAAAAATAATGCCAAGAAGGTATCTCATAAAGTTTGAGGAAAACAAAACAATAGTTTGTCCATATTTCGTGGAGAACAAGAGTTTATAATTATGGAACCGGAATAACCGATATCCGTTTCAAACATGTTTTATTATCACCCATAAAGCTAGAGCACATAAAAAGGCTGAAAATAGAAATTACACGGTGTCTTGACAAAAACTTGTACACTAACGACTCTATTTCTGCCATAAGTATATACTAGGGGGGTACCCGCGCGTTGCGGCGGCAACAGTTTATAGGGTGTTATTCGTCATTTGTTCGCTTGTTATGGCGGTACGACAATTTACATCGAGGTATTCGTTGTTTTAGCGTGATGCAATCTGGTGTCAACTTATAATGCGGTATGCGGTGTCATGATAATCTATACCGGATTCAAACTCCAAAACCACACTTAAAGAACATGCGAGTTTAGGGGCGACGATAATTTTCAACACTCGTGAGATAGGTTTCTTAATTCCTTCCATCCGTTTGAATTCTTAACATTCCAACGAATGTAAAAATGTTACCAAAATGTCCTTGTCTTCTTAAAAAAGCATCCGCAATATCATACCATTCTTGAAGCAAAGTTAATTCACAACATTATTGAACTCACCAACTCACCAACCCACCAACTCACTAATAGTTAATTTTCAAGTTCACTGAATAATTTATAAATGTAACATAAATCCTCAATTAAATCAGAAAATCAAACCAAAAGAAGAAATGAACCATTCTATAAACAATTAAAAATATTAACAAGATGAAGATGGAGTCGTCTAGAGAGAATATACAACTTTAATAGCAAAAGAAGATAAATTAGTTATTTATTTTAGTTATTTAAATTAGTTATTTATTTAGCAGTCTTAATTTAAAACTTATAGTTATTTATTTAGTAGTCTTAATTTAAAACTTTAAGTATCTATAATTTTACAATATATAACAGGCATAATTCTGGTTGGTACATATTTTTAAAACATGCAAAGAAATCATATAAACAAACTATATTACATGTTTTTTAGTTACTAAAGCAAACAGTGATATGTCTCTATCACAATAGGTTTTGCAGGGATTTTAGGTTACTTTTCAGCAGCTTTTGGAAGCTTTTCAAAAAACAGGCTTTACACGGTTGTTTAGGTAATTTTTTCAGCAGCTTTTGGAGGTAGTAAAAGGCTTTTAAAAAATAAGAAACTCTTAATCAAACAAATCAAAAACAAGAAACTTTATACAATCAAAGAAAAACATGAAACAAACTCTTAATAACCCAAAAACTCTAAACGATCAAATGGCTCAGATCTATAAGTTCATACAAGAACGAAGAAATCAACTTGTCGTTTGGCTGCAAATGTTCATTGCCACGCCATAAACGAAGGAAATCTCCTATGACTGCCACTATTTTTTTCAAGATCATCATGGCCTAAAAACCACCAAACTTATAATCATTAGCATATAACAGTCCACCCTTCAAAGAAAATGTGGAAATCTTTAAAGAAAAAGATAAATGGACCCCAAATGATAATCGGTATACAATATATCAGACATCCTCCCATTATAGATCGCCATATTTCAAACCTAACTGATCATCATAGCCACACAATACCCAAATGAAAGCATACAGAAAATCAAATCCATCGTAGTCTCATACACCTTAAAAACCAGCATATCCAAAAACTCTAAACGATCAAATGGCTCAGATCTATTAGGTCACAGAATCAAGAGGGCTCATATCTAATTTAGATAAGTCATTGCATTGTTCTAGCTATCATCGGAGTTAGGGCTCAGATCTGAGATGGATGCGAAAAGAGAGAATCGCCACGCCAATGCTAAGACCTTCATAGCCGTATACACCTCAAAACAATGGATCATCATCGCCATACAATACAGAGATCTGATTTTGGTGCCAAATAAAGATAGAAGCGGTTATTCGAATAACCATCAGAAATAGGTCATGCCATCAAAAGGAGCTCATATCGGATATTTTTTTTGCCAATAAAGCTATCATCGGAGTTAGAAGGCTCAGACTTAAGATGGCTGCGAAACAAAGAATCACAACGCCAAAACCGTCATAGCCGTAAACACCTCAAAGCAAAAAGATCATCATAGATAACAGTAAAACCAACATCGTCGTATACACATAAAAACCAAACCCCGTGCCAAATCAAAGTAAAAATGAACATAACATAGCCGAAAAGCGAAGACTCAGTCTCAGATCTAAACAGATCTAAAATATAAGTTAGAACAAAGCATAGCATACAAAATAGATAAAGGCTCAAAAGGGTCACAAACCCTAAATTATCACCGCCTCAAAGCCGTAAACACCTCAAAGCAACCGTAGATCGTGAGACCCGTCAGGCATAGATGTTTGAATGACTCGGATCCGACAGCGGCTGCGATTAACGCCTCCCTGTCGCCGGAAACCGATAGCCGTGGTAATCTAAAGCACCAGCGGGTCATAACATCCGGTTGTGATAACGCCGCCGTGAGTAACCATAGAATCGGCGGTCGGACTTTAGAGAGGCAGAGAATCAGCGGCCGGTTGGTTTAGAGAGTTTAGAGAGAGAGAGAGAGAGATAAAGATAAACGTGAGTGAAGGAAGCGACCGGTTGGTTTAGAGAGTTTAGAGAGAGAGAGATATAAATAAAAAGAGGGTGGGTTTGCTCAACAAGCTGTACATATCTGAATTCTCTCAAAAAAGGTGATTACATTGTATGCTTCAAATCCTTGTACATTATGCTTCAAGGGTAGTACCTCTTAAAGATATTGCTTTAGAAAATTGTACACCATGCATAAAAACTTGTACATCTTAATTTTCAACAATCTCTCTCATATATGCTTAATAAGGTATATAGATAGATCACAAAAAACATAGGCCATTCTAGTAGTACTCTAACCAACAAAAGACAGCATACATAACAAACTCCAAATTTAATCTACTAATGAGGTAGAGAAAACACACTTTTGATGATGATCATCTCAAAATGGCAAACTCTTTGAAGTTGAGATAGATGTGAGTGATCTAAAATGGTCGGATGGCACGAAATCTTGCGGTAAATTCGCCCTTTTAGCCATCCTTCTCATGTTGCTATGCAAACTCTGCTGTACCAGATGCTTAACCGCTTTAGACTCGTCACTCATCATCGTGTCACCTTCTGAAACTTTAGAGGGGTCTGTTGATACCACTAATCTGGAATCAGCAGACCCATAAAGGGGCGCCGAAACATTCGCTCCCATGTTGCCTACAAAAGTTTCAGACACTTGTTTACCTTTGTCGATTCTTAAAATCTCTAAAATCCGAGAAGCTCGTTTTTGTGCTAAGGTGCTACCAAGGAGTGTTAGTTCAAGGAGCGTAGATGTAACTCCGGACTCAATCATGACTTGCCGGTCTCTATACGACTTGTGAGCCATCACCATCAATATGTATGCTGCTTTTTCTTGACAGTTAGGCGAATCCGTCCAACTTAAAACATCTACCAGTATCTGAAACGAATCATGAATGCTACTTATCGCCTTTCGTCCCTCAGGTGTAGACACCAAATTGCTCAAAATCAACAAGCTTCTATCACTAACTTCCATATCTCCCAATGTGGTCAACAAAAAGGGAACAAAATCATCGATTTCGATCATTGGCGAAACATTGGAGGGTAAGAGTGACAAGTTATAGAGCGCCCTCAAACAATCTTGAATGACTTGTGAATTCACCTCACCCTCAGCTGAACTCCTGAGGGTTTTGACCAAGAAGGAAACGGCTCCTGATGATCCGATAATCGGTTTGTTTGAGTCAAGTGCGGTTAGCCCAAGAAAATTGGCCACGATTGCTGAGCACACATCTGGATTAGGCGAACCTTCGTTTGGAGATTTAGTTAGATCAAGCATCTTGTGTACTGCTCCTGCTTTAACTATGGCAGCTTTGTTCCTGAAATTTATAAAAGTTTAACAAATGTTAACAAAATCTGTAACATGTATAGAGACAATCGTGTGAAATTGAGTTAAATCCGAAATCAAAACAGAATCATAAATCAATAAATCAATAAATCATTAAGCCCCAATTTCGTTCAAATTGAATCAAATGCTGTATAACTAAATCAAAACCCTAGATTCATAACAGGTAAATTAAACCCCTCATTTCGTTCAAATTGAAAGAGATGGAGGTGCTTACGCGTCGTTGCCGATTCCGAGATTAAGAAGAGCGTAGAGCGCGGCGATTTGAGAATCCAGATCGCCGGAATCAAGCAAGGCGATCAACGGCGGGATTGCTCCGAGCAATGCTAGCGTTGATCTAGCATCTGAATCGTCCTTAGCTAACCTCCTCACCTCCTTCGCGCCAACCAAAACGTCGTCGTTTCCGTCACTCTGCAACCGTTTAACCGCCCGTTTCAATTCCTCCAACACTTCCACCTTCCTCTTCACCTCCTCCTCCTCTTCCTCCAACAACTCCGATATCCTCAACAACTCCGATAACTTCTCCGATTTCTTACTCTTATCCTTATTCACATGAGATCTGGCTTCAATTTTATCCGCCTCTTCCCTCGGTTTCACCGCCACCGGAGAATAAACCGTCTGACGGTGGCGGTAACCGCCTCCTCCACATCTCATCGTGTCGATAATTTTCCGTCGGCACACCGACCATAACTTGAAATTCCCGCCACCGTCGTGCTGGTGGTCAAAAACAACCGATCCGAGATGGTTTTGCTCATATTTCCCCATTGATTCAACAAACTTCAGCCAAAACTCATGTAATCAGTCGTTAATCAGTCGTTAATCAGTCGTTAATCGGTCGTTAATCAGTCGTAGATCACCTACATTGCATCGATGAAACGGCAGATCAAAATCTCACATGAAGAACAACACCTTTGTGTGCGGATCAACAGACTTGATTGATAAGAAAGGTGGAGAAAAGTAGCAGGGGGAGTGAATGCAGGGAGGTGAACTGTTGAAGCTTCTGAAACAAGGGAGTAACTATGGTGATGTGTGTCATGTGGAAATACTAGCTTTAGAGAGAGAATAGTGGAGGTGGGGGCCCACATGCTATTTTGATGTATAGTTACAATTTATATCCTCTTACTTCTTTTTTTCTCATTTTGCACCTAACATAGTTGCACTTTTAGTATATTATTATGTTGAGATAATTAGATCTTCATATTCTTCTTCTCCAACCTATATGTTTGATATGGTATGTTACCCCAATAGGCCAACATCTATCATAAATGCACACATGCTAAAAGAATATTGTTCTCATAAATATAAATATGCTAAAGAGATATCTTTTTATGAGTTTATGTTAATAAAATATACATAATAAGAATTAATTCATTTTGACCAATTAATGTACATTTATATTTTTGATAGTACATGATTGATGGTTCTATATACGGCTTCACTTTTTTATATGGTTTAGTTTTGAGTTTCTAAACTTGACTATCATCCATGCATCAATGTTGTAGAGATAAAGTTATAAAGAAAGAGAATGTTAATTCAGTCGGTTATATGTAAGGCCTTGTTTGTTTTTTGTCTTCATCTCTTAACTTGATCAGGATTTTTTTTTGCTTGGACTAGGTTAGCCATATTTTGGCTGTGGGTCAGACGCTCGGACTCGGTCAACTGTTCGGTCAGACATTAACAAACAACTCTATAGGTTAAACCATGTTTGTTTGACAAATTAGTAATAAATTATGAGTTTAAATCTTATAAGGTACAAAAGTAAGAACGGGAATGATTTAGGTGTTAAAAATATATAAATGTAAGTTAGTGAAAAAAGAACATGCCTTGTTAGCTTTTCCTAGAAGAAAATGGGTATAAAGGGATGCATACAATATCTTTGTATGAGTAGTCACATTAGCACGTACATTTTTTGTCTTCTATATAATAAAAAGCACTATTAACTCCCATGTGATATCAACAATGACACTTCGTCCTTGGCTCCTTGCCTTATATACATTTGAGCGCCATATAGGAGTTATTTTAACGACACATATATAATCATTATTTTTTATTCTCCTTAAAAGGCATGACATCATCTATTCGCAGTTGATTTGCTTCTCTCTTCCTTAATGATTTTAAGGCATTAAGATGGTATCACTTCTAAAATGACTAGCGTTTAAATCTCATCATGAAGAAAATGTTTTATACTCTTAAGTAAAATAGAGGTTATTTGAATTCGTTGTTCGAAAGAAAATACCCATTTTTTGCTCGTTTTCATTTTCCATGTGACGTAAAGTTTTATCCCTAAGCTAAAATAAAACGGAAAAAAATCATCGTCTTTTTATAATTATATTGTTGTATTTCCAAATAATTTTATAAAAACTATTTATTAGTGTCTATCTTGATGCATAATAATAAAAATTCGCCTTTCAGACATCAATTTATGTTTCCAACATATTTAAGGATTTTAGGATAAACTTATATGCACTCTAAACATACTCTTAAGATATAAATCTATAAGACTACGTTAATATTCATCATTGATAAATAAAACCTCAATCACTTGAAAATTAAACATAGTTAGTATACATTTGATCACCTTTAGGCTAGAATTAGTTTAGTTAGTTACAAGTTTGTTAAACCACATAATGCATTAAGAGCTCCATAGTAGGATGGAGTGCAACATTCTCACACTCTAGGGACTACATGGCAAAACTTTATATAAGTTTGACCAAAATGTTTCTTTTCATGTATAAAAAGCATAAATATTATTATATAAAAGGCTAAAGCAATACAAATAATAGATGAAAATTACCAAAACTTATATACAGCCCATAAAGTAATTAGTTACATAGCTAAGATAAATAAGTAATAATCCCGTTTAAGGTATAACGGTGAAATCGTAGCCCCGCAGCAGCCCACAACTGAGGGGTGGTATCCGCACACTTATTGTGTCGTCACATCGTTTACGATGCCTTCATCTACACTCTCCTATATTCTCATCTTTTTCTTAAAGTGTGAAGTTCACTCGTTGCATTTCTTCTTCCTCGACTTTGATTCTCTATTAATTTCAAATGTTGCTAGATAATGGGTATTTAATTTGTTAATATATTGGAACACTAGATTATATACCCGTGAGCTTCACGGGTTGTGTATAAAATTCTACAATACATATTAATCATTTAAGTAAGGCAACCTTTGATCAAATTATAGTTTCAAATCACAAAGCAAATAGATCGGTATAATGTCAGATCGATTGATATTAAAGATTGAAATGTTGTTTCAATTGAGATAATAGACCTAGTTATTAAAAAAAAAGGCATAAATATAGTAATTTTAAACTAAAATTTTGCAAATCACCTACCTCCATTGTGATGAGATTAATTTTGTTATACACATCTAAATGATCTCATAACCATGATTTGATCACCATTCTTTATTAAAATTTGAATCGAGAGTGTCTTGTATCTCTTTGCACCTTCACTTTCGTTAAATAATAACTTAAAAAAAAAAAAGATGGACGGTCCTTGGTTGCAGCGTTCTTGTTATTCATTTTTATTTTTACCAATCTCGTAAAATACCAAATTAAACATTTTAAAAATTATACATGTTCATACAATCTCTTCTGAGAAGTTATCAATAAAAAAGACCTACACAAACAATAAATTATGACAAAGAACATCTAATCGAATAATATTGAATCTTGACGCAATAACCGTTGATGTTCGTCAACAACGTTGATGTATGGTGAAGCGGAAGTTGGTGGTTTCGTGGAAGAGAGACGGAAAAAAGATTCCTATTGTAGAGAAACACGAAAACTTGTAAGTGAGAGAGAGAAAGAGGAGATAAATATTTATGGAACATAAAAGTAATAAACCCTATTATCTATTACATAAACAATTTTACTTAAAACGTATAATACTTTATGAGATTTTAATTTCCATGAACAAAACACTTAACAAAACATGAAGTTTGGTGGTGAATTTGGTAATAACCACAATAAAAAAAATGTTGATTTATGAAAAAAGCTGTACCTCCTGATAAACAAAGTAGAAGATGTCCATTAAGCACCAAACATAAAAACATGATTACCTGAATCAATGTGAGCCATGACAAATTTGTCAGCTCACTCCTATTTCTCTTTGACTCTTTACAACATATTTTGTGCTACTAAACTTTTAATCTAAATCCAAATCAAAAATTTGAGTCTTGGCCCATGCGACCTTTATCTAAATCAAAGTTCAGTTGTTGCTACTAAAATAATCATATGAATATTAATTATAAACCAGAAACTGTGGTTGATCAATAGTCTAATTATATCATCTATTAGCAATTTCTTTTTGCCTTTTCTGTGTTTGGTCTCATAGAGATTACATAAGCAAGCTCTCGATATAACTTCCCTGACTTACAAATCTGATAATTACGTGTTCTGAAACTCCCTACAATGGAATCTAAAACAGAAATGAGTAAAAAACCATGGCTAATCAACCATATATATATATATATATATATATAGCTAGTGATTGATATATTATATATGTTGAAAGCTAAACTTAATTAGGATAGTACCTTGTACAGAGGAGAGCAGAATATGTTGCGTATGACTCTAAGGAAGCAGTAGCGAGTTGAGCGATAGAAGATGTTCAATGGATATATAAGCAGTAACGTTCCCGTGGCTTAATAGTTGAATCTGAGAAATCGATTTACATGACGAAGCTTAAACCCTTGTAAACATAATGAACAAATGATGGAAACCAAGAAACCCATGAAATTAGGGTGAAGAATGGAGGAGGCGAACAACGTATGGAATGAAGATGGAGAAAGAAGGATTTGAAATTCAAATTTTAACTCCTCTGATTACTTATTCAATTGATTTTTCTCAAAATGGATCTTTCTTCTCTGAAATATCAAAAGAAATGAAGAATCTCTATCAAAAAAGGAGATTTCCTCCTTTCTCAAGATCAAAAAGATGATTTCCTTTATTGCTTTTTCAAAATAGGGTGTCTGCAACCTCTGTGTTTCACCTTTGAATTTGAATTAGGGCTCAAAGAGGAGATAAGTAATTGTTTTATTCAAGAATCATTAAAAAAAATAAAAATCTATAAATATTACACGTGGTAGTATATTAAGGGGATAGGCTAGATTTTTGACACCTAAGATTTTTGAAGTTCCTTTATTATATAGGTAGATTTGTTATAGGGTGATGGTTTTATTTTCTAACTAGCTAATTATTTGTTAATCGATTAAAATAAACAATTAGTCATTTTAAGTATTAACAATACATAAATAAACTTTAAATGTAGAACGACTCAAATGCCTGCAGAATCTAACCGGCTTAGTATAGAGACAAAAGTGATTTCACTTTAAACCGAAATAAGCAAAAGGTTAAAACCATACGGATCAAAACCATAATTTACTATATGAGATATTAGTAAAAAACAAACTAAATAAAGTAGGGGGTTGAAATTCTAAAAAAAAAATTGTTTATTATTGAGGGAGTGAGCTATAATATAGTGCAACAACAGTGGGAATGCAATCCAGCTCACAGGAAGATATTAAATAGGATTACCAGATGTGGGCCATATACCCCAAGATGATGTAATCGTACTCGTTATTTTGCCCTAAGAGCCAAGGGGATATGTGGGCCTTTTGCGGTCAGCCCGTACGAGGTGTCTGAGCAGTTTTCGGTTTGTTGGTCGTTCAAGAAAAACTAAGAGTGCCTCCAACTCGAGAGGTGCGGAAGAGAAACAGTCTACGTGGTCAGTCTACCGATCACGTGGTCATCTGTTTTTCGAACGAGGCAATGAAGGAATGAGAAGCTGTTTGTCCATGTGGGCGTATTAGGGGTGGATATAACGAAGTATGACTAGTGAACTCTTTGTACACTTGATGAGTATTTTATAAAACATGTACAAAGCTTTTGATAGTTTAAAGCTTAAATTGGGGCATCATTAACTACTATTTTATACAGTGATGTGTCAAAATGTATGTGACCATTATAAAAGTATAAATTAATTAAAATTTTTTTTTTCTAGTTAACATAGTTTTTGAACGACAAATAATATACTATTACTACATACTTCAAATCAGAGTTGAACCTAGCACCTCGAAGAAGTCGTTAATATTTTTTCTGTGTTAAAAATTAAATCATGTTTATGTGGGCTACAACAAGAGTTAGACATGTAATAACCTATCCCATTATGACAACAACAGTACTTTTATTTTTATTTATATTTTTACAACTTGTTGATGGTGTTAAGATACCAATTAAAGTTAAAAGAACTTGTGTCTTAATCAGGACAAATATAGTATCGAATCATGAAGAGTTTATGATCGGTGATGATGTGCAATTGATTATTGACCTAAATTAACTATGAAAGTAAAATTGAATTGTTGGTTTGGTTTTTTAGATTGAAAAACAACTTTAAAAGTAAGTTGCATAAAGACATAAACTTGAACTTAGAAATTGGTTTTTGAAAACTTATGAGGAGAGATGCTCACCTCCAAGACTTAAGTTAGCAACGAATAGTGAAAATTTGCTATGATTGTTGTAAAACTTTTACATATAAGTTGATTATGACTTCAGCATAAAATACTCACACAAGACCAAGCAATTTGGCGATGGTACTTAACGATAGGGGTGTTTACGGTTCGGTTTCAAACCGCGAAACCGGTCACCGTTTCGGTTTCGTGGTTGGTTTTTTATCTTAACGAACGGTCGGTTGGTTTCAAAATTTTTAAACCGTAGTAAACGGTTTGGTTTACAGTTTATATAAAAAACCGTTCGTAAAAAACCGGACCGGACCATGTACATATAATATGGATCATAGCATGTCTATCTTCGGCCCGCTCTTCTGTTCTTGTCAATGGTTCTCAATCTAGAGAGTTTGAGGTAGAAGAGGGGTAAGGCAGGGATATCTCTTATCTCCGTTCCTCTTCATACTTGCTATCCCTTAGCTCTGTTCCTCTTCATACTTTCTATGGACGCATTACACCTAGCCCGGGATCAAGCAACTTCATCGGAGACTGGTCTTGTTCAAATGTAGCAACAATTGTCGTGATCTTTCTTGGAGACTGGTCTTGTTCAAACTCTCTAGATAACACGACAAAATTATCCCATCTCTTCTACGCCGATGACATGATCTTTCTTGGAGACTGGCCTTGTTCAAATGTAGCAACAATTGCCTAGATACTTAGATGTTTTCATCTTGCCTCCGGCCTCCAAGTAAGTTTTGAGAAATGTAGACTTTTTGGCATAAATGTTGATGATGTGCAGATTGGTCAAATGACAACAATACTTAAATGCAAACTTGGGTCTTCCCATTTAAATATCTCGGAGTTCCTATGCAAACATTAAGCTTAGAAAAAATTGGTTATCAATTATAGAAAAGTTTGAGTCTAGATTATCCTTATGGAAAGCAAATCACTTGTCTTTCGGCGGGAATGTCATTTTACTCAATGCGGTGCTTGGAAGTTTACCGCTTTACTACATGTCATCCTTTAAAGCTCCAGAGACTGTCTTGAATGCGTCCATACTCGGTTATTTTGGGGTCGAACTGTTATCTTGCAATATTGACATTTGGGCAATGGGACCGAATTTCACATTCTCAACCAGAGAAGTTAGATCCAATTATGAAACCTCACACTCCACTGATTTTCCATACAAGCATACCCGGCTACATTGGATACCTAAAAAAGTAAATCTTTTCACTTGGCGAGCTGTTTGTAACACCCGTGTCCGACGCACTTACAAAACCCGAACCAAATCTGAACTTGTCGCGCAAATCGAGTTGTGATTTAACAATCATCGAAAGAATTTGCCTAAAATATACAATTAAATTATGTTCGGGATATTCCATAATGATTTTTGAAAACAAAATAATACATTTGCAAAGTTTTAGGTTAAACGATTCGATTAAAACAAATATAAAGCGATTTTCGGTATTCGATTTATCGTTTACCGGGAATCTCGGGGTTTTTATCTCAAAATATATACTTTGGAATATCCTACAATCATTTTATAACATTAAAAACTAATTGGTTAAATTATAGATCAATTTTGTAATTTTAAAACGTAAATAAATGAATTTACGGTTTTCCATTCAAATCCGGTATTAACCGGGAGTCACATAAAATTCAAAAATCATATTTTTATCTTTCATAATGTTCTATAAGGTTAATATAAGTTGCTCGTAAAATTTTAGAGCTTAACAAGTTAAAACGAGCTAAAGCGGTTATTTTTTTTTAACTAAAGTATCCTGCCCCCCCCCCCCCCCCCTCGCGTACCGCGAGGGGTATAAGCATGAAATGTCGTGGTATGCGACTGCTGTCTACGGACAGATTCAAGAACAGGTTCCGTTTTAGCCACGTTTTGATTCTTGTTCTTCACGATTGACCCAATTACGTGTTGATTTCGGCCGAATTATCACCATAGTACATGTATATACATCAAGGCGCATCTAAACACTATAAATAAAAGCTCAAATCATCATTCATCATCACCAATTTCTCAAATTATCTCCCAAAAACCCTAAAAACGACCCAAAACCTTCATTCGATCAATTTCGAGCTGACTTTGAAGCTGATTTTCTGCAGTTCTCCGTTACTAGATATGCTTAACAATAAATTCTTCCAGTTTTTGATGACATTGTGTCTAAATATGATTTCTAAAAATGTATAAAAATTAGGGTTCTTGAGCTTGTTTTGCTAAAATCGGGTGATCGGGTTGGAATTAGGGTATGGATTTTTGTAGGTAATCCTAAAATAATGTGTTTTAAAAAACCCTAAGTTAATTTCAAGTTTTGGGAAGGTTTGGTATTTAATCTAAAAATCGGTTAAAATTTGGGTTTTTGTAACGTTGTTGTGCCCAAATTGAGTAAATGGTGTTTAATTAAGGTTTGATATTTTGAGAAATATTATAATATATTATAGTACACCCTAAGTTTATAGAATTTTATTAAATGTTTTGATATTTATTTAATAAATACGTCAAAATTAGGGTTTGGAATATGATTATTTAATATTTAACAAACCAGGAGGTATTGGGACCTGATTATTGATATTAAAACATATTCATATATATTATAAATATTTATCGGTCCAAAGTTGATAAAATAAAATATTATCATTGATTTCCCGATAAAGGGTAAAATGGTCTTTTTAAATCAAATAAGACCAAACTCTTCTTAAGTTCATCGTGTCATTAGAACTATGTCTATAATCATTATGATTCCCCATATTCATTTAGCATGTTCGTTTCATTAGAATAATCTCCATCTCTCGCGATTGGTTCTATCTCTCGTATCCGATCTACTTATTAGGTGAGTATTCACTAAATCCCCTCTCTTTTAAAATGAGATATGACTCAATATTCAATTTGTATTATCATTTATAATGGTGATTTATTCGAATGATAATCCGACTTGTGAGAAATCATAGCTCCATATCTTTAACCTTTTTGGGGTGTAACATGTATCTCTGTTCAAAATCATTTCTCTAAACGTTATGCGATTATATGTTGATTGAATGATTTATATGTGTAATTGTTAATGGAAATCTCTATATGTTAGTCTGCCAGTCCCTCTCTCTATGAGAAAGTTATGCTAGTCTGCCAGTCCCCCTCTATAAGAGGAAATTATGATTCGATGTCTCAAGTAATTGATGGTTTGTTATATTTACTTCCGATTCACTGCATATCTGAATGTATCTCTTATCACATATATCGCATGTGTTAAAAATATATTTTATAAACTTGTGTTTACTCGCCAACAGAAAATTATATGAAAAGAAACGGGTTTTAATCCATACGACCCACTTAATATTGCACTTACTGGTCCTATTTACAAACCAAAGATAAGAGTATTGAACAATAGGATCAAAAATGTCTCTGCTCCTAATCTACACCTTTTGCATCAAGTAGTGAAACAAATAGCCTCGACCAACACCTTTTTCTTGGAAGGTAACCTCGAATCATCTAACAAAGACATCATCGTGTTCGGGGAACAAGGCAAAATACAATCTACCTCCAACCAATCTGTGATCAAATCCCATGTCTTCTTGGCAATAATACATGAACCAAAAATATGAGAAGAAATTCCCGCCTAAACCTCACAAAATGGATACTGAATGTGAGGGATATCCAAACCTTTAAGACTCAGATTAAAATGAGTAAGGATTTTGTCTAGGAGAATTCTCCAGGCAAGAATATTAACCTTTTTTGGGACAAATCTATTCCATCTAGTAGAACGCAGACGAACCGGAAGAAGAGCGGGCACTTGGTTCGTGAAATGTAATGGAATTTTTTTTTAACGGCTAATTTTTATCTCTACCCCAATTTTCACTATGCCAAGGTTTGAACCTTGGTCTTTCACCAAAGAGGCTTCGCCCCTTACCACTAGGCTACAACCTAAGTGGCTTAAGGCTAAGTGTAGTGGATAAGGCCCGAAATGGGGCGTTATCCGCCATGTGGACGATGACTGGACAAGGGGCTTTATGGTGTAGTGGATAAAGCCCCCATTCTCCCCCCTTTCCGGCGTCATCTCCCTCACGCCCCTCTCATTTTTTTGGCTCATAACGTCCATAACGCCCCTGCGTAGTGGGGCGGGGCGTTATCAGGGGCGTTATGGGCTCTTTTTTTGCCCCATAACGCCCCATTACGGGTAGCCTAAATGTAATGAAATTGAAATTGTAAAGTTTTCCTTTGAAAATTGGGCTTAGTTGGGTTATAAACAAATTTAAATTGGAATGATTCCTCTAATCAATAGAATTTGAGGGCGTGTATCTTTCCTTCATTAAAACGAATGATTTGTATGGAATTTTGAAATAATACTAAATTCCATTGAATAAAGGATTTCATTGCATTTCAAATTCCTTCGTTACCCAAATAAGCACAACTTTAAAAGAAAAACTTTACAATTCTAATTCTTTTACATTCCACGAACCAAATACCGCTTAAGTGGTTAAGACAAGTGTCTTATAAGTTAAGAGTGCAATTAGATTGATACTTGAATTAGCCGTTTTAAAAGTAATTAAATAGAAACACTATGAGAATGCTAACTTCTTAATAAGTTTTTATGCCTAATAAGCTAAACAACTTTTACCTCTAAAGTAGTAATTTTATGTATCTTTGTATTCTTATGTGTGTCGGTGTGAGTAAAATATTATTAATTATATTAATTTATATATTTTCTATAACTACTTGAGGGTCTACGTTTCAAAAAGAAGTATTGGACGACAGTACCAATATTATATTCAACGCAAGAGAAATTTATGAACCGGCACAAACACAATGCTAATTACCATCAACATGTCCCTCACCTAAACAAACAAGAAACTAGTTGATAAAAACCACTCAAATGGATAAAATTTGTTAGGTGAGGGACATGTAAATAGTAATTGGTCTACATCCTAATTAAGAGATTATTGGTTCAAATCACACGAGTTAAAATCATCAATTTATCCTAAAATTCTAGGTGTTGTTAAAAAAAATATGTAAAACTATTACAAATATTTTTGGTATAAAAATAAAGCACTTACACTAATTCAAAGATTTTACTTTTGATCTAGACTTGACCAATAAGTATGTAGTTGTCTTCGTATCTTCAAGAACCCGAGTCGCCGAGACATGTTTCTTGGAAACAACTTTATTTCTAGACTTTCAAATACTTCAACATACGTTTACAATTACCTTCTGTATTAGTTTGGTAAAGTTTTTAAGTTAAATAATATTAAATTTTTTAGACAAGAACTTTTATGCATAAAACTAAAACCAACCATATCAATTGTTGTCCTTTGTCATAAATATTTTAAAAGAGGGGACATTTTATGTTTGGTATACCCAACGAGTTGGGTAGAATTTTGTTTTTCTACAAGTTGCAGCCAATCGACCTAACAATTATTCAACCTTCTAGTACATACTATACTATTGTTGTAGGGTATGTGAATATTAAGGCTATTTGTTATGCGGTTTGAAAGTAATACATGTTTCGAATATTGTCCTTTGTGTGTAATAGGGGATGTGTGTGTGAAAACGTGAAGAGAAAAAAATACTATTTTTTCTTCTTTTAAACACACAATTAAGTTATGTGTAGTTATAAAGTCTCATGTATTAACATTATATGACACGTGACAGTCTAAATGTCCAGTCAGCATGGGACTTTATGACCGTAAAGTGTGTAGTCATAAAGCTTCTTACAAATCCTCTAATTATTACCCAAAAATTAAGGGACAATCATAATTTAAAAAATAAATGAGGACCAATCAGAAATTAAGAGAGAGTTTGAGGGGAGACGCTATATATAGATTTCACGCCTCATCCAGATTTTAGCTTCATAGCGCTATCATGTATTGGTGTTCAGACGCTATAGAGGCGCTATTAGCATCCTATAACACCCAATATATATAGCCTTAACCATCATGTTTCTTTTCTATATTAAACTTTAAATTTACAAAAATATAATTACATACTTTTTATGATGATTCAGTGAATACATATGTAAAATAATGTAAGTGCATGGCAATATATATATTTTTTTTTACTTTTAACCATTATGAAAGATGAAAATATATTTTCTCTTACAAAGATGATACAAAGTCTTCACATAAGATCACATATCAACAAATCATTTTTTTTTTCGACGTGCTGTTAAAAAATATTTTTAAGATGTGTTTGATTAAGAAAATAATAGAATATTCAAAAGTTGTTTTATAATAATAAATAAATATGAAAAATGGGATATTTATCTAGAAAAGTCAAAGGACCATTGTTCAAGTACCAATCAATGTGGTTTGACGAACGTCTATGTGACAAAATGCAGAAGACCAAAATGTCATCGTTACCGCGAACGGAGGAAACATGCATCGTGTTTTATTAGTGGGTGACTTGAATATTATTAAAAAAATTTCTAAGGGACAAACTATCTCATTTCTATTCCTAAATTACACATATATTTATATTAATTTGTTATTTTTCAAATTGGGCTTCTAGAGGCAAAGCTTTTCAACTAGACTACAAACCTCAATGATAAATATTATTAAAATTATTTTATATGTTATCGTTCGGTGAGAAGTTTTCTTTTATTTTATTTATTTAATAAATGAACGAAAATAAATATATTTTTTATTTATTTAATTAAATGAACTGACATGAGCAAATGTCTTGTTTGTTCATTTATGTTTATGAACGTTTTTTTTATGTTCGTTTATTTATCTCCGTGTATGTTTGTTTGTTTATGTTCGTCTATGTGTATTTATTTATGTTTGATTATGATCGTCTACATTCATTTAATTTAATTAATATAACAATATAAATAATTGTTAATATATAAAATATATACTTAATTTGGGTTATTATTCTATTAACCATTTAACCCTCACATCAGGGTTTCTTTCACAAGTTCAGCTGCCACACAAACACACAGCCACACTCACGTCTAACACATCACTTGCTCCTGAGACTTTGATTGTTCCTGCTGACTTCGATTGTTTCTACGATTTCTATTGCTTCTATTGCTTCTGCAATTCACTCCACAAAGATGACTTCGATTGTCTAAGATTTCATCCTACTCACCTTTGATTGCTACTGTTAACATGTTTGAATCTTTGATTTTGGTCATTGGTTTGGTATACACGTGTTCAATTGCTCCAGACCTTCGAATGTAAACGTCTTTCCTCCAGACCTTCGATTGCTCTAGTGATTCACTCCATGGGTACGACTTCGATTGTCTGAGATTTCATCCACCTCACCTTCGATTGCTCCTGTTAACATGTTTGAATCTTTGATTTTGGTCATTGTGTTTATTATACGCTTGTTCGATTGGTATCACCACTACTATGGATTACATAAAAAGAAAGACCGGGTAGTTTGTTTATTCTTTCACCTTGTGCATCTCTTTTTTGTTTGTGCATCTCTTGTTTGTTACCATTGATATATTACTAATATATATTTTCAATGTTATTATAGGAAAATAACGATATTACATGCATTTAGCTTAAATGAAAAATATGAATCGGGTGAAGTATTGAGTTATTATTTTTTCTACTACATATAATATGTACATCTGAACCACTAACTTAAACTTAAGTATTTTGTTTATTTTTTTTATAGGTTTAGATGATGCATTTCTCGATGAAATGTGAAGGCAAAATGGATGATTTTTGGATGAGTCTTGATGAATTTTGAAATGAATTATGAACATTTGAACCTTTCATTATGTTTTTCTTAACTCTTGATATTATTGAGAACAACATGTGTTTGTTTAAATTTATATTTATTTATGTTTAAGAACCATTCGTGTAGCTTTTAACGAACGAAAACACAAACGTGCTGGTTAAAATATAGGAAAATTGGATTTTAATAATACAGGTTTTACCTAATTGGCGGATAATAATACGAGTTTTGAAATTTCCTCACAATAATACCAATTTTATAGGTGTTGGATTCTAATGATACACCGTTAGTTTTTTACTAATGGTGTTAGTAGTTTGCTGACGTGGCATGCTATGTGTTTTTTTTAACAATAATTATAATAGAGGGACTGATTTTGTAATAACTATAAACTTTATTTTTAATTTTCTATAAAGATAAAAAAAAAAAAAAAAGATAGAAAAGAGGAAGCTAGGGTTCCGGCCACCTCTGCCTCCGTTCACCGGCAACATCCGGTGACCTCCGGCAACCTCGTTTTTTCGGCAGCAGCTAAGGTTCTTAGCTTCCTCCATTTCCTGGTGTCAAATCCGTGACCCACAAGAGCGACGCCGCTACTACTGTCGCCCAGGGGAGGAGACGAGAACGAGCTCACTGCTCAGTGCTCATGAGCAGCCGACGAGGGGAGGTTGGACTTCGGAGGTTCGCTTGAGCGCCATGCGACAGAGAGATGGCGGATGGGTGGTGTCGGTGAAAAGGTGAGGGACAGAAGGATGCGGCGGAGAGATGGATCTGGTGCGTCACTGTTTAACTCACCGGAACCCTAATCGGGTTTCTTGAAGTCGCCGCCGCTGAGAAACGGGGTTGAGCTCGACATAAGGGAAGAAAGAAGGAGGAGAGCATGTAAGTCGACAGGAGACCCTTCGCAGGAGGGTGCTGGAGTCGCCGAAGACGGCGTTGGAGCTCGCCGGAGACGGCGCCGGAGCTCGCCGGTGCTCCTAAAGTCTCCGGCTCAAGCATTGGTGTTTGAGGTTGGAAGGGATGAACGCTTTTGAGGTTTTTTTGGTTTTATTTTTAACCCAAATTTTTAAAGAAATTACAAACTAGTCCCTGTTGTTTAATAACTTAATTAAAAAGGCTAGATAGCATGTCACGTCAGCAAACTACTAACACCGTTAGTAAAAAACTAACGGTGTATCATTAGAATCCAACACCTATAAAATTGGTATTATTGTGAGGAAATTTCGAAACTCGTATTATTATCTGCCAATTAGGTAAAACTTGTATTATTAAAATTCAATTTTCCTAAAATATATAAGGTTTGGTTTTGACGACTTATTCATTAGTATTAACTCATAAATTTTTTATTACGACGAAACGCTTTTGAAAATAGGCACGACATTACGTCAAATCAACCGTTATAATCGAAAGAAGAAGCTTATGAGTATGAAATGTGTTGTGACACGTTAAACTGTGAAAAATTAACGCTCCTAGAAGGTTAATAAATAAAATCAAAACATTTACGTGCTAAGGTGAGTGCCTTAAATCAAAGAAAAAGTTGACATTGATTACGGCTATAACAACGTGGATACATTTTATTTGCTATATCTTAATTTAAAGCCAAAGTTTGAACGGAAACAACCTCTATTTTTCATCAGATTAAACTTTATTAATAGTTTGTAAGTGAAATTATATTAAGTATTATGTGTTTAACTAGATTTGTTGTGTATTGTGTAATTCTCTATAGAGTGATACTCTTTCGTACGTCTTAGTAAACTAGAATCCTTTAGATCTCATTCATTACACCCCTAATATGATAGTTTAGTATATTATTATTTTATTCTTTATTTTATATTCATAACTTCGTTGTCTTGGTTATGAAACAAAACCCCACCAAAATATATTTATTTCCCATGCTATGATGGCACACTATAGTGGAAGCATTTATTTATAAGTATTTTAAATATAGAAATATAGAAATATAGAGCTGAGGGTCTTGTTGTAACCAGTCTCTCTATCCTTGTCCTATAGAGTAAATGTAAAGTTTATCTATTTTTTAAACGGTGATTTCATTAATGCAGCCCAACCTTTAGCAAGACGCTAGAGCAGCCCAACCTCTAGCAAGACGCTAGAGGCGGCAAAGAAAACCAAGGATTACATTTGGATATTAAACGCACATCAATCGTTCCAACTAATAGTACAGTTTTTAATCCTATTAGTGACCCACAAAAAACTTGAACTCTTAACATCAAGGAGAAGGTGCTGAATGGAGGCCTTCTTTTTGTTAAAAACCGCCTTATTTCGTGCTCTCCAAATGATCCAAAACGCCGTATGAATAATGGCTTGAACAATCATTGCTTTTGTAGTCCCATAATTCTCGAAAGAAGCAAACTGGGCAAGGTCTTTCTTCGAAAAGCAGATTATTTGAGAGGTCTTGCACCACTTGGAAATCTCGGACCAAATATAAAGCGCAATCCTGCATCCAGAAAAAAGGTGATCAGCGGATTCCTCCGCCTCCGAGCAAAGCAGACATATGGTAGAGACCACGAGAATAATCAATCATATTAGTGGGTTTATACTGGGTTGATTGTTGTTGTTGTTAAATATAGAAATATAATACAAGGAATTCTTTAAATACTCAATTTTAAAAGTAAATATTTTATTTTTCTTGAATGGTAAACACACCTACCTAATTCTACTTATAAATCTACATATATTATAGTCCAATATTAAGAGCCAAAGAGATTTTAAAGTAGGATTGTGTTCAAAACCTGACAAGGAGTAAATTATGATGAAATAGTTAAGAGGTAATGTAAATTTGTAATTCAAAATCTAACTTTATTGTTCATCATGATACTTAAACTCTAAACCCCATAAGAATAGACACTACTACTAAACACAAGCTAGCGGATACAACTGGACTAAATTTTTTTCGTATAGTGTCATTGTACTATTATTGTTTTTTTATTTAAATTTAACAAGTAAACCATCAAACTTTTATAGAGATCCTTTTTATTTGTTTATTTAAGATTATAAGTAATATGTATACAATAGTATTTTATCCACTAAAAACACAACATGTGTGTTAAGATTTCGAGATTACAACCCTGCCGTTGAGATTATGTCATCTTCTTCCCGATGTCTCTAAAATTCTTTCGTTTTCTTGGAAAGATTCAAATGACATAGCCATATATAGTCCATATATACTTACATCTTTGTTTTCAAAGGCGGGGTCGGGTCGTGATCTCGATATAGACAGGTGTGTCGTAAAAAAGTTTATTTTTAAGTGGTTGATGCATGGTTATAGTGTTATTAATAGTAAACAATACGTTTACTAACATCTATATAATTTGGGTACAAGTTATCGCAGTATATTTGTGTCTTCGTGTGCTTTATCTTTGGTTGTCATGTATATTTGTTCTCTTTCGTGGTTTATATCGTCACTTTTACTCGCTTCGCACTGCTTCTTCTTTCCGGTATGCTTTTCATTTTCGATTTTGGTTGCATGATCTTTTGTTTGTATTCGTCTTTTTTTTCTTGTTGGATTTCAAGTGCCGTGGTCGTTTTGTGATTGAGTTTTGTTTCAACTTTTTTTTGTTGATTTTGCAAGTTTAAAATTGTAATATTTTTATTTTAGAGTGTTTTTGTGGGTTTTTGGTGATCGCCTGGTCTCATGTGTTTAAGCTACGTTTTAATTTTTAGTTTTGGTCTGTGATTCGCTTGTTGTGGTAAAGAAGTAGGGTTAGCTGAAATGGGCTTAGGAATGGAATGGTCGAGGGAATGAAATGGATCATTGCTTCGGATTGTTTGGTGGTTAGTAAAAGCGAAAATAATCGTATATAATTTACTAATATTTCCATTTAAAATTAATATATTTGTTTTATATTTATATTTTTCAATGTTTTAATTTTTAAATTTTTATTAAATAAAATTTATTTTTTATTTTATTTGTTTTTTATTATTTATTTTCTAATTTAGTTTTATCTTTATTTTTTTGCTTTTCTTTTTATTTATTGTTTTTATTTTGTATTTATTTTATTATTGTTTTTCGTTTTTTATATTTTTGATATTTTTATTTTTTTGTTTTTGATTTTTTATTTTTTATTTTTCCTTTTTTTACTTTTTATTTTTTCTATAAAATTTTAAAAAGAAATCTAATTGGAAAAAAAAACTTTCATTCCATTCCTTGAAGTAATCGATAAAAAACACACCTCCCCCAAGGAATGAAAATATTTAAAAATGGAAGGAATAGCATTCCTCATGTAATAGTCTATTCCATTCCAATTTGTTACCAAACATGTCATTTTTCATTCCTATGTAATGACTCATTCCATTCCACACTCCATTCCTGCATACCAAACGCTACCTTAGTTTGTACGACTGCAAATTAACTTAACTAATATTCTTTGTTCAGGTGATAGTTTTGAAAGTCCCGGCATGTTAAATGATGTCACATGCGGTATGTTTATTTAGAACGACAATTACACACCACTTATATAATTCTACTTCTAAATATACATCTTTTCGACTTTAAATCGATCTCAACCTTAAGGGAAAGATATCATTATATACATCCTGAGAACTATATGTTATATGGTGTCACATATGGTATGTTTTGGGAGTGGTGAAAAGATGAGTATACCGTTTCACTACACAATTTCTTAGACATCTTTCATTTATAAAGACAAACCTAAGCCATGTAAATACATAATCAAACAATTAAAACGTTGTTAAAATTGAGACTTTAGAGGATGTTGATAATTAGAGACTTTAGGATGCCTTAAAATGATAGAGATCGATAGAGGTTTATTATTGATGTTCTTGAGACAAATCTTAAAGTTCGATAAAATGATCAGAATAATTAATAGATTTCTCTGTAACCTTTTAACTAATAGGTATATAAAATCTGTTCAAGTTTTACTTTATAATATATCCATCACTCTGTGTCGTTTTGATTTTCACGATGAGTGCTATAATATTAATTATTAAATTCACGACAATTGGTTATGATTATCCCCCACCAAGTTGAAAGTTATACATCTTTTATTATAATATAGACGATGTGTTAAATCATTTAAAATCGTATTTATAAATACATAAAATGTTTTTATTCCTTTTTTCTCTATTCTTAGAGGTGGATGGCGATGCTCTCGCATGCCATATTTATATTTTACGTATATAATAAGAGCGTCGTGCATTAGGTTTGCTCTTATTATAATGAAACTACTAAAAGAAAGTTGTCATAATAAATCATATCAAACATGATCAGATTAAGGCATACTTTGAAACTTGGAATACGATTTTAACAATTAAAGCAATATAATGTGGAATTGTCAAGAATCCATAGATTGAACACAGGGAGAATACCCAAACCAAATTTATTTACCCAAACAAGAATACTCAAAAATGCAAACAAATACAGAAGAAGAATCTCACAAACTCACAAGTGTTCATCAGAGGTGAATAACAACAAGACGGGTTTTCCGGTTCAACCGGGTAAAAACCCGGACCCGGAATCGGAACCGGGTTTGGTTTTTTTTTTTAATTATTTTTTTTTATTTTAAATTAATCTAAAGAAAAGACAGGAAATGCGTTACAAAAAAGTAGTGTTACGTTTACGGTTCACGTTCCACTGGAAACAAAAAAGGCGCTACAAAAAACCCCATAATCCACGAACTTGGGGGGACGATCGACGAACTTGGGGTACAATCGACGAACTTGGATGAGATTCTCGAAGTGATCGGCTAGAAATCGAAGTTATTAACCAGGGTACAATCGACAAACTTGGGGTATTGTAATTAGTATTGATGTTATTTTGGATGATTCTAATTTGTTTTAGACTTTATTGAAGTTTCTTTTGATATTTTTTGTGGTTGAAAGTTTATAAAATGTATATTGTAAATTTACAGGTGTGAGTTCATCTTTAACTCGAGGTCTCGAGTGTCGGGGGACAACCCGGTCTCTATGGACTGCAAATCACACACTCACAACGCTATCACGCACACACTCGAAGTCACAAGAGAAAATACAGAAACGGAGACACACGATATATAGTGGTTCGGTCTAAACTGACCTACGTCCACTGTTCAACTAGTAATATATTGCTCTGTGCTAAAAAGAAACTGTTACAAGACATTCATATATATATAGAGAATACTAGGGTAACAATGGGCTTGGGCCCAGGCCCATTAACCGGGCCATTGACAATAATCCACCATACCCAACATCGAGTACAAAATGGGTTAAAATATGCGGTTTCCATTAATACTTTGATACATGCATGTCTTATGCATTTTCCATCTTCCGTCTGATTTTACCAAAATGTTTTGATCTTCTTGAATAGTATCTGCACTCATGTTTATCTGAGTATGGTATGTTTACTCCATTAATTTACATGATCAACTCAAAACACAGGAATGACATACTAAAATCGTTAAGCAAACCTAGATGAATTTATTTTCAGTTGCAGATGCAATTTGCTACAGCCATTAACAACTTTATCCAAACATTAAAAAAAAAAAAAAAAAAACAACAACAACGTTATGGTTGTTGGTTACATATTTATTCGAGATTCGTAAATAAGACATACAGAGCGGTGAAATTATTAGAGTTCGAAGTAGAAAGACATAGGTTCACCACCGAGTACCAAACGCGTAACTCCATTCTGGTCTCCAGCGGTTCCAATATCCCCGCACATGACCTTACAGTACTTGCACACACTCGGGCAGTAAACGAACTTATAACCGTCCTCAGCCTTCTCAATCTTAAACCAGCTATCCAAAGTTTCCGGTCCCGGGTTTCCTTCAACGCCTCCCACCATCACAGCATACTTTTTCATACCTTTATCATATTTCACCCTCCATACGTTTGACTCGCCACACATGGTGGACCCCGAGAACTTTATGTTAACGTCACTGGAAAGACGGATGACTCCTTTCTTGGGGTCCACCGGAGTCATTGTAAAACCGCGGCTATGTTCGTCGGTTTGGAATTCTATGACGCCAGCAGGACAGGAATTATTGTGGCCCACGGTTGCCGGTGCGATGCTACCACCGAAACCGTCTATAGACGTCGGGAAAGCCCCGTATACGACCCCCGTGCGGATTTTTTTCCTAGAGATGTCAAGCACTGATTTGGCCTCATCGAAGAGGCACAAAATGCATGCAAGTGAGAATAAAATGACGTTTGTTTTCATTTTTCAAGTATTGATGGATGAATGGGATTGTGAATGAATGGAGGAAGCTTAATTCGCTCCATGTTTTTATAGATATGATGATATATGGTGGGGAGTTTGCTGGTTTTAGATTGATTTATAAACCAGTTTTTGACTTCTAGAATCTAGAGAATGAGTCAAAGCATGTAGGTTTTGACTTACTTCCACTGAATGCACGTAGTGAGTGAAGCATATAGGTTTTGACTAGAGGTTTTGGTATTCTTTTTATTAATATTAGAAACAGAAATATTGTCATGATGACAAAGCATATTTGGTTGTATTCCTTTTCTTATTCGCAGCGTCTATTTGGACATCCTTATACGCTGCGTATAAGACTTTTAACCGACAAACTTACAGAACTGACATTCTCTGATATGGACTTTACATATACGGTGCGTATAAGACAATACGCTGCGTATAGGTAAAATGAATAAATTCATTTGTTTTGTCTTTGTTTGGTTATGTTTATTTATTTTTTTAAATTAAAAACAAATAGTAATTTTTAGGAGGTCACCGTACTAGAAGCTCAAAGTGTAATTTTCATAGTCAACCTATACGTTGCGTATTGTTAAAGAATTGGTTGAAGAGCGTATTGTTATTTTCATAGTTCAGTAATTATTTCTTTACCAAAGTCCAAGTCCACAGTTCGCACTTTTTACCTCCAATCCATTGCCCAAACCTTCAATACATTTTTGGAGCTTTTGGAGACTGCTCTACCTCGTTTGACTGTTTGGGTGATAAGTTTGTGATTAGGGATAGCAAGATCTTAAAGTTGGATTATAGTAGGGATGCATTGCAGTCCATCTTTAGTGAAATGATTAGCATACTCTTTTTTAGCAAAGGCCCGAGAGAAGATCTGAAGCTTTTTAACTCCCTGCATCCAATGTTTTATTTAATTTTTATGCGGTGAAGGATTTAGTCTAATTTTGGATGATTTTGTGATTTCAAAGGATGCTATAAAAAATTTAATTGACTAACTACTAGAAGTTGCACCTATCACTTGAGGTCTAATTACAACGAGGTAATTGACATGCAACTCGAGAAAAATCTTCGGGCATGTAAGAATCCCATCTCTGAAATTATTCTAACATTTCATCCATGGGTAAATTGATAGACCCCAAGAGTGAGTCTGCCCTAACACGAATAGCTCAACAAATGAAGACTTGTCTTCACATTTTGTTGGAAATTACCCCTTTCCAAAAAATTACCCGTATGAAGAGTTCGGGCTAATCAGGTCTTCAAGAGGGTTGACCGAGCCAGGAATCTTTTCCAAAAACTCAATGGCGATTTTAAGAGATGTGGTCATCTGCTATGATGAAATTGTGAGAAATGATTGTAGCAACTCAGTAATCCAATTTGAGTATGGGGCAATGACAAATAATCTGTTCGATGTTGGTGAACCAGTTGGAGTATTGGCTGCAACTGCCATGTCAAACCCTGCATATAAGGCGGTTCTTGATTGTTCTCCAAAGTAGCAACAACTCATGGAATATGATGAAGGTAATTTATTTACCCCCAGTTCTTCTTAATCGCATGAATAAAAGCTGAAACTAATAATTCCTTCTCTGTTTTCCACTATGTAGGAGATTTTGCAATGTGAAGTGAATTTTAAGAATGTTCATAATGATCGACGAGTTGTGCTTTATTTGAAAGATTGTGATTATATAAACGTTGTTTAGAAATGCAAAGGTAATAATACAAATCATTCGATATCGCAATCAATCGACATCATCACAATCACAACGAACATAACAAAATAGTACGCCATCCATCACAAGCAAACATAAATACAAATAAAGTAGTATTCATGAGTACATCACCATAAGAAAAATAAAATAAAATGAGACATCGCTAATGCTCATTAAAAAAATAAAATAAAATAAAATGAGACACCGCTAATGGTCCTCCTCATCCTCATCCCCAACCATGTCATCATCATCATCATCATCATCCTCTGCCTCGTCCTCTGCCTCGCCCTGAGCGTCGCCCTGAACATCCGGTGCCTGTGGAAATGGAGGGTGGTCATGGTAGTCCAAACGGGTTGCCATCCCAACCATCATCTGGCACTGCCATGCCTGAATCTGAGCCATTCGATCCTGAATCTGAACCACTCGGTCTAAAGTCTCCCTCACAACCCGAGGCATCCTGACTGCCCTATACATATGACGCACAGCCTGCACCTCGTGCGCAACGTCCCCGGGGTTCACTCCCTGCACTCCCTGCACTCCATGATCTCCATCCTGCCGTGGCTGCGGCTGTGCCGGAGCCCCACCAGCATCCTCTGGGACCCAAACAACACCATCCCGCACCATCCGGTAAAAATAATTCCCGCGAGTACCAAACCTCTTGATTATCTTCATGCTGCTCATGGTCGGCCTACCAAGTTTCCTCGCCGGCAGTGGTGCGGGCATCTCGTGCTGGTGATCAAGGAGGACACCTATCGACGATGCAATCTGTGTGATATATGGCCCGCAAAAAATATCACTCCCGTGCTTCCTACTATCGTGCGTCCCCAGAAATATAGCTAGGCCGTGGGCTAGGGCGGCACTCCTACGACGCATCAAACAGTAAAAGTAAAATAAATCTGTCGACGTGACGTGCTCTTTGCTAAAGCCACGTGATGTAATGGAGGTACTGATGAGTTTATGCAGGTATCTAAAAAGGGGGTCTCTAATCTCTGTAGCTCGGCGCTCAGTCGACCCTACTGGTATATCGGCGATCGACCCCCACCACTGCTCTAGATCATTCTCGGGAACGGCCTTTACGGCCTCATAGTATATCTCGGATAGTGTCTCATCCTCGGTGTATAACCCTGACAAGACTGCAAAGGAACGTAGTGTGTACCTATACTCCACCCCGAAAAGTGAGAAAGTAACCGCAATGGGTTCAGCTACCATGACATCGTGGGCGGCCTGTGGAAAATCTCCGTCAAGGGGCCTGTAAGAAAAAGTGCATAAAAACTCCAGAACTAACAACGGGTACGTGGGCAGGCCGACTGTATCGAAAAGACGCCTGAAAGGAGTATCTGCCGGTACAAACGTGTCGTATCTCTCACCGGCCTGAATCTCTGTCAAAAACGGCACGTCAACTACATCTGACTCTCTAATCTTGCACCCCGTGAACCTGCGAAGTTTCTCTAGTGCTCTCGTCCCCAGGGCAAACTGGAGATACTGACAGCCATCTATATCTAAATCAGCCATAACACCTACAAAAAAAAAAACAAATACTCAAACGTTAATAAACAATAAACAATAAATAATAAACAATAAATAATAAATAATAAACTAATAAACAATAAATAATAACTAATAAATAATAACTAATAACTAATAAATAATAAATAATAAATAATAAATAATAAATAATAAATAATAAATAATAAATAATAAACAATAAACAATAAACAATAAACAATAAATAATAAATAATAAACTAATAAACAATAAATAATAACTAATAACTAATAAATAATAACTAATAAATAATAAATAATAACTAATAAATAATAACTAATAACTAATAATAACTAATAAATAATAAACTAATGAACAATAAGTAATAACTAATAACTAATAAATAATAACTAATAAATAATAAATAATAACTAATAAATAATAAATAATAAATAATAAATAATAAATAATAACTAATAACTAATATATAATAAATAATAAATAATAACTAATAACTAATAAATAATAACTAATAAATAATAAATAATAACTAATATATAATAAATAATAAATAATAAATAATAAATAATAACTAATAAATAATAAATAATAACTAATAACTAATAAATAATAAATAATAAATAATAACTAATAAATAATAAATAATAAATAATAAATAATAAATAATAAATAATAAATAATAACTAATAAATAATAACTAATAACTAATAACTAATAACTAATAAATAATAAATAATAAATAATAAATAATAAATAATAACTAATAAATAATAAATAATAAATAATAAATAATAAACAATAAATAATGAACAATAAATAATAAATAATAAACTAATAAATAATAACTAATAACTAATAAATAATAACTAATAACTAATAAATAATAAATAATAACTAATATATAATAAATAATAAATAATAAATAATAACTAATAACTAATAAATAATAAATAATAAATAATAAATAATAAATAATAAATAATAAATAATAAATAATAAATAATAACTAATAAATAATAAATAACGAAGAATTCTTCATAACAATGAACAATACGCAGCGTGTTAGGTCTTACGCTGCGTATTGTTCTTCTGGTTTGAATAAATCTGAGATTAATTTGGCCGATTTTGATAAACACAAATGTGGGTATTCGATTATTCTAGTTCTATGTTCGATCCTACAGTGAAAGTACAATCTATAATCCATAAATAACTAAGGTAAGGTGCCAAGATCTAAGTAACCTCTAAAACACAAGATTTAAGTTAATTTAGTCAATAATTTTCGTGATACATACCTGTATGTGTACGGGGATTGAACACCGAGTTCTGTATGAAGTAATTCCTTCTTCTCCGGCGGAATTCCGACTGTGGCGGCGGTTGTGTTTTTAGGTTTTTTTTGTTGATTTGGGGGGAGAAGACGGCTGGCGTGAGGGTTTTTACGCATGCTTATACGCTGCGTATAGATCAATACGCAGCGTATATTATTTTTTAATTTTTTTTTAAATCAATGTGTTTTTAAATAATTTACTCCCATAAAGATATATTTAATTTAGAATCATAGTTTATATTTCTATCATTTAAGTTTTTATTATACTAATATTATTTGATTTATATTTATCATTTAAGTTTTTATCATTGAATAAATAATAAATAATAAATAAAAAGTAATAAGTAATTTATATAGTTATTTAAGTAATTTTTATACCAGTTGGAGTTATGGAATCACTACTTTTATTGAAACATTGTCACACGAGGAAATCAGACATTACTTAAAAAAATAACACGATACAAACGTGAACTCAATAATTATATAAATTCAAACAGCTTTATTTATAACCAAAACCCACTCAACCAGATCGTTCCATAAAGTCCTTCATGATATTTCTTTTTGGCGGCTGGTTTTTTCCGGGATGGTATGGATGCCTGTTGCGTAAGTAGTCTTTCCCGGTCTTCGCACCTATCGGACATCGCACAACAAATACCTGCATCATCCTGTTATCCGCACTATTGCAGGAACTGAGACAATATGTGTCCAAGTCGTTGGCTAACATCAGTAAGCCACTGTCAAGATTTCGACTATCATCGGGCTTATAATAGAACCAAATTTCGTTCCGATTATCATGCCCGAGATCCTGCATGATTAACGACATATAAGAATACGCAAAGCTATTCACGTGTAGGTAGTCAACAATATTACACACACCGCCCACGTATCTCCTCCCCGGTGCATCCGTGAACTCACCTCCATGGTGAATCTTTAAGCTGAAATAATCTGGGTTGCCTGCATATACAGCATCAACGAGTAACCCGGCCTCCTGATCACTAGGCGAACGAATTGAATACAAACGTGGGTTAGTGGAAGCCATTACGAGCTCTATAGGAAATTTTAGGTAGGGAAGGCAAATATCCTGTGAGGAGTTTGTAAATGAAATCATGTAGTGTATATATAGGATAGAATACGCAGCGTATGTTTCCATACGCTGCGTATTGCATAATTCTTTATTATTTTAATAATTAATTTTAGATATTTCATGACAGAAATATATTTTCTTTTATAAATATTTTCTTTAAATAATTTCATGACGGAAATATATTTTTATTTTTAGATATTTTCTTTAAATAATTTTTCTTGTAGTTTATGTATTGATTAATTCTTTAGTTTATTTATTTATTAGCTAAGTTTTTAATTTTTTTAAATTTATATAGTCAGACATAATAAAAAAAATCTTGAATTTATTTTCTATTGACTTAAGTATATAGAAAAAAATATATTTTTTTAAAAATATTATATTCTGAAGAAACCACAAATGCTCACACGAAAAAGAGAAAGTTCACACGGAAAAAAAAAACATGGGTAGTAAATAAAACATCATAAGATGTCCAAATCAAACAACCACAAATGTTTCTGAAAACAAACAAATAAAAAACATCACATACGATAAGAACCACAAATGTTTAAAAGAAATAAAAAACATAAGGGATCAGTGGTCGTCCCCGCCTTCATCATCATCCCGCCTGTACCGCGTGTAGTCATAGTCAAACGGTGCATCATTCTGCCCGTAGTCAAATTCCGGTCGCTGAAGGTGCTTAACCACTGGTCTTCTAGATATTTCAAACACTCTGAAAAAAACAACGATGATTATTATTTGTTACAAAAGGAAACTAGTTCATTAAATAAAATATTTAGTAAGACTTCTTACCGAGTCGGTCAGCAAGAGTAAGATTTCGAAAGATTTTGTCATAATATCTGTGATAATGTGTTTCATTCGGAGAGTCAACCAATAACCACCAATGTTTCTGAAAACGTTTCCAGGTGTAGATTTGGCACTTACCGAAGGTACCCTGCCAATGCTTAGAAATATTTTCCCATATATGTATCCTGCAAAGCTGGTGACTTGCCTGCGGAAACACATTATCGCAGGCATTAACAAGAGCCAACTCTCTATCGGTTACTATAACCGATGGATGATACACATCTGTTAACGTTTCCTTTACACACTCAAGGAGCCATGTGTAATTCTCCTCACGTTCATTGCTTAAAATTGCATGAGCGAAAAAGAATGAGCTTCCTGTGGATGTTACGCCAACCATTTCAACTAGCGGAAGGTTGAACTTGTTTGTTTTATAGGTGGCGTCCACAATCCGAACATGCGGGAATGCCCGCCAACAAGTGTAACCCAATGGACTAACGAAGAAAACATCCTGCGTTATGTCGGTTACTGGGTCCGCTCGGATGTGATACACGTATCTGTTTCTGTGAATATTGTTTATGAATATTTCCATAGGTGTCTGACCCTGCCGTCTGCTCGCCTTTATTTTATCTTGAGCGTTATAGATTGTTTTTAACGTCGAAACGTTATCAGGATATTCATTCTTTATCGCTGATAAAATGTTTCGCGGTGGCATGTTTTGGGTCATAAGGTTACCAACCAAGGCATTCTCGTTAGGTCGTAATCTCCTTACGTAAGGAAGAGCCTCAAGATATGGGGTCCGCCGGTGGTTATGTGACAACCGGCAATTTCGCACGTTAAACCCGTTAATAACTTGTGTTATATTTCGATAACGTCCGTTACCACAGTTATCTAGAATAGTTACACGAGCTTTGCACATGAGTCTAGACGTCGGTTAACTTACTTGAATATATAATTTTATATAAATTATATTTTATGATCTCACGAAAACGTTTTGTTATTTTATGTGTTAATTATATTTATTATTTTTACGTGGTATATATGTATATATACATACACATTCATTTTATGATTTTATGTGACGGTGTGACACGTAATCATACGAAATGTTTCTATAATTTTATAGGGATTTAAAAACATATAATTATGGGGTTATGACTATGATTTTATGCGAAACATGTATAAGTTATATTTTCATAAAAGTTCGTTCGTTAAATATGTTCTGACGTAAACTCGAATAATCATTGTCAGGTTGCCTCCGTTAACTCCGTTAGTGAGTTCGTTAATATTTTGTAAACCTGAGGGACTATTTCTGTCATTTTCTAAAACTTATTTTTGGCTACACAAACTTGTAAGGACCCATTTTGTAGTTATCCAAACCTGGATCCTTAAATATGTAATATGGGTAGGGACTATTGTTGCCACATGAGAAAAGTCAATTTAATGACTTTAAAAATCTTCCCGACGTTCCCTTTCCGGCAACCGTCCCTTCTCGAACTCAAATTTAAGACTTTTGTCGGTTACGTTGCTCAAACGAACAGGTCATACAATCAATAGAATGGTAACTGCATCTGGTTATGTCTCTCATCCACTTCCAGACCCTCTCATGTTTCAATCATCCTTTCTGTTTTACCCTCCGACGAACAAACACAGAAATTCCGGTCACCACTGTTACCGACTGTTTACGGTTGTCAGACCTGCCTCACCATCTGAGTTGTGTCAAGGGTCAGCCACGATTGCAGCAGAGACCACGCTGTCGAGTTTACTTCCGGTGACGGGTTCATGTTCGATCGTGTTCGATCGTGATTACCACCGAGACCACCAATTCGTTTCGCACCCAAGGTAATTCTAAGACCTACCTTGTATCGTTTATATCTTGCCTGTAGCCTCTGTGATCGTCCCCGCAAGTTCTGTGATTTTTGTTTTCTTGGTTTGTTCATGGCGGTCGGGATTTTAGGGTTTAGAATGAAGAAGATGACAGAGCTACGCAACATGTTAAGTATTTTATCTGTTGTCTAAAAACCAAACTTAAGAATTAGCCCAGTGGCCAAGTCGTTGCGTCCAATCCGGGAGGTCACCCGTTCGAAACTGGGCAACACTACATTTTTTATTCTGTTTTGTTTTCGAACCGGTTCTAGTCTCTCTGAATGGATTAAAAGATATCTTGTTCAAATCTGTTAACAGCCGGTGATCTAGCCCAGTGGTTAGTGTGTTGCAGTTTAACCTTGAGGTCACAGGTTCGAGTCCTGTGACCGCTGTTTTCTTGTTTTAATTTTTATTTAGGGATTTCAAGCTTTCTTGGTCCCAAAAACTCAACATACTAGTACACGATTATTAAATCTCGACCCGTAGAGTTTTCATAGACCCCGTTTGGTTACTCGTTGAATTTTCTTTTCTTTTTATTTAAGAAAGCATTATGATCTAAATGGATTAAAAGCTCTTTGGTCTCGTTATCATTAATACAAATTAGTTTTAAACATAGAAATATATTTATACACATACAAATATTTGTGTTATTATCATGTAATCATATTCAAGAGTACATTTTAAAGAATTTCTTTAAACTCTCGAAATTTTGACAAACGTACGTATATCTATGTATATGTATTGGATGATTTATTTTTCACACTTGTGGCCACACCTCGAGATTTATATTTACGAATATATATATTTACCCGATGATCCCTACATTTATTATTTGGGATAACATACGCACATTGATTTTGATAAATCTTTGTGTCATCGATTAAATGTCATTTGTGACTACTCTCGAACAAACGATTTTCATCACGCATTGAAATTGTTACCTACGCCGTATTTGGAATTACTTGATTTAACACCGTCGTCTAGGCTATGTTACTCATGTGCAAACACACACTTACGTACGTAAAATCGATAGGTGCTCGGTAATTACGCAAGACTCGGAAGTCTAACTAAATTTGTAGCAGCGCACCCTAAGGTGAGTTTCACAACCTTTACGTTACGTCCGGTTTTGGATGATAACAAACGCAAACACGTTACACCCGGGTTAGGGTGATAACACAACAACTTTTATGTATGATTAAAGTAGAAATCCAACATATATCACATGTTCACGTAAAATGCTTATCTTTGAAAGTCCTTACTTATCGAACCGTTAATAGCAAATAGCGAGGGGATATTGGGTAGTACTACTGGGGTCTGACAAACCCCACTCAGCGGGCACGAGATGCACCACCCGACTGGCGGTCGGACTGAGGACAATGTCAGCCTAAACTTACCGTGATCGAGAAGACACGGGGAAGGCAAAACACGTAAGGAATTATTCCTACAACTAATTGGTCAGCTTCGGTTGCGAACGTTTTAGTGACATGAACTTAGGCTCGCTACCTACGATATGGATTGTACTTGTAATATACATACTTACATACGAATAAAGACTGTTGTATTCGTACTGCATAATTATACTAGATATACTTATGTGCTTATGTGAACTCACCAACATTAGTTGACACTTGCTCTTATGCATGCTTTGCAGGACGCTAGGAGAATCTGATTTTTGGGCACGTACGTTGACTAAAACCTTTTATCTTGGGAATTGGTTTTCAAATCTTTTCAACTTGAACTGGTATTTACTTATCAGGCGCTTGCTTGCGCAACTTGACTTTTATGAGCTTCCGCTAAACATTAACTCTGTTTGATATTTCCCGTTTGGAAATATATTTACATTTTGAACCCTAAACTTATGTTTGATGTAACTAATGACTTGGGTCCTGGTCTGGTTCACACCCCACACGGTTAAGCTCCGTTAGTGGAAATTGGGGGTGTGACAGATTGGTATCAGAGCCCTTGGTTGCAGAGAACTAGAATTTTTAAAAATTCTAAACTGTAACTGTTTTTGAACATTAGTTACAACAATTCCCAAAAACGTTTTCTTTTTTGCGTGCCAAAAATCGATTACTCACATTAGATTGTTTTCCTTTTGTTTGTGTCTGTCTGGGTTTTGACAGTATGGCACCACACAATAACACGAGGGGTAAGGGAAAGAAAATTGCCAACGAACAGTCATCATCCTCTAACCAACAAGGCCGCGGGCCTGAACAACCTGAGTACACAATAATGGATTTCCTTCGGGATCAGCACATACGTCCTGATAGACGCGCACCAGGCGATTACAGCTGGCTGAATCCAGCAACATATCGGTTACTTGACATGTATCATGTGCCGGGCAGAGTTGACTTACCCTTTGATTTGCAACTGGTCGTTGCGGGATTGATTTCAGCGTATGACAACACTCTTGGAGAAACCAGACAAAATTCCATCAGCAATCGCACACGCGATAGAGAAATTGAGCGATTGCGGGCCGATCAAAGGGAGCAGGAAACCTACCACTACAACTTGTCCCAGGGGGTAATGGGTATCCGTAATAGGGTCACCGAGCTTGAGTCACGACCCAATCCAGCAGGTTTGGAGCATGAACTGCATCTAGCACAACATCAAATTGCTGAACTCCAGCATTCCAATGCAGCGCTTCACCACTCCAACGCGACACTTGCGGCGCAGGTAGCCACCGTCCAAGCTCAAATGGCAGCCCTGCAAGTTCAAGGTGCTCCTGTTCAGGATGAAGAGGAGGAACCCTTCGAAGAGGAACCTTTTGAGGAGGAGCCTCAAGAGGACATGGAGGAAGAACCATATGTTATTGATCCATGATCTAATCTGTCTTCTTTGTTACTTTGAAATAAATTTGACGCGGTGTTCATTTTATTTTGAATGTTTTCAAATATTGAGATACCTTATGGTTGGATTTCAAATTTTGTAATGGATATTACATCTTTATTTTACCAATGTGTTCCTAAAGATTATGTCGTGTGATGGATGGATGCATGAATAATTGTTTAGTGCTTAATGAAATTAATATTGGGTATATTAATCATGTGAATGATTTGAATGGAAAACAAAATCATGGCTGAACACCTCACAATAGCTCAGATCCAAGCATTGATAAATGAAACGTTGCGGCAGCACTCGCTGCGGCTCAAGTGCAAGGAAACAAAAACGGTGGCAAGTAAAACAGACGAAAAATTGACTACATTTTTTTTCTCACCCTCAAAAATTATTCTTTGAAATAATTTTATGAAACAAATCCAAGCCAGCTCAGTGCACCTTCAAAACTTACATGGATTGTAAGCCGCTCACATTCAAGGGTGATGAAGGAGCCGTGGGTCTATTGCGATGGCTCGAGAAATCGGAAAAGGTATTCTCAAGGTGCAACTGCCCAGTTACGAATCGGGTCAATTTCGCAACCGCTACACTCGAGGGAGCTGCCCTCACCTGGTGGAACGCGCAAATCCAAATGTTAGGGCTTGATACAGCAAATGCTATGACTTGGCAGGAATTCAAGGATGCCATGATGGAGGAGTATTGCCCTCGCGACCAGGTCAAAAGGTTGGAAGGTGAGTTCCAGAACTTGAAAATGGTAAGTTCTGAGGTTGAAGAGTACACCGCTCACTACCATGAGTACGCAGTGTTGTGTCCTACGATGGTTGATGCTGACTTCAAAAGGATAGAAAGGTATGTGGATAGGTTAGTTCCACAAATCAAGGGAACGGTTACTGCCTCAAACTCTGTAAATGTGCAGAATGCTATCAGGTTGGCTCAAAACCGTCCTAATCGGAATCAGAATCAAAATCAGAATCAGAATCAGAACCAGAGGCAGAATAATGAAGGCCCTAGAGGGTGTTTTTAATGTGGAAAACCAGGGCACCTAAAGAGGGATTGCCCACAGCTCCGAAGGAATAATAATAATAATAACAATGCTGGCAACAACAATAACCACCGTAACAACAATAACAACGGCGGTGATGGTGGTAGAAACGGTGGAGATGGCGCCAAAGGGCGAGCTTTCGTTATGGGGTCAGGTGAAGCGAGAAACGATACCAACGTCATTACCGATAAGTTTCTTCTAAACAACTACTTTGCAAATGTCTTATTTGATACTGGTGCTGAGAAAAGTTTTATCTCGACTAAGTTCTGTAAGTTGATTAAGGCTACCCAAACTCCACTAAAATCTAAGTATACGGTTGAATTAGCAAATGGTAAGCTTCTTGACACCACTCACTTAGTTGAAGGCTGCACATTAGAACTATCTGGTCATAAACTAAGTATAGACCTTATGCCTTTTACCATCGGTAGTTTCGACGTGATAGTGGGCATGGGTTGGCTATCCAAACATCAGGCGGAAATTATCTGTCAAGAAAAGGTCATACGAATACCTGTAGCCGGAGGAGAAGTACTCTTGATTCAGGGTGAAAAGGGAGGTGCTGTCTCCGGAATCATATCATACCTTAAAGCGCAGAAGTGTCTTCGGAAAGGACACGTAGCAATCCTGGCCACAGTTACGGACCAAACCAGGGTAGAGAGAAAAATCGAAGACTTCCCGATCGTACGTGATTACCCGGAGGTAATTCCTGAGGAACTACCTGGTCTCCCTCCGCATCGACAAGTAGAATTTTGGATTGACCTCGCTCCAGGAGCAGCTTCGATCGCGCGTGCACCATATTGTCTAGCGGTGAACGAATTGAATGAGCTATCCACACAACTACAGGAGTTGCTAGATAAATGTTTCATTAGACCTAGCTCGTCACCATGGGGAGCACTTGTGTTATTCGTCAAAAAGAAGGATGGTACATTCAGGATGTGTATTGATTACCGCGAACTTAACAAAGTCACTATCAAGAATCGATACCCTCTTCCACGAATAGACGATCTCTTTGACCAGCTTCAAGGATCCAGTTACTATTCCAAGATTGATTTAAGGTCTGGTTACCATCAGCTTCGAGTATGTGAGGAGGACATAGAAAAGACAGCCTTCAGAACACGCTACGGTCATTATGAATTCTTGGTCATGCCTTTTGGGCTGACAAATGCACCAGCTGTGTTCATGGATCTCATGAACTGTGTGTGCAAGCCCTATCCGGATAAGTTCGTCATAGTGTTTATCGACGACATCCTCATCTACTCCAAAACAAAAGAAGAACATGAGGAACATCTACGGTTAATCTTAGAATTGTTAAAGAAAGAACAACTCTATGCGAAATTCTCCAAGTGCGATTTCTGGATTCGAGAGGTTCAATTCCTGGGTCACATCGTCAACGAGCAAGGTATTCACGTTAACCCACCCAAGATCGAGGCCATTAAAAGTTGGCCTACCCCTAGAGCTCCGACGGAAATTCGCCAATTCCTAGATTTGACGGGTTACTACCGTCGTTTTATAAAGGGATTTTCTCAGTTAGCTCACCCATTAACTGCTCTTACGCACAAAGGGGTTCAATACAGATGGGGTGACAAGGAAGAGGCAGCCTTCCAAACTCTAAAAGAGAAACTTTGTACTGCACCTATATTATCTTTACCGGATGGGATTAACGACTTCGAGGTCTATTGTGACGCGTCAATCCAGGGACGCGGATGTGTTTTGATGCAAAGAGGTAAAGTCATCGCATACGGGTCAAGGCAATTAAATTCTCATGAGAAGAATTACACAACTCACGACCTAGAGTTGGGCGCGGTCGTATTTGCCTTAAAATTTTGGAGGCACTACTTATATGGCACCAAGTGTACGATATTCACTGATCACAAGAGCCTCCACCACATATTCGAACAGAAGAAACTCAACATGAGACAACGTAGGTGGGTCGGATTGCTAAACGACTTCGATCTAGAAATAAAGTATCATCCCGGCAAGGCCAACGTAGTGGCTGATGCCTTGAGTAGAAAGGAGCATGTTAAACCTAGAAGGGTTCGAGCTCTTCAATTAACGATCCATACGGGGCTACCGGATAGACTCCGGGATGCTCAGAAAGAGGCCCTGAAGGAGGAGAATTTCGGGTCTGAATCATTACGTGACATATATGGAACTTCGGAAGTTAAGTCTGATGGACTTCGTTATTATAATGACCGTATATGGGTACCTTTGCATGGAAATCTTAGAGAACTGGTGATGGACGAAGCTCACAAGTCCCGTTATTCGATCCATCCAGGTTCTGACAAAATGTATCAAGACTTAAAGGGGCTATATTGGTGGCCTAATATGAAAGTTGATATCGCTAGATATGTCAGCAAGTGCTTGACGTGCGCGAAGGTCAAAACGGAACATCGAAAGCCAGCAGGGTTACTGCAACAACCTAAAATTCCTGAATGGAAATGGGAAGAAATCTCGATGGATTTCATCACGGGATTGCCCCGTTCTTCTGGCGGTAACGATATGATTTGGGTTATCGTTGACCGGCTAACAAAATCCGCCCATTTCCTAGCTATCAAAGAAAGTGACAAAACAGAGAAACTTGCAAAGATATACCTCAAGGAGATTGTCAAGTTTCACGGAGTGCCTTTATCTATTATCTCTGACCGAGACCCTAGATTTACTTCAAATTTTTGGACATCCTTACAAGAGGCGATGGGCACTCGCTTAGATATGAGTACCGCATATCATCCTCAAACAGATGGACAGACTGAACGTACCATCCAAACTCTCGAGTATATGCTCAGAGCATGTGTGCTCGACTTTGGGAAAAATTGGGAAACGCATCTACCGCTGGTAGAATTCTCCTATAACAACAGCTACCATACCAGTATTGGAGCTGCCTCATTTGAGGTTCTTTATGGACGAAAATGCAGATCGCCGGTCTGTTGGGCCGAGGTCGGTGAGAGCCAACTCACTGGACCGGAACTAGTGCATGAAACCACGGAGAGAATCGTGCAAATCATAAACCGCATGAAAGCGGCAAGAGATAGACAAAAGAGTTATGCAGATAAACGCCGAAGGCCGTTAGAATTTGAAGTCGGCGACAAAGTACTACTGAAAGTATCGCCTTGGAAAGGTGTCGTACGCTTTGGCAAGCGCGGGAAGTTAAATCTCCGCTATGTAGGACCATTCGAGATCACCGAAACTATTGGTCCGGTGGCTTACCGTTTAAATTTACCTCCTGAATTGGATGGAGTGCACAACGTGTTTCACGTTTCAAACCTGAGAAAGTGTTTAGCTGATGACACTCTTCTAGTTCCATTAGAAGAAGTGCAAATCGATGAACAATTGTGATTCATCGAACAACCCGTGGAAATCATGGGACGTGAGGAGAAAACCTTGAAACGAAGTAAAATTCCCATCGTCAAAGTGAGATGGCAATCTAAACGTGGACCAGAGTTCACGTGGGAACGTGAAGATCAGATGAGAAAGAAATATCCTCACTTATTTGATCAGGCCTCAACATCTAATTAAGGTCTGAGTTAAATTTTGGGACAAAATTTCCTTAACAAGGGGATGATGTAGCAACCCTAATTTTTTCTATTCCTTCCACAGAAACCGTAGCAACTTAAGGCAATTTTCGGGACGAAAATTCCTTAACAAGGGGATGATGTGACAACCGGCAATTTCGCACGTTAAACCCGTTAATAACTTGTGTTATATTTCGATAACGTCCGTTACCACAGTTATCTAGAATAGTTACACGAGCTTTGCACATGAGTCTAGACGTCGGTTAACTTACTTGAATATATAATTTTATATAAATTATATTTTATGATCTCACGAAAACGTTTTGTTATTTTATGTGTTAATTATATTTATTATTTTTACGTGGTATATATGTATATATACATACACATTCATTTTATGATTTTATGTGACGGTGTGACACGTAATCATACGAAATGTTTCTATAATTTTATAGGGATTTAAAAACATATAATTATGGGGTTATGACTATGATTTTATGCGAAACATGTATAAGTTATATTTTCATAAAAGTTCGTTCGTTAAATATGTTCTGACGTAAACTCGAATAATCATTGTCAGGTTGCCTCCGTTAACTCCGTTAGTGAGTTCGTTAATATTTTGTAAACCTGAGGGACTATTTCTGTCATTTTCTAAAACTTATTTTTGGCTACACAAACTTGTAAGGACCCATTTTGTAGTTATCCAAACCTGGATCCTTAAATATGTAATATGGGTAGGGACTATTGTTGCCACATGAGAAAAGTCAATTTAATGACTTTAAAAATCTTCCCGACGTTCCCTTTCCGGCAACCGTCCCTTCTCGAACTCAAATTTAAGACTTTTGTCGGTTACGTTGCTCAAACGAACAGGTCATACAATCAATAGAATGGTAACTGCATCTGGTTATGTCTCTCATCCACTTCCAGACCCTCTCATGTTTCAATCATCCTTTCTGTTTTACCCTCCGACGAACAAACACAGAAATTCCGGTCACCACTGTTACCGACTGTTTACGGTTGTCAGACCTGCCTCACCATCTGAGTTGTGTCAAGGGTCAGCCACGATTGCAGCAGAGACCACGCTGTCGAGTTTACTTCCGGTGACGGGTTCATGTTCGATCGTGTTCGATCGTGATTACCACCGAGACCACCAATTCGTTTCGCACCCAAGGTAATTCTAAGACCTACCTTGTATCGTTTATATCTTGCCTGTAGCCTCTGTGATCGTCCCCGCAAGTTCTGTGATTTTTGTTTTCTTGGTTTGTTCATGGCGGTCGGGATTTTAGGGTTTAGAATGAAGAAGATGACAGAGCTACGCAACATGTTAAGTATCTTTTCTGTTGTCTAAAAACCAAACTTAAGAATTAGCCCAGTGGCCAAGTCGTTGCGTCCAATCCGGGAGGTCACCCGTTCGAAACTGGGCAACACTACATTTTTTATTCTGTTTTGTTTTCGAACCGGTTCTAGTCTCTCTGAATGGATTAAAAGATATCTTGTTCAAATCTGTTAACAGCCGGTGATCTAGCCCAGTGGTTAGTGTGTTGCAGTTTAACCTTGAGGTCACAGGTTCGAGTCCTGTGACCGCTGTTTTCTTGTTTTAATTTTTATTTAGGGATTTCAAGCTTTCTTGGTCCCAAAAACTCAACATACTAGTACACGATTATTAAATCTCGACCCGTAGAGTTTTCATAGACCCCGTTTGGTTACTCGTTGAATTTTCTTTTCTTTTTATTTAAGAAAGCATTATGATCTAAATGGATTAAAAGCTCTTTGGTCTCGTTATCATTAATACAAATTAGTTTTAAACATAGAAATATATTTATACACATACAAATATTTGTGTTATTATCATGTAATCATATTCAAGAGTACATTTTAAAGAATTTCTTTAAACTCTCGAAATTTTGACAAACGTACGTATATCTATGTATATGTATTGGATGATTTATTTTTCACACTTGTGGCCACACCTCGAGATTTATATTTACGAATATATATATTTACCCGATGATCCCTACATTTATTATTTGGGATAACATACGCACATTGATTTTGATAAATCTTTGTGTCATCGATTAAATGTCATTTGTGACTACTCTCGAACAAACGATTTTCATCACGCATTGAAATTGTTACCTACGCCGTATTTGGAATTACTTGATTTAACACCGTCGTCTAGGCTATGTTACTCATGTGCAAACACACACTTACGTACGTAAAATCGATAGGTGCTCGGTAATTACGCAAGACTCGGAAGTCTAACTAAATTTGTAGCAGCGCACCCTAAGGTGAGTTTCACAACCTTTACGTTACGTCCGGTTTTGGATGATAACAAACGCAAACACGTTACACCCGGGTTAGGGTGATAACACAACAACTTTTATGTATGATTAAAGTAGAAATCCAACATATATCACATGTTCACGTAAAATGCTTATCTTTGAAAGTCCTTACTTATCGAACCGTTAATAGCAAATAGCGAGGGGATATTGGGTAGTACTACTGGGGTCTGACAAACCCCACTCAGCGGGCACGAGATGCACCACCCGACTGGCGGTCGGACTGAGGACAATGTCAGCCTAAACTTACCGTGATCGAGAAGACACGGGGAAGGCAAAACACGTAAGGAATTATTCCTACAACTAATTGGTCAGCTTCGGTTGCGAACGTTTTAGTGACATGAACTTAGGCTCGCTACCTACGATATGGATTGTACTTGTAATATACATACTTACATACGAATAAAGACTGTTGTATTCGTACTGCATAATTATACTAGATATACTTATGTGCTTATGTGAACTCACCAACATTAGTTGACACTTGCTCTTATGCATGCTTTGCAGGACGCTAGGAGAATCTGATTTTTGGGCACGTACGTTGACTAAAACCTTTTATCTTGGGAATTGGTTTTCAAATCTTTTCAACTTGAACTGGTATTTACTTATCAGGCGCTTGCTTGCGCAACTTGACTTTTATGAGCTTCCGCTAAACATTAACTCTGTTTGATATTTCCCGTTTGGAAATATATTTACATTTTGAACCCTAAACTTATGTTTGATGTAACTAATGACTTGGGTCCTGGTCTGGTTCACACCCCACACGGTTAAGCTCCGTTAGTGGAAATTGGGGGTGTGACAGGTTATGTGAAGCGCATACAATTTCCAACTCGTATCCGGCATGGAAACCATTGTATACGCCATGCAGCATGAAAGGACAGTTACATTTTTTACTACCGGTTTTTTTTTACCTTGGCCACGGTTACGAAACTGCCTGAACGATCACACTTTATCCACCCTTTACCCAGATTACCATATAATTTACTCGGGTTGGTCCGTCTTTTGTTTAGCCCGTAACCATTTTCTTTGCCTTTTTGAAAAACCCATTCGAAGAGGTCGTCAAAGGTTTTAAATATCTATACAAAACAAAATTGAAAATAAATACGATTAGTTATTTATGTGGGAGGTTAATTACTTTGACCGATTTAATTTTGTAAAAAATTTAATAAATTACCTGGTCGGTACTGTAGTCGACATCCGGTGGATATATTTTGCGTACACCGAACTCATCATACTCATCTGTATCGGAGTCCTCTTTAACAATTTCAGGGTCTGTTTCATGGAAGGCATCTCCATGATACTGATTATCGTACTGAGAAATGGCAGGGAGAGGCAATGACGAGTGATCACCGTAAAAATTAGAATATTGAGTGTCGTAATAACTTTCGGGTATCTATAAAAATAAAAAATAGCGAATTAATTATTTTCATTATAAGTAAATTAAATACAATAACTATTTTTCGAACCCCACTGCTTGCCTGGTTTAAATCAAACGTCGGTTCCGAAACCGAAGGGTAATGGCTTTCTATTTGAGGTGGCTCCTAATAAATAGAAAAATTAATACAAGTAAAAAATATATTAGGGTAAATATAATAATTAAGTACGAATATTAACTCTTGCCTGGCTTAGATCGAAAGGCGGTTGGGAATACGACCGTTGATACGGTTGAACCGCGTATTCATCCTTCAAAAATATAGTTTCCGTTGTATTATACAGAACATTATAAAAATAAGAGTTTAAAATGAAGATAAAATTGCTTACATTTTGTGGCGGATGGTTTAAATCGAGAGGCTCGTCATCGCCATTTGTGAATATATTCCAAAGCGACATTATAATAACAAAATTTGTAGTTTTTTCAAACAACCTGAATGATAACTGCAGTTAAAAGACTTAATATTGGTGGTCCTGCAATTGTACTGCATTTCTATATATAGCTAAAAGTTTGCTTCGTCTTTCCAAACGACGAAAGGCAAATATTCGATTTCAATCGAATTATCTTACACCATTTTCGTCGGCAGAGAATCAATGATCACCTCAACTTAATACGTAGCGTATCACACTAAACGCTGCGTATTGAACCTCCATACGCAGCGTATGTGTCAATACGCTGCGTATAATAGCCAATCAAAACGCTGGTGCGCCTGCAAGCTTACTGTGGATGCCCAGTCTGATAGGATGGCATGCATGATTAAAGGCATACGCAGAGTATTGCCTAATACGCTGCATATGTCAAAATTTTGAAATCTATCGGTGGTTATAAATAGAGTGGTTATCAACAGAGGTATATATCACAAAATATATACCGTTTATTAAAAACCCACCCTAATCTCCCAAAGTACCTCACAAATACAGCATGAGTTTCGGAACCAGATCGTGGACGATTCGATCGACTAACGAAAGTTACATGGGTTTAATCGTAGATGATGCATACAGCTGTAATCCAAGATATTTTACTTTAAATATATATCATTACGGTCATTTTACAGATTCACCTGGCAGGAGATACGTGGAAGGCTGCTGTACTTTGGCGGATTACTGCGATGTAAATGAGTTTAGATTCTATGATATGAGTCTAATCATGCTACATCTGGGGTATGAAAATACAAACAACATGTGGTTTTATTATAGGAACCCTTATCTTAATCTTGACAGTGGCCTCGAACCGTTAACAAATAACATGAACGTCGGTCGTCTTATTTCTTTCATGAATGAAGACATCAGAAGTGTTGACGTCTACGTCATTGACAGTGAGCTGGGAGCAAAGACTGAAAAAGACTACCGGAAGACCCGGGTGAAATGGGAAGCCTCAAGCTCCAAGGCAACAAAAAAGCTTTTTTAAATTGTTAAGACTTTAATGTGTTTGTGTTTTTAAATATTTTATATTTTATGTTCAAAAAAATAAGGGCCCGAAATATATTAACGTCTTTAAAATTAAACTCATAAAATAACGGTTACAATGACATTCTGGTTCAAGATAAAATTAAAGTAAAAATTAACACCACTACAAATCTGGTTCAAAACGGCACCGATATATTTGCTCGGCCATATGCCGCCGGTATGCCGCACATGTCTCCTTCAAATCGTCGCCCATGTTTAACGTCTTACCTTCTACCAACTTTTCCATCAACAAGCATGCAACCACTCCAGAATCCGAACCTAGACTGGTTGAGTCTTTCGGTAGATACTCTTCGTTGGCAGCGAATGTCAAAATTCTTTCACCCGGTCCTGTATAAGGTCCGTTGTACCGCCGCCAATAATGTATCTCTTTCAACAGCCATCCGAAACAGATACCCATCAAATCAAATGATTCGGAATTAAATAATAACCGTAGATACTCTTTTTGGTACCTATGATTCGTCCAAAACTGAAGCATCTCTAAGGTCCGCATGTCGATACGACACAACAACCACTCGTTAACGGACCTTACATATACAGGCACGTAAACGTACACCACCTCCCAGAAGGGGGGAAATAGTTCATCAGAACCGTTGGCATATCTTGCAGCGATCTTTTCACCTTTATGGCACATTTCATCTCTAAATTTTGGTGGTGGGATCGACCAACGAAACCCTGACGGACCATTTATCTTAATTTTCGCCTGCCTGCGACGCATCATCCTATTAACCCAGGCTTCAACGTGCTGTTAACATTTAAATAAATTATTAAATTACTCCAACCCACACAAAAAATACAAAAGAAACGATCAACAAATTAAATACCTTTTCCGATAATTCACCGTTATCCTGGCATCCAAGGAGAGAGCCCCAGAATCGACCGTCGAGCCTGGTGTCAACGAGAAACTTAGAATAACAAAACAAAGCATCGCCGTTGTTGTAGAACCTATGAACGTTCTCCGACCACTTATAGGAGTTCTTGTTTGGGAAAATCCACCTCGGTGGATTTGTTTTTTCTTCCGCAGCTTCTTCTTCCACCGCTTCTTGTCTAACAGATGATCCTTCACCGGATTTTTTTGCTGGCCTCCATTTTTTTAGAACCCACTTTGAGGACTTTGCGGTAGGTTGTGAATGATATTCATCCTCGTTTACCTCGTGACGTTTCGACATCTTTAACGGATTTGAAAAACAAATTAAGTTTAATTTTTTGAGATGGAGGATTTTATAAGATGAATTGGTGTGATAAGTGTTGAAGAGAGAAAATGGATTTATAGTGGTTATGAATACGTTGCGTATTATCAAATACGCAGCGTATAATACCTACGAAACCCTAATCCTGATTGACAAATGATTATGCTTTGATTAAAACATTCCATACGCAGCGTATGTCCTAAAACGCAGCGTATGGAATGTCTGTGCTATTAATTAGTTCTATATACGCTGCGTATTGGCATATACGCACCGTATATAGATGTTTAATTAGCAGCACCCTTCTTATTAGGCTGCCCGTTAATGGGCCATAGTGGTATGTTAACACACCCGTAAGGTCGAGCATCTTCCTACTCTAATAAAGAATTACAACTCTTGACACATGTCAATACTATATTCATTCTCATAAAAGTTTTTCCTCTCAAATCTACTCCATAATAAATTCTTTTTTATTGGAAATTATATCCTATTATATAATCATGTTACTTTTTTTTATTTATTTATGTAATTATGACAATAACAAATTAATTTGCATCTTATTTTTATTTAAAGTTATTTTTAAACTATTATTGTTTTCATTTTAATAAATATTAAAAAAACTTATAAATACCAATAAACACTTATTTACCAATAAACGTTTATGTTACATTTTTCAAATATACAAGTAGAGACATAATTTAAATATTGTTTTTTGATACAGAGGGTAAAGTTAACAATACCATATTATGAATTATAATTTTAACTTTTTATTGTAATACATTATTCGATAATAAGAGTATGCATGAATTATCAGCTATATATATTTTAATGATTCAACCCGTATAACATACGGGTTCTATCCTAGTATCGCACTATTAATCTAATGGTTGTGATTAATTTATTTTTTTTATTTTTTCTCATTATTCAGAAATTTTTATATGTGAAAAAAAGATATTTCACATACGAAAGTGTCTATAAATTTGTTATTAAATAAACCTTTCATATTATGTATTCTTTGACCTACTTATTTTATTATATAATTTTTACAGACGTCGCATCCTCAGCTAATAAGACAACAAGTCGTTTGGAATGAAGCCACTTAAGTTAAGAATAGATTTTCTGCCCTCGGGAAATGGGTTGGATTTGAATGAGGGTTCTAGTGAATTTTCTGAGAATGAGTTACATAACTTACATTAAGAAGTGGGGCATTACTCAAAATGAAATAGATGGTGTAATGACTTTTATTGATCATAAAGAACTGCCTTCAAATGAGTTACTTGAGGGCTGGTCTACTCAATTTAAAAGATATTTTTATTTTCACTGTGATGCTCATCATGTATTGGATCATGAGGTTGAATCGGATGATGATCCGATGGGTGAATTTATGAAAATAAATGATTATGGCTCGGGTTTACCTCCTAATCATCGGATTGATGATGAGGGAGTCTTAAAATTGGGTTAATTATAAACGTTTTTGCTGCTGAGCCTGTTAACAAGGAGTGCTATGTTTGCTCCTAATTTTGTTCAAGCTGGTTGGTTTATTGTGTTTAGGTTTCTTGCTGTTAATAGTATTAGATGCAACTGGGAATGATGGATATTGTGAATGTCAATTTTGATGGGTGTGATTTTTCGGATATGAGCAGATCGATTGCTTTGGGGTTGCTGGTAAAATTTTTGCCTAATGGATCGGTTTTATGTTGGCATTTTTTAAGCTATGGGCTTTGTTTAGTGGAGCATAGGCTGATTTTTGGGCTTCGTGGAATTGTTTTGGAATTATGGAGATTGATTATTCAAGTTTTGGCCTGCTGTAAGATAAGGAATCATGTGATCGACTTTTGGAAAACTTAGGATGCGTTTAGTTGTGGAAAATATTTTCCAGTTTTTCAATTTCAGTTTTCTAGAAAATGAAATGGGTTTTCATCTCTAAAAAACACATGAAAATTTTTGAAAACGCGTTTATAAACCAAAAGACGGGTTTTCCATTTTCTAAAATAGAAATCTGGAAGAAACGGAAAATGGAAAACAAAAAAAAAAGTGTTTTTCACTTTTAGTTTAAAAGTTAGAAAACACCGTTTTCTGTTTTCCGGGATATTTTTTCTGGAAAACTACAATTTGAACGCGTTTTCTGTTTTCCATGTTTTCTTAGAAACAGGGGGTGTTTTCCACAACCAAACGCACACTTAGGGCCGTTTAGTTGTGGAAAATATTTTTTGTTTTTCATTTCTGGTTTTTTAGAAAATGAAATGAGCTTTCCATCTCTAGAAAACACATGAAATTTTTTGAAAACGCATTCAAATTTGAAAGATAGAAGTTTCATTTTCAAAATTAGAAACTAGAAAACATATTCAAATCAACTGTTTTTTATTTGTTTTCTATCTCTACATTTCATTAGATTTCCTTACATATGACAAATTAAAGAACAAAAGTATTAAAAATAAAACATATAAAGTAAAAACAATACATATATAAAAGATTTAAAATAATAAGTATTTCTTAACGGAGGAGAGGTCGAGCGGCTGTGCGTATAAACCCTAGAAAATGAACGCCCCTTTTCTTTTGTATATATTTGGAAAACGAAAATAGAAATCAGAAAACAGTAAAAAATGTGTTTTCCATTTTTTGGTTAAAATTTATAAACACTATTTTTTGTTTTCCTGTAAAACGTTTTCTAAAAAATACAATTTGAACGTGTTTTATGTTTTCCTTGTTTTCTTGAAAAACGAAAATGGAAAACACCTCCTGTTTTCCACAACTAAACACGCTCTTAGATTTCGGTTGTATTTCATTTTGTTTTGGTTTTGCCGAGTGTGGCATTTGGGATTTATAGGTTTGCTAAACTTTATGTGTTTAGCTTTTATTTTGACATTGAGGTCTACTCTGTGTTAGGGCGGGTAGACCTCTCGGGGTTGACTTTGTGATAGGGTGGGTCAACTCTTGGGATTTGCATGTATTCTTTGTTCAATAATGTTTGTCGGGTACCGTTCCTCTTAAAAAAAAAGAAATATATTCATGGAAATCAAGAACCTAGCTTAGTTTCTTTTGAATTAATGCTAGATATAGATCTGTGCTCCGTGCACTTTGAGTCCTTGTTGAGACTCTTCTAGCTCATTTCTAAGAAAGAAAAAAAAAAATTTCGACTCAAAGGAGAAGATAGAATGTCCACCATTCACGTCATCCACCACCCAACCAATGAAGCACATGTAGAGCCCCAAAACACCAAACAAAGTCTCAACGGCTAATTTGAAAGCCACGTGAAAAGCCCCAATATGTCACTAACGTGGCCCTCTAACTATCCACTCCTTTGTCTTCACCCACTCCTATAAAACCCAATCACCACCACCTTCTTTAACCACCACAATCACCAACTTCTGCCACCGTATTAGTAAAAAAAAACTCCGATATTATGGCAGCTTCTTCTGTTTTCACGCCAACCACCGTTGCACGTCTAACAACAACTCACTCTTCCCAGTTTCAAAATAGAAACACCAGCTTCTCCGTCAGGTGCATGTGCAAAGCACCACAACCTCAAGATGGCCCTAGTACTACTGAGGGTTCCGCCGGAATACCATCAGCCACACCACCACCACCGCCGCCACCGCCACGGGCTCCGAAGGTGAGCACCAAGTTCTCCGACCTTTTGGCGTTTAGTGGGCCGGCGCCGGAGAGGATCAACGGAAGGTTAGCGATGATAGGGTTTGTGTCGGCAATGGCGGTGGAGCTCAGCAGCGGTCAGGACGTGCTGACTCAGATCTCCAACGGCGGAGTGGCGGCGTTTGTGGGGACGAGCGTGTTGCTGACGGCGGCGTCTTTGGTGCCCCTGTTTAAAGGGGTGAGAGCGGAGTCAAAATCGAGTGGGGTGATGACGTCAGATGCGGAGCTCTGGAATGGGCGGTTTGCGATGTTGGGTTTGGTGGCGTTGGCTTTCGCGGAGTATGTTAAAGGCACCGCCCTTGTATAAATTAAATCCATCGTCAATGTACGTATGTATCATGTATGTATTCGTATGAATTAATTAAAAAACGAGAAATGATAATTTTGATATATGTATATTACAAGTGGGTCAACCCGCGCTTCGCCGCGGAGTTGACCCGTTGGCATTTCTTCTTGATTTTGTGCTTTGCAAATCGAAAAAGATTTCTAGTTGATTTGTGATCAAGATATTGTATGAATTCTTCAAACAATACATTCTGATATGTATTTTTTAGTTTCTGAACACCATATATATATATATATATATATATATATATATATATATATATATATATATATATATATATTGTCGTTTCCTCAACAATATATATATATATATATTGTCGTTTCCTCAACAACAATTGTTGAAGATTAAGCAATAAGAATATGAAACAACGATCACAATTGTGAAATCTTCCATTTAATTCCCTAATATTCTTACCCGTACTGTGATCGCAGTGTACTCAAACTCACCAATGCAACCTGCATCATGAGCCAAAAAAACACAATTACCTGGATTAATCACTTAATCTAGCGACAAAAATAATTCAAAAGTTATAAAATAATGAACCTGAAGTGGAAAAACATGTGTTTGCATAACCATTTAATGGAATTCAATCTTTAATGGAACGATGGAACGAATAGAGATGCAAAGACATTGATAAACAAAACTGTTGAAACGAAGCAAGAAGATGAAGATAAATGAATTGATACCTGAATCAAAGGAGATGATTTTGATTTCAAAATAAGGCCAAAAGGTTCTTCAAAATAACATGATTTTGATTTTAAAATAAAGCATAAAAGACTGCTAATAACCAAAAAAGATACCAATATAAACAAAATAAAAGCACAAACAAATGACAGGAGGATTATAAGGCAGCAACTTACCCAGAAGGCAGCCCTATAAGCAACGCTGACTACCTGCAAAAGACATAGCAAATTTTAACTATAAAAGCCTCTGAATAGATTAAAGCTAAAAAATATAACAAAAATCAACCGAAAACACAACAGCCTTTAAATTCTATGATTTTAAAACAATACACAGTGAAGACATAAACTATTTTGTCATCAACAAATAAACACCCGTAGCAAATAACATACATGCCTAATAGTCACCACTAATGAACTTAGGGTCGCACATCAATGGTTCACGAATGAAATTGTGTCATAGATAATAATGGAACCTTGGGGAAAAAAATACACCAAAAACAGTAAGAAAAAAAGTGCATACTAATCCTTGAAAATAAAATAACATAGATAAGTCTAATCAGCCTAGACTGACAGCAACAAAATGGAAAATCAACTTATAAAAGCAATAGCAAATTCACAACTCTATAACTACATAGAAGCCAAAAAAGCAGTTATAGGCACACATACTAAAGTACAAACTCTTCAAAGGTTTAAACAACAGTACCAAACAATAAAAGCAAATAAAAGAATTGCATAACAATCTATAGGTCAACTTAGACAAATCATAGCATGACAGTATCGAAACAGTTTGGAACCAGAGGTGATAAATCATTTAACATCTGCATTTAAAATGGATGCTATCATTTACAAAAGATTATAAGTTCTATGTTATGGTCCATATTGTCATGGTCCATAACTTGATATTTAGATCAGTACATTAGTGGGTAAGCAAAATGTATGTTTGTTTTGAACCTTCATCAAACTGCTTCTTGTAATCGTATTGGAGTTTCTTGAGTTTAATCTTGATTAGCTCTCTCTAACCAATATTCATATATGTGGTCGATGTTTGCCGTTAAATATGAACGGCAAATAATTTTCATAACTAATATGTAAAGGTAAAGAAAGGTAACAAATTATAGGCTGGGGCATTTTAAATAAAGAAGTGGATGGGTCGAGAAGCAGAGAATGAAAAAAGGCTCAAGCAAGGTGCACCTAAATGAAATAGAACAGTAAGTACATCTGAAGCTGAAGGTGGTGATATGCATTATGCAATGCAATGACTGAATGACATGACCATTCATTTGAATTTGTAAAACCCTTTTGACCCTATATATATCTCAAAAGATCAATATTTTGTGAGCCTATTTACATAGTAATTTAGTAATTTCCATCAATTGAAGGCTGCCCATGTGGCTCATTCGTTCTCTATAGTTTATTTTTTAGAGGAATTGGATGGTACCTTTCTCAGCGAACAACTGACATTACGGACATATGATTACTGGCTCCTGCTGGTGTTGAAATGCTTGTTTTCTGTGCACCTGAGATGCTGGAAGTTGATGGTGGAGTCAAATCTCTTCTTTATTGTTGAAAGACCATGTTCACCAGAAATTTTATGTTTCTTTTGAACTCTTTTTCTGGTTTATGAACCTGGTAAATTTTCTGGACTCCTTTCAGTGCTTCTATCAACTTCTGACTTATCATACTTTTACATCAGATTAACCCTGAATATTCAAGGCTTTGGGTGTTTGTAAGGTACAACAATATGAAGCCTTGAAAAGTTGTAAACACAACTAAAAAAATATCAAGGGTAACAATAAGCATACCAATAGTCATTATACTTGAAAGTGGGGCATGCCTTACAGCAACATTCTGTCATCACATTTTGACTTTCTCTAAATATTTTCATAATAAAGGAAAACAGTGGCAAGACATCAGAATGAAGATGGAGAAACTATAAAATTGATTTATATACCTCATTTCAGGAATAGCTAGGGTTACTAAAAGGAGTACTGTTTCACATACTGCCCTTAATTCTGTTGGCTGAACAGACCCAATTTTTTCCTGCAAGAAACAATGTAACATAGGCACATCGCCAATAAGCTACTTAAGAAAAGGAATAGACAGATAAAAAACACCTCCATTTGAACAAATCCAAAGCAGAAAACAAACCAATGAACATTAATATGAGGTTAGTAAGGTTGGAAAAAGTTTAAACACTCAAACCATGTTATGCAGAAAGCCATCTATTGTAAACAGGAAGAAGCTCCAAGCTGAATTTCAGTTAGATCAGAGATAAAATAGGAAATTGATTGAATCTTCATATACCATCTAACATACCTATGAATCTCTGCGATTATCAACGTCATAAGCCCCTTTCCGATGAGCAAAATCCGTTCTCAATATCTTATCTGATTGTCTATCTGATTCAGTTCCTGGATAAATCTTAAAAAAAAAAAAAGGTTTTAGCAGATCTAAAAGAACGAATAAGATTCAAACATCGTACCTCAACAACAAAAATATTAAACCAAAACATATTATCCAGATAGAATGGATCCGTTCATTTGATCTTACAGACCGATCTCACCGTTTATGATGACCCAGGCCTCCCGATTTCCACCATTTCCCAAAATAATGAAGTCAAAATCGGTTGATTGTTCTTCTAGTTCTACAATACACCCAAAATCCAAATACAAACAAAATTAGGGTTTCAAACCTAGTACCTGAGCAAGAATGGTGGCGGCTACCACCATCGCCGGTGGCCACGACGGCATTCGACAGAGAGATGGCGGTTGGTTCTCCTGATTTCATGCGAGAGAGATGGAGAGTATAATGGCTCAGAAGGGATGGTCGGGAGAGCAGGTGAGAAGATCTAAGAAGATCTAAGCGATAATGATTCAAAAGGGATGGTCACTCACGTCTCTATCTACCATAAAATAACTAAACGCCCTCTAACTTGATTAAAATTACAAACATGTCACATATAAGAGTTGGTGCTTCATAGACTTGTACACTATGTTTTAAAAAGAGTACCATAGGTTGTCTTATGTTATTATAGGATAATTAGGTGTAGATTCTTGCTTACACTAATAGTATTTACGGTAGGTTCTTTAAAAAATATATGAGTGTAAATCTGTATAATTTAAGGTTTGGTTGTAAGTAGCTGTGAGTAGAGGAGAAAGAAAAACTTTACAAAATCTGTATATTTGATAAAAAGTTTGGTAATTTGCTAAAATTTGAGGATTGGAAGATAGAGAAAATGTAATGAAAAAAGTATAAAAAATATTATTTAATTATAGTTTGGTAATTTGATAAAATTTGAGGATTGGAAGATAGAGAAAATGTAATGAAAAAAGTATAAAAAATATTATTTAATTATAGTTTGGTAATTTGCTAAAATTTGAGGATTGGAAGAGAGAGAAAAAGTAATAATAAAAGTATAAATTATAAGGTGAGCCGGTATGGTAGCCACATGGCTTGGGGGAGCCATGCCCACTACCCAATCACAAGATGCCAACTAAAATTTGGGTATGGAAGCCTCTTGGAGCCAAATTGAGAGGGTATGGAAGCCAAGAGGAGCCATGTGGTTCCCTTCTTGGAACACACACCAAATCATAAACAAACCATCATCAAATCATCCGGCTCAAGCGGGCTTCTGGAAGCCTGGTGGAACCGCGGAAGAGAAGCCAGGAAGGGGAACCGCTACACGCGGTATGGTGAGCCACACGGAGCCACCCGGCTCCCCTTGGAATCGACCTCCGGCTCCCAACGATACCGCCTCCCCTAAGGATAAGGATATGAAACCTTATCCGTATAATTTAAATTATAAGAATGTTCCGATAGATCGTGTGTAGTTGTTTTTGTTTGAATCCTTAAGGATAACTTGATGGTGAAATAATAAGATGAACTTTAATGACTTTAGGCTGGCTGAGTGGTGCACAACTAGAAGGACGGCTATGAGGGCTTTAGCAGCTACACCCTTGCGGCTAGTTCAAGCGGCTAGTAAATTCGACTAGCCGTTGGTGAGATAGATGAAGCCACAAGTTTTGTGAAGAAATTGTAAGGATTTGGGTGGTAGCAGCAAGGGTGGGGGTGGTAGCCGAAAGAAAGCCATATCCACGGTTAGGTGCAGGGGGTAGCCGATGGGGTATATCACCCATCCTATGTGTAGTGGTTTGAGAGTTGGGTGAGGGGTTATGCGCCAAGTAACAAATGACGTGACAATGAGGGGTTATGAGGTAAGATGTGTAGTAGGAGGTTATGAAGATGGTGGTTATAAGGATTGGGAGAACCAATAGGAAAAAAAAAACAAGAGAGAGGGAAGGCGTTATCTACATAACGCCGGACACAAATTTGGCTAATATAACGCCTGTGGGGGTGGTGGAGGGGCGCCATAGGGGTGTCATGTTAAAGAAATTGGGTATATGGCGCCCACTACGGATAGCATAAGGGGGTTGGGTGCGAACATATGCATTAATTTTTAATTTTTGTAATTTTCTTAATTTTTTTTTCAAAATCTACTAAGAGGGTTGCTTGCAACCATTACCTTTGAGTTATTGGTTATTACTTTAAGGGTGAATTATTATTAGTTTTACACCCTATATAGATAGTTGTACATTATCCACTGATGAACCAAAAATCCACACCGTACGTAGGTTTAGAGTTTTAATTCAACTAGGAATCAATAAGAATTCGAGAATTGAAGAAAGAATCAGATATTTATTGAATATTACTGTTGAATGTGATAATCAGAGAAAACACACAGTTAGTGTGGAATTCCAGAATCAGAAGTTACATCATAAATGAACAAGCGAGCTATTTATAATGCTAAATGAAGCCGCTGCTACACAGATGGGTTGGATGCATTTGCGCTCTGCTCAACCGCAACTGCATCACTTCCGACAAGCTTTCCATGTGGTGTTTGTACTTGATACTTTATCATCGGTAATGTAGTTTGATAAGCCACTTTACATCCAATTCCTATCTATCTTCATCAAGTCCCCCTAGTCCATTGATTATTCAAGCAATAATTTTTGGACTAGTTTTTTGAGACATCTTCACATCTGACGTTCTTGAAAGACTTTTATCGGCCCACTTGATTTAATTCATGTGCATTCTTGTTTTGTTACCTCGTTAAAAATCCTTATTTGGAAAACCCTTTGGGAAAAACCAGAATTAAGGCAAAAAGAGCGTAACATGCACTTTCATTCTTAATGAAGCAAAAAATTTTAAAACATATAATTCTTTGCTTCTTTAATCATTAATGATTTTCTACACCAGGTCATCAAGTTCCCCTAGTCCTTAAGTTATTTTTTGCAAGGAAATGGCTAAGGACTAGAGCTCGTGATCATCTCCATGCCTCATAGTTTGACAGCATATTTGATCATAACGGCTTTATTTTTATCGGATCTTCGCCCTTGCTTGTTTATCGCTAAATCGCATATGCATGTGTATTTGTTAACTGCCTTGTCAGACTTGCTTAGCACGTTTAAGCCGTATTTGAGTACCTATTGTACTAGGTGGGACACGCGTCAATCAGGGGATAACCAACGTGACTATTTTTTTTTTTTAAATTTGAATAAAATATTGTATCGGTTATTCTTATTCGAAAAAACTGCTTTATATAAATATCAGATCTTCATCTTTCTTCCCCTTTTCTTTTCACTTCTCTCTGCCGTTTCTTCTTCCACTCGCTTTTTGAGCCCTAGATTTCTTCAAAGCTTCCAGTAAAGGTTAGTGTCTCTTCTTCCTTTCATTTTCCTCTTTTCATTTCTAATGGCATCACCATCCATTAAGCTTGAGGATGAATCGAACAAGCATAACATGCATATTTCATACTCGATTCTATCCCCCCGTGATCTTGATGAAATCATAAGTCGTTATCACGTTCCATTGTCTCTGCACCCCACATTACCATTCCCCCATACTCCGATCTCCCCTCTTCCCGAGGGTAAAATAGGAATTTATGCCGATATGTTCAAATTAGGCAATTATCGAATTCCCTTTACTAAATTTTTGATGAGAATTCTTATGTTCTTCAAAGTTCATCTATCCCAAATGCATATTCAAGGTTTATCTCGACTGAGCCATTTTGAGGCAACCTGTAGGGCAGTCGATGTCGCGCCTAGTGTTGTACTTTTTAGGGCTTTCTATAGAATGACCATGGCGGGAGATTGGTATACGTTTGAGAGAAGGAGGTCCGTCAAACGGGTTAGTACCAGTCTTCCCCAAAACCCTAGGTCTTGGAAATCACGGTTCTTTTATGTGGATAATCGATGTATTCCTGTTCAAATGACATGGAGAGACGTCGAAGACGTCGTTCACGATCCAAACCTTGAACCCGGAGATTTTGATCAAAACCTGTTCGACAAACTGGTGGCCTGCGCCAGTCCTATTAGAGAGTTGCCAGAAGCGATTTTGCTTCTATGTCGGATGTGCAAGGCCTGGTTTTCCCCTGAACTTTGGCCCATTCTGACATATCATGGGAAGGGTAAGAGATTACCCTTTTGCCCTTAAACTTGAATGCTTTTTCATGAATTTGTTCAATGTGTTTAACTTGTTTAACTTGTTTTTGTAGAAATGGATTTACTCGATGCTATACAGTTGAAAAGTTTCGAGGACCTCGAGTTGGAATCAGAAAAGATCGATGAAGAAACTGAGCCTTTCCTGAAACAAACTTCGAGTTCGTTTTTGGAAATTCGTCCAGAAGTTGTCGCTACTGATCAAGAGGGAACTAATGTGGAAGTGAATGCTGGTAATATGGATGCAAGTGTTGAGGGCGGTGATCATGGGAGTGAAGAAGTCACTCATGACACAGATTTGGTTAAACAAGCTGCTCCTCAAGATAAGGGTAAGCAAATTGCAATTAAACACATGCAAGACCTTGTGGTAACAAAGACTTCTCTTCCTCCCAGAGGAGGAAGCAAAACTAAAAGACCAGGTAAATCATCCTCCAAGGGTGGAAATGCATCTGTTATCGTACCAAGGAAATCCCCGAGATGGAACATGCAAACATCCCCCAGTTCTCCACAGGTAAACATATCCGATGCATCTGAGTTTACCGAAGTTGACTTGAGGTCAGAGGAGGACATGCAAAAGGATCCAGATGTTGTGGTAACCCCCCCTCTTATTGATGACTTTAACATAGATGATTATTTACTACATTCTCCTGACTTAACACAAGATCCCAGTATGTCTAATGTAAGTATTTTGCAGAAGGATACTTCATCTGTGATTGACTCGGCGAGTTTGGCTTACGCATCTTCTGTCTTGCAGAAGGATGCACCTCAGTTTGCAGTGCCCACATCCGAATGGCTGAAAAGAGAGATTGAGTTGGTTGCTCAAAGGAACAATGTTGCAAGGAGTGTCAGCTCCTCGAATGCAGATGCGATCTTTTCTCCTATCTGGGAGATTAAGAATTCCGATACCTGTACTGAAGGCGCTATCTCTAAAAAACTGAATCTTCTTGGGAGCACTCCTACTGACCTCGTCAGCATGCAACAACTTGCGAATGAAGCCTTTTCCAATGAGCACATGCTTACACAAGCGAAGCATTTAACCTTAACTTCGGATCTGTACGCGAGGTGGATAATTGCTGAGGCCAGAGTTGAAGAATTAACAAAGAAGCTGATGGCTCATAAAGCTTGTTTTGGTTCCATTAATGACAAAGTAAAAATCAGCGATTTACATTCTCAGATTGAGCGTCTCACTACGAGGAACAGAAAATTGGTTGCTTTAGAACAAGAAGCTGAGAGGAACCTTCAACAGTCACAGGATAGTGAAAAGGTTCTTAAAGCCAAACTTGTGGAGCAAAAGAAGGTTTCTGATGATCAAGCTATAAGGATGCAAGAGATCACTTCCGATTATGATGGAAAAATCGAAGCTATCAAGAAAGGTAAAGTTTATTTTTTCCTTCTTCTTTAATTGCTACTTTCTCATTTATTAACGTATGCATATGCATTTACTTTTTAGAAAATGCTGTCCTTGTGGAGACGGTTCAAGCTCTTACTGAGGAAAGAGAGCAAATGCAGAAGGAGATGGCTATCATGGACGACAGATGCAAATGGTTTATTGGTGAAGGTTTTAGCATGACTGCTAACCGAGTGCACTCGGAGATGATCCCTGCTTGTTTGAAGGTTTTCTCTGCTATTAACGCAATCGGGTATAATGAAGGCATCAGATGCGGATTGGCTCATGCTGCAAAAGGAGAAACCAAATATGCCACCTTCAAAGAATATGACTCTAAAGCCAATGAGAAAGCCATTCAACAGCTGAATTCGTTGAAGTCCATGAAGTTTAAAGCCATTGAGGAGGTTTCAGAGTTGAGCCCTGATGATGTCGAGAGGATGAAGGAACTGTTGAAACCAATGCAACTTCCCACATCTAACGCTCCTCCAAAGTCTAACGTTCCTTCCTCCTTAAAGGATAACATGTCTGAACCAACTGGTAACTGAAACTTTCTCTCATGATCTTTTGTATCCCTTTGAACAAATTATTAATCGCTTTACCCAAAATCCACTTATGCTGTGGTACTTAAACAATCTACTTTTATTGTCTTTGTTTGTGATGTTTTCTGCTAGACAATTTACTTTTTGAATCTAATCGGAACTGCAAATGTATGCAGTTCCGGGTATGTTTATCATATTTTATGATGTATGTGGATGCTTGCTTTTATTTACTGCTTCTGCCATGTTTGATAATTATACATGTCTATATGCTGGTTTTGCATTATTTCTTGCATGCTTTCCGACTTTATTATGGTTCACGAAATATGAGTCTTTGATGATCATCGGTAGTGGTATTTCATTTGCGATTGAAATGTTTGGTTATGCACACTTGTAGTTGCAAAATGATTGTGAACCACTTTTCCCTATATTTTTGTATCATGTATCCTTTATGAATTTGCAAAATATTTTACAAACTTTTTTGAGTTAACTTCTAAAAGTTCTCCTTCACAAGTATTTTGATAAAAATTCTAATAAAATCATTAATTTGAAAAGGAAACTGGCACATGCGTTTCCCCCCTATCAGATGCGTCCACCTTCAAAGGGTTTTAACAGTATGTCACAAATCATCCTTTTAAACTAAGTATTTTTTACTTTGAATTTGTATCTTTCCTTTGTGGCATATGTAATCCTTACATCTTTTGGTAAGGTCGGTTGATCTTCTTTTTTGTAGGATCAACCCACAAGACCACTTCATAGCTTTTAGCTAATCAGAAGCACTTGTGACCCTTAGAGAGCTTAAGTAGGATTTTTTCTTTTATATTATTAATTATACCATGCCTTATTATCCTCTTAAGTTTGGCCATCTCTCTTTTGGGCTTCTGTTAGCATCCATTGTACTAACAAGGTGTCCGGCATGATCACCTCTTCCCAACATGCACTCTTTTAATCAGTGAGACCGTTGAGGACAAGAAAAGCTTTTTACTTTATCTTGGGTTATTCTTTACAATTAAAGAGATAACAGCGATACTACATCGAGGAATTGGCATGCATTCCTTTTCGAGATGCACCCGCTAAATGACTCATGAACCAAGTTATAGTTTCTTCGCATACGCATGTGTTCACATGCATGATTTTTTATAATTAGCATCCACATTCCTTATTGTAAATAATAAGGCAATCATTTGCATAATTTCTTTCTTTAATGTAAAATGAGTATTCTCACATATCTTTCATCATCATTTTAAACGAAAGATTTTTTATTTTCATACCAAGATTATAGAAATCACAACTGCAACAAATTTTAGAAATTAACTCTTTAAATGTTCAATTAGAAATCTTCAACTAAAAATCTTTCACATATAACATTTGCGTAAATGAACTCCATTCCACGCTCGAACCAATTCGGTTCCATCCAATTGCTGAAGTAGATAGGATCCATTTCCAATTGCTTTCTTGATTATGTAAGGTCCTTCCCACTTGGGAGACATTTTCCCAGTTGGAAGTGCTTTACTTACTTCATTGTTTCTGAGCACATATTCCCCTTCCTTGTATTGTTGGACCTTCACCTTGGCGTTATAGTATTTAGCCATTTCTTTCTTATACCTGCTTTCACGTATAGCTGTAATCTCCCTTCGTTCCTCCAAGAGGTCCAAATTAGTCCTCAATTCTTCGTCATTATTCTCAATACGCACCTGCAAACGGTAACTTGGGATGCCAATCTCAGCAGGTATAACAGCTTCAGTTCCATAAACAAGACTGAAAGGAGTTTCACCATTGCTGGTTTTGGGCATTGTGCGATGTGCCCACAACACATGCGGCAATTCATCAACCCAGCTACCACCATGTTTATCTAACCTCATCTTTATACCTTCAACGAGGCTACGGTTTGCCCTCTCCACCTGACCATTTGCTTGCGGATGTGCTACAGATGTAAAGATTTGATTTATGTGAAGTTCCTCACACCATTCCGCAAATGGGTTTCCAGCAAACTGCTTCCCATTGTCAGTAATAATATAAAGAGGTAACCCAAACCGACATATTATATGTTCCCATACAAACTTTTTAATTTGTTTGCCGGAAATGCAGGCCAACGGTTTTGCTTCAACCCATTTTGTAAAATAGTCAATTGCCACCAAAAGAAACTTTACTCCTCCACTTGCAGATGGGAAAGGTCCGACTATATCCATTCCCCATTTTTGGAATGGCCACGCCGACGTAACTGGTATCAACTCATTCTTTGCTCGCATACTAACAGGAGCGTGAGATTGACAAGCTTGACATTTCCGGAGTTCTTCCCAAGTACTTCTGTACATTCCAGGCCAAAAATATCCAAGGCTTTTAATCTTTGCGACAACCATCTTTGCACCAGCATGGATACCGCATATGCCCTCATGCACCTCTTTAACAGTTTTTTCAGCTTCACTCGGGGTCAAACATCTTAATAAAGGTCCTAAAAAACTTCTTCTATACAGGATGTTATTTTCCATTTGATACTGAAGCGAATTAACTCGCACCTGTCGTGCCTGCTCCTTATCATTTGGTAGCTTTCCTTCAGTTAAATATTGAACAATCAGGGTCATCCAACTATCCTCTTGCATTTGCACATCAGCAATCATTTTTAAATTGACAGTTGGGGCTTCCAGTAACTCCACCCGAATTTCTTTTGCTAAATGCTCGAATGCTACAGATGCCAATTTGCTCAATGCATCTTGCTTTCCTATTTTGAGATCTTGAAATGTGTAGAACTTCACATTTGTTAAAAGCTTTTACTAATTCTTGTATTTGCTCCAAGTACAATGCCATGTATTTCCGCTTAGCTTCATATGCTCCCGAAATTTGACTTACTACCAATAATGAATCCACATAAGCAATTACTTGTGTTGCACCCACCTTTTTTGCTAATCTCAACCCTGTAACAAACATATTTTATCATTTAAATCATCATATGTATCCACCTTTTCCCCCCCTTTTTTTTTATTTCAAAACACAAAAACTTGAGAAAGTTTTAATTGTTCAGACCTGCTAGTAAAGCTTCATACTCCGCCTCATTATTAGACGTTGTGAAATTGAAGCGAATTGCATATGTCAGTTCATCTCCTTCAGGGCTTCTTAAGATCAAGCCTGCACTTTACACATGCAATTTTTAGCTTATATATATATAACAGTCACTTATGAGGGAAAAAAGGATCTTGATATATACGATCAAACCTGCTCCTGAACCATCGGAATTGGAGGAACCATCCGTATGTAAGATCCATAATCGTTCTTTTTCCTCAGGAGCGATGACGACATTTACACTTGCACCCTCTGGCACTTCTGCCAGAAAATCAGCTATCACTTGCCCTTTTATGGAAACCCTTGGCTTAAACTGTATATCAAATGGTCCAAGCTCAATAGCCCATTTAATTAACCTTCCGGACATTTCCGGTTTTCTCAGTATTCCTTGAATGGGGTACGAAGTGAGCACATTCACAGTATGAGCCTGGAAATATCGTTGAAGCCTTCTTGTTGCTTGCACAAGCGCTAAGACAACTTTTTCAAGAATTGGATATCTAGTTTCGTAATCTTTCAACATTTTGCTTATGTAATAAATTGGGAGTTGTCTGTCTTCCCTTTCAGCTAATAACACAGCACTAACCGCATTTTCAGTTACTGCCAAATACATTACCAACTCTTCACCAACTTTTGGTGCTACTAAGGTCGGAAGTGCAGCCAAATCATTTTTCAATTCTTCAAATGCTTGATTAGCTTCAGGAGTCCATTCAAAATTACCTTTCAAACTTTCCTTCAAAACTTTCATAAATGGAGTGGCTCTCTCAGCCGCTTTTGACAAGAACCGATTTAGAGCCACTAACCGCCCGTTTAAAGTCTGTATATCTTTAAGAGTCTTAGGCGGTTCCATTTCCAAAACTGCTTTGACTTTCCTGGGATGTGCTTGGATTCCATCCTTATTAACCAACACTCCCAAAAATTTTCCCTCTTCCATCGCAAACGAACACTTCCTCGGATTTAACTTCATGTTGATTCTCCTCAAATTTTTAAATGTTTCTTCAACATCTCTAATTATATCTTCTTCAGAGCAGCTTTTTATAACCACATCATCTACATAAGCTTCTAGGTTCCTGCCCACTTGCGACTGAAAGGTTTTATCCATAAGACGTTGGTAGGTCGCACCAGCATTTTTGAGCCCAAACGGCATCTTTTTATAGCAAAATAACCCTTCATTTGTTACAAAAGCGGTCTTATCCTCATCCTCTTCAGCCATAAAGATCTGATGATACCCTTTATATGCATCAAGGAAGCATTTCCATCTATATCCTGCTAAAGAATCAACTTTCAAATCAATCTCAGGAAGTGGATAGCAATCCTTAGGACATGCTTTATTAAGATCCTTGAAATCAATACACATCCGCCAAGAATTATCGGGCTTTCGCACCAAAACAGGATTGGCAACCCATGTCTGATAGAGCACCTCCCTAAGGATTCCAGCTTCCACAAGCTTATCAACTTCTTCTTTTACCACTTGATTTCGCACCTGATCATAAATTCTTCGCTTCTGCTGAACAGGTTTGGCTCCTTTGTAAATATTGAGTTTATGTTCAGCCAAATATCTAGGGACACCTGTCATGTCCGATGGTTCCCATGCGAAAATATCAACGTTATTTAATAATAATTGAAATAACCTTTTCCTCACTTCCCCTTGCAGCTGTGATCCAACTTCAATAGTTTGATCAGGAAACTTTCTATTGATCACCCATTTGTCTTGGTTTAAGTCATCCCCTTTTATATTTTTCGGATCAACTTGAGTTATCACCGGTTTTTCAACCATGACTATTTGTGAATCTGCATCTGTCTTAACAGTTGCGATTCCTTTTGGTGTCGGAAATCGCACCAAACCATGTGCTGTTGAAACAATAGCACCTAAAGCTTTCAAACCTGGACGACCAATGATCACATTATGTGGAGAAGGTGTTGCAACTACTATAAAATTCATCATTTCTTCTCGAAAAAACGTATCATCACCAAAAATCACCGGAAGATTTATCTCACCAATTGGATGTACTACTTCACCAGAAAATCCTATGAGAGTTGAATTATGAGGTTTAAGTTTCTTTTGCACTTCCGGTCCCATCCTTCGAAAGCAAGATTCGTACATAATTTCAGAAGCACTACCTGTATCTAAATACGTTCGTTTCACAAGGAAACCTGCGATTCCGATAGTTACAATCACAGGATCCTCCCTTGAATCTCTTCCCCACAGGGGCGGGAAAGTAATTTCTTGACTCTTCCAACTTTCTTCAAATTTCGACTTGACATTTCGGTGCCAAGTATTTGATCCCCGACGAATCATTCCAATTACATTTTGCTTTTCTACAGGAAGAAGTCCCTCCTTAATGTTCTTAACTAGATGTGACAATTTTCCGGACTTTATGGCTTTCTCAATTTCACTTCGCAAATGTCGGCAACTATCAGTATCATGTCCACGATCCTTATGATACTCGCAATATTTTCCCATGTCTTTCCCCAAAGGATTGTAAGTTCTCTGAGGCTTGGAAAATTGGACATTTTCAGTTGCTAATATTTCACTTGGAGTCTTTGCAAGAGAAGAAAAATTGTCATATCTGGGTTCCCAATTCTTTTTATAATTTCCATACTTATTTTCTCTTTTTCGATCATAAGGTTGAGATCTATATTTTTTCCAAGGCTGATTCCTTGTTGGTGCATCAGAAGCAGTTGCATTTGCATTTCGGAAATGATTTCCTTTTTGAGATGATTTGTCAGTATAGATGCCCTGGATGTTTCCAGAAGCACTTCTTCCCTTCACATAAGCTCTAACTCGGTCCATAAGCACTTCCATAGTTTGAGGGAGATCCTCATGCAACTTTTCTACCAGGTGTGAATGTCGAACACCATGGCAGAAACCGGATATTCGCAACTGATCTTGTGCACCAGAAATTTTCATGGTTTCATTATTGAAACGCATGACAAAACTTTCGAGGCTTTCATCATTTTTTCTTCTAATATTATGAACTTCCGTAACCTCCTTTGTACACTTCCGTTGTTGACTGAACTGCCTTAAGAATTTTGTCCTTAGGTCTTCAAATCCATTTATTTGAGCATTCGGAAGTGTATCGAACCACACTCTTGCAGGTCCGGTAAAAGTCTGCACTAGCATATGGCACCAGATTTCTTCTGACCATCGCTCCAATCTACCCGCAGTTATGAAATCAAATATATGATCATCAGGGTCAGTTAAGCCCCCATACTTCTTTATAGAAGTTGGCATTTTCAATTTAGCCGGAAACTTAGCATTTGCAATCCAAGCTTGAAACTTCGAATGTTCTTGCATTGAAGCAGGGATATAAGGGACAAAGATGCCTTTAGTTCCTGACAATTACCAAGATCAACACGTTAAAACAGGGTTGTTGCCTTTAAAAATAAAGGTCTTATTATTTCAATCATAATAAGCGTAGCTTATTCGAAACTGACCATGTCCGCCTATTTTTCATGAGGTATTTTTATAATAACATTTCTCTTTTGCAAGTGTAACTTACCAGAGAATGTTAACAATACATCTCATCATATCACTTCCGACGTGTAATACGTCTTATTCAGAAGTATCTTCTTACGATCATTGTCACTTCCGAAGCACGTGTGTCTTACTCGGAAGTTCATCATCATCATTTTTTTTTTTTTTTAGAAAACATCATTATTTGAATATCATATATTCAAATACAGATGAGTTTTTTCCCGCCTTATTCACATTTTTGGAAATTTTCCAGAAATCATAGGCAATCTTCATGTATCCAAATGTGGATGAACTTCTTCCCGCCTTTATTCACATTTCTGGAAATTTTCCAGAAATCATAGGCAATCTTCATGAATGCCTCTTCATATCTTCAAACATTCATATGTAACGAATCGTCGATAATCAACATATCGTTGAACATTTTTATGTGTCTTAATCGCTCCACTAAGATTTTTACGATTCATGAATCAATCTTATGATCCAAATTCATCAAATCATTTACTTAATATCATGATCAACAATCAACATTCACTTAAATTTATCAAAACTAAAGCAAATTTTTCGATCGAAGGCACATGAATCCATCCAATCATTTTTCAAAACACATTTCTCACATATTTAATTATGCGATTAATACCTGACAATTTTGTTCGTTTATCTTCTTCATGATCCTCATTCAGAAGATCCTCCAGCTCCTTAATATCACTGGACTTTGTAGTTTTACCTTCTGGAGTAAACTTCAAGGTTGCACGCACCTCTTGCAACCATTGTTCCCGCTGTTCCTTATCTCGTAATTGCTTTAGAATCTGAACATGTCTCATCAAAAACTCTCGATCGAATCCTTGGAGTGTTTCATCACTATTCGGATTAATTGTATCATTCATATCATCGCGATCTGATTCTGGATCATCACCAGATCGCTTTTCTCGTGGAAATATCAAATTTCTCTTACTGAATTTACCGGTTGATCCTTTCGAACTAAATACATTCAATTCCGGTTCCTTCATATCAAAAACAGACTGTTTCTGCACTGATTCATCTAGCTTTTTCTCCATTTCTCACCAATTCCAATAGAATACGGATGGCGCCAATTGATGAACCAAAAATCCACACCGTACGTAGGTTTAGAGTTTTAATTCAACTAGGAATCAATAAGAATTCGAGAATTGAAGAAAGAATCAGATATTTATTGAATATTACTGTTGAATGTGATAATCAGAGAAAACACACAGTTAGTGTGGAATTCCAGAATCAGAAGTTACATCATAAATGAACAAGCGAGCTATTTATAATGCTAAATGAAGCCGCTGCTACACAGATGGGTTGGATGCATTTGCGCTCTGCTCAACCGCAACTGCATCACTTCCGACAAGCTTTCCATGTGGTGTTTGTACTTGATACTTTATCATCGGTAATGTAGTTTGATAAGCCACTTTACATCCAATTCCTATCTATCTTCATCATCCACCAAAGGCTATACTATAAACAAATGGAGTGATTGGTGTGAATTCAAAATTGCCATGTAATGTCCCTTGTTTTGTTTTTTCCCTTTTCTAGCGCTTTGCTAGTTCTCGGGTTATTTTATTTATTTCGCCATTTCAAAAAAAAAAAAAATAGTTGTACATTATCCACCAAAGGCTGTACTATAAACAACTGAGAGTGAATTCTTGGAAACTAAGAAATCTTAAATTTGGATAATAATATGATTATGTGGGGCAAATTGTACGGAAACCATATCTTCCCTAAATCTCGGTTATCAATTTAGAAGATTAAAATGAGTCCGTTTCAGAAAAAAAAAGAAGATTAAAATGAGAAGCGCAATAAAAACTTGTACACTATGCACAAAAGGTTCTATATTTACGATCTTTGAATATATGGAAACCGTTTTAAAAATTAAAGATTATGATTCATCTCATTAATTGCACTCCCAAAATTCCATTCCTTACTGTGTAATGGAAGCGAAATTTTCGGCACAAATATCCGATAAGTGTGTATAAATACACCATCACAACTTCTCCTAAACTTAATTCTAAAACCCTAGTTATCTCTTTGTTTCTCTTTCATCGAATTCATAAATTCAAGCGATTGATTAATTAGCATTCATGGCAGCAGATATGGTTCACAACGCCATGTCACCGGCGGCGACGAGAAGTTTTCAAGATTTAACGCCGGAAGACATCCATTACATGCAAAAGATCGAAGAACTTGCGAATAAAAAGTTAGGATTCTTTCGAAAGCAGGAGTTACGTGAAGAACACGCTAAAGAAACAATATTCAACAAGTCGTCAAATGTTGTCAAGTCCTCCAAACGTCCTCGATCAACTTCCATCACCGTTAATGATCATTCTAAGAAGAATAAGAAGAAGAAGAAAAAGGTTCTGATGAAAAAGAAGCATGTCCGTAAACCGGTGGTGAGAAACGAGACAACGAGACGGATGGAGGAGTTCATCGTGAACGAGATGAAGGGCAGGGACATGAAACTGGTGATCCAGAAAGTTCTCTTTAGATCGGATACCCGGCAGAATCAAAACAGGTTGAGTATGCCGATCAACCAGTTGGAGACCGATGAGTTCTTGACTGTGGAGGAGAAGATGATTCTGAACAGGAGTGTTGAAGAAGGGAACGAGATTGAGGTTTCGTTGTTGGGGCCGACGTTGGAAATGTACAAGGATCGGATGAAGCTGAGGAAGTGGCGGATGCAGAGCACGATGAATTACGTGTTGCGGACCAAATGGTACGAGTTCAGGGAAGAAAATAAGGTGCATTTGAAGAAGAATTCGACGGTTCAAGTGTGGTCGTTTCGTGGAGATGATGGGCAGTTGTGCTTTGCGGTTGCGGGTGTGGAGACACCGGATGGTGAAGAGTCTGAAGATGACAATTAAGCAGGCTTGATTGATTGATCGATCGAGGATGTCGATCTTATGTTAATTCGTTTATTTTAGTTTCTTTGAATCTTTAGTTAGATAGATTTTGTTGATCATGAGTTCATTGAATATATCTATCAAAATATGTTACTATGTGTTTTTTCACTTGAAATATATATGTTGTGAATCGGTAGCAATGGATCGAAGAAGTAGTTAATGATTTTGATTACTATTACATAATTAAAATTAATGGTTCAAATTCAAACAATTAGAAAAAATAACCCAGCTAGCTAGGCCTTAAGAACACAAAATCTTAGTTTCTCTTGCACAACTAATCTTCATCCACAAAAACTGGATTTAACGTACACCCCCTCATATGATTTTGCATACTAATAAGTTTAGTATTCACAGAACTTTGTGTTAATTTTATATTTAAAACTCTTATTATTTTGTGTACATTTCGGTATTAATTTATTTAAAATATAACCGCTTAAATCAGTTGCACCACTAGAGCCCTTAAGGTGAAGAATGGTGACTCTGACATGCTCTTGTGAAGGGCTGTATTGGCGTGGCTAGCCCTTGGGTTTAGCCTTTGCTAACTATAGTCCATTTACTTTTCAGAATACCTAAAGCTTGTTTCATATCTTTTTTTGTCGCTTCCTATGCTTTCTTGGAAATTGAGTCGATTTATATATAATCTACGTTTCAAACTTGTTATCAAGCACATTACATCCTGTGGTTAAACTCGCCACCCGAATCGATCGATGCATATGTTTTTTTATATATATTATAAAGAGTTAAATGAAATGTTTCAAATAGAATAAATATATCTCATAAAATATTTTAAACACCATCACCAATTTCTACCCTACGATAAAAAGTGAAATAAATTATGTAGATGTATAAAATCGAAAAATTCAGTGCTACTTATGTACATGTATAAAGAGAGAAAATAAATAGTTTGGAATTTGATCTCTACTTAGTTGAAAATCCTCCACATTTATTGCTTTTTTTTCAAAAGACCTCGTGCAAATCAACTTCGACTCAAGTTTGATAAAAAGAAGGATTTCGTGGTCCATGCTATTGTCCACACGACCGTTTGGGTTGTTTGACGCATAATGAACTCTTCAACCACAAAAAAAAAACCAACCCAAAAAAGATCTTCATGGAGAGTTTCGTTTGGATTAATGCTAAATGTAGATTTAAACATTTTAAATGGAAAGATTAATAACCTTTAACATGCTCTTGTAATTGTCACTACTACAAAACCGATTATTAGATGCGGTGACAAATTAATTTTTTAAAGCGGTGCTTAACAAAACCGCATTAAATCTGATGAACCGCAAAAACAAATTGGGCATAAAACATTTCATTATCACAAACCGCATCAAAATATATTTTAGAAAAGTTATCGGATTAAAAATCAGTATTTCAGAGTAATTATAATAATTGAAAAAAAAAAGACGAACCCCATAAAGGTTACTATCACCTCTTAAAAAATATTTCTAAAACAATATTATATTGATTATTTCAAAAGAGGTTTTACGGTGAGGATTTTATATATGTTATAATATTAGTTATTTGAAAACTAAGATAGAACCCGTATGTTATACGGGTTAAATCATTTTTTTTTTTGGTAAAGGGTTATACGGGTTAAATCATTAGAAAAAATATATAAATGATAATTCATGCATACTCATTTTATTACCCGAATAACGTATTACATTACATTTAATAAAGTTATAATTCATAATATGGTATTGGTGACTTTATCTTCTTCATAAAAAAAAAATATTTAGAGCATGTCTCTACTTGTATATTTGGAAAAAATACAACATAAACATGATCATCTTTAAAAATGGTTGTTAGAAAAACAATCCAACCTTGAATAGCGACTAACACTAACTTATGATTTGACAAACTTGAGAATTTAAGTCTCGATAGAAAGTTAGGTGAGTATAAAATTTCATCAAAATTATAATGAACATTTTTTAATTGTTGAGTATAAAGTCTAAAGTATAATTAGAATATTATAATGTTAAATAAATAAAAAAAATTATCTTGGTATATATTAGATAACGTACAATTGTATTAGTCATGATGTTTAAAATTTCCAATTTTAATGAACATGGATCATTTGATATGATAGAAAAACTATTTAATATTGGATATTATGAACATAAATTTTATTGTTTACGGATTTCTCTATAAATAATATCATCCACAGTGTTTATTAGATTTGTAAAACAATATTAGTTATTCATTAGTTATAATATTAAATATGATTTGCTCAATTATATTTGAAAAACACGGTAAATAAATGTCTATTGGTATTTTATAAGTTTTTTAAATATTTATTAAATGAAAATAATAATAGTTTAAAAAAGAATTTTAAATAAAAATTAGATGTAAATTGATATATGATTGTCATAATTCCATAAATATATAATTAAATAAAAATATATCATGATTATAAGGGATATAATTTCCTAAAAAAGAATTCATTAGGGATTAGATTTGGGAGGGAAAATTGTGTGAGAATGATTCTAGTGTTGACAAGTGTCAACAATTGTAATTGTTTATTAGAGTAGGAAGATATGAGTTTCATCAACGATAATACATATTTAATTTTATAAAATTAAAATTCTTAGAATTACCTTTTTTCTTAACCACCCTACCCTCTCTAGTTTTTATTCATGCGGATTAAATGACTGGGATTTTATATAATATATTATAAATTAAATCATATATTACTATGGTAAATTTTATTAGAATATATAAATTAAACAAAACTATAAGAATGAAAATTATACGACAATTATGTTTTTTCATAATTATATAAAACTTTGTTCGTAAATTGTAATTATAGGTGTAATTATAGGAATAATTAGTTATTTAGTCACGAAAAATAAGAATTTTGTTTTTTGTATTGAAACAGTTGGTAAATTTGAATTTAAACTCAACTAAAAAAAATTAATTATAAAATTAAATAAAATAAGATATTTTATATTGTATATATTATATTAACATGTTATTTTAAATAAAATATAATAAGCATTATATTAAAATATTAAAGTATATATGTAATAAAATCGTATCATGTTAAATTCATTCGTCCTATTCATACGTTAAGGTATTCTTCCGGGGTTAACCGTCTCGTTTTCGTAGTGTCATTTGATGTGTGTGGTTTTGGATACTAAAAGATGGTGAATCTTAGGTCGAATCGGGGAAAATATATATCCAAAATGTTAAATTGTGAACGTTTCTAATGAATATCATGAGTTCCAGGTAAAAACGGGCCTGGCATGAAGAATGAGACGAGAAAACGAAGAAAAGTCAAAAAGTCAAAGTTTGGGTCAAACAGTCGAACGTGGAAGTTAGAGTCAGAAGTTGGTGAAAAATCAGCCCAGGCCATGAAACCCACTCCACGGCCAAGCCCATGCCGTGAGAATGGGTTGATCAGGTTGTCAATAAGAACAAGCTTGTCACGGCTTGGAGTTGCCGATGACTAACCTTTCACGGCTTGTGTTACCGAGGACACAGTGCTTCACGGTTTGACTACCTAGCCAGCTCAAGCCGTGAAGATCAATCTCCCAGCCATGAAACGCCTTTCCAAGCCGTGTAAACGAGGGACCAGCCCAGCCGCCAATTGTTTCCGATGACTAAGCCTTTCACGGCTTGGCTTGTAAGTCGTGAAAGCCCTTTCACGGCCTCGACTCGTTTTTTGGAAATTTTCGAAATTCGTCCCCTATAAATAGAGGACTCATTTCCAACATTTGGAACATCTTGGAGAGTAGAAGAGAAGCTAGAGAAAACCCTTGTTGAAGCCTTTGAAGATTTAAAGCATTTGACGAGTCGAGAGTTAGCGTCTTTCATCATTTCGAGTTTCAATTTCATATTGTGTTTACTTTTAGTCATGAATTCTTGTTTGCATCAGACTAGTTTTTGTTTAAACAATAATATGGTTAGCTAAACCTAATGTATCGTAGGCGAGGCAAATCCAACCATGGTTTGACTTTATATTGTATTGTTTTCTTGTTTACATTTGCATTTATGAAGTGAAAGTTATGATTGTTTGTTAGAAGACTATTGTATAGCCGAATAACAGAATCTACGGCATACGCGTGAACTAGAAATAGTCACGATCATCATGGAAGCCCTGGAACCCACTTAGGAGTTCACCGTATGGTTTGAGTGAGAAATCACCTCACCCTTAGCTAGTAGTTACCCTTGTCATTTTTAAGTAGTCAAACATTCACCGACATGTCGAGTATGTTCTTGTTTAGTCGTGTCTAGGGCCTACTAGGTCAACCTATCAACCCAATCATAAACACCTCACAACTCTAGGACCGTTAGGACCATACCTACCCTATTTTTAACCCTTCGACTAGTTGTAAGTTGAGTCACCGATAACTCAGGACCCAGCCTAGGGCACTTCATAAACTGCAACCTTATCAACACTTTACCATGGAACAGTAGTAACCTTCTATGATATGTCTATAACCCTAAACTGTGAACCCATCCATAGGAACTAGGTAAGCCTTGTCTTAGGACCCTAGTTCACCTCAGAGATAAGTTTTAATGCAATACTGATACACGTGTCAAACCTAAGTTGGAGGAACCATGCCTAAGTGATCATTTACCAATATCTGCTTTTCAACAACAATCTTTCATTTTTTGTAATTTTAGATTTCTCATTTAAAACCAATTTTCAAAATAAAGCAAAATCCGACATAATTATTAATTTAGACTATTTTCCAAACAAATCCATGTCCCTGAGGTTTGACAACCCCGAGACATTAAGTGGTTTGGTTATTTTTATCTGTTCCTTGAGAAATTTATTTGGTGTGTTTAAATATTATTAAAAATTAATAAGCTAGTTTTAGCAATCAATTTTATCCACCAACCAATTCAACATCTAATAGGCGTTTTAGCTAATCCATTAGATTAAGTTAGTTTAGTTTAGTTCATGATTAATTCAGATTAGTGACAGTAATCTGGATTTAGGTAGTTAGTTTAATTAGGCAGTTAAAAATCTAAATCACTAGTAACCACTAACTCCCCTGGTTCGATACCCAAGATTGCCCTACTATAGTTTAAGTTAGGTATTTGTATAGCGGCCATGACAACCGTTATCACCATGTGAGTATTTGTAACATTTACAAATAACCCGATTGAGAAATCCGACCTGTTTCGGAAATTCGTGATTTACCGATTTGCAAATTATTGAGAACGAGAAGAATTTTCGGGTGTTTATACCCTAACTAATGGATCTAAATGATTTATAATCGATTTTCAAAACCGAATACTTAATTACAATCAATTGGATGTCTCGAATTAAAAAATAAAGCAAATTCGGGTTTTTACGCGATTTCTGTACACGATTCGTTGTTTACCGGGAATTTCGGATTTGGTCATCGTATATCAAATTCGACAATTTTTTGAGTCTAATAATCAATTATCATGTCACGAGTCATCACACACTTGATCGAGTCGCGAATCGTTAGTAAATTAATCAAAATCGGTCCGTACGCCAAAAGCAACCAAAATTGCATGTTTTGACCTAATTTGGCATACGTTTGAGTTATGTGATAGTGTCGAAAACTTACCGGAGAGAAACAATCTCGGGTTGATCAGGTGGTCACACCAGAAAACGACACGAGAAACACCGACGGATGATGGCTGCGTGAGTCGGCGATGGTGCGGTGGCTGTCGGTGGTGGTCGGCGCACGGTATTCACCCGGTGGGTGATGTGTGGTCGCAGAAGAGGTATGCGACCGAGCAGGGGTTTGCGGCCGGAGAGGCGCTAACCTAACTCGGGTGGCTATCGACGATCGGAAGGTCGCTGGTGTGGGTTGCGATGGCATGTAGAAGCCGGAAGGCGGCGACTTGGTCGCAAACGGGATTGCAAACGTCCATATTGAATTTAACACTCACTGCTTGACTCACCCAGAAACACCATTAAAGAGGAAAGCCAACACTGAAGGAAAACCCTTTTGAGCCGGGTTTAAATTTAAGACCTCAAGGTTCTAAAATTTAACCATTATCCCCATACTATTGAATAAAATGCCCTTTGCTTATAATTTCTGTTTCTTAAGTTTTGTCTATTTTTTAAACAATTATATTTATATATATTAAACTTAAAAACATCTAACGTATATAAACTTATTTTTGTAACATTATTATGTAAATAATGTTATTTCACCACTTATCAAAACCTAATAAAAAAGTAAATCTACCCCAAAGTTAATACCAATATATAATTTTATAGAAATTCACTCCTATATTTTATTTTCTAAAATAATCAAATGTTCCCTCCAAATCTTTCATTTCCCTCTCATTTACTTCCCCACTAACCCAAATTAGATTCCCATCCTGTTTCCCTCACTCCATTTTGGCCCTCCAGATGAAATCTGATGAATCACCACCACCGATGTGAAAGAAACCAGTGAACCACCACCATGACACCATCGGCTCTATCCATCTCGGTGTCAAACACACTACCATCTTTTCCCCGATCCATTTCTGTCCACAATATTCGTTCGCTTATGCGAAATAAACACCACTATGATGAAGGAACTCAAATTAGGGGGTATTGCTAAATCCACAAGTAAATTAGGTGCATCTATGATCTATGTTAAATCATTTCTATTTACTATGTAGTAATACCTGTAATGATTCCTAGAATTATTGTTAGTCTCTTGAGTGTGTCTGGATCATTCATGTTGGGACGTTCTGTTAGGGTTTCTGTTGATTGATTTTTTTTTTTAATTGCGGTTTCGTAGTTTAGGCGTTGATGTTCCTCTCGATGATTCCAAAAACTGATATTTGCGTTTATGTTTACCTACAGATCTCAGTTTCCTCGCCAATTGATGCTATATCATGATTTCCTTGTTTATATTTGTAAATAGAGGTAGAAACACTGTTTATTCTCATGAAATCGAACAAGTTTTTTAGCAATTATCATCACCCGTATTCATTAAAAGGGGTTTATAGCCTCTGATGGATACACTCTTGGAATAGAGGTAACATTGATATTTTGTAAATAGCTGGCTTACTAACTTTGTTTATTTTCACTTTGAAATACCTAGTTGATTAACGTCAATATGCAGCGCCAGCATAACTTATATATACTAGTTGAGCCACTTAATTGTCTCAAGTGAGATCCTCCATTCATCCTTCCACCAATTCACCTTGCTTAAGTTCTTTTTTGCATGTTAATGCTTTTAATAAATTGAATTTATTTTGAACTGTGTTACGTCAGGTTATGAAGTTCAGTGACTAGGCTCGGTGGCTATAAAAAGGTTTACTCAGTCACAAATCTTTTGTACCCTGCTTCTTGGGAATGGATTTTATTGTTGTGCCATAAACACACTAGGTAATTAAATAAATTAGTGTTTGGGTGAATAGCTTTTCTTTTATCTCCTAGTTTCCAAAAAGTTCTAATGTTTTGACTACTTGAATCACTCTTAATCATGCGTTTTTGTTTTAGCCACTAATTATATTTAAGGATGCTTTTGTTCACTCAAACATACATTTTGATTTCTATTTCTCCACTGCACTTATGCTTTAATTTTTTTTTTCTTTTTTCTTTCAGGTGTTCCAATCGAAACATGTACGGACCCATACATCCCTCAAAGTCATTATCAACTTAATTTTTATGTAAAAATGTAGCACATAAGAAATCAAATGCCATATAATCATTATCAACCTAATTGTCTCAAGTGAGATCCTTCCAGGTATATTTTTGGGACCCCATTCATCTACTTGTAAAAAAACAATAGAATTATTAACCATAAGATGAATACCTTATGTTATATCTTCATATCTGTTGCTAAATGTTATCATTTGATGAATCTCTTGATGCATTGTCAGTTGCTTTGAACAAGGTGACCTTTTGTTGCTACTATAACTGATGCCTATGGTAACGAGCTCTTTAGGGTAAGTCTGCTTGAATTATATAGTTTTAGCTATATCATTTGATTTTATTGGCTCTACCATGTCTGTATATGTATTGTTTACATTCTATGATTATCAATGCATTGTTGTCGCTATAGAAACAAATATAGCTGGTGAGGCGGTTTTGATACTCTTTCTCTAAAACAATTTGTTTCAATATGAGCCCATTTTTGACAAACCCTGTTTGAACCGACCCAGCCTGTCTGTTTTCCCAGGCTTAACTCAACTGTTCACATACAGGTACAAAGGCCCTTTTGGTGGATAACCAGCTTGATCTATGCAGAAGTAGGTGGAAAGGTATGCTAATATAAATCACAAATTTAGATTAAACAAAGTTGTTGTATATAGAACATTTATGTTAAATTTTGTCTCCACGAAATTGGTGTGGTTCATAGAAGATGGCATCTTTGGATCAGGATTTGCGATTTGTACCTGGGGTACATTTATTTTCTTTAGTTCTATTTTGTTCTTTCAGTTTTGTTGCTTCTATTTTGAAAATAATTTGGTCCTTTTTGCAGTAATGAGCAGTTTGCAGTGGTTGAGAACCCAGGGCTTTGGAATTCGACATTTACTTTGAAGGGCATTAACGGTGAGGTGCTGGCTGAGATTGATCGTGATTGGCGAGGTTTTGGTTTTGAGGTCGTGTTCCTTACCTTTGCTTGACTATGATGTTTTCAAATATTTAAAAAAATAGTATATAAAATAACAACTTGTGAACGGTTCAGGTGTTTACGGATACGGGTCAATACGTAATCTGATTTGGGATTGTTGCTGACGTATCAGAACTTTCTAGAAAGGTAAATATAATTCTTGGACATTTAGTGAGTTTAATCTGTGTTTGTGTTTCTTTGTTATATTCATACTGAATTCAAACTTTGTGCAGGGAGCGTAAAACTATATACTCAACACCCTTGAGCTATCAAATTAGTGAATGGATCAAATAGGCATGTTTCTTGCACCGAATTATATTTTAAATCTAAGATTTTCTATTTATTTCTTTTTTGATTTAGCAAGGCAGAGGCATTGTTAGAGAGGCACATTTCACAAAAGGTGCGGACATTTTAAGCAAGAATATATTGTCGCACACTCTCTGAATCTCGATGCTTTTAGAAGACTATTTGAAAATCGAAGATAAAGTTAAGGATTGTTTGTTAAAATATATAGTGTATTTTAAATGTTCTAATTCAATCTGCTATATTCTTATTTTTTTTTTTGTTATATATTTGCATGTGTATATTTTGGAGCTATTGGATTCTTAATTGGCAGCTGGGCTTGTAGCTGATTGGGCTTGCTATGGGCTTGTAGATGGATTTAGTGCTGCTAACAAGTTAGCTTCAAAATGATGATACGTGGGTTATATGACCCATGGATCTATCCATGGGCCAGGATGTTAACATAAATAATTAACTCCTTTTGAGTTCAGGTTTTTTAGTTTTAGAGATCAGAGAAGATATTTTCCAGTTCCCTTCACCCTCGTTTTACCTTTCAAGTCTCTGGATCTCACTTAGGGTTTCATGATGCGTATCGGAGATTAGGGTCGAGATAATCATTTCTGGTCTTCTCTGGTTTCTTCTAAGTTTATTCTCTTAATCTTCTTCATCTTTTCATGTTCCAAGGTTCCAGTTGTAAGATCTTGAGAGTTTTTGTTTGTAGTTTCTTTAATCAATCATCATAATGATGATCTGATTGTGTTTGTTTAGTTTTTGTTCTTGTAATTTTCTGATTCTAGTTATAAACACTATTTTCGGTTCGTAAATCGGGTAATATAATCTGGTTTGGGTATTCTTGTTTTCTGATCCTTCAAATTTTGACATGGTATCAGAGCACTTAGGGTTCTGATCGATTGTTTCTTTGATTCTGGTTTCCGCTGTGTTTTTCTTGATTGGCACTAGGGTTTTTCACAATATTGAATAGAGCCATATATACTCTTTCCCTCTCGTTCGTTTTAGGGTTTCTTCAAACACCGTTCTTCTTCTTTTGCTGATCTGAGTTCTGGTTCATATAGTTATGAATCTGTGTGTGTTATCTCGTAGATCGTAGCATATTGAGTGAGGTGTGAGAATCTGTTGTTGAATCATTGTGTTGAGTAGATTCTGAGTTCTTATTTCTGATTAACCGACAAGAAGGCGATCAGGGGTGTTTCCGCTAGTTTTTTTATTTCTAAAAGTTAGGGTTTCCAGATTGTAAACCCGAATCTGGCTGTCCATATTTGCAGTAGCTTCTCTTGTCTCTCGTTGCTTACACAGTCTGGGGCTTGGTTTTGAACCGTTAGCGTCTTTTTTAGGGTTGAAAACCCTACGGTCTTCTCTTCTGGTGCGAGTACCTTGTGGTCTAAAAAGGAAGTTGCTGATGGTTATATGGACCGGTTCTGGTTTATTGATGGTTCATGGGTTCGCAGCGGCTGTTATGGCTTATTACACAAGATGTTGAGGATTTGGAGAACCTAATCCCTAAGTAAAGGAACGTGTGCTGACCTGAAAACCTAAGAGAAGTGTCTCTAGTTTACTCTTTCTCATGGCCATTCCTTCATCATATGCACTGTAAGTTTCTTCCATCCTTAAGTTGTTTTTAAATTGTATGTCATATGAGCTAAATTCTTTGGGTTTACTGGTTTATTTGGTTTAAATCTGTTATATGCTTTGTCTGGCTTGATATGTTAATGCCTAGTTTTGTTTTTCATATGGTGGTATGGATTCCAAGCTATTCTTGATTTAGTGTTGTCTTATCGACATCTTTCTTTAAGAGGTTCATTATCAAGAATAATCTAAATGAAATATTCCTTATTGCTTGTTGATTTCTTATGATAGCTTACGTATCAATATGGTTTGCACACTGTGTGCATGTTTCTTAGCACGTCGAAATGCTATCCTTGTATAATTGCATCAACTTGTTTATTATACTTAACATTGACCCCGTAAGGGTCAAAGGTGGTTAAATGACAGTTTTACCCACGTACTTTTAATCTGGGCCGTCTATCGTAGGTGGTTTCAAAACCGTATTACGGTTATTTTGCCTCTATGACGTCAGAATTTGTATCATCAAAAACTGCTCTTTGACTTTAATTCTCAGCCTTTGGATGTTTGAAAAGATTGAATCCTGACCGTCATTAATGGGGGAAGTAATAAACTGCAAAAGAAAATAAAATTAAAAATACAAGGGATATGTACGTGGGTAGTTATTACCTGAAATGTAGTATTGAACATGCCTTTATAAAAATGAATCTGAAAAATAAAAACGACAACTTCTTCACCCTACTCGATTGCAGAGAATAGAGTTTCCTTCGACGAAAATAGTGGCAAAAGGTAATGACTATCACATTTACCGCTTTTGCAAATCTCATTCTCTACTTAGAATATTGTATTGCTTTGTCTTCTGTTGTTGAAGTAAAATATTGTTTCATAAAAGAAACAAACCAAAGAAAAAGAATCGTATCCACGGAGATTTGAAGAGCGGGGAGTAAGGAGAAAGGTACTGTCCCCTTAAAAGCTAAATAGATTTAAAGAGAGTGTTTGTAGATAAAAGAGAGAGAGGCGCTTTTTCTCAAGCTAGAAAATGGAAATTGTCATTTTTTTATGTGTTGTCATGTCATTTTCTTGTGACTTGTCTTTTTTTCTCTTGAAACTCAAAATCTCATTTTTCGAGACACACAAGAAACAATGTTTTGTCATTATCTTCTCAACTTAAAAATCTTTTTTCGATAAAGAGAAGCACACTGTTTATACACAATAGCAAGCTAAATTTAGATTAAACTCACTTTTCAAAATGACAGAATTTTTTTACCCAAAAGAACAGATATTACAGTGATTTGTCAAATATTTTACTCGAAACACACAAATTATGTTTATAAAAAATAGCAGTTTTTTTCCCAGAACCAAAGCTTATATTTTATAACAATAATTAAATATTTAATCCATAAAATTATTTTTTATTTATCTGAACATAATAAAAAAATATGTTAATCTATCAGTTAATTAAGATTTTATGATCTTCATAAGTGAATTAGCTAATGAAGTTTAAAACTGTTTTTATAAATGTTTATAAACATCTTATCTATCATTTTTGTTTCATGAGACACGCAAAATCTGATGACTGTGTGTTTTCAAAATAACACCTACACTTTTAAAATGACAGTTTTTTTTTTTCAAAATGACGGTGTGATCTCTTTTACTCGAGAAACATAAAATTTTACGAGCGTTATCTTTTTTAAAGACAATTTATTAAAAAACACTGTCTTTTTTTAAACACAATTTATTAAAACCATTAAACGCCTAACTGAACAGAAGGTAAGTCGTTGCGGTACTATCTTTGTCTTATAATATATATATTTAATTTGGCGTTTAAGATTAAAATTCTTTATTTTTTATTTATTTTCTTATTATTTTAATATTAAAAGGTTATACAAAAATCGTTGCCACTTGATTTATAATTTATATATTGTTAATTTGATTTATTTAAATGATTTTTATGTCTTTTATTTTGTCGCCTGTATATCTTAATTACACTATAGTATTGTTTTATTCGATATAATAATTTGTTAGTAGTTTGATTTTTTAATTATTTACAAATCTGGAAAAGATATTATTACTATTAATTTAATTTATTGAAATAATTTTAAGATCTTTAGTAAGATTATTTTTAAAATGATTTAAGATGACTCACGGTATATAGAAAAAAAAAAGACTAATTTATTCATAGTTCAAGAGGTTCAAGTTGTATACAAAAACATTTAAGCTTAAGAAATATAATAGAGTTTTATGAAACAAAAAATTGACTTTTTAGATTTTATCCTTCCAAACTATTTAATTTGCTTTATCTGTACATGTGTCGTTAACAATTAGTTATAATTAATTATAAATGGTTTATATTAATTTGCATATTCTCATTAAGTTCTGACACATCAGTATAAAATGAGTCGATTTGTTTTACATCCAAAAACCCCAAGGGGTAAAATTTGTTTATAAAAGTTGGAATTGGTCGGAGTTGCTATCGAAATAAATATAGTTTTCGTAGTAATCGTAATTACTACATTAACAATTTATCGAAACTAACCCACTTAATAGTAAATTTACTCCCCTAAAATGGAACTTGAGATATACTATAGTAATTTTAATGAGTACCTTGCTAGAATCAAGTTTATCTTCCTTGGCAATGAAACTTATAGCCGGATCTGGATAAGCTCCTGCAAAACTCTCCCCAAGTCTTTTTACAACATGTTTCCACAAAAGAAAGCTATGGATCTATGTAGTAATTCTATGTAAGAAAGCACTAAAATCTGAAATATACAACTGGGATAGCAGTCAAGTTATAAAAACCTGAAACATAATAAAAATCTCCCTTTTATAAAGCCTAGGGTCAAAAAGTAACCTTCACGTTGAAAATGAAGTCAAGGGACATGGATCGTTTCATGGAGTTTTTACAAGTTAAAGGATTAAAACCTATAAAAATGACTTCTCATGTGTGAATACAAAAGAAGTCCACAAGGTTAGTTTTTACAAAATTTACTAACAAACAAAAAGAAACTGAGAGCAATATTTTTCTAATCATCGACAAGACTCACCCAAATCCAGTTTTGACCCACAATCCTAATCCACCTATCTTTTTGCCAACTGATTAGCTATAGAGGAAAAGTAGAATAATCTTGGAGGTATGCAAGAAATTTTTGGTTGCCAAATAAATTCTTAGGAGTTTAGATATAAATGTTGAGCCATGGGGAAAGTTTTCGGAATTTCAAATAAGAAAAAAAATTAAACATAAAACAAAGGAGGATGAAGTTAGAAGTTTCATTAATAAAATTATAAAATCATTGCACCTTTGCATCTCAACTTGAAAACCAGCAATGATATTCCCAGGTATTAAGCTGTCTTTGAATACTTTTGGTGTACATGGATCCTGGAGTAGGTTGCTGCCAAAAGATAATGAAGAAATATAAACAACAATCAGTTAAAAACCACATGGGTCATATAAAAAATTAGCTAAAATTGGTTTGAAAGTCATCCAAAGTCTATTTTAGTAAAACTTTAAAGTACAGGCAAACAAAAACAACTGATTTTCAATTTATCATCAACTTTATCAACTAATTTCATATTGATGACTAGCCAAGCCAGTAAACTGCTGATGTGGTACTGGCTCATGCGATGCCAGCTTCCACATCGGACACAACCGATCTGCTTTAGAGTGGTTTGGTTGAGGTTTTGTAATAATTAGCTTTAAACCTAGATTGAATATCAAATCAAAAATACAAAACCCTACACCATAATTCCTTATTTATATTCCACTAAATTCACTCAATTTTTTTCTAACAGCATAAACCGTACAAATTTAAGATTGTTTAATTGTTGCGTAATCTTTTATAAACATTAAAATTAAGTGATCTAGATGGAACAGATAAAAAAAAGTTACAATTTAGTGATTATTTAATGGGCAATAAACAACGTAATTTCAACCGCATGTTAGAAACCATAACTGAAAAACAGAACAAAGAGAGAATTAAGATATAAGATATCATAAGCAGACCTTTGATAATCCACCAGTGAATAATGCAAAACAGAATCATGTCTTTGATCGATCAATCGAAACTTCAATGATTCTTTTCCTATGTCTTTCTAGCTAGGACTGCTATAATTTGCAAATTGGTACTGAAATAAGAAGTGGCATTTGGTTAAATTTCTATAGCTTCTCTTCCAAATAAGTGAACAACATCCAAATTAGAGTATGGTGAATCTGGACAAACCTTATAGGTGCAGTACATAATAATGAAAGAATAACCATTG